>CM053038.1:100892294-101492294 GCA_028564925.1 Lithobates sylvaticus
CAGCGGGTCATATTGAGTCCTGCCCAAAGATTTCTGGATTGGCAGCACTGCAGCTATTGGGGAACCCTCCCATTGTGAGCTGCAGTGTCTGGAAGGGGGAACATGTGAGACACATGTAGCGCCCTGCTCCTGATGGGCAAACGCTATAAATAGAAATTTAGTTTTGTCTGAGCTGTAGTTTAGCTCAGACTGATTATGTAAAAATTCTGGTTCTGTTCCAGCTCAGCTGGGTTGCATGGTTTTCCTCTTGGCCGAGAGGTGGCACCATCGTAGTTGGCCCAGGTTGGAAAGTGCAACAAGCTGGGCGCATTGAGTGCCTCTTTACCCAGAAAGAGTCAGTGAGAGTGGTCTACCCACTGTGCATTCTGAGAGAGGGTACTTAAGGGGCAGACCCCGTGATAGGGTGTGTTCCGACCTGATGGCCCTTCTGGCCTAAGGTGTGCTGCTGCCATCCAATTTGTCTCAGGGGCCAGCAGGCCCGAGGCTTTGTTACTGAAAGGTAGGCCCAGAAGTCCTGGGGCCTACCGATCCAGGGGTGGTCCTGTGCTGTCTTGCCTGTGGGAAGAAGCCAAACGACTGGAGGATCCAGGGGAGGACTTTTCAGAGAGAGGACCAAGCAACAAGGCTGGTACCTCTAGAAGAGCCTGGAGACTCAGTTGGAAGACGCATCTTGGGTCATCTACCTCACAGTATCGCTGGATCGTCTGAAAGAAACTGGTACTGTGTGACTGTTCTTTTGGCATTGCAAAAGTTACTGGTTACCCAATCCTGTGGCAGAGAATTGTGCAACGGTTCTACTAAATCTTAAAGCGGGGCTCCACTGCCTTAATCGTTTTTTTTTTTTTTGGTACAATGACATAGATGATGATATTTAAAATTATAACTCACTTGTTCCCGTTTTTTTTGTGTTTAAGATGTCCGTTTTCACTTTAAAAATTAACTTTGAAATCTTCTTGTAGTTGGTTCTCATCTTGTCTGTGGGCATGTGAAGCCTACAGGCATCCTCTTCCGGGATACAGTGCCGCTGATCAACCAGCATGCACTGCACGTTGTATTCCCGAATTCGTGCATGCGCAGTAACTTTAATTAGAAGCGCCGTCAACAGCTCAGGTTGCCATCGCAACGGGCGGCATAGTCGGAAGTCCTGCCCCGTTGTGGTGGCAACGGAGCTGAGCCAGGCTGCCGCACTGACTCCGGGGAACAATGACACAAGCTCCCAGGAGCCAGTGCGAAATTATGAAATAGCCGCAATATCCACGCCCATATCCGAAGACTACACATACAGGAAGTACAGAAGATTATAATCACAACTAAGGTACAGTGGCAAAAAAAAAAAGTTCAGTTTTTACATTAGGACATAAAGTTAATTGTATAGGTCTAATGAGTTAAAATCAGGTGGAGCTCCGCTTTAAAGTCTGTGGCAGAGACTAAGACCAAGCATCGCATCGGCTGCTAGGTCAGTGAGAGAGGCCTATCCGGTGGTTGCTGGATCCAGTTGTGGAGCTGTTTGTCCTCTGGATCAAGAAGTATCTCTGACCCACAATTATAAGGTACCTGAATTCCCCTTAACCCTCCATCCCTCTAATGGAATGTCTTTTTGTCAAATAAAGCGTTGAAAAAAGGACAGGTCCGATCGGATTATGTTGTCGGAAAATCCTATCGTGTGTGGGCTCTATCGGACTTTTGGAATCTGAATCTATCGGAAATTTGAGAGCAGGATCTAAAATTTTCCGACAAAAAAATCCGATCTGACTTCCGATCGCTTTTAGAGAATTCCGATGGACAAAGTGCCACGCATGCTCAGATCAAATTACGAGACCAAAGCTATTGGCTACAATACATTTTCCGTCAACTTTGTCCGACCGTGTGTATGCAACACCAGTTTTGGAAAAAATCTGTCAGAAAAAATCCGACGGATTTTGTCGTTGGAATTATCCGACTGTGTGTACAAGGGCATAAGTGTCGGAGCTGAAATCTATGAGAAAAAATCTTTAATGGGACCTCTATGACGGACACAGTGGAAAGGTGAGGTAACGGTAAGCCTAATCAAATACCAGCAGCTCCTTCGGGGGTTTGTGCTACACACAAAAGAGGATTTGGCTCAGTCAGGAAAGTTAAAGGAAGTTTTTTGTTTATTTTATAAGGCTTGTTCATCACATAGTAACAGGACTGAAAGATTAATTTTGCTTTAGTTATCAAGTCCTAACAATTAAAGGGGTTGTAAATCCTTGTAGTTTTTCACCTTAATGCATTCAATGTAATAAGGTAAAAAAACCTTCTATAGTGCAGAACCCCCCCCCCCCTTTTACTCACCTGAGCCTGGTCTTTCCAGCGCCGAGAACCAGCATACCAGCTCCAGCCGGTGTCTCGGGTCCTGATTGGATAGATTGATAGCAGCATAGCCAATGGCTCCCGCTGCTGTCAATCAAATCCACTGATGCGAGAGCTGGGGGGCGGGGCCGAGTCTGCTGTCTGTGTCAATAGACACAGCAGCAGGACATGGGTGCACGCCCGCATGCCCTGAGGGAGAGCGTTTCTCCAACCCTCGGCACGTGAGAAGAGGAAGAGCCAGGAGCGCCGCTGAGGGACCCCAGAAGAGGAGGATCGGGGCCACTCTGTGCAAAACCAACTGCACAAAGGAGGTAAATATGACATGTATGTTATTTAAAAAAAAAAAAAAAAAGGGTTTAGTTATCCTTTAACTTCTTTTATTGGTGCCCTTTAAGATTGTAAATATACCATTGAAAGTACAAAAAAAAAATAAAAATACTTGCTGGAAATCTTGTGAGCTTAAAACTTCCTGTTATTTCTGCCTTTACTGATACTGTTATCAATTCTATTCTTCTTTGAGGATTAGAACACAATGATTAGCTATCAAGGAAAAAGAAAACCGGATGGCTTCACTCCAATGCTGAGATCCAAAATGCCTTTATTGGCATAAAATCATGAAAAGCACATGTACAAGAAGGGGAGGAAAGGCTGATTAGCTATGTTATGGACAATATTAGAGGGCTAAGTTCCATAGTCCTATCTGTTTTCCATTGATTTGATACCTAAGGGTAAATGTTTGATGTCACCCTAGGAATGAGAATGTGTTAGGCCCCTTTCACACTGGGGCGGGAGCGGCGGCGACGGTAAAGCAGCGCTATATTTAGCGCTGCTTTACCATAGTTTTAGCTGCGGTATTCGGCCGCTAGCGGTGCGGTTTTAACCCCCGCTAGCGGCCGAAAAAGGGTTAAAACCCCCCGCAAAGTGCCGCCGCAGCGGCGCTTTGCGGTGGTATTACCGCAGTGTCCCATTGATTTCAATGGGTAGGAGCGGTATAGGAGCGGTGAATACACCGCTCCTATACCGCTCCAAAGATGCTGCTAGCAGGACTTTTTTGACCGTCCTGCTAGCGCACCGCTCCAGTGTGAAAGCCCTCCGGCTTTCACACTGGAGTGAATGGGGCCGGATTTTTTCAGGCACTGTACAGGAGCTATTTTTAGCGCTGTAGCGCGTGAAAAACGCCCCAGAGTGAAAGGGGCCTTACTGGCAGGATCACTAGGTTAAAATAAATGGAAAAAAAATCAAAAAAGAAAACTAATGCATGCAGTCACCATGTCTAGGACTGGTAAGTTGCAATATATTAATTATTGTTGTTAAAATTAGAAGGTCTAAAGGCTACGTACACCCACACTATAGGTGAGTGGTCTCCAAACTGTGGCCCTGAGGCCAGATGTGGCCTTTTGCTTGTGTTTATCTGGCCCTTGGGGCACTATGCCACCAACTGACACCAATGATGGGGCACCATTTCCCCTACTGACACCATCAATGGGACACTATTCTTCTCATAGATATCAACAACGGAGCATTATTCCTCCCATTAAAACCAATGATGGGGCACTGATGTCAGGGCATTTTTGAAAAAAATCATGTTTAATAGTTTGTTATAAAATTTTGCAAACAGGTAATTTTTCTGCTTCATTGATATGCGCTGATGAGGCTGCACTGGTGGGCACTGATAGGCTGCACTGGTGGGCACTGATAGGCTGCACTGGTGGGCACTGATAGGCTGCACTGATGGGCACCGTTAAGGCGGCACTGATGGGCACAGATAAGTCGGTACTGATGGGCACAGATAAGGCGGCACTGATGGCCACTGATAAGATGGCACTGATGGGCCCTGATGGGTGGCATGGGTGGCACGGATGGGTGGCATGGATGGGCACTGATAGGTACCACTGATAGATGGCACTGATGGGCACTGATAGATGGCACTGATGTGCAGCACTGATTGTGGGCACTGACAAATGGCACTGATAGGTGGCACTGACAGGTGGGGCTGGTGGGCACTGGTAGGTGGCACATGTAGAGGGCACAGGTGGGCACTGATGAGCTGGGGCACATTGCAGTGATCGGGACTAATGTCCCTCTCACTGCCGCCGGTGATCGTTTTTTTTTTTTCTCCTCACGTTGTCAGTACGAGGAGGAAAAATAAGCTGATTACCGGCTGTATTATCATTACATGATCAGATGTCATTGGCTGACAGCTGATCACGTGGTAAGGGGTCGGGTTTGCTTCAGGGGGCGCGCAGGCGCACAGGCCGCTCGTGCACGGGACTACATCAATAGACGTAGTCCCAGCAAAGCAGGTCCGCCCTGTAGCCTACATTCGGCTATAGCACGGATCTCTAGCGGTTAAAGCTGCCACTTAATTGTTGTTGTTTTTGGGCTCAAATGCGCTTTAATGTCTTGGATTGTCTTATTTTTTTTCTTCAATTGAGCTGGATTGTGTAGGGGTTTAATAACTGTGTTAACTGCAGAATTCAGATTCTGCTTAGTATAGTCTGCAGTTATTTTGTGTCCATTTCAGCATTGTGTTTTTATTTGATTTCTTTGTTGATAATCAGTTTCAGCAGAGAACATAGTCTAAGGTATTGTGTGTACTCATTGTGATGTATTCTGGATCCTTAGCATCGAAATGTTTAAACTGTTCAGAAAAAACATTTGTTATCAAGGGAACTGTACTGAGAAATATGCTAGTAGAATATTTTTGTTGGTGGAATAATGTTCTAGATATGTACACCCAAACCACTCTAAGCCTAAACACCTAGAACCAACCTGCTGGCTGAGTATGGTGACAGTCTCCTTTTATCTTCTATAGTGGATCTAGGTGTACTGACACAAATTTGGCAAAGTGCATCGTTGGCTATGTGTGACTAAAATGTCTGATCTTGTTAGTGGGATACTAAAATAAGTCAGAGGACTGGTATAGGAGGGGGTGGCACAAGACAGTTGGCTCAGAGGGGGAGCTGAAAGTATACCTCTAGCCTTGGCTGTCTCTAGGTCATAAAGTTACAAGCAGGCAGTCAATAAATTAACAGGAGAGGTAGTAGACCTCAGTGGCAGCCTGTTTATAGGGGGCGCATGGGTGCCACCCCCCCCCCCCCCCCAAAGCTAGTCACAAAAAAAGTCCTTTAAGTGACTGTGTTCAGGCGCTGGACACAGAGCACTATGGGAAGCGTGACGCCAATGCAATCACATGATTGCAGACGAGACGATTCATTTGCGGGGTTTTGTGATGCTTTGTGGCGCAAAGCTAGGCACCTCTACACTCCCTTATGTGTCATTCTTCTGATGCCTTTCTGTTGAATGGCACTGCCATGCTTTTCCTGGGCAGTGACATCACTTCAGGTTTCTGTGCCAACGTGAAATCAGCTCAGTGAATGAAGAAGCCAGGTAATGTGATCTGACACTTTGAGTGTCTGTCCACCCATATACAGCAACACCTTGTACTGCTGTCCACCTTCTCATCCAGTGATTGGACTGAAGGTGAAGGGTGCCCTGTTTCTTCTCTGCCTGGGAATCAACCTCCAGCCATTCGCTTGACAATCTGCTGGAGCATTTCATTACACATCTCCTGTATACCACGAGGGGTCCCAGCACTGTGTCCTGCTACAGCTATGGTTTACAGTATATCCTCACCTTCACCAGGTCTCTGTATCTATCTAACTGTGTCTATCTGTCTGTCCTGTATATCTTTTTATCTGCCTATCTATCTATCTATCTATCTATCTATCTATCTATCTATCTATCTATCTATCTATCTGTGTCTGTCTGTCCTGTCTATCTATCTATCTATCTATCTATCTATCTATCTATCTATCTATCTATCTATCTATCTATCTATCTATCTGTGTCTATCTATATGTGTCTATCTGTCTGTCTTGTCTATCTATTTATCTGTCTGTCCTGTCTATCTATTTATCTGCCTATCTATCCATCTGTGTCTATCTATCTGTGCCTGTCTGTCCTGTCTATCTATCTATCTGTGTCTATCTATCTGTGTCTATCTATCTGTGTCTATCTGTCTGTCTTGTCTATCTATTTACCTATCTATCTATCTATCTATCTATCTATCTATCTATCTATCTATCTATCTATCTATCTATCTGTGTCTGTCTATCGATCTGTCTGTCTATCTATCAATCTATTTGTCTATCGATCTGTCTGTTTGTCTGTCAATCTGTCTGTCTATTTGTCTATCGATCTGTCTGTAGGCCCTATCGTGGGCGAGTGATGGGAGGGTTTGGGTTTTGTTTGCGCCCCCCACAAAAAAAATGGAGCACCAGCCGCCACTGGTAGACCTACTGATCAGCCTACTTCAATATAAGTTCAAGATAAGTGACTCAGCAAGTACTGAAGCCTTTGGATCGATATTACAAACAAGAAACTGACATTTTCTGATTGAGAATTCAGCACTGGTACCCAACATAATCTCTTTTAAAGCCATTTTAAAAATGATAATTTTTCTATTGAATCTAGGCTTATACTCGAGTCAATACTTTATCCCATTTTTTTGTGGTAAAATTAGGTGCCTCGGCTTATATTGGGTTGGCTTATACTCGAGTATATACGGTAATAGGAAGACGCACTTGAACAATTAATTAAAATTATAGGAAATCAATCAGGCTCTTGCACTAAATCGAATTTATTTAAGATCTAACTGATTGCAGTATGGTCACCTTTAAAGATCAAGATCTGAAAATATACATTTATTGTGTTTAGAAACACTTCTCTGTTCTTTGTAATGTATTAAAAGATTTGGGTAAAAAAAGAAAAAAAAATGTGAAAGATATATTAGAAGTGATAGGAATGAGATAAGCATCAAAAGGGTTAATTAACTGAGAACAACTACTACTTGCCTAACAAGACACATCCAATAAGATGAAATCAACCAATTGTATTGGACGTGTGCTATTATCAATGAGTGGCCACAGTTACCCTAGCGACAGTTGTAGTTATGTAATTAATGACTTTTCCGGTGCACCAATTAATGTATGAACTGGTGCAGTGCCTTCTTAGTAAATCACCCCCAAAATGCTAACTGCCAGTTAAAGCCATAATGGTGTCATACTTACTGGGCAAAAAACACACCCAGAATAGATACACCGGAGAGTGAATCAACCACAAGTTCACACTATCTTCTAATTTGGCTAGTTTATCAGGATCACTCCTACAAAGTCTGAAATACATAGCATGGTCAACACTGCAGGCAATGAAACCCTTATCCAAACAGTCACTTTAGAAAAAAAATATTCCTAACTACCTTAATGGTTTAACGGTAGAGGTCAGCAGTAATATTGGTTACTGAAGCTTTAAGTATCCTCATAAAGATAGTCTACAGAATGGAATCTAGAAAAGATATTATAATCTATTGTCAAATTAATCATATTAATGAACCAGCATATCATTACAGATTAGGAAACAGTTCAAATTAGGAACTGCAGCAAACTAAAAACTTACCAAAAGATCAGTGTTCCGAAGTCCACAAAAATTACAATGCTTTGTATGGCCAGCAATCCTTTCCACATCCAATATCAACTGCTTTAGTCAAACAATCTAAAAAATATTCATATAGATGCAGATACACTTAAATCAATGATCTCCTTAACACTGGTGAAAGTCACCATTATTAAATATGGCAAAGGCTCACCTAGCAGCGCTTCCCTGAACAACACCCCATCATCCATTGCTACAAGCATCTAAAGCCAGCTTTAATAAAGGGAGATTGTGGCGTCAAATCGGCCAATCAATTAGTCAAATTAGAATCAGTGGTGAAACGGACGGAAGGGGGCCAGATGAGAGAGGTAACACCCTAATGCCCCGTAAACACGGTCGGATTTTCCGACGGAAAATGTCCTATCGGACAATGTTGTCGGAAATTCCGACCGTGTTTAGGCTCCATCGGACTTTTTCCGTCGGATTTTCCGACGGACAAAGTTTTATCTCCTGCTCTCAAATTTTCCGACAACAAAGTCCTATCGGACTTTTTCCGATCGTGTGTAGCGAATTCCGACGGACAAAGTGCCACGCATGCTCAGATCACATTACAAGACCAAAGCTATTGGCTACTAGCCTCTACGTAGTCCCGTCGTAGGCAACAAACGTCACCACGTTCAGAATGATCAGATTTTCTGACAACTTTGTCCGACCGTGTGTATGCAACACCAGTGTCGGACAAAATCCGTCGGAAAAAATCTGATGGATTTTGTGGTCGGATTTTCCGACCGTGTGTACGGGGCATAAGAGGAGTGTCCAGAGAACATATGCTGCGCCAATACACAGCGCCGCACTGTGCCGCGCATGTGCCGTGAAATGGTTAGGACCTGCATCTAAATCGACTTAGTAGTAACAGGGATTAATTTAGATATATTAGGTGGTTGTATCCAAGAGCTTCAATTTTCGTGTTTTTATTTGTACAAATATTTTTTAGGAATAAACATTTTTTTGTAGTTATGTAATAAAAGGATTTTGTAATATTATGTAATGCTGTTCCTTTTCTGGTACCGGTAAAGTCCGCTCAATATGTCCTATACTTCTTAAACAATCTATATATGGATGTGGTACCCCCTTAGCCATTTATCTCTTTGCATATATTCTAATAGGCAGAAGACGCCAAACTTCTTGGGCTAGGGTTAACCCCCACCATTATTGAGGTGGGATATAAAGGACTTACTAATATTTACTAACACTACGTTTCATTGGTTTGATAAATTGGACACTATGAAGGACTATACAGGAACAGAATGGGAGGGACTAATGTCCAAGATCTACAAAGAATGTGGGGATGATCATGGGATAGAACTGGAGATTGGGGTTTTGATACATAAACTTAGGCAGGCACTGGAAAGAAAATCCAATTTGTTCTGGCAGATCAAGTTCCTAGAACGATACACTAAGGAAGATCTGAATCCACAGGGGCTTGAGGATTCAGGTTTTCCCCAATTTATGGGAGATTAAAAATGTATTCAAAATACAATGGGAGGCAAATTTGCTGGAATGTACAGCAAAAATGATGATTACATTGATTGTTCATTATAATAAAGATATACAAGATCTAGATAATGAGATAATTGAATTTCAAAAACAAAATGTATCCCTCTGTTCACATCCTAAATTTCAGGAAAAGGATAAATCGCTAAGAGAACATATTGAAAAATTTAACAAAGATCTAATATAGAAAAAGGATGTTAAATTTATTAGGAATAAGATGGCATTCAATGGAAAATATGCATATAGATGCCACAGCAGGGTGGTAGGAAAACTAGAAACAATCAGGGGCTATAGGGGCCCACGTAAAAGTGAGATTGATACTGCAGAAGGAACTGATTCGGATTCATCATATGTTTCACAAATTTCACGTTTTTCTCATCTCTCATAGCCATCTAGAAGAGGAAGAGACAGATTCCGTAGATCTAGAAAAAGACACAACACGGGTGATGGTCACAATGGTGGTGGTAAGGGAACGAAAACAAAGGAATACACTTATGATGAACATTTAGATTCAGATGTAGGTACTGACAACATGGTTGGTGATGGGTCACATGGTGGCGAACAGACTAATGGCAGAGGTGCCACTGGTTCAGATATTTTGACGGGTTCAATCGGATTTTGATGTCCCCTCAAACATCTACAGAGACATACACTAATACTCCCTGTAATTTGGGGACTATCTCTAAGAGCACAAAGGAGAAGGATTTTCAATTATTTCCTCCTGTACAGGATCAACCCAACAGGCAAAATGCCCCTCACAACTTAGACCGGTATGCATACAAGAGCAAGTAGGCAATGATCAGTTACAGATCATTAATCTATCTTCAAAGATACTCTCTCCATTTGAAACTGAAGTCTTGGCCCTTGGACTCAGTTTCTGTCCAGTCTCACGGCCAGATAATTTTGAGGTAGTGAAAGATGTTAACCTTTTCGCTAGAAGACTGACTTATAAATACATGTATAACAAGGAAAGGAGAAAGGAAAAAGTGAACCAATTGAACGTGAACCGTGGAAAGGTTTCACAGTAAGAGATTTCATGGCTCTCAAAGATCTCATGGATCTCTTGGATGAGAACGAGACTGCCACGGGTGGCTCTGCAGGAGAGGGTCCCACAGAAACTTTTCCAGACGTCTCCCCTTGGCACAGTCCCCCTTGAATAATTCTAAGTTTCGTAAAAAATTAACGCAGTTTCCCCCTTTAAAAAACAATCCCCATATTTGGACCTTCCTGTCCCAGGTTACTTCTGATATAAAAAAATTAAATTTTGGTGCCCCTTGTGATTACAATATCACTTTTGAGAAGCAACAAGCAATTAATCAGTTACAGAACAACAGGAATATTACCATAAAAATGTCAGACAAGGGTGGAAATTTTGTGGTGATGAATACGAATAGATGCCAGAATATATATGTCTTGACATTTTGTCAAATGGGGACTGGTATGCTCTTATACCAGAAGAAAAAAATCAAGAATTTAATCTTGAATATGATGGGATTGTGCACAATGCTTTTATGAATGGAATTATTGACAGGGAAATTTTTGAGGCTAGGAAAGTACCTTTTCCAAGGATTCCATCCTTCTATTCTTTACCTAAAACCCATAAGAATATTGTTAAACCTCCTGGACATCCAATTATATAAGGAATAGGTGCAAAAACTGAGTAGGGCAGTCGTTTGGTGAACAATTATTTTACGACCCCGTGTGGTAAAACTTCCATCGTACATTCGGGACACTATGGATTTATCAAAGAAATTATATAATGTTATTGTACCCGTAGACAGTATACTTGTCTCCATTGATGTGGAGGCACTATACTGTAGCATCCCGCATGCATGCACATGGAATCTCTGTGGTAAAGACTTTTTTGGATGAAATGGATGCATTGATCCAACCCCACAACGCCTTCCTTTTGCAATTGCTGTACCATATTTTGACTAGGAATGTATTTACCTTCGATGGCTCCCACTACCTCCAGGTGCAGGGAGTTGCGTTGGGGACTTGTTGTGCCCCATCGTACGCCAACCTGTACCTGGGAGGGTGGGAGCGTACATTGTTCACTGATGAGTCCTTGTCTATGTGTCTGTCCAGCATTATATGCTGGTACAGATACATAGACAATGTTTTCATGGTGTGGAACTCTAGTGAAACTGACCTGCTGGTGTTTATGGAAAAACTAACAGACAATGACTACAATTTGAAATTTACCATGCAATGTGACCTACGATCGATATCATTTTTGGATGTAAATATCGTTAAACAAGGGGATGGAACACTGGGCCAACTCGCTGTATAGGAAACCCACTGCGGGAAATACCATACTTCATGCTTCCAGTGCCCACCCCCAACCACTATTCAGAAGCATACTCACAGTATTTACGCATCAGATGGAACTGCTCCAGCGAGGAGGATTTCTTGAGGGAATCCAAATCGCTTAGAGCAAGGCTGCTAGAAAGGGGTTATACAAAAACTACTTTAAAAAAGCATATAATAAGGCATGTCTTAAAAGTAGACATGAATTATTGTTTTTAAAAAATGCTTTAGATGGCCCTCCTAAAAAAGCACCGCTCAGCGCCCTGAATATAGCAATTGAGGTGAATGTGTAGTAAATTTTATCAGAAACAATGAAAATATATGATATGTGGATAGAACCAGAGAAAATGCCGCCACCTTGGGTCTATCACTCTGCGCTCATGGATTTGGATCTTTAAAGTATAATGAATCAATAAATATATATATAAATGTGAACCTAAATATATAAATATGATAAAATATGGATATGTTAAAATGTATTCACATACAATGATAAGTAAAAGCAGCTACTGTATAGTAAAAACAAGAATGGTGATACGGCAATATCTAAAATGAGTCCAAACACACCCTTTAGATGGGTGCTGTCTCTTTAAATATCGCAGCAGCGCTAAATGACTTCAAGTAAAAAGTTCATAAATAACCCATGAAATCATGAATACAGTCTGTACGTAGTGCAGTTTAACCGGTACTTTCTGTGATACAGTGATGAGACTTCCACCCGACAGTAATTCTTATCACCACGTGCTGGTAAAAACTCCCCTTTGGGGATACACTCACCAGAGCAAAGACAGAATTGGGCATATCAATCAGAAAACCAATGTTAACAGCATCCTTAGTACGTCCGCCTCTCCTCCGCCTGCATACATCATAGTTCCTCTCCAACAATATCCAGCATAAAAGAAACAGAATATAGCGGATAGCGTAGTACAGTTTGGAAAAAAGTTTTATTTCAGCTTCCAATATTCCCCCCCAAGTAAAACATGCGTACCAGAATACAAATAATAAACAGCTTTGTATATAAGTAAGACTGCACTCTGCCTGTAAAGTTTCCGTCCGCCGGAAACTAGCGCCAAAGACCGCCGTGTAGAGATCTCCCTTACACTTCCTGGTATCTCGGCTGGCTGGAGCGCACTCTGGAGCGCAAACGTCACTTCCTGCGAGGTCACGACCCTGACGCGTTTCGTCACTTCCGGACGTCGTCTGAGGGTGTGACCTCGCTGGCGGAAGTGCAACTTTTATCTATGCATCACCTGGACTGTCTCCAATCAGGATACTCGCTAGCCTGATGGGCCTCACATGCGGCCAATCAGACGTAGCGGTTACGATGCTTATGGACTACTATCCACATGTAATGTAAAACTACAAATACATAAAGAAAATTCAAAGAAATTTAAAACGGCATCAAATGCATACATCCTAATTGTGCTATTGCTGCCCAATTATGTTATGCTATTCTTCTAAAGTTATAGGCAGTGTTAGTGCGCTGTACAACACCATGTCTTAGTAGGCTCCCATATCGCCTGTCAGCATATAGATGCCGATTGCATGAGTTATTGTATGAGTATACTAGCCTTGGAATAATATATTCCATATATGTTGGCATATAGCTCTTGTCCAGTATGTGTATATTAAAGTGCCAGTTACCCATATCTAATGCATCAAATGCACTGCGGGGGAGCCGATTGATCGGCTGCATATCCTGTAGTGTGTGGCCGCAATTTTACAAAAAAAGGCATCCATATTAACCCTTCAGGCGACATGAATTCCTTTATCCACAATACTACATTTGCTTATTTTAAAAGATGCTTATGATTTGATTTTATATACAAAATAAGGAAATAAGGAAACCGCATATGACATTTAAGATCTATGCAAAAAGAGTGTATATATATTGGCCTGAGAGGGCTATTCCTGGCTGCCCATACTATGTAGCCTTGGATTAAATAGAGTATTACCATGACATGTATATCGTGCTGCCAATGAATGTATATTTAAATACGTGTATAATATATATATCACATAAATCTTAATATGCCATAAAAATATACAATTTATACATAAAGATATTTTACACCAAAATATTTAAAATTTGAGATTATTATTTACACTCTCAGTAATACTTCGCTTGAAGAATATTAAGGACCTTTGATGCCTATATATATAAAAAATTAAAAAATGTCATATATATAAAAAAATTGCACGTATAAGAGATTAAAAAACAACTGTAAAAAAAAAATGGATTACAATGTATGTGTGAATGTAGAATTTATTGTGTATTGGTAGTGTAATTGAAGATTCTGTATAAAGGCTGAATTAGACACCCCATATATTTTATTCTCCCTTTATGGTAATCATGGCCTGCTGTGACCTACAACCTAAGTAACCTGGCTAAACACGAATGGTACCAGGCAGGGCTGTCCACTCTCCCCTCTCCTTTTTATTCTATCTTTGGAACCGCTGCTAGCTACAAGAGAGGTGGAAGGCTGTAAAGTCGGCTACGAGGGCTAGATGGGAGAGTTGGAGAAAATTCAAGAGGTCTTGGAGCTACAGGGAGGCTCTGCGAGTGCAGCCGTGACAACCGATGATCCCTGGGGGGTGAAGCCGAAAAGAGATCTAGCCGCGGAAAGGCAGACCCGAAGGGCAGGAGAAGACACTGGGGAGAAGGGGCCACCTTACAACAACAAAACAGCGGACGGGGATGGGGAGGGTGGGGGCACGGGGGGGATAGGGGGGAAATAAAAATAAAAACCCCCAGGGGGGTTAACTGGAAGAGTGATGGAACAGGACTTAGGATAAAGGAAGCGGAGGGGGAGTGGAGGCTGGGTGGGATCACAGATGTATATATGTATTTTTGGGCTTTGTAAACTTCATGGATGCCCGACTCAGGACCCCTATCCCCCCCAACTCCAGGGGGGGGAAAAAAAAAAAAAAAAGGGGGAGAAAGAAATAATCCACTAATGATGCTAAGACAATTGGAGGGATGGAGATGCGGGCATAGCTGACACTCACCCACACGAATCGGAGAATAGGTCTTGATAAATACGTGTATATAAAATATACACACATAAATATACATGTAAATATATATACATAAATATATACATATATATACAAACCACATATATATAAAATCCCTAAGAAGATAAAAAGATATAAAAAATCTAAAAACTTATAAAAATTGTATATAAAAGCGACCTGAGGTAAAATGGAATAAAATGCATTAATATATGTTGAGATAAAAATGCATTAAGAAATATGGTAAAATTCTATTAATAAAATATTCTATTAAAAATATTCTATTTAAAAATATTCTATTAAAAATATGCATTCTATTAAAAATTATATATTAGAAGGTTGTTGGGATATGCGTTTCTCTGTCCATTCTGACAATCCCAGTGCGTAGTTTAGAGCCACTGTGAACTATTATTATGCACCTCTTCATCCCTCATGTGTCGCTTATAAAACAATTAATATCAAGCTCTACATTTAGGCCTTTTGGTACTAAAACGTCTGTGGAGTAGATCCAGTGAGTTTCACGTTTTGATAACTCTCGTACTAAATTCATGCCTCTCCAGTGGGGTTGGATATGTTCCACTCCCCAAAACAGCAATCCTGACGTGTCCATATTGTGCTTTAACTTAAAATGCAGAGACACATTGTGGTCTTTATACCCTATTTTAATGTTGTGTATGTGCTCTGCAATTTGCACCCTTAATTTTCTCTTTGTTCTTCCGATGTACATAAGCCCACATGGGCATTTTAATGCGTATACCACATGTGTAGTGTTACATGTAATGAACTGTTCCACCGAGAACGTTTGATTGTTGACTGGAGAGATGAATGTGTCTAAGGCTCTACACGGGGTGGTCACTTATCTGCACGCCTTACATCTTCTACAGGCAAAGAAACCGTTTTGGTCCCAAAACGTTGGTGGTCGCTTCGGTGGATCCAAGATCTTCCGTACAATTTTATCTCCGAAGTTGGTTGCTTTCCTGTAGATGAATTGTGGCATTGGTGGCAGCTCTGTTTTTAGTTTTTTATCCAGCAATAACACATGCCAGTGTTGTTTGAATATTTTCTCAATGTCCCTATACTGGGCATGAACTCCAGAAATGAAACCCCATTCTTTATTTGTGGTGTTCTTATTCTTCTCTTTTGGCTGTTGTGATGGAGTATCCTCATTTTCTATTTTCTCTGCCAGACAGGTGGATCTTGGTATCATTCTCACTTCTTCCACTACTTTCTCCAAAGTATTCGGGTTGTAACCTTTGGTTACGAACCTTTCTGCTAAAACATTTGCCTGGGCGGTAAAATTCTCGTCTTCGGAGCAGTTCCGACGCACCCGCATAATTTGTCCTTTTGGTATATTCATTGTGGGTGATGCCCACTTGTGATTGGTAAGTAGCTATTTCTGTCTGTTTTTTTAAAAAACACCTTTGTTTCCAGTTTTCCTCCTTTTTTGTATACCGTGACATCCAGATAATTGATTTCCTCCTTGCTTCTGTCAGACGTTAAAATTATGTTGCGATCATTTTTATTTAAAAACTCTAAAAACGCATTTAAATCCTCCTCATTTCCTGCCCATATAAAAAACAAATCATCTATAAAACGCTTATAAAAAACTAGCTCAGACCGTTGTTTGTTAAAAATCGTCTTATCCTCCCACTCCGCCATGAACAGATTTGCAATACTTGGTGCAAATTTGGCACCCATGGCTACTCCACGTTGCTGAGAATAAAAAGTGCTATCGAACCAAAAATAATTGTGGCTGAGGCAGAAATCCAGACTATTTCTTAAAAATACTTTTTGATTGTGGGGGATGTCCTCCCTCTTACTTAAGGCCCAATTTAAAGCCAGTAGAGCATCGTCATGCTGGATTATTGAATATAATGATGATACGTCTGCTGTTACAAGCCAAATCTGTGATTTGTTGGTAAGGTCTAGGGATGGGCCCGGTGCTCGATGCGAACCCATGTTCGCATCGAGCACCGGGCATTCGCTCGCTCTGCGAGCCCAGAACTATTTTGGCCGCTCGCATCACATTCGTGTGATGCGAGCGGCCCCGCAATGCATTGCGGCCGGCGCGGCCGGCGCAGTGCATTGCTGGCTGATGATTGGCCAAGCATGCACTGTGACCCCGCATGCTTGGCCAATCACAGCGCCGGAAACTCGGAGAGCCATAATTGGCTACAGGCAGGACGCCTGTAGCCAATTACAGCTCAGGGGCTTTAGTACACGCCCCACCATTTAAAAGGCCGCCACGCCGTCGGTCACATGAGTTCCGGCTTTAGGAGAGATCAGGCTGATTCTGTGTCACTCTTTGCTAGATTCATTCATATAGAAAGATTTTCTCTACTTTGCTAAACCATTGGCTATTTATTTGCTAAACCATTGCTACCTGTCATTGATCGTCCATTGCTGCTGGTTAGTGTGTTTTTAGCTGCTGCTGGGGATTAGTCTGGTGCGTGTTTTACTGTTAGTACAGTATTTCAGTAGTACCAACCGCAGTGCTGTTAGCACAGCATTGCACCCCAAAAGCACCCATAGGACTTCTAGTGTGTTAGTGGCAGCAAACAGAGCTCCTATATTTTCTTCCCAGAAGCACCCATAGGACTTGTACTGTGTTAGTGGCATCACACAGAGTTCCTATATTTTCTTCCCAGAAGCACCCATAGGACTTCTAGTGTGTTAGTGGCATCACACAGAGCTCCCATATTTTCTTCCCAGAAGCACCCATAGGACTTGTACTGTGTTAGTGGCATCACACAGAGTTCCTATATTTTCTTCCCAGAAGCACCCATAGGACTTGTACTGTGTTAGTGGCATCACACAGAGTTCCTATATTTTCTTCCCAGAAGCACCCATAGGACTTGTACTGTGTTAGTGGCATCACACAGAGTTCCTATATTTTCTTCCCAGAAGCACCCATAGGACTTGTACTGTGTTAGTGGCATCACACAGAGTTCCTATATTTTCTTCCCAGAAGCACCCATAGGACTTGTACTGTGTTAGTGGCATCACACAGAGTTCCTATATTTTCTTCCAGAAGCACCCATAGGACTTGTACTGTGTTAGTGGCATCACACAGAGTTCCTATATTTTCTTCCCAGAAGCACCCATAGGACTTCTAGTGTGTTAGTGGCATCACACAGAGTTCCTATATTTTCTTCCCAGAAGCACCCATAGGACTTCTAGTGTGTTAGTGGCATCACACAGAGCTCCCATATTTTCTTCCCAGAAGCACCCATAGGACTTCTAGTGTGTTAGTGGCATCACACAGAGCTCCCATATTTTCTTCCCAGAAGCACCCATAGGACTTGTACTGTGTTAGTGGCATCACACAGAGTTCCTATATTTTCTTCCCAGAAGCACCCATAGGACTTGTACTGTGTTAGTGGCATCACACAGAGTTCCTATATTTTCTTCCCAGAAGCACCCATAGGACTTGTACTGTGTTGGTGGCATCACACAGAGCTCCTATATTTTCTTTGCAGAAGCACCCATAGGACTTCTAGTGTGTTAGTGGCATCACACAGAGCTCCTATATTTTCTTCTCAGCAGCACCCACAGGACTTCTAGCGTGTTAGTGGCATCACACAGAGCTCCTATATTTTCTTTGCAGAAGCACCCATAGGACTTCTAGTGTGTTAGTGGCATCACACAGAGCTCCTATATTTTCTTCTCAGCAGCACCCACAGGACTTCTAGTGTGTTAGTGGCATCACACCGAGCTCCTATATTTTCTTCTCAGCAGCACCCACAGGACTTCTAGTGTGTTAGTGGCATCACACAGAGCTCCTATATTTTCTTTGCAGAAGCACCCATAGGACTTCTAGTGTGTTAGTGGCATCACACAG
Organism: Lithobates sylvaticus; assembly: GCA_028564925.1. Lineage (NCBI taxonomy): Eukaryota > Metazoa > Chordata > Amphibia > Anura > Ranidae > Lithobates > Lithobates sylvaticus. The sequence continues at coordinate 100,910,779 of CM053038.1, forward strand.
AGCTCCTATATTTTCTTCTCAGCAGCACCCACAGGACTTCTAGTGTGTTAGTGGCATCACACAGAGCTCCTATATTTTCTTTGCAGAAGCACCCATAGGACTTCTAGTGTGTTAGTGGCATCACACAGAGCTCCTATATTTTCTTCTCAGCAGCACCCACAGGACTTCTAGTGTGTTAGTGGCATCACACAGAGCTCCTATATTTTCTTTGCAGAAGCACCCATAGGACTTCTAGTGTGTTAGTGGCATCACACAGAGCTCCTATATTTTCTTTGCAGAAGCACCCATAGGACTTCTAGTGTGTTAGTGGCATCACACAGAGCTCCTATATTTTCTTCTCAGCAGCACCCACAGGACTTCTAGTGTGTTAGTGGCATCACACAGAGCTCCTATATTTTCTTTGCAGAAGCACCCATAGGACTTCTAGTGTGTTAGTGGCATCACACAGAGCTCCTATATTTTCTTCTCAGCAGCACCCACAGGACTTCTAGTGTGTTAGTGGCATCACACAGAGCTCCTATATTTTCTTTGCAGAAGCACCCATAGGACTTCTAGTGTGTTAGTGGCATCACACAGAGCTCCTATATTTTCTTCTCAGCAGCACCCACAGGACTTCTAGTGTGTTAGTGGCATCACACAGAGCTCCTATATTTTCTTTGCAGAAGCACCCATAGGACTTCTAGTGTGTTAGTGGCATCACACAGAGCTCCTATATTTTCTTCTCAGCAGCACCCACAGGACTTCTAGTGTGTTAGTGGCATCACACAGAGCTCCTATATTTTCTTTGCAGAAGCACCCATAGGACTTCTAGTGTGTTAGTGGCATCACACAGAGCTCCTATATTTTCTTCTCAGCAGCACCCACAGGACTTCTAGTGTGTTAGTGGCATCACACAGAGCTCCTATATTTTCTTTGCAGAAGCACCCATAGGACTTCTAGTGTGTTAGTGGCATCACACAGAACTCCTATATTTTCTTCTCAGCAGCACCCACAGGACTTCTAGTGTGTTAGTGGCATCACACAGAGCTCCTATATTTTCTTTGCAGAAGCACCCATAGGACTTCTAGTGTGTTAGTGGCATCACACAGAGCTCCTATATTTTCTTCTCAGCAGCACCCACAGGACTTCTAGTGTGTTAGTGGCATCACACAGAGCTCCTATATTTTCTTTGCAGAAGCACCCATAGGACTTCTAGTGTGTTAGTGGCATCACACAGAGCTCCTATATTTTCTTCTCAGCAGCACCCACAGGACTTCTAGTGTGTTAGTGGCATCACACAGAGCTCCTATATTTTCTTTGCAGAAGCACCCATAGGACTTCTAGTGTGTTAGTGGCATCACACAGAGCTCCTATATTTTCTTCTCAGCAGCACCCACAGGACTTCTAGTGTGTTAGTGGCATCACACAGAGCTCCTATATTTTCTTTGCAGAAGCACCCATAGGACTTCTAGTGTGTTAGTGGCATCACACAGAGCTCCTATATTTTCTTCTCAGCAGCACCCACAGGACTACCGACTACAATGGCTGGAAGACCGCCAAGGGGAGGCAGAGCGTGCAGAGGCAAGAACACAGGGCAGGCAGGCTCTGTTTCTAGTGGACGTGGCCGTGGACGTGGTCGTGCATCGTCATCAGCACGTGTCCATGGGACACGCGCGTCTTTGTTTTCGGCAGCTGGACATGTGGAGCCGCATCATGCTGAAGGCTTGGTAGAATGGATGACCAAGCCCTCCTCATCCTCCTCATCCTCTCTCACCCAGGCTCAGGGTACTGGCAGAGCAGCTGCCAACGCGTACTCAATGGCATCATCAGCCACCCCTTCCCTAGACCCACCATGTCCTCCTGAGGAGTCCCCCGAACTCTTTGAGCACAGTGTTGGGTACATGCTCCAGGAGGATGCCCAACGATTCGAAGGCTCGGATAATGATACCCAGCTTGGGGAAGTCAGTAGTGTGCGCGCAGAGAGAGGGGATGCTGAAGGACAGCAATCTGGCAGTACTGTTCCACCAGCTGCAGCTTACTGCTCTAGTGGTGAAGAGGGAGGGGATGATGAGGTCACTGACTCCACGTGGGTGCCTGAAGGGAGAGAGGATGAGGAGGAGGACGAGGAGGTGGAGGATGCGGCGTCACATGTCCAACGAGGCAGGATGCCCCCTGGAGGCCAGCTAGAGGCCAGCACAGCAACTGTACAACACCGCAGAGCTCCGCCTGTGCAGGGCGCTGCCTCTGCACGTTATCAGAAAAGTTCTTTGGTGTGGGCCTTTTTTGAGACGAGTGCATCAGATCGCACCACTGCTATTTGCAATATTTGTCTCAAGCGTATCTCGCGTGGCCAAAACATCAGCCGCTTGGGCACCACAAGCATGAGCAGACATATGTCGACCTGCCATGCAGCTCGTTGGCAAGCACACATAAAAGACCCACACCAAAGAACTAAGCGGACCTCTCCTTGCTCCTCATCAGCTGGGATCTCCATCCCCACTACATCTTCATTCCTCTCTGAAAGCTGCTCTGAGAGGACTGAAGGTGTAGAATTAGGTGTGTCACAACCAAGTACTTGCAGTACACCGACGTCCGATTGTAGCAGGCAAATTTCCCTGCCCCAGCTGCTGGACCGTCGAAAGAAGTACACTCCCAGCCATCCACATGCCCAGCGGTTGAATGCTAGCTTGGCTAAATTGCTAGCAATTCAACTGCTGCCTTTTCAGTTGGTAGACTCGGCCCCCTTCCGTGAGTTTGTTCAATGTGCGGTTCCTCAGTGGCAGGTTCCCAAACACCACTTTTTCTCACGGAAGGCGATTCCGTCTCTCTACCGGCATGTGGAAGGCAATGTCCATGCCTCGCTGGACAGGGCGGTCAGCGGTAAGGTGCATATTACCGCTGACTCATGGTCCAGCAGGCATGGACAGGGACGTTACCTTTCTTTCACGGCTCATTGGGTCACTCTATTGGCAGCTGGGAGGGATGCAGGACAAGGTGCAGTAGTGTTGGAGGTTGTTCCGCCACCACGCCTCCAAAATGCTACTACTGCTACTGGTTGTGACACACCTCTCTCCTCCACCCCCTCCTCTTCTTCTTCCTCCAGTGCTCTGTCCTCGGAACCAGCGGTGCTCCGTAGGCGTACAAGGGGCTACGCAAGTACGCAGGCAAAAAGATGCCATGCCGTGCTTGCGCTGGTGTGTTTGGGGGACAGGAGCCACACTGGGGCAGAGGTTCTGGCAGCTCTGCAGGGGCAGGCCGAGAGGTGGTTGACGCCACGCCAGCTTAAGCCAGGAATGGTCGTTTCTGACAATGGCACCAACCTCCTCTCCGCCCTGCGACAGGGGCAGCTCACCCATGTGCCCTGTATGGCTCACGTCCTCAACCTGGTGGTGCAGCGGTTCTTGGGCAGGTTCCCAGGCTTACAGGATGTCCTGAGGCAGGCCAGGAAAGTCTGTGTGCATTTCCGCCGATCTTATAATGCCAGTGCTCGGCTGACTGAGCTGCAAAAGGAGCTGAAGCTGCCCAAGAACCGCCTAATATGTGACATGCCCACCAGGTGGAACTCAACGTTGGCCATGCTGCAGCGACTGCACACGCAGCAGAGGGCCATCAATGAGTACCTTTGCGACTACGGCACTAGGACAGGGTCAGGGGAGCTTGGTTTTTTTTCCCCACGTCAGTGGAGCATGATCAGGGATGCATGCACTGTCCTCTCACCATTTGAGGAGGCCACGAGGATGGTGAGCAGTGACAGTGCATGCATCAGTGACACTGTACCTCTTGTCCACCTGTTGGAGCATACGCTGCGTGGGATAATGGACAGGGCACTTGAGGCAGAACAGAGGCAGGAAGAGGAGGACTTCCTTGCCTCTCAAGGCCCCCTTTATCCGGACAGTGTTCCTTCTGTCCCACCCATCACACAGGAAGAGGATGAGGAGGAGGAGGAGGATTGTGTGAGCATGGAGGTGGAGCCTGGCACTCAGCAGCAGCAGTCTTTTAGGGATGATGTACAGTCCCAACAAACCAGTGGACTTGTACGTGGCTGGGAGGAGGTGGCTGGCGATCATGTCATCCTCAGTGACCCAGAAGACTCCGGACCGAATGCCTCAGCTAACCTACGCTGCATGGCCTCCCTGATCCTGCAAAGCCTGCGGAAGGATCCTCGTGTTCTTCGGATCAAGGAGAGGGACCATTACTGGCTGGCCACTCTCCTTGATCCACGGTACAAGGGTAAGGTTGCGGACCTTATCTTGCCGTCGCAGAGGGAGCAGAGGATGAGACATCTCAGGGAGGCCTTGCAGAAAGGTCTGTGCAACGCGTTCCCAGAAACTGGGAGGTTACAAACTCCTGGTCCTGGACGACGAGTTGCTGAGGCTTCGGTCAGTAGCAGAAGGAGCGGTGGGGAAGGTGGACGTCTGACCGATGCGTTCAGACAATTTTTTAGTCCGCAGCCCCAAGGTATGATCGGTTCCAGCAACCATCGCCAGCGTCTGATATACATGGTGCAGGAATACCTTGGGGCAAGGTCAGACTTGGACACCTTTCCCACCGAAAATCCTCTGGCTTACTGGGTCCTGAGGATGGATCACTGGCCAGAGCTTGCACAGTATGCAATTGAGCTACTGGCCTGTCCTGCCTCCAGCGTTCTTTTCGAACGCACATTCAGTGCTGCTGGAGGATTTGTCACCGATCATAGGGTGCGCCTGTCCACCGACTCGGTTGATCGACTGACCTTCATCAAAATGAATCAGTCTTGGATCACCACCAGCTACCAGGCACCTGAAGCGGAACGGAATAATTTATAATGTCACATCCCTTCAAGACTGCCTATGCTGATGCTGAGTGACTGTCCTGTTATGTTCACTGACTATACTCTTCCTCCTCCTCAATGATCCATGCCACCACACCAGTGCCTAAGGCACAATTTTGCAGCCCCTGTATAACAGGGGCGTGTACTTACAATTTTTTTTAAAATGCTTCGCAACACGTGTGACTGCTGTGCTTCAAGTACAGTATCTGTGAGGGGTTGCAGTGTTGTGGCACCAGCACCAATGCCTAAGGCACAATTTTTCAGCCCCTGTTTAACAGGGGCGTGTAATTACAATTTTTTAAAAAAATGCTTCGCAACAGGTGTGACTGCTGTGCTCCAAGTACAGTATCTGTGAGGGGTTGCAGTGTTGTGGCACCAGCACCAGTGCCTCAGGCACAATTTTTCAGCCCCTGTTGGGGCGTGTAATTACAATTTTTAGGCAATGCTTTGCAACAGGTCTCATTGCTGTGCTAAGAGTACAGTGTCTGTGAGGGGTTGCAGTGTTGTGGCACCAGCACCAATGCCTAAGGCACAATTTTTCAGCCCCTGTTGGGGCGTGTAATTACAATTTTTAGGCAATGCTTTGCAACAGGTCTCATTGCTGTGCTAAGAGTACAGTATCTGTGAGGGGTTGCAGTGTTGTGGCACCAGCACCAATGCCTAAGGCACAATTTTTCAGCCCCTGTTTAACAGGGGCGTGTAATTACAAATCTTGATCTAGTAGTTCACAGCAGGGCCCATTCCTGCGCCCACCAAGAGTAACTATGAGGGCCTACAGTCTTGTGGCAACACCGTCCACCACCACCGCCAAAGGCCCAATTTTTCTGCCCTGTTCAACAGGTGCATGCAATTACAAATCTTGATCTAATAACTCACAGCAGGGCCCATTCCTGCGCCCACCAAGAGTAACTGTGAGGGCTTACAGTCTTGTGGCAACACCGTCCAACACCACCACCACCACCACCAAAGGCCCAATTTTTCTGCCCGGTTCAACAGGTGCATGCAAGTACAAATCTTGATCTATTAACTCACAGCAGGGCCCATTCCTGTGCCCACCAGTCTTGTGGCTACACCAACATCTAATAGGGCAAATTTCTGCAGAGTATATACGGCAGGCTTTCAAACATCCAACTTACAAACGACTCCTACTTGCAAACGGAAAGAGAAAACAGGAAGTGAGAGGAAATCTACCCCTAGGAAGGGAAATTCTATCCTGTTAGATTTAATTTGGGAAAAAGGTATCTCCTCTCTACTGATGCTTTATCACCAATCCTTGTTTCAATTCAAACCCCACTTTTCCAAAAACATTTGTCATTGGGACGGAAAGTGAGGTGACATGTTCTGAACAGATGTGCAAAGACAGCAAATGTTACAGGGTTGATAACCCCTCCCTATGTTCTCCAAAAAGCTTAAAAATAGATTTTTTTGGGATGGAGCTACACTTCATAATGTACCTGTTCAGATTCTACTTAAGAACAAACCTACAGTCCGTGTCTTGTTTGCACCACCTATATACTGCTGTTCAGAGTATATAGGGTTGTAGGTATAGGGTTTTATTTTGGGTGCGGGGTCCCCCTTAATATCCATACAAGACCCAAAGGGGCTGGGGTGGGGGGGGGGGTGATGGGGTAGCCATGCCATTTTTCTCAAGGATTTTCAGCCATATGGCGGCCAGGACAAGACATGACATTAAAGCCGCAAGTGGTTTTAAATGGCTTCTTTTTTTCCTTTACAAATGTCATTTTGTGCAAGGACAGTTCTAAACATGGGAAACACATGCCACTTCACAGGCATACTTTAGACACCCCCAGGTACCATATTTAAAGGAAAATTTCACTTTTTTTTTTTCACTTTATGCATCATTAAAATGACTGCTCCTGAAAAAACGTTAGTTTTTAAAAGTTCTTTTTGCATTGATATATGTCCCCTGGGGCAGGACCCGGGTCCCCAAACCTGTTTTATGACATTAACATGCATATTGGCCGTTGTAATTAGCACTTTTGATTTCGAACGTTCGCGTCCATTATAACGTATAGGGTTCGAAAATTTGCGCGAACTTTCGGTCGGTTCGAAGGTTCTGGTGCGAACCGAACCCGGGGGTGTTCGGCTCATCCCTAGTAAGGTCCACGTCTTCTAGGAGATTTAAAAAATTCTTAGTGTCTCTCAGATATGATCTAGTATTCTGCACACTGGTTTGAAGAAATGTATCTAAATATTGACCTAACCTGGAGGAAACTGACTCAATACTGTTAACTATTGGTCTTGCCGGCGGATTTATGGGATCTTTGTGTATTTTAGGTAACGTGTAGAGCGTGGGTACCCTGCTACTCATTGGTGTCAGGTATTTTCTTTCTTTACTTGATAGTACTCCAGTCGCGCTTCCCATATTCACCAATGTTTCCAATTGGTTTCTATATGGTAATGTTGGGTCCTTATCCAGCTTCTTGTATGTGGTAGTATCTGATAACATACTTTTTATCTGATTTTCATAGTATTCCTTAGTTAGTAACACCACTCCTCCACCTTTGTCTGCAGGCCGGATGACAATATCCTTGCGTTTTTCCAGCATTTCTATGCCTTCATTTATATGCCTCACATTTATTTCCTTTTTCGGCTTGATGTTTTCTAAATCCTGTAGTACCAACCCCTTAAAAACTTCAAAAAACTGAAAATATAATCTTAGTTATAAAATCATAATACAGCAGCCACTAAAAAACATAAAATACATGGTAAAAAACAATATTAAAACCACTCTAAGTGACAGAGTCCTTTATAATATTGCAGCATCGCTCTTGTCATATATTTAAAGATGGCAAGCTTCAATATAATGTTCATATATGGAATATCTTGGTTCGATTCAGTGATATCATATGTTAGTTATTGATCGATAAGGAGCACCTTCCACCAAACAATTCACCACGTGAGATGATCTCCCCTTTGGGATGCACTCACCACATATGCAGAAAAAATGCGCCTTGAATCTTATCACTTAATCGTCATCGCTCTGTCAGAACTCCCACCAGATTTAAAACCGTATCATGTAAGGGTCCATGCGAAAAAAATGAATTGGTCACATAGTGTGATACTGAATCGCACCGAGATATTCCATATATGAACATTATATTGAAGCTTGCCATCTTCAAATATATGAATTATTGTTTGGCACTAAAACAACCAAGCAGTCAGATACTGTGAGGATTGTGACTACATACTCAAATGATCACGGCATGGTGAAAGAAACATTGGATAGACATTGGCATCTTCTGACCGGTGATCCAATCCCGAGGAAATATATCGGGATCACCCTTAGGTCACATATAAGAAATGTAGATCCCTTAAGGATCGTTTAGTCCAGAGCCATTTCCAGGGACCTTCGGTATCAATTGAACATATGAAGGGCATGTATCAATGTGGTAGTTGTGAATATTGTAATTGGATTTTGGAAGGAGTATCTTTTACTCTTCCAAATGGAAATACACATAGAATTGATTATTATGCTGATTGCCAAACAAAATGTGTAATATATATTGCACTGTGTAAGTGTGGATCATTTTATGTCAGAAAGATATTCAGGAATTTTTGGAAGAGAATTTATGATCACATTTATTATATCAGAAAAAATGTACTACGTACCCCGATTTGGAGACACGTTGCCCTTCAACATAAGCATGATGCATACAATCGTTCAGTTTACAATTTTAGAGAGGGTCCTTAAAGAGGAAATGTGGGCAAAAAATTGCTACAGTAGGAGGCTGATGTAAGCGATACAATAATTATATCTGTGTATTAATTTGTCTAGTCCCTATAGATTAGTTGGTTTATTAAAACTCTGAGCACATGCTACTGTTAATATCACAATAATACGAGGTTAGCTATGAAACCAAACACAAACTGCTGCTAGTAAAACACTATCTTATTTATTTCCCAAGAATCAGGAACGCTAACATAAAGTATTAAAAGACATTACAATATCACAAAGCTTACAATCAAATCATATAATACAAGAATATCAAAGATACTTATCACAGGGCCCTCCGTGAGGCTTGTAGCCTCAAGATGGCCGCCAGACCATGAGGTGGTCAGGGACACCTTCTCATGTCAGGGCGTCCCAGCAAACAGAGGCTGACTTCCTGTGTGTGCGAACTCTTCATTCAAACCCACACACCCACTCATAGCCACCCCCCCTTTGCCTTCCATCCAATAGTTATCCATAGCCATCTTAGTAGTAACAGTCTCCCTTGAAGCTTGTAATTACACATGTCACAGCAGGTGGGCTCGAGCCAAGCCATTGTTATCTTGATATGCTACAAAGCTTTTGGTGTGTTTTCCAACCTGGCTACATTCCAATCTGGGGAATGCATTCTGTCCTCAAGAATGATATTGGGAATGAACCGATGTGATAATACATGAGTTCATATTGAATCCAACATATGCCGCTTTGCGACTGAAAGTCGCATAAAAACCCTTCTTCAGACACGGCTCCTATTGAACAGTCCATAACTGTTTTGTCCCTGACATGCGTTTCCAAACCAGTATCCATAGAACAGTCCTTTAAACGTCTTAACGTGTTGTATTTTTACAACGTGTGCAGAAACAGCTCCTATGGAACAGTCCATTGTGGTCATACCGTGTTATGCTTCCCAACACGTTCCGCTTTGCCACTGAGTGACACATCCTTCTTCAGCGACAGCTTCCATGTCGCCATTATGTATCTTTGGTATCTTCAGGACGGATGCAATACAGGCAAGGGGTATCCATTCATTCACCATTCACCAGTACACATTCAGAGCAACATATCAAACAGCTCTCAAATACTGATCTATTATCTAGATAAGTCTCGAGGAGGGCCTTATTCACCCATATTATTAACCTACAATACGCATAGGTCACACTATACCATAATATAAATCAACTTCTTATCATACTATATACATATATCTGTATCCCATCCCTTTATGCACCCCGCTCCCAATCCTATAACCCTTTACTGTACATATGGGTCGGGATTAGGCAGGCTTGCTCACAGCGGTATTGCAGGGCTCTGACTTGGCAGCAAGGCCTCTAATTTGAACACAGAGACCCTACCGTCAATTCGTCCCTCAACTTGCATAGACAAATGGGAGATCCTTCTATATAAATATCGAGTCTAATCACACATATAAATCTGCAAAAATGACAAAAAAAAAACACACAATTCCATCCCTGTGCCTGGATTTCAGAGACCATGCCCAGGGTATACCATGCACCTCTACCTATGGTTAGGTTCAAGGAACCTTCCAGTTTTATGACTAGCGTTACATCGGTATTCTTTAGGACAAAGAAATAAACTCGTCTATGTCCCAAATGACACCCAGGTGCTTCCTCCCCAGCAATGATCCCTGAAATAACTTCCCAACATTTTTATGTTCACCACCATGATGTATTTTACCTGGCATACAAAGGACATCATGGTCAGGCTTCCGACCGAGGGAAGTATCAACCTGCTTCCATCTCCTCTGATCACATGTGGGTGATTTAGCCTCAAATGCGACAAGATAGAATCCCCAATCAGTAAGCCCATTGATGCCACCAAATATACAGACCAAGTCCGCACTTCTGTGTATGGGATCATACAGCCTAACACCTTTCACAATCCAAACTGGTACAGCCCATCCAGGCATTCGACCACCATTTTGGATTAGTGTAAGCGACGTGTTGTGGCAGAGTCTTACTGAGCGGTGATGCTAACTCATCAGGCCACTGCCCTTTAAACAGAGATTGCCAAATCAGCTTGATGCTGGTTGACACTTCCGCCCGCCACTGCGTGTACGCCAGAGCCCATGACCGACTTCTATCCTGTACCCACACACCCTCCACCAACCTCTCAACATGGTTCACCAACTCTGGAGCTAATTTACTCTGGGTGTTTTGTGAATGTTATTAAGGATGCCACCAATCTCTCTGAGTAACAAAGTCCCGCTCATAGCTATGGCTGAGAGTTTGTTCCTCAGGATACCGATGTCTACTCCATTAACAACACCCCTCCCAGCACCCATTCCCCCCAATATAGTGCTGAATACATGCCTCCTCTTGTGGTTACTCCTCAGAGATAAGCATCCTGCATGCACCTTATTCTGTGTCGGCACCTCTCTGGGAGTAAGTCACTTCTATAATGACCGCACTCGATTCAGCGTGTTCTCAGCAAATATAGGGTAATAGGTTTTATCAACCACTGTGAGATGTTGCAGCGCCATGTGGTGAAGGCATACTGTACTCTGGTAGTCAGCGTTTGTTCCCTTTATCTATCGGAGCATGCTCCTGTGTGTATACACTGGCATTCCCTGTGCAGGGTTTCAACTTCTCAGGTGAGACCTCAACCAGGCGCATCTCCCCCATACAAGGAAATGTTCACCCCATTGATTTGTCACCTGACACCCTCTAGTCCGGCCAACAGACACCTTATTATGCATAAGTGCCCGCCTCCTGGGTACCTGCACCATATAAATTCCGTTACGTCAATACATGTCATACATTACACAACTTTTCTTATTTCAACTCCTCCCTCCAACAAAAAACATATATATTTTACATTTTCATGTTTTGATGGATTGGATGTTATGTTCCTTCCCCCAACCTCCAACCCATTGTACATATATTAATAACACGTTTGCATTCATCAGGAGAGAGTCCAGCAAAAAAAAATGTTTCAAGTCTTATTGATAGGCACAGTCTTTCAGATTCAGCACCAGATCGTCCATAGGAAAAGAAAAAGTGTTAAAGTGAATCTTTTTGTTTGTCCCGTCCCTCCTGATATTTAGTGGAATAAATTTGGGGCGTGGTATGGCACAGACAAACTGCCAACCAGATGATCATCTGTCATACATTTTCCAGAACCTTTCCAATCTCGCTCCACCAGGATTCTGAAATTGAAAAACAAGAGCAGAATCAAATTCTTATCCATAATATCTGCTTGCTTACTATATTTACTCCTATTTCCCTCCTTGGAACCCAGCAACTTAGTATTCCTGGCTTCTGCAATTTTGACCAAACTATCAAAAACAACCATGACCTCTTTAGGCAGAACCCACTCTAAAAGGGATCCCCATGGTATGGTCAAAACATCCAAAACAGACGTCAATGTTGTTTCTCAAAAATTCTAAAATAAAAACACTAAAAAAAAACAATGCATTTATCTTTAAGATGTACGCACTAATCCCCTTTCAGGTGGACAAAGCCTAAACCTTTTGGAGCTTTTTACACCTGAACAAAACAACAATAAAATAGCTGACTAAGCCAATACCCAAAAACAAAAAAAAATATATGTTTTTTTTTTCCAAAAAAAAACAAAAATTAAAAAAAATAAAAATTAAAAGTCTGGCCATTATCACCCAAGAACAACATGACAAGACAACCACCATACAACAATGACAAACACTCAACTTTTAATTAAAGACATCCATGGATTTTCTCCTGAGAAGAGTACATGTTTTTTTTTTTTTTATCTGAAAGACAATAAGTTAATGGGAAAAACAACACAAGCAAAACATTTGTAACTTCATCACAACATTTGCTACCTCATCTGTAACTCTTTAGTCCATTAATGTCAGATTATTGTTTAAATGTTTTCATTGTTTGCAAACAATTACTAATTAATGAGCTCATGGTACCATGTGATAATCGATTATGCATTTACAATAACCTAACCCCTGTGTTGGTCCTGCAAACAAAACACAAATTTTTAGTATCCAGGACCCATTAATGTCAGATTATTGTTTAAATGTTTTCATTGTTTGCAAACAATTACTAATTAATGAGCTCATGGTACCATGTGATAATCGATTATGCATTTACAATAACCTAACCCCTGTGTTGGTCTCACTTTGACGGACCTGCAAACAAAACACAAATATCCAAACCTGTTCTCTTCCCTGATTTCTGGAAAAGGAACACAAAGACAATGATTAAACACGATTATCATGACAATTGACTTTAAGTGCCCCAAGCCTCTTCCCATTAATTGTACTGCTAGGGGAACACCTACAAGCCCGAGTTGTAGTATAAACAACTAGACTAAAAGAATAAAAATTACAAACATTAAAACTAAAACAAAAATTAATAAAAAAATTGAAAAGTGAAAAATTGAGAAAAAAAAATTAATAAAAAACAAAAACAAAATATGAAAAAAATAATTCATAATAAAAAAATAAAAAATAAAAACATTAAAACTGAAAAATTAAAAAAAAATTAAAAAATTAATGAAAATAAAAATAAAAAATTAATAATAAAGAAAATTAAAAAAACTAATAAAAAATTCATAAAATTAATAAAACATTAAACCTTATAAAAAAAATTACAAAAATACTTAAAACCTTATTCATAGAAAGGAAACTTTGATCAGAGTATTTTTAACATACTTGCAGCTGACTAAGTGCTGCTAGCATTGCTTCCCCCAGTGCTATGTTTGAATAACCATGCGGCTACCTCCATTTTGATTTTATGCAACTGTCCTACATATTGCTTTTCAGTTTGTAGACTCCGTAATTGGGTCTTAACGGGGAATTGGGTTTGCTTACTATGGGCTCCATGCTTTGGATTGCTACCCCACCTGGCCGAATAACATTCATACTGCCTTGGGGTCGTTTTCAGGTATGATCTTTTTTTGATATCGTTATTCGCCCAACAATACTTTGCGATGTGACCTCCCCTTTTACACAAACAAAATTTTAGCTCTGGTTCCCCTGCATAGGCCCTTTTTTTAACATCTTGTGCTGGAAATTCACATTGCTGGATAATATTACTGTGATTGGAATTAACAGACTTTACACTTTCATCGTCTGAGGAGTCATCAGAAGTTTCTATTTCAATTCCTGAATCACTTTCAAGCGCAGTTATCACGCTTGTATTTACGTCTCCAACATCGATTCCCATCCTAGTAATATGATTTGCAGCAACAATAGTATACGGGTTTTCCTCATGTTCCACTTGTATTTTTGCACACTGAGCATGTGCGGAGGGTACCTCCACCATTGCATCTTCGGCTATTGTATGTTTGGAGGATAAATCCCTTATGGCTGCCTGTGCCTCCTGTAATTCCTCCTTAAGCAGTGCGATAACCTGCAAGTTTTCAGCCTCCCTCCTATTCAAAAAAACGATGCAACCTTCTCTTAACTCACACGTTTTCCCTAATTCATGTAATCTCTGTTCCAATTCGCCTTTTTCCGTCACTAATTGTTCAATCTGCCTACGCGCTTGTGCATCTGCATTTTCAACCCTAATTAATATAACTTTTGTTATATTTTGTAGCTGCTGCATGAATTGCTTTCTTTCATCTATCCATTCTAATTCTTTCTGTTCAGAAATATGCTTCATCTTAAGAAGCATGCCTATCAAATTTGATAACCTCTGTTTCCTGCCTTTTTTTGATTTATTACTTATAAGGCTGTTATGTGTATTACATTGCGTCAAAAGTTCATTAAATTGTTGTGCCAACCCACTTTCCTGTGTAGATTGAAATCTAATGGTATCATGTTTAGCCATGAACAGCTCGATGGCCTCCATTGATATGCTAATTAGCAAGCCCTCTATACTGGAGCTGTAAAACCTGTTTTGGTTACAATGCAATACAGATAAACAGATAAGGCTATTCAAAGGTTTCGCTTGCAAGCTAGCTTGTAGTCCCACAAAAGCCTACAACAAACACAAAAAAAAAAAACAGATAGTTTAACTACTACTTGCTACCTGTAGTTCTACAGCCTACACAAGGCACATCCTAAGACACAAGGCAGACTCTTAATCAATGCCTTCCTGTTAGTTTGCAGGCCACATTGAACTTCTATTGGAACAGAGAGCTATGTCACTCTCACGTGAGTAGAAATAATAAAAATGAAAAACTAACAATATCTCTATCACTTTTTTTTCCTCAAATATGTATGGTAATTCCTGTCAATTCCTAACCAAGGGTGATCAGCCCGTACTCACCAGCCCTCTTGACCAGCTACAAGTATTCTAACACTTTGCATTAGCAATACAACATTTAACATATATACATATACAGCCAAAAATCTCACCAGGTTTCCGCGCGTCCGCTAACTGATGCAATATTTCATAGAACATTCAGGACCATTCCAGCAGGATTTGTGACTTCACGACCAGCGCAAATCTTTATCCACGGTACAGACGGCCTTCAGTTCTAGTTACAGGGACTTAGGACAAAAATACATTAGGTTTTGTGGATTCTGTGTAAAAATACATTCTACACGCCTTTGGGGTGCCATATGATGTAAGCGATACAATAATTATATCTGTGTATTAATTTGTCTAGTCCCTATAGATTAGTTGGTTTATTAAAACTCTGAGCACATGCTACTGTTAATATCACAATAATACGAGGTTAGCTATGAAACCAAACACAAACTGCTGCTAGTAAAACACTATCTTATTTATTTCCCAAGAATCAGGAACGCTAACATAAAGTATTAAAAGACATTACAATATCACAAAGCTTACAATCAAATCATATAATACAAGAATATCAAAGATACTTATCACAGGGCCCTCCGTGAGGCTTGTAGCCTCAAGATGGCCGCCAGACCATGAGGTGGTCAGGGACACCTTCTCATGTCAGGGCGTCCCAGCAAACAGAGGCTGACTTCCTGTGTGTGCGAACTCTTCATTCAAACCCACACACCCACTCATAGCCACCCCCCCTTTGCCTTCCATCCAATAGTTATCCATAGCCATCTTAGTAGTAACAGTCTCCCTTGAAGCTTGTAATTACACATGTCACAGCAGGTGGGCTCGAGCCAAGCCATTGTTATCTTGATATGCTACAAAGCTTTTGGTGTGTTTTCCAACCTGGCTACATTCCAATCTGGGGAATGCATTCTGTCCTCAAGAATGATATTGGGAATGAACCGATGTGATATTACATGAGTTCATATTGAATCCAACAGAGGCTAAACAGATATTTAAATTAAATGCTACTTGCCCACCAGGCCTCAATGAGGCCATTAGCTATAAGCCATTCTTGGGATAACATTGGTGGCTTCATAAGGCTAGTAACCTCTCTCCATGCCATTTATAGGAGGATCCTCTTATACCATGATAGGTGACGTCAGCACGCCGCTCCTCCACACAAACCACGCAGATCCCGGAAGTGAACGGGCAGCGAAATTGAGCCGGCCGGCTAAACACTTGTTTTTATCGATTGCTACTTTGTAAGTGCAATATTTTTTTTACCTTTTAAATAAATTGTATACAGAGATACACTATGGATTGCTTCTTTCATTCTATGTTCCCCGCTTGACTGTCTCTGAGCTCGTACCCTCCATCCTGAGTAACCTGTTAAAGCCTTTGGAAACCCTTGGCCGGGATTAAGCCACAAGCCAGTGTGACCTCTGTGACAGGGGGTCGCACAATCCGGTAAGGGTCAGTGTGTTTGGATGGTGGAGGTGTCTTCTTTCTTTCATCAGGATCACCCCTTTGAGCTTTTGACTATTGAATAAGAGCACTGCGGAATCTCTGGAATCTTTTTTATGTTTTATTTTTCTTTGCAAAAAAAAGTCACCAATGATTGTTTTTTCACTTCTGATTATAATTTTTTTTGTGTCACCATGGACCTTTTTTGAACCTGTTATCAATTACAAGTTATAATGAGGTGTAAATTTATTGTTTTAATTGAGCTGATTTCAATATTTATTGGTTCACTATATATTTTGAGTTACAATCGCACGATTGTTTGCAGCGCAGTTGTTCATTTTTATATTCCTCTATACCTGTATGTGTTATGGTATGTTCTGTTTTTCCAAACCAATGAATTGAATCGAGAGTTGTATATAATCAAATATTAATTTTACTGTTAATGAGAATTATTTTTTCTTTCAAAGATTTTTATTAGAACAAAATATAATGTACAACAAGAAGTAGTCATAGTTGGTGAATAAACATCATTCACGGTACAAACAAAATTTAACCATTGCAGAACATCAGAAAAGGTAACATAAGAGCTACTATTGGTTGCTGATGGATATGTGAGGACATATTATCACGTTAGGGTCAGTGTATATCAGCAAGGGGAGTTCCTAGAACTATTACAGGAAACTTATCGGTCGTTTAGAACATGTACTAGGGGATCCACTAAGTGGAAGCATAGCCATAGAGGCTTGATCTTGTTGGAGAAGTAAGAGAACAGAGGTTCAGGTAGGATTTGTGGGGAGGGGGGGAAGTAGCAAGGAAGGACAGTAAGGAGAGAGTGGAGAGGAGAGGAGGAGGAAGGGGGGGGATCAGTGTCGGCGAGGCTGCGGTGCGGTCGGGGGGACCACCACATATGATGGGGGGGTAAATCAAAATCATGGGATAAGGAGATTGTGCTCAAAATCAGGGGGCAGAAAGTTGTCTACCCAAGGGGTCCATATTTTAGTGTGTCTGGGGGCCTGGTCCAGTATTGTCGCCTCAAAGGATCATGGCTTGGGTTACTCTGTTTTTCATTTCTGTGATGTGGAGTTTCGGGGTTTTCCAGGCCTTAGCGATGGTTTGTTTGGCTGCAGTGGTCAACTGAAGGAGAAGACTGATCTGACTTCTGGTGTATTCTCCCTGGATATGGTTTAATAGGGCCAGGGCAGGGTCGGGGAGTACTGTTTCATGAAGTATTGTGGAGACCATGTGGAAGAAAACTGCCCAAAATTGTTGAGCTATTTGGCAAGACCACCAAACATGGAGGTGGGTGCCAAGTTCACTGCAACCACGGAAACAGTGTGATGGATAGTTCGGTACAAATTTGGAAATTCTAGCTGGGACAAGGTACCAGCGCATTAATACTTTGTAATTCGTTTCCAGTGCTACCACATTTTGAGAGGAGGATTTGGTGGTGGCCCAAATATCGGACCATTCCTCGGGGGTGAGGGATATGCGTAGGTCTTTTGACCACTGTGCAGCATAATGGGGAAGGTCAGCAGGTGGTGTGGAGAAATGGTTATATAAGTTAGATATAATACCTGGGGCGTGGGGATCTGACGTGCAAAATTTTTCATACAGAGACTGGGTGTTCAGGCCAGTACAGGGACCGACCACAGTTTTGGCTGGATCACCTGGAGGTATCGGAAGAATTCCGAGGCTGGGAGTTTAGCACTGGACCTAAGGTCCGTAAATAATGAGAATTATTTTTAATTGAATTAAAAGTATGAAATAATAGTTTTTGGAGGGTTTGGATGCAAGTGCAGCATTAGTTAATTCTAATTCTATATATGAGAGGAGATATTTTCTCTTCTGCGTTTTTGAAAATCTACTCTAAAATGTACATTGTATTGACGTGCTATGGAGTTCTCAGTATGTGGTTTTGATCGATGGAGTTTTATTTTCTCTCTATATGTAATGGGGACCCCCTGCATGGTTAACATCTGGGAGCAGGATGCAGTGGCGGCCCATCCATAGGGGGCGCCCGGGCGCCGCCCCCCCCCTCCTTGCAGTTAAAAAAAATAAGAAAAAAAAAAGTTCAAAAAAAAAAAAAAAATGTATTTAAACATGTCCCTTTAAAAAAGGGCGCCGGGCACAGTGCAGTATGCACCGCTCTATCACCAATAGATAGATTCATGCATTGCATGAATCTATCTATTGTCACCGCTGCCGCCCCCTATTCAGGTGTCCGGCCCCTGATCGGGCGCCGGGCATCTGAATTACAGTGGGGGGGGGTGTTGCTGGAAGCGCCCCTATTAGAGCTGTAAGCTCTAATAGGGGACCCTATTAGAGCGGTGTGCTCTAATAGGCGACCCTATTAGAGCGGTGTGCTCTAATAGGCTTCCCTAAGTGTAAACAGCGGGCGCACGGCTGTGCGTTCGCTGATTACACAGTATTGTGTTAGAGAAGCGAATACATTGCTTCCCTAACACAGACCCGCCTCTCAGCCAATCAGGTTGCCAGGTCTGTTACCTGTAACCTGATTGGCTGAAGTCACAGGCGCTGTGATTGGACGCTAGGCGTCCAATCATAGCAAAAGACCTCCTGAGCGCGGGAGAAGAAGACCTCGGACGGAAGATAGCAGAAGACAGGAGGAGCGCAGGAGAAGAAGACCTCGGACGATGAGACACCCGCCGCCTGATGCCGTCACCAGCTGCACATCGAGACAAGGTAAGTGCAGAGGGCAGGCAGGGGGCACAGTGGCAGCACTTGAAGGGGCACTCTGGCAGCACTTGGAGGGGCACTCTGGCAGCACTTGGAGGGGCACTCTGGCAGCACTTGAAGGGGCACTCTGGCAGCACTTGAAGGGGCACTCTGGCAGCACTTGAAGGGGCACTCTGGCAGCACTTGAAGGGCACTCTGGCAGCACTTGAGGGGCACTCTGGCAGCACTTGAGGGGCACTCTGGCAGCACTTGAAGGGGCACTCTGGCAGCACTTGAAGGGGCACTCTGGCAGGACTTGAAGGGGCACTCTGGCAGCACTTGAGGGGCACTCTGGCAGCACTTGAAGGGGCACTCTGGCAGCACTTGAAGGGGCACTCTGGCAGCACTTGAGGGGCACTCTGGCAGCACTTGAAGGGGCACTCTGGCAGCACTTGGAGGGGCACTCTGGCAGCACTTGAAGGGGCACTCTGGCAGCACTTGAAGGGGCACTCTGGCAGCACTTGGAGGGACACAGTGGCAGCGTTTGATGGGCACAATGGCAGCACTTGAGGGGCACAGTGGCAGCGTTTGATGGGCACAGTGGCAGCATTTAATGGGCACAGTGGCAGCGTTTGATGGGCACAGTGGCAGCATTTAATGGGCACAGTGGCAGCGTTTGATGGCACAGTGAGGCTGTTTGTTTGCGCCCCCCCAAAAATTTTGAGCACCAGCCGCCACTGGCAGGATGGCTCTTATATGTCCCCTGCCATACTTGTGGTTGATTCACTCTCCGCTCTATCTATTCTGGGGGTGTTTTTTGCCCAGTAAATATGACACCATTATGGCTTTAACTGGCAGTTAGCATTTTGTGTATTATTTTGGAGGCTTAATTTATTTCTGTCCTTTCTAGAATGGGGCTATTTGGTCTACTCTATTTGTTTTTTGGCTAATTAACTTAGGGAGGACACTGCTGATCTGAACTGCTTCCTGATAACACCTGGCACGCCATATATATGAAGGCTCGCTGTTATTTGTGAATGTCACTTTCAGTACATTTTAACTTCACACATATATATATATATATATATATATATATATATATAGGGGTCTATACTATTTAAATGTTATGCTGCATCTTCCATCTGATCAAAATATGATATCTCCCTCCCCTCCTCTTATACAGGATCCCTACTTACAGTCAAGGAAATATGAGGAAGCATTTAGCGAAACATCGACCTCTTTGACTTGGTAGTAACAGGGATCAAGTTTGATATATATTAGGTGGTTGTATCAAAGAGCTTCAATTTTTGTGTTTTTATTTGTACAGATATTTTTTAGAAAAAAATATTTTTTGTAATTATGTAATAAAAATATTTATATTATGTAATGCTGTTCCTTTTCTTGTAACGGTAAGGCCCCATGCACACGAGACGCAGATGCAAACTCTGCTGAACGCATGTTTTAAAAAGCAGAAACCTGCGTTTAAAAACGCGCGTTTTGCTGTGTTTTCATGTCGCGTTTAGATGCGTTTAGACGCGTTTAGACACGTTTGCGTCTATAAGCATTTGTAAAGATAACATCATATAGACCCTCCCCAAGCTCAGAAAGCATGTATTATTAACTATTTCTGCCATTTTGTGAGCAGCAGCAGCAGAGAGAGCAGTTGTACACTTGCATTTGCCTCTCTTTCTGTGTTTTTTTTTGGAAATGGATCTCATATTAAATATATGTCAGGAAATTCTCCTGATGTTGCTCTTGATGAAGCAGCAACGTCGTCGCAAATTTGCATGAGAGGTCCAGAATCAGAGCTTGGCGATATTGGACCCATCCGTTGATGGCACAGCGAATGTCCGTTGGATATTTCACAAACATGTATGCATTTCACAAACATGTATACACCAGTGAGTATATATGCTCTATGAACTATCTAAACTAATTACGAAATTTTAAACAATTTTTTCTAGTATTTTTTATGGTTTACCATCATATTTCTGAGTTTTCTGGTCAAAAAAATTGGGTTCCTTTAAAAAGGCTTATAAACGCAAACGCGGCTAAACGCAAGTGCCTGCGTTTAGCCGCGTTTAGCCGCGTTTAGCTGCGTTTTGCGTCTGAAACGTGGAAAAGCAAAGTGTCTGAACGCATTTTTTTGCTTCTGGAAAAACGAGGTTAAACGCAACTGCATAAAAACGGGAAAAAACTAGACTGTGTACATGGAAACATAGGATAACATTGCATGCGTTCAGGTGCAGTTGAAAAAAGTGTCCAACTGCCTCTGAACGCGCGTTTAACTGCGTCTCGTGTGCATGGGGCCTAATATGTCCTACACATCTTAAACAATCTATATATCTACAAATCTATATATCTACAATCTATATATGGATGTGGTACCCCTTAGCCATTTATCTCTTTGCATAATTGGATATATCTAAAGGTTCCCGGTGGATGTCAATAAAGTCTTTTATGAATTCCCTTTTTGTGCAATTTATCAAGCTTGAAGCATACAGAATCTGGAGTAGTTGTGCATGGCAACCAATCAGCTTCTATCTTTCTATTTTCAAAGCTTAAGTCTAGGTTCACATCTATGCAGGCTGCATTTGATGCATTTTTCTGGCAAGTTTTGCTGTACGTTTTTTTAGAATTTTTAAACTCGCGTTTTTGCATGCAGTTTTTTATGCATTTTTCAGGTTTTTTTTTTTTTTTGTGTGCAGAAGCCGGGAGTCATCAGCTGTCATGAGGGTTCCCCACTGAATGTAAAACAAGAATTGCAGGCAAATAAAAATCAGGAAGAAAACAGCGTAGCCCCCCCCCCCCCCCCCCCAAAATAAAAAATCCATACCAGGCTCTTCAGGTCTGGTATGGATTTGGAGGGGAACCTAATGGCAAAATTTAAAGAAAAAATGTTTATGTGGGCAAGGACTTGCCACCCCCCTATGTGAATGAATATGGGGGACATAGTACCCATTCACCAAAAAGTGTAAAAGTGAATAAAGACAGTTTTTGACAAGTCCTTTATTAAAAAAATAAAATAAAATATCCCCTGATGTAGACCCATCATCAATCACGACACCCGCCACCACCGCTCGACCTGAAAAAAAAAAAAAAAAAGCTCTGCTTGCAACGAATGCTCCCACGGTCTGCCGGCCCCACTGTGTGACATTTCTTAAGTGGTGGCACCGTCCCACTGTGAAGTCTGCAGCCCAGCATGCACCAGTTGCAAACTGCAAAACGCACTAAAAACACATAGGTGTGAACATAGGGTTACTGAATAAGCTGACAGTAGAAGCTGATTGGCTGTCATGCACAGCTGCTCCAGTTTTGATAAATTCCCATAATTGTATTTAATATCCTCATCAGTGACTGGAAAAGCATCCTGATTTTACCCTGAAATCAGCTCAAGCACACTAAGAGTACACCCAGTTAGGCATCTTGGTATCTGTATAGAATTGTCTGATTCATCTCACTGGGAAGTACTGGATACAAATTGTCTCGCCATGTCAATTTAACAAAATCAGAGTATTTGCCGAGCACACAACACGATATTCCAAGGCTTCTTGGCAGTACATTTCCAGTCAGTTTCATCAAGATAATAACAACCAAGCTGCTTGACTGACATACAAAAAAATAAAAAATAGAACTCAAATAAGAGTTCAGCCTAAAATAGAGAAATATACAAATACATTTACTAGGATTGTAGGAAATAAACAACTCCACATGACGTTAAAGCTGAATAGCAGACGAGCAGCTGAGAACAACATTAAAAAAATTATATTTAAGTACTCTTGCATGGGCCAGAAGATTTGTAATTCAGTCCAGTCAGGTTTATACAGATAACACAGCCAGATAAACTACTGCAGCAGCAACAACTTGTTTTTTCTCTTTCAATAAATCATTTAGTTCTTCAATGGGGGTCCTCAGTCTATATTTAAACCTGTTTCATCGTTTTTAAACTAGTTTCATGTTTTTTTTTATTAAAGCAAAACTTTACCCATAATATTTTGAAAACAATTAATTTTCTTTAACCACTTTCAGACCAGACCATTTTGCTGGCTTAAGACCAGAGCACTTTTTGCGATTCGGCACTACGTTGCTTTAACTGACAATTGCGTGGTCGTGCGACGTGGCTCCCAAACAAAATTGATGTCCTTTTTTCCCCACAAATAGAGCTTTCTTTTGGTGGTATTTGATCACCCCTGTGGTTTTTATTTTTTGCGCTATAAACAAAAATAGAGCGTCAATTTTGAAAAAAACGCATTATTTTTTACTTTTTGCTATAATAAATATCCCCAAAAAATATATAAAAAAAACTTTTTTTTCCTCAGTTTAAGTATTTTTCTACATATTTTTGGTAAAAAATCACAATAAGCGATTATTGATTGGTTTGCGCAAAAGTTATAGCGTTTATAAAATAGAGGATAGTTTTATGGCATTTTTATTAATAATTTTTTTTTACTAGTAATGGCGGTGATCAGTGATTTTTTTGTTGTGACTGCGACATTATAGCGGACATATCAGACATTTCTGACACATTTTTGGACCATTGTCATTTATACAGCAATCAGTGCTATACAAATGCACTGATTCACTGGCAGTGAAGGGGTTAACCGAGGGGTGGCAGTGTAGGGATTAAGTGTGTCCTAGGGGCGTGTTGCTAACTGTGGGGGGCGTGGCTGTGTTTTACTGATCACTGATCTCTGCTCCAATCACAGGGAGCAGAGATCAGTGTCACTTGTTGCTAGACAGAACGGGGAGATGCTGTTTACATCAGCATCTCCCTGTTCTCCTCCCTGTGAGACGATTGCGGGTATTCCTTCGGCGATCGAGTCCGCAGGACCCGCGATCGGACTTACGGAGGTCCCGTCCGGCGCCCTGTACGCCCTTATGCCTGTCCGTGCCATTCTGCTGACGTACATCGGCGTGCGGGAAGCGCTTAACCACTTAAGGACCGGAAGGATTTGCCCCCTTAATGACCAGGCCATTTTTTGCAATACGGCCCTGCACCGCTTTAACTGTGAATTACACGGTCGTGCAACGTTGTACCCAAACAAAATGTATGTCCTTTTTTTTTACAAATAGAGCTTTGTTTTGGTGGTATTTTATCACCTCTGCATTTTTTTTAGTTTTTGCGCTATAAACAAAAAAAAAAACAACAATTTTGAAAATAAAACTATATTTTTTACTATAATAAATATCCCCAAAAAAATGGAAATAAAAAAACATTTCTTAATCAGTTTAGACCAATATGTATTCTAATACATATTTTTGGTAACAAAAAATATAAGCATATATTGATTGGTTTGCACAAAAGTTATAGTGTCTACAAATTAGGGGATAGTTTTATGGCCTTTTTTTTTTTTGTACTAGTAATGGCGGTGATATCGATTTTAAGCAGGACTGCGACATTGCGGCAGACAGACAGAACACTTTTGACACTTTTTTGGGACCATTGATGTTTATACAGCAGTCAGTGCTATAATAATGCACTGATTATTGTATAAATGTCACTGGCAGGGAAGGGGTTAAGTTTTCCCTGGGAGGTGTTTTTAACTGTGGGGGGATGGAACTGACTGGAGGAGGAGAGAGATCGCTGTTCCTAATCACTAGGAACAGCAGATCTCTGTTTCCCACCCCTGTCAGAATGGGGAACTGTCTGTTTACATTGACAGATTCTCGTTCTGGCTCTCTGTGAAGCGATCGCAGGTGGCCACAGACATTGCGGTCGCCGGCCATACGCATTGGCTCCAGCGCCGCACGGGGCACACGTGCGCGCCTCCAATAGCTCTTAAAGTGGCCAACGTACAATGACAGCGGTTCGTGCAGCCATGCCAACCTGCCACAGTACAACTAACAACTGGGTGTTTATTTGGGAGAGTGATCGGCGGTGTGAGGTTGAACCATTGGGATCAGTAGTGAGCAGGAGAGGGTCTTTCTCCCTGCTCCATTTCTGGGTTTAGCAGATCTTGTCATTTTGGAGTGCGAGTGGAATTCCTTTGGTTACCCATAATAGCCTACTGTATTTGACCGCTTTAGAATGAGTGGTTATCTACATCTTATCTACAGATGTTCCTGTGGTATAGAGTGTTGGTGGAACACTGTGGATAAGAACACCTTTTCTGATATTTATTTGGACACTTTTAGGCTTGATTCACACTAATGAGTTTTTTGATGCATTTTGCAGAAATGCAGGGAAATTTTTTAACATGGGTTCCTATTGTTCCTATGTTCACATCAATGCATTTTTGTGCCTCTGCGTTTTTGGAAAGGGTCAGGGACTTTTTTTCATGCAAAATGTAGCGTTTTGCATGTAATAGAAGTCAATGGACCCGCATCCAAAACGCAATTTTTTTTTTTTACACTGTATATAGCTGGTTGCTAAGCAACCACAGTGTAAAAAATAAAAAATGAAAAAAAAAATAAATAAATAAAACACAAAACGCAGCAAAATCGTGGTAAAAACGTGTGTCCAAAAACGCAGTAAGCACCGCAAAAAGCACTGCAAAAATGCTCAAAAGCAACATGCATAGATGTGAATCGAGCCTTATGGTGTACGACTTTCTGTTGCTGGAGAGACACAAGTGGATTGCTTTCCTGTGCACACAATTTACACTATTGAGTTTGTGTAATTTATGTCACCAGTTTATGTAAATTGTGTCACTACCCTATTGATTACATTTTTTCATGCATTCATATATATATTTTTTATATTTATTATTTTTATTTCAGTGGCGCACAGTTGAGTTTGGAACATTGTATATTTACCTGCTCTGTGCAATGGTATGCACAGGGCGTTCCCAAACCTCTTCCTTTCTTCCTCAATGTTGGCTTCCGCAATCTTGGCTCCTCCTCTACTTTGTCTGACCTCATGGCAAGCCGCTTGCTATGGGGGCAGACATGCGGGAGGCACACACATTGGAACTTTTTTTTATCTTAATGCAGAGAATGTATTAAGGTAAAATAACTTTTTTCCTTTATAACCACTTTAAGAAAAGGAAAACTATTTTGATGTGGAGGGTCAACAACTACATTATATGATAATTTTAACCTAACAAATGTAATTTTTTTTGTAAACAAATTCTGTTATTTTAGGTATAAGAGGAAAATGGTTTTGTCCTTCATAAGAATTTTCCAATATTTCTTAAAAAAAAAGTGTGTTAAATTGATTTTAAAATAATCCCATCAGTGCTCATCGTCTTTATTCTTTTCCATGTTTTTATATTCCATTAAATATTGTCTATTCAGATTGGCAATTTATTCTGCAATTGTGTCAATTTCTTGATCTAAAATGTATCCCTTGTATCCTTTGTTTTTTTTAAACAGCTGACTGCCTTTTCTCCCCCATAGTCTCGTAAACTACTCCTGTTGGATAATACTAACCCACCAAGGGTGATGGTAGCTGGACCATGGGATCAAACAATTTTTTATCAGATTCAAAAAAGTGTAAAACTTTTGTTTTTGATGCAACTGGAATACATGTAAGGTTAAATTGGGCTTTAAAGTGTATGTCAAGGCAAAAAAAAAAAAAAATATATATATATATATATATATATATATATATATATATATATATATATATATAAAACAAAACAAAACATCGCAGTAAATTTCTGAAATACATCCACATTTCCCATGCTTCATCCCTGCAAGTACAGAAAGATACCTGTTTATCTGTCAGAAATCCACTCAGCTGGGCCAACACACAGTAATGTTTTGGACTAAGGTGTCAGACCTGCCCAGTTGTCTTTTGCTAAATACTCAAACCACCCCCCTGTCCTGGATTCCACATCATAAAGTCTAATTGCTCTGTTGTCCCATGATAAGAACTAGGGGGGGGGGGGGGTAAAGAAGACACAGGACAACTCTGAATTTCTAACTTGATCATCAGGCATTTATTGCACTTCTTGAACAAATATAACAAAACACTTTCAACTGTATATTTACAGAAAAAAGGGGGCAAATAAAAGAAATGAATTGTCAGGCTTTTCATGCACTTTAGGATGACCATTTTTTAAACAGTAGTCTACATTTTAATTTTAATATAATAACAATTTGTAAAATGTTTCTCAGTGTGTACTATTTATATCTTGATGGAAATTTTCCCCAAAGCTCCAAGTATAGCAATGGGGACCTTGTGGTTCAATCTGCTGAGGTCAGACTATTAACCCTGTAATGGTTCCTATAGCAGTTACTAGCCAGATTAGCAGTGACAAAATAGAGGTTGACAGGTGACAGGGCAAAGCTTTTTCCAAAGCGTCTTTTAGGCAGGAAACATCTTGGCCGCTTCTTATAAGATGGAATGTTGAAGCTGCAGACAGCACAACTAATGGAGAATGATAATGGGGCAGCTGACAATTGCCTGTCATTGCACGTTAAGGGAACTGAGTGACCTCTGCTGATTTTGCCATTCTCTGTTATCAAGGGACCTCAGAAACAGAACTGATGGAACTGTAAGCAGAAAAATCTGGTATATTGAATACTCTTTGGCCCACTTTTGTTATCAGAAAGTCTACCATAAAGTTATTTACAGATTTAGTATTCATTAAAGCAAAAATCAAAGTGTGGAACTTTAACTGGCCTTTTGGGAAACATGCTAAAATAAATATAGAGGTTACGCTGGCCTCCTTGTAAAAATACTGGTTGCCTACTGGTTGCATACTGGTTTTGACTTGGAAAAAGCTTACAGATTAACAAGGGCAAAGTGCAGTTACATTTGCATATTTGGTCTAGGTCAGCCTTCCTCATCTAGGGCACCCATCTGTGTTCATTAGGGCTGCTGCAGCATCCCTTTTGAGAAAGGCTAGGTTAGAGAGCGGAGGCAAAGAAGCACGGAACTGTACATTGGTTCACTTTGGGAGCTTTATTTGGACTACAGTAATGGACAAGCTGTGACATTAATTTTCCAATTAAACCCAGGGCTGGGACAAGGGCAGACAAATGTTTTCATGCGTGGGGACACTGGGACAGTGCCATCTCCCAAATCTTGACCTGCTTCATCTCCAAACACACATTGCAACTTACATGCTGGTGCAGCCATCACACTGCAGGAGGTTTTAAGAGGGTTACCTTAAAGTGAAAGTCAGCCAAATAGAGAAGACACCCCATGACTAAGCTTTGGGGGGCAGAGTGAAATGTGTTGGGGTGTGGCCTGGTGGGAGCCCAGGCTGAGGTTTTCTCTCTCTGTAGGACACTGTGGATGTGTGGCACCAGGGATCTTTCCTCTCTTCCTTCCAGAGAAGACACCTTTGTTAGCCAGGTACAGTGAATATGTGGTTTTTGAAGAGACTATATAAATATGGGTGTGAGTGTGTCAGTGGCATGCAGAGGGTGGGGCCAAGGGTTCGATGGCCCTGGGCATCCAGCAGGGGAAGGGTATCCAGGGACAGGACAGACACAGACTGCCACCGGGAAGCCTCTTAGCCTTTCTCCTGCAGCCACTCCCTAGCAATTTGTCTCTAACTACTGACCACTGGGCAACCTGTCTTATGGCATACTGACCTCAACATATGAAGAATTTAAAAAGAACAGGACCGTCATTTTCACAATGAGTAACAGCAAAATGTATACACCTGGTAAAGTCTCTGCCTGAAATTTGGTAATCATAGACACTTGTCATTGTGGGCTAGAAATGAAACTGCAGCCATGAACTGTATCAGGTCTGACTGACATCAACCTATGGACAAAACAAATTGTAATTTCCTCAACGAGTAAGGGCAAAACTTATAAAACCTGGTAAAGTTTCTGCTAGAAATCATATCCACTTGGCACTGTGGGTTAGAAATGAGATTGCAGCCAACTGTATCATGTCAGAGACTGAATGACATCAACATATGGAGCATAAATATGGTACCCATTGGGTGGTAACATGGGTACTCTTGTGGATAGTCCGTACCACATTCTAAAAAGCAGAACTCTATATTAGGATAATAGAATATCTGGACTTTAAAGGCACATAGACATCAAGTACTTAAAAATAATTACACTCTTTATTGTTACCAAAAACGTCTACAAAATTATCACTTTAAAATCTAAAGTATATTAAAATGTTACTAGGTACTATATCTGAAATGAGTTGGGGTCCCCTTTTTCAACATATGGAGAACAGGACTGTCATTTCCATACAATGTAGAAGGGCAAAACTTATAAACCTGGTGAAGTCTCTGGAAATCATAGACTCTTGGCACTCCACAGGTTAGAAAAGAAACCGCATAAACTCCCACAGCTTCCAATACCATTTCTATGCTGATGACACCCAAATCTATCTTTCTACCCCTCAGCTCACCCCATCAGTATCCTCACGCATCACTAATTTACAGTCATATCAATATGGATGTCACATCACTACCCCAAGCTCAGTCTATTTCATACTGAGCTCATAATATTTCTTCCCCCATGTGCCCCTTACACTTTTCAATCGTGATGGCACAACTACCAGTCCATCCATGCACGCCAGGGTGCTGAGTGTAACCTTGGACTCTGAATTCTCCTTTCAGCCTCACATTCAATCGCTGTGAAAATCCTGCTGCCTCAACCTCCACAACATCTTCGAAATGCCCCTTCTTAACCAACACATCACAAAGCTTCTAAGTCACGCCCTGTTTATCTCTTGCTTCGACTACTGCAACTTCTTCCCCATTGGCTTACCTTTACATAGGCTATCCCCACTTCAGTCCAGTGCATTTTGTATCCCATTCAAATAAATGGGCTGTCAAAGCACAATGCAGGGAAATGTGCTGGAATAGCATGAGAATATGCGCATTCTGGTGTAAACCAGCCCCTAGGAGCATACAATTACGGAGTTGGTCCCAATCAACACCAAACCTCTGCATGCCACTAGATATGGCATGTATATGGTTCACAGAAGAACGGGCACGTCTGCTAATAATAATCAGCAAGTTTCCAGATTACTGACACGCAGGCGTTTGCCAGTGTGAATGTGCATGCTCGCACGGCTGTGAATTATGGCTAACATTGATGCGCAATCATGCGCGCCTATGTGCCATGGCGCACGCATTACGTGACAGATCCTGGTGCCAGTGCCCTATTTAAAGCCAGCAGTCTGATCCACAAGTTGCTGGATAATCTTCAGCTTCCCGATGTGTTCCTGTTTCTCCCTGTTACCGACCTGTCTTTTCTCGATTCCTGGTGTTGACCCTCAGCTTGCTACTTTGACTCCGCTTCTGCCTGCTGATCCGTGTATGACCTCACGACTTCACTGCTGCCTGATTCCCAGTGTATGACTCTGCTTGCTGCCTTACTCCTGGCTGATATCCCGTGCATAACTACTGGCCTGGCTCCTGACCCTGCTCCTGGCTCTCCCTTCTGCCATGTCTCATCTGGTACATCTGAGGGACTCCTGCCCAGCAGCGCATCCTGTTCCTTAGCCACCATCCAGCAGACATCTCCTCATCACTTCATGCTGTTGCAGCTGGCAACCCTTGCTTTTTTGAGCATAGCACTCCCTGTTTACCACCTCCAGGGGCGCTCTGCACTTGGCCACAAGGAAAGCCCTGTCGACACTTCGGCTTCTGAGCAGTTATGTGACAATGGGTGTGTGTCAGGGCTGGGCTCAGCCCTTCCTTCTCGGAGCTGGCCGCTCACCTGTCGGCTAATTGCCAGCTCCTATCTCTCCTCAATTACAGATCTCTGCCTTCACCTTGGTCAACATCACAGAGCCTATCTCCTGCATTCCTGTTTAAAGACTTGCTTTGCTGACATCCCTTCTGGCTTCAGATCCTGATTGCTGTTCCACTACATTGATCCCAGACTTCTGGCTTGGCTGACTATCCGTTCCAGTTACTGAATTTGGCTATGTTTTGACTAAGTTTGTTCTTTTTACTTTTATTATTAAACAAGTGCGATTTAACTGTAGGTCTGTCTAGGTCTGATTTCATGGTTTCTGACAGTGTTAATGTGTATGGATGTGAGTGTGTTGTTGAAATATCTCATAGGGCACAGGTGTCAAACACAAGGCCCGCGGGCCAAATCCAGCCCACCAGGCCTTGCTAAGTGGCTCGCACAGCGGCCTCCGGCCAACACCTGTTAGTTTTTCTCACTGCCAAGTCTCCCAAGAGTAAACATCCTCCCCCCTCAGTCCCGCAAATGGCGCCAGATTGGGTTAGCACATGCCCGTCCCATCGGTCTCCAAGGAGAAAAGAAAAAACCTCTACCGCTCTCTCCTCCTCAGTCCCTTCAGTGGTGCCGGCTTTTTGTGAGCTGAGCGCATGCGTGGCCCATCGGTCTCCAAGGGGACAAGAATAAACATCTCCCGCTCTCTCTCCTCCTCAGTCCCTTTAGCAGCGCTAGCTTTTTGTGAGCTAAACCCAGCATAGCTGTCAGGAAACTCCAACACCGACAGCTATGCCAGGCCAGCTGGCTATGTTTTTTTTTTCCATCCAGCGGACTGAATCCTGAGGGTGGGCTTTTTGAGGACTTGACAAAGAGAGGCAGTGTTGTGCTGATGATTTTGCAGTGATGGTGAAAGAAGGCATATAGGTAGGAAGGTAGGAGACAGTACAGATGTGAGGAAGCTTGGGGGGGGGGTGGGGGCTCTGGAGGAAGATGTGTATAGAGGTGGGGGGATGGGAGGAATGTGATGGTTGCAGAGGTCAGAATCCAGGAGGAGGGGTGGAAATGAGATGTTGCACACTGTGCATAGCATACTCCTGAACCCTGCACTCTGTACGTATCGTGCTCCTGAACCCTGCACTCTGTACGTATCGCGGTCCTGAACCCTGCAGGCGGTACGCAATTCACTCCTGAATCCTGCACTCTGTATGCAGCACACTCCTGAACCTTACACTCTGTACGTAGCGAGCTCCTGAACCCTGCACTCTGTACGTAGCACATTCCTGAACCCTGCACTCTGTACGCTCGCACTCCTGAACCCTGCACTCTGTATGTAGCGCATTCCTGAACCCTTCACTCTGTACGTAGCGCGCTCCTAAACCTGGTACTCTGTACGTAGCGCATTGCTGAACCCTTCACTCTGTACATAGCACATTCCTGAACCCTGCAATATGTACTTAGCGTGCCCCTTGAGTAAATACATTGTCCTACAGATACAACTTAAGGGCAACCATACTTCTGATGCCGCCCCCGATGAATTTGAGTTTGACACCCCTGTCATAGATTACCTACTTTTGACCCCTGCACTCTGTACATTACATGCTTCTAACCCTTCTACCCTGTGGGCCATGGATGAAAAAAGGTTGAAAAACTTAGGTATATGATTGAAGTACTGAAGCCACTGGAGGGCCAGGTCATTAGCGTTTTTGGAAGGAGAGGTCAGCAATAGCAGCCTCCTTATTTGTCCAGTAAAGCTTGTCTCTAAATGTAGGAAGTCTGGTGCTCTGGTAATGGAAATCAGGCAGAACATCAAGTATAAAGGAGTGGATAGTACAACTTACAAGGAACTATAAATGGAAGAATCAGCACCCTTTGATGTTACACATAAGGAAAAATTATGCAACATGTTGTTGATCTGGATGCCAATTACACCTAAATTGAGTTAAGCTAATGAGATGAAGAGTTGACAAATGTCACGATCTGTGTCTGTGCTATATGTTATGTAAAACTTGTTCTGTCTGAAAAATAATGAAATATGAAGAATAATAAACAATTAGTGGGTCCTGGGAAAATACCTCTTATTGTGTGACAATGTTTAGCAGTACTTAGTCTCCTTCCACACAAGGTGATAAGGAAAGTGTTGGTACCGTAAGCAGGGTTAAACCACCCTACATGGACCACATGTGTAAATGTGCACAGCTCTTGGGATCATAATCACACTTGCAATTGCAGACATTAGCACCTGTATTCCATAAGGGATCGCAAACTGTTAAAGTCATTCTGAGTGAGATACTGCATCTGCCCATTTTCTGATACTGCAGACATTGTGGGCAGACAGGGAATCACTGTAAAAAATAACAGTAGTTATCATCAGGGGAGTAACAAATGACCATGGGACTCCCTGAGTAAGGCAACCCGTTCATTTTCAGTGCATTTCTTTTTGCAATGCACAGCATGTTGAACTGTAGGGCAGGATCACTTACAGCTACTGCATTCATACCTTGGAATGCGATTCTAAATTGATCAGACCCCCAATGTCTCCATAAAGAGTACCTGTCACTCTCCCAATGCTATCACATGGCGTTTGTTAACTCATTGTGATAGCAATAAAGTTATATTTAAACAATTACAATTATAATAAAATGTAAAGAAAAAAATGTAAATGTAAAAAAATGAAAAACAAAACAAAAAAATTAAAAATGTGGTATTGATTTGCTAAAATTGGAAAGTGCAAAATCTGGTGCAGCTCTGCATAGAAACCAGCTTCCAGTTTTTTTTTTTTTTTCTTGCTAAAGCTTAATTAAACAATCTAAAGTTAGAAGCGGATTGGCTACCATGCCAGGCTGCACCAGATTTTGCACTTTCCAGTTTTAGTAAACCAACCTCTGTAACCCACACTGCCCTGCACAAAGCCACCAATGCAAACTTGGCCCGGGGTGCACACGTGTATGTAAACCACAATCGCACCACACATGTGAGATATCACCGCGAATATCGGTATGAGCAATAATTTGAGCACCGGATCTCACAGTTAACTTTAAACTAATGAGCAGTAAAAGTGTTGCCTATGGAGATTTTTGGTTAGCATTGTTTTTAGCGATATCTCGGACACACACAATTTTAACTATTTGCCGCCCGCGCTATAGCCGAAAGGCGGCTACACCGCGGGCCTTAATTGCTGCGAGGGCATCCATGGACGTCCTCCCAAGCAAGCGATGTCTGCGCATCCCTGCGGGTTGTGCACGGCACGCTCTGTGATCACCGAGTCTATGAGTCTCGGTTGATCACACATCAGAGTAAGGGGTTGATCCCGGCCCCTTACCACGTGATCAGCTGTCAGCGAATGACATCTGATCACGTGATGTAAACAGAAGCTCGTAATCTGTATTTTTTTCCCTCATGCTATCAGCGTGAGGGGGGAAAAAAAAAGCTGATCACCGGCTTCTGTCAGAGGGACATCGGTCTCTCATACAGAAAGCTGTGGCTGCATTTTCTGTGCCCACTAGTGTCAGCTGCCAGTGCCCACTGTGCCACCTACCAGTGCCCACAGTGCCACCTACCAGTGCTATCCATCAATGCCCACCAGTGCTGCCAATCAATGCCCATCAGTGTCTCATAATCGGTGCCACAGATCAGTTCTGCCTATCAGTGTCACCTACCAGTGCCCATCAGTGCCACCCATTAGTGAGCATCAGTGCCGCTTATCAGTGCCAACCATCAGTGCCCATCAGTGCCACCTATCAGTGCCACCTATCAGTGCCCATTAGTGCCGCCTTATCAGTGCCTATCAGTGCCCATCAGTGCCGCCTATCAGTGCCTATTATAAAAAATTATAAAAATGTCATTTGGGTACAGTGTAGCATGACCGCGCAATTGTCATTCAAAGAGTGACAGCGCTGAAAGCTGAAAATTGGCCTGGGCAGGAAGGGGGTTAAAGTGCCCAGTAAGCAAGTGGTTAAGATTTGCTATGTTTGTAATCTATTTACTCAATACAACCCAATCTTTTATAGTTTACCAAAAATTGTGTGTATTGTGTTTGCGTGCACTAAAATTTATTTTATTATATTATTCATGGAAATATAGAGGGTAAAATAAGTATTGAATTCTTCACCATTTTTCTAGGTACATATATTTCTAAAGGTGCTATTGATGTGACATTTTCACCACATGTTGGTAGCAACCCATGCAATTCATATAGACACATAAACCAAAACAAATAAGTCCAGAGATTAGATTATGTGTAATAATATAGGATGACACAGGGAAAAAGTATTGAACACATGAAGAAAGGGAGTTGCAAAAAGGCATGGAAAGCCAAGACACCAGTTGAAATCTATCGTAATTAGAAAGCAATCCTGTCCCTTGTCAGTGCAAATTAATATCCACTGATTTGGTCTCAACTGATGGCCTATAAAAAGGTGTCTCATTACCAAGGTGTCACACAAGAAACATATCATAATTGTTGCAAAACATACTGATGACATTGGTTACAGAAGAATTTCTAAACTTCTGAATGTTCCAGTGAGCACTGTTGGGGCCATAATCCAGAAGTGGAAAGAACATATTTTCAACATAAATCAGCCATGACCAGGTGCTCCTTGCAAGATTTCTGACAGAGGAGTGAAAATAATTATCAGAAGAGTTGTCCAAGAGCCAAGCTTCTGGAGAGCTTCAGAAAGACCTGCAATTAGCAGATACAATTGTTTCAAGGAAAACAATAAGTAATGCACTCAACCGCCATGTGAAAAACAATCAATCAAATAAGTTCATATGTGGGCCAATCAGGCCAACAAAAATTGTCCCAATGTGGAAAATTTATAGTGATTGTATAATCACTATAGATTTTCCACATTGGGACAATTTTTGTTGGCCTGATTGGCCCACATATGAACTTATTTGATTGATTGTTTTTCACATTATTATACCTTGGTTCAACATATGTCACATAATGTGTTTTGTATCACTGGGTGCTGATTAATTTCTTTTATATTCTTATATTTTATGTTGAATGGTTATGCAATGTTTTACATTCACCAGATTTGATTTATTTGGTCACAAGTCAATTCACTATATTGATTTATTTTGGTTTATTTTGGTATGTGCAGCTTTTTTCTTTTCTTAATCTGTTTTCACTGTTTGTATACGGTATAGTTGCTGCAGCCGTTTACGGTTTTAAAATAACCGGTTTAGGATTTTACGGTTTATCCGTATTTATTTGACCTATAGCGCAGTTTCTTGCCCTTCTCTTTTTTCCACTCAACCGCCATGGCCTGTATGCACGCTCACCACGCAAGACTCCACTGCTGAAAAAAAATCATGTTGAAGCTTGTTTAAAGTTTGCTGCATAACATTTAGACAAGCCTGTGAAATACTGGGAGAATATAGTCTGGTCATAATATGCACCAAGTTTGGGGGTCAAATGGTACTGCACATCACCCCAAAAACACCCAACTGCCAACAGTCAAGTTTGGAGCAAAAGATTGCTGCTCCAATCTTTCAAATCTGTAACAAGACACCCGCCCTAATGGAACTCACAGGTGCTGGCTCTGCACAAATGTAAGTAAAGAAAAGGATCCTGGACGGCTGCACACCATAGAAGGCATCTTTATTAGTATGAAGAAATAAAATCCAAATGCAGTCACCTCATGTACAGGGAGGAACAGGAAAAATAGCTAACGTGTTTCACGCCCTATCATGGCACTTATTCATAGCTAAATGATTAAAGTTTGATCATGGATATATATAGGGACTTCAGGTTTTGATAGCAAATCAAAAAATGGTCTCAAATAGAGGACTGCCCATATAATCAAACTCTAAAACAACACCCAAAAGACTAAAGTTTAACACCTGGGATATGAAGTTGAATTTTAAAATCAAAAATTGAAGACAAGATAAAATGACAATATAATAATGCCTGTAAAGGTCTGCCAAATTAGAAAAGTTTATTGAGTGAACCAAGAGGCATATATATATATATATATATATATATATATATATATATATATATATGCGCTAGACACATAATTATTTTCCATGTTCGCATAATTCAACTTCTCCCATTGTGTACATCCATAATCTTGGGATAAAGACGATGATAAATACTAAAACAATATTAAACAATAACAAAACACAAAGTAACAACATTAATTTTCAAATCGTAAATGATAAATAATCTCAAAGGAAACCTGTGTATAAATGACGATAAACAAAATTCATGGAAATGCAAAACCTGCTGAAACTATACAGAATCGCAAAATAACATATACATGAAATCAATGTGGAAATACCAATAATCCTATTCCTAACACTATCAATAATGTCTTGGTAATTGCATATATGTGCACATCATCCTGAAATATATAGACCTAATTACATTTGAAAATTGTGATAAAACCTTGATTTTGATTAAAAATGATTATGTATAAATCATTATTCCCACATTAATCCATGCACTCAAGAAAAACGCAAACCCTACTTGACGACATCTGGAATCCATTCATATTGGATTCACAAACAAAAAATATATATCTCAAATTTGCAACAAACGGCAAAGAAAAAAAAGTTTGGAGGTGGCAACTTCATAATGTGGGGCTGTTTTTCAGCATACGGTACTGGAAAACTTCATATGATTGAAGGAAGGATGAATGGAAAAATGAACATGAAGACATTCTTGATAAAAATCTGCTGCCATCTACAAGGATGATGAAGATGAAACGAGGGTAGGCATTTCAGCAAGACGATGATCTCAAACACAAAGCCAAGGAAACTCTCAATTGGTTTAAAAGAAAGAAAATAAAGCTGCTAGAATGGCCCAGCCAATCACCTGACTTGATTTCAATAGAAAATCTATGGAAAGAACTAATAATCAGAGTTCATAGAAAAGAGGCCCAGGGAACCTTCAAGATTTGAAGACTGTTTGTGTGGAAGAATGGGCCAAAATCACACCTGAGCAATGCATGCGACTAGTTTCTCCATACAGGAGGCGTCTTGAAGCTGTCTTTACCAACAAAGGATTTTGTATGAAGTATTAAACAAATTTCAGTTAGCGTGTTCAATACTTTCTCCCTGTGTCATTCCATTTTTATTACACATAACTTCCTTTCTGAACTTATTTGTTTTGGTGTATTAGTATGTATGGATTGCATTGGTTGTTACTGACATGTGGTGAAAATTTAATGTTAAAGAGGAGTAGCCATTAAAAAAAAAAATAAAATTAATAAGCTACAAATACTGCAGCGGCTGACTTTTAATAATCGGACACTTAGCTGTTCTAGGGTCCAGCGATGTGGGGGGTCGAAGCTCCGCTCGTCCCCCGATCCGCTCGGCGGCGCAGGCATTGCAACTGTGGGCACCCGGTTGTGGCTTCACAGCTGGGCACCCACTGCGCATGCGTGATCGGTGATTGGCCACGCAGTCATCTGGGACCTGTCACGTGTCCCAGATGACTGGCAGGAGGGAGGGAGCCCTTCCTGAGCTGAGGGGAAGTGATGTCACCAGCCCAGGCACCGAAGGAGGCAGACTACGAGGGACCCCCTAGCAACAGGCATTTAGAGGTGAGTTAAAAAAAAATCATTTCCGATTATTTTATTTAAATTTTTTTTAGGAATTTTAAGAATTTTTTTTATTTTTGAGTTCAGCACCACTTTAATACACCTTTAGAAATATATTTACCTTGAAAAATTTTGACTTTTTAATGCTTTTTTTACCTGCTATATGGGTTTAATAAACAGTTGCAGAAATACTGTGCAGCATAAAAAAATGCAACAGCAATCTTTGTATTCTACAGGTCCTCTGCTTTCAGAAAATATATACTGTTCTGTTTTTTTTTTTTTTAAACCCCTTGGCGCTGACCGCCTCCTGGAGTTCTAAAAGCCGGGAGGCGGTCATTTGGGTGATGTAGCATGTCACATGATCGGAAAGCTCCTGATCGCAAGTATACATCGTGAGCTTACCAATCCCCTCCGGCTACTGTGACAGGAGCACGCTCTCAGCACAGTAAGTTGTTTACATATATTGTTTATATATTATATATGGGGCCGTTAATGCTCACCCGCCGAGAGGCTGCTTATATGCTTATTATGTGTGCAAAAAAAAATATTTTAAATGCTCTATTGCTGAAGTAGCCAAACAGATTTATTTTTGTTTACCTTATTCTCCTCTAGCAAGGAGTAAAACAAATGCAATGTATCATTTTCTCTATTCAAAAGGATACAGAATACAGGGATGCTTACTTACTGATCATTGTGAAAGCCAATCACAGTCTATCACAGTGATCATGTGTTTAAGAGCTGATCCTCCTGGCTCCAGATTTTTAGTACGAGCTCCTGAGCTGTCGGTGACAGCTTGGTGTCTATGCTGGGAGCATGCTATTGTTTATTTTATCAGTAATGTTAATTTCCTTTGAAAATAAATGTAATAAAAATGATTTGAAAGAAAGGAAGTGTCTGCACTCAACACAGCAACAAATCAGATCCAAGCTACCAGTTAGAAAATAAAAACATCTACTTGTTGATATAGAGTTCTACAATATGCTCATGTTGGGTAATATTATATATTACCATTCCCCATGGTTTCACCCTCAATAATTCACATCTGGGCTACAGAAAATACATTGATGCTTGTGATAAATTACTCTTTAATGTCCTGAAAAACTTTTTAGAACATTCCCGAAATGTAAACGATATATCACCATTCATTTTTAAAACACGTTAAATCTAAATTATCACACGGTTTAGGTGATATTCAGACAGCCAAATGGACAGACTATATATACAACACATGCCTACACATATTTAGTATTTGATTTTTCTGACTCTGATTTCTAACTCTGCAAACTAACATGTTGCATCAATTCATATAAATGTAACTGCTTCAAGAATAGATCAAACTCGGACGCAAAAACTTTAATTTCAATGCATACCTTCAAAGGATATAAATCCACTTTGTGTACACTGAATGTCCTTGTAAACCCAGATACAGTAAAACCTTGGTTTGAGAGTAACTTGGTTTGAGAGCGTTTTGCAAGACAAGCAACATTTTTAAATACATTTTGACTTGATATACAAGAGATGTCTTGATATACAAGTAGCGTCACAACTGAGTATAAAATAGAAGAGAGGCGCCTCTAAGTGTAGCAATAGGGTTACATTTAATGAAGGTGCAACATTTAACAACTCACATGGTTGATGATTAAAACAGGCACATCTAAGTATGCAGGCATCCGGGGTAAAGCTGTTCACATAGACCGTCCTCTGCACCGTCATCAATGTCATCCCTTCCACGCTGCGCTCCACGAGTGGTTCAAGCCTCGCTTTCAGAACGCTCTACTGCAGGGTAGTCTTCCCGGTCACGATTGCAGACTGACAGCGGTGAGAGCCGGTGGTGCGGGGGATGGTCTATGTGGATCGCTTTACCCCGGATGCCTGCATACTTAGATGGGCCTCTTTTAATCATCAACCATGTGAGTTGCTAAATGTTGTACCTTCATTAAATGTAACCATATTGCTACACTTAGAGGCGCCTCTCTTCTCTTTTATGTAGCTCCTGCTGGATTTTGCTTCTAATCCCCTTGTGGAGGCTTCCATTTGTGGATGGACATTTTATGGGTACATTACCTATCACATTGCTATAATTTTTTTAAATGGACTATAAACGGAAAGACTTATAAATAAATGGTTGTGGAACGAATCATTTGAGTTTCAATATTTCTTATGGGGAAATTTGCTTTGATATACAAGTGCTTTGGATTACAAGCATGTTTATGGAACGAATTATGCTCGCAATCCAAAGTTTTACTGTATTACCTTGTAAAAGTAATGGTGACAATTACTGTGCTACACATATCCTGTGTAGAGCAGGGCTGTGGGAGGGGCCCATGAGGAACTCCCACTATAGACTGCAGAAAATTAGAGGAGGGGGCGGATACAAGACCAGTCACCCTGCATAAGGAGAGAGAGCTCAGTGACCGGTCTTTAGCATGAGTTGTTTCCTAACCACTTGATCACTGGGCACTTAAACCCCCTTCCTAACCAGACCAATTTTCAGCTTTCGGTGCTCTAACACTTTGAATGACAATTACTCAGTAATACAACACTGTACCCATATGAAATTGTTATCCTTTTTTTCACACAAATAGAGATTTCTTTTGGTGGTATTTAATCACTGCTGGGTTTTTTGCGCTATAAATCAAAAAAGACTGAAAATTCAGTAAAATTTTATTGCAGAGTATTGGCAGAGTATTGGCAGAGTATTGGCAAGTATTGGCAGAGTATTGGCAGAGTATTGGTGAGTATTGCAGAGTATTGCAGAGTATTTCAGAGTATTGGCACAGTATTGCAGTGTTGCAGAGTATTGGTAGTGTATTGCACAGTGTTGCAGTGTTGCAGAGTATTGGCAGAGTATTGCACAGTGTTGCAGAGTATTGGCAGAGTATTGCACAGTGTTGCAGAGTATTGGCAGAGTATTGCACAGTGTTGCA
Source organism: Lithobates sylvaticus (assembly GCA_028564925.1). Classification (NCBI taxonomy): domain Eukaryota; kingdom Metazoa; phylum Chordata; class Amphibia; order Anura; family Ranidae; genus Lithobates; species Lithobates sylvaticus. The sequence goes on from CM053038.1 coordinate 100,951,677, forward strand.
GAGTATTGGCAGAGTATTGCACAGTGTTGCAGAGTATTGGCAGAGTATTGCACAGTATTGCAGAGTATTGCAGTGTATTGGCAGAGTATTGCACAGTGTTGCAGAGTATTGGCAGAGTATTGCACAGTGTTTCAGAGTATTGGCAGAGTATTGCACAGTGTTGCAGAGTATTGGCAGAGTGTTGCAGAGTATTGGCAGAGTATTGCAGATTATTGTCACTGAGCAGCGCTGTGGGCACTACACATCCAGCCCACAGAGCAATCTCTCCCCCTCTCCCCTCTCACTGTACCGATCGGTACAGAGAGGGGAGGGAGGAACCGGCATCATGAGGTGACGCCGGTTCATTTACAAGTGATCGCTCCGTCATTTGATGGAGCGAACACGGGGTAAACAGCCGCTATCGTCCATGGATGGCCCGGTTGGCACTTCGCTGGTAAGAGTTGTCAAGAGTGTCAGGGGTTCCATCCCATAGGATGATCGTCAGTGGTTAATGTATTGCTATGGCCCGGTTGGCATTGCTGCATTCCACTATGCGAGGGGTCCTGATAGGCGCCTTAGCCCTAAGTAATTTGCATATGGGAATGTGCCAAGTATCTCCGTGTGGTTTAAAATAGCAGGAAGTGGAGTGAGATGGTATTCGCAGTACTTATCTCACTTCCGGTTAGCGCGGAGGCCCTGGAACGCTGCTGGGGACGCAAGCGGCCACTGTGCACTATATTTAATAGAGGCACTCTTTAAAGGGGAAGTAAACCGTTATTTATTTATTATTACTTTTTAGCTTATTAAGTGTGTTAGGTAGTGTGGTCACGTACACATTTTCTTACTAGGGAGCGCCACCATCCCTTCATTACTTTTACTTTATCACTGGCTCCCTAGGGAGTCCATTCAGGGGAGGCTGCATACCTCTACTCCTATCCTAAGCGCGGACTATTTATCTTAAATTTATTTCTGATCACCCTAGGGTGTGACTTGTGTCTAGGGTGTGACTTGTGTCTGCAGCTATGGACATCTTTGGCTACATGACCAACAGGCAGATTGACCTGGGGGGTGTGTTTAGCCAGGAGCAGGTTACCAACACACAGGACATGCATGGGCTTACGAAGCAGCTAAAACACACTATGGAGAAACAGCTAAGGGTATGGTGGGATATCGCCACCCTTGAAACTTATATCAGAGAAAAGATGACACCTAGAAGGTTGAGGTGGGATGTTCATCCTAATGATAGCATTGATGACCCTGGCCTCATGGAGACCTGGTATAACTTTTTTAACACATGTGAGGGCGAGCTGCTGCAGAAGATCGTGCAGAGAAGAAAATTTAAACTTAAAGGGATAGAAACTAACCTAGCCGAGATTAAATCAATGCTAGCACCATTTGCCCATCAAAATGAATACAAAGAAAAAGAGAGAGAACTACAGGAAAACATTAAAAAATATGATAATGAAATTCAAACTAAAAAACTGAAAAAATTCAGAAGAGATGTCCTTGATTACAGAAATATGTCTGTTTATAAATGGCAATCTACGATTGGGGAGTCTAATGTAGTCCAACAGGAAGAATTGGACAACTCCTTGATGGATGATACACCTGAAGACGCAATTGGCACAAGAATGCTGGGTTTATTGGGGACCCCACCACCCAATTCTAATTTTAGGAATGGGGAGAGAATGGGGGGGCCTAGCGGGAACCCCAGAAGATCAGAACATCGACGGGTAAATTATGAAGATACCCGAGCCATTAATACCCCTAATATCAATAGATACAATGCCCCCACACGGAATAGGTACTCACCTCTGAGGAGGGACTACTCACCGAGACCCTACTCGCCACGTAGGAACTATGGGAGAGAAGATGGGGATTTTTGGAGAGGTGGGCCAAGAGACAGACCACCTGGCAGATGGAAAGCTCGAGTCCCCTACAGGAATACTGGGTGGAGAAACCTGAACGGGAACAGAGGGGGCACGCAGAGAGGTGGCCAACACCATACAAGGGAGTATCCAGAACCACCTATGAACGAGAGAACTGGAGGAAGACTGAACACCAGCAACAGCTGGAACCAGGGTCAGGGAAGAGATACTGGAACAGCAATGAGAAACCAGGAAAGAGGAGGAAGGCAAGAGGAAGGAGAGCTGGCAGGAAGAAAAAGAAGACGGGAACACTAGGGAAAGGCATCTTTAACCTAACCGATATTGAGTTTACCACTGAGGAATTGAGAGTTCTTGACCTGGGGCTTAAATTTGCCCCGGACAAGAACTTGGATAAATTTGAGGTGTATATAGACCTCCAAAAGTTTATGAGAAAGCTTAATCTGAGAAAGCACTTTGCCCTGAACACTGATACCAGAACTAAGGATACCCCAGAATATGCCCAATCTAATTTGAAGAATAATTCCACCTTCAATCCTAAGACTCCAGGGAGTCAGTGCCTAGGAGCCTTTCAAAAAATGGTTGAAGATGACCTGAGACACATGGAGAGTAAGGTAAATAGGAAGAGTAAGAACATATGGAAAGCAATTAAAGATCTCAGTAAACGGCATGAAGTCATCATCAGACCAGCAGACAAGGGGGGAGGGCTGGTCATACTGAGCAAAGAAGAGTACAAAGAGGAGATGGGCAACATTCTAGCAGTTGAAAACACTTATAAGAAACTAAAGGGGAACCCCAAAAAGAAATTTGAAACAAAACTGATCGCATACGTGAAGAAGGGAAAGAAGACCGGCATCCTTAATAATAAGGAATCAGCATACCTAGTCTCAAATTCCACAAAAACTCCGGTCATTTATTATGCACCTAAGATCCATAAAAGAATAGTAAAACCCCCTGGAAGACCTATCATCAGTGGGATCAATTCCATATTCTCCAGATTAGGTGAATATCTTGACACGTTCTTGAAACCACTGGTGAAACAGGGGAGATCACACTTAAGAGATAGTTTGCAGCTTATACAGGAACTGCAAGACATCAGGGGAGCTGCAAACTGGATACTTGTGACAGTAGACGTCAACTCACTCTATACCAGCATAGTACAACGAGATGGGATATTAGGTGTAGAGAAAGTGCTTCATGAAAATACCAACATGAAGCAACTACAAATCAACTATATCCTTGAGGGGCTTAAATTAGCGATGGAATGCAATTATTTCTGGTATGGGAAAGAGTATTACGTACAAACAAAAGGGGTTGCTATGGGGGCTCGCTACGCTCCAAGTGTAGCAAACCTTTTCATGGATATGTGGGAGGAAGAGCATGTCTATTCCAAGAACATCCCCGAAATCAGGCTGTACCGGAGGTACATAGATGACCTGATCATCCTATGGGATGGAACCCCTGACACTCTTACCAAATTCCTTGCTGATTTAAACATCAACATGTATGGCATCACCTTCACAGGGAAGTGGGACTACCAAAGAGTAGAATACCTAGACCTGGAGATCTTCAAAGAGGGTGATGGTTTATGTACACGCACTTTTTTCAAAAGTACAGACAGGAATGGGTATATCCCAATCTCAAGCTGCCACCACCCCAAATGGAAGAATAACATCCCCAAGGGCCAGCTTTTGAGGATTCAGAGGAACTGTCAGAAACTTGAAGACTATGAGGTGCAATCAGAAATCTTAATTCAGCGGTTTGAAGAGAAAGGATACCAACGAGACAAACTGATGAAACTGAAAGCAGACATTGGAGGTATAGATAGGAGATCCCTACTTGTAAATAAACAAAAGATAAAGGATGACGAAATGAAAACTACCTTTATAACAGGTTTCAACAATCAGTACAGGCAGGTTGAAAAAATCATCACCAAGTATTGGCCTATCCTCAAAGAGGACCGTACCCTATCCAAAATTCTCCCGAACAAGCCGCGATTCATTTACAGAAGAGCACCCAATCTTCGAACGCATATTGTACATAATGTCATCGACCCCCCAAAACGAACTAAAATATTTGAACAAATGAAGGGATTCTACAGATGCCAACGATGCCTACCATGTAGAGTCACCAGAAGACAGCCCAGGAAACGAGAGACATTCAAGTCCACAGTAGACCATAAAGAGTATCCAATTAAGCAGCTAATAACCTGTCACAGCACGCATGTGACATATGTCATAGAGTGTCCCTGTCACTTGCAGTATATAGGGAGGACCACCCGGCCCCTATTTATAAGGATTAGAGAACACATTAACAACATCCGGAAAGGGTATCCAAAACACAATCTCTCGAGGCACTTCGATGAAGTGCACCGTAGAGACCCTTCGGGCATTATATTTTATGGCATTGATCATATAGATGACCATTGGAGAGGGGGTAACAAGTGCACCCTCATCTCGAGGAACGAGACTAGCTGGATATATAGGTTGGGGTCACTTGCCCCTAGGGGCCTCAACCTAGATATCGACCTCAACTGCTTTTTAGCCAACCCCTGATGTCCCTTTCAGGCCCCTATGTTGATATCTTATCTTGTATTCCATCTTATTTTTATATAGATTTTTTTCTCGATTGCGGGGTGTCTAGCTCAGTGGAACTGTCCACTTCCCCCGATGTATCCTCACGATATTTACGTACCTCCCTACACTCCATTTGTAGGGCTACTGACGTATGGATCAAAGGGTCCCCTGCCCCACTCTTACATACTTGGGGCCCAAATGCTACAGGGTATAGCTTTCCAATTTATGCTCCGGTATCCTCACTGGAGTTATTACCGGTAGATATATTTTCTTAGTTTTATGGAGATGTCTGCTTCACTTACTATCAATTTCCACATCTATTTGCGGTATATTCTTAATATTTCCTTTCCCCTCCCTTCACTCACCCTCCTCCATTTAAAGAATGGGGGGATACATGCCATCACTCACAGATTCTCAGACTATCAGGTTTATTGATTACTGCCTGGTTAAAGGCCCCTAAGGTTACAGGGTAATAGCTGGGTTTGACTTATGTTCAGGGCTACGTTTATGTAAACCAGCGAGCCAGCTGCCTAACCCACCACAGTACCGTGTAGGGACCCTGCCTTGTATAAATCTTATCGTTGGTATATATAAACCTATACATTACATATATACACCTTTGATCTCTCACCATAGCCTGATATGCGATCGGCATAATAATATAGAAAATATACTATATATTCCATCTTCTGGTGGATCATATTTATCAGCAAGTACACTATGGATCCATTGTATAGCTAAAATTAACTTTCTTGATATGAGATCACCGTCCTCTTCTCTCATATATAATCATCTCCATACCTTTATGATTTTACTTAATACTTACTGTCCTCCTTAACGAGTTCTCTCTATTATACATAGTGGGACTGTTAACCCACGGGCTGCCCCAGGGCACCCGCCCATTTCTGTGTAAGTGAAGGCCACTGCAACTAGTTTTACTAGGTAGTAGCTGGCTTTGCACCAATGAGGGAGTGCAACAGAGTGGAATAGGTTTCCCACTGTGCAATATTTTGTTTATATAGCAATGGAGTGCTGTCGTTGAGACCAGGCAGTTGGCTGCTTGGTATGCTATGTAATAAACCTTTTATGCAACATTTTTGTGCCAAGCTGGGATTTCCAGTATTTGTGTAAAAACCTGCGGAGATATGAGGCTATTGCCTTACTGATTGGGGCCTTATAAGCTAATCCAATTTAGCTGTGCATTTCACCCTTACTCGCCTACCACTCCCCTAGGAGTTTACGTGGGGAGGTATATCCACTATGCGGGAGGGTCCTGATAGGGCGCTTAGCTTAAGTAATTTGCATATGGGATGTGCCAAGTATCTCCGTGTGGTTTAAATAGCAGGAAGTGGAGTGAGATTGTATCGCTTTTGACAAAGTCACATGACGAAACGTGCGTAAGGCGCACTTATCTCACTTCCGGTTAGCGCAGGAGGCCTGGAACGCTGCTGGGACGCAAGCGGCCACTGTGCACTATCTTTAATAGAGGGCATCTAGGCTTTAAAGCCCTATACTAGCCCGCCGGGACTCTGTTATACTTTTTTAACCTTATTTTTGTTTTACATTTTTTATTTTAATAAAGTATAATTTGTTTTTACATTTTGCGCTATGAGTCCCCTATCTTTCTTTTTAATTTTTGCCATGGAGGGACATTTTTTTCTGAATTTCCTGGAGAATGGAGTGCTGACGCTGGTAACTAGATCCTGTGACCGCCCCCGTGGATACGAAGGAGTGGGATATCGATCCATTTCTGGGAGAGGGACCACTGACGGATCTCCATTTATACCTTTTACCCCTGCAGGGGTGGTAGTTTCCGGTGAGTGTGGGACCATATGGGCAGCACGAAGTCACCTTATCTACAACAGCGAAGTCACTAAAGTCACTGATCACTGAACATTTGTATATACATTTCCCCTTTTTTCTTTTTTGTATACCTTTTGGAGCACCCAACCCGGGGAGGACTTTTCACGTGTATATATACACATACATATGTATATCTTTTACCACAGGGTTCACATATCCTCTTATGTGGCTCATGGAATGTATTATTTTTTTTCAATTATTTTAATATATGGTTATTGCTGTTATCACTTATAGATAATTCACGTATATGTATCACATGTATTGATTGTATCTAGGATGGTGTGAGATGGTAGTAGGTGGATACACCCTATTCCAATTTACCACACATAGTTTCCTGCATCAACTTAAGTGATTAGCCCCATCAGCTTTCCTTCTGGTATTACACTTAGTTTTGAGTGTTCCCAGGCTGGATTACTATGGAGTGCTAATCTATGGATCACTTCACCATTGGTTTCTATATTTACACACCTTTTTGTTATTTATTTATTATTACTTTTAGCTTATTAAGTGTGTTAGGTAGTGTGGTCACGTACACATTTTCTTACTAGGGAGCGCCACCATCCCTTCATTACTTTTACTTTATCACTGGCTCCCTAGGGAGTCCATTCAGGGGAGGCTGCATACCTCTACTCCTATCCTAAGCGCGGACTATTTATCTTAAATTTAGCCCTCCCAGAATAAGCCGACCGCGCTGTAGCCGTCTTTCGGCTATGGCCCGGTTGGCAAGTGGTTAATGTATTGCTGCACAGATCTTTAAAGGGGAAGTAAACCCTGGTGGGTTTTACTTCCTTTTTATTTCCCTGTAAAGCATAATGGTCTACTATGCATCGCATAGTAGCCCATTATATGTCACTTACCTGAAACCGAAGCCTGCAATGTCTCCGTTGTCCCCACTAGCAGTGAGCGTCCATCTTCGCCCCTCTGCCTTCCGGGGCTGCGAACTCCGTCTCTGTGACTGGCCAAAGTGGCGTGATGGCTTTGTGACTATGCGCCGTGGAGGTTTAGGAGATATTTCTTGCACCTAGAGGTAAGCCTTAATATAGGCTTACCTGTAGGTAAAAGTGGCTGTACAGGGTGTACAAGCACTTTAAGAAAAAACACAAAAGATACCAAGATTCAAGTAAGAACGCTCTTTTATTTAAACAATATTTTTTAGCCGAACTTTTAGCTTTAACAATTTTTCAAAGGGTTAGTTCACCTTAAAAAAAACGGCACCATGATACTCCGATCTTACAACTTCTGTGGGCCAAATCTGTGATAACAGAAGCCTTCAAGAAAAATTACCACTGCTTTACATGGCTCTATCCCATCTTACTACTATGATGGAGTAGCCAATAGGACAAGCCCAGCTAGCACTATAGGAAAGTGTGTCGTCCTTTTTTGCGTGGCCCTCTGGAAAGAACAGTGCTCCCTCTTAAGCCCCATACACACGGTCGGATTTTCCGATGGATTCTGTCCTATCGGACAATGTTGTCGGAAATTCCGACCGTGTGTAGGCACCATCGGACATTTTCCATCGGATTGTCCGACGGACAAAGTTCTATCTCCTGCTCTAAAAAATTTCCGACAACAAAGTCCGATCACACTAATTCCGATCGTGTGTAGCGAATTCCGACGGACAAAGTGCCACGCATGCTCAGATCACATTACAAGACCAAAGCTATTGGCTACTAGCCTCTACGTAGTCCCGTCGTAGGCAACAAACGTCACCACGTTCAGAATGATCGGATTTTCCGACAACTTTGTCCGACCGTGTGTATGCAACACCAGTGTCGGACTAAATCCGTCGGACCAAATCCGATGGATTTGGTGGTCGGATTTTCCGACCGTGTGTATGGGGCTTTATAACACTAGGGGCGTTTGGCTGTATGATTACATAGTGTTTTTTTTTTTTATAAAAAGGCAAACTAACCCTTCAAGTCTATAAGACCATAAACACATGGGCTTTAGCTTGTATACAACAAGCAGTTACTAAGAGCTATATGTACAACAAGCAGTTGCAAAGAACTTAAAAATCTTTACAGCTTATTTGAAGCCTTAACAGCTTGCTTTAGTTCAAGTCTGGGGATGTTCAACACACATACAGTACGTACGAGGCCTTAGATTTCAGTGACAAATTTTCCATGAGAAATAAAGCTCTTTGGAAGTAATAAAATTATATAAATAGCTGATGAGAATATTTAAAGTGTATCTAAAGCCCTGGTGCCCATCATGCAGCTGGTTGGTACTTGCTCTGTGGCCCTTTGCAGACCCCAGTAGTGGAAGTGCAACCAATATTTTGAAAACTGACTGTAAAGATAGTAATCTCTAACAGTTGCACATAAAACACCCCCATCCCTGACTGTATTTTTTCAGCAGGTACCCACAACACCTGCAGCATGTTTGCAGCTTCTGACCAGTTCTTTTAGTTTATCTCTGGTTTATAACCAATCATTTCTGGTATGTCTGCAGTCTCTGACCATCCTTTGTAGTATTTTTGCAGTCTCTGACCATCTCTTCTAGTATGTCTGGACAAACCACCCCCTTCATCAGTAAAGATCCCCCCCTCGGGACAAACCACCCCCTCCATCAGTACAGATCCCCCCCCTCAGGACAAACCACCCCCTCCATCAGTACAGATCCCCCCTCAGGAAAACCACCCCCTCCATCAGTACAGATCCCCTCCTCAGGACAAACCACCCCTCTCCATCAGTGCAGATCCCCTCCTCAGGACAAACCACCCCCTCCATCAGTACAGATCCCCCCCCCCTCAGGACAAACCACCCACTCCATCAGTATAGATCACCCCTCAGATCCCCCCTCAGGACAAACCACTCCCCTCCATTAGTACAGATCCCCCCTCAGGACAAACCACCCCCCTCCATTAGTAAAGATCCCCCCTCAGGACAAACCCCCCCCTCCATCAGTACAGATCCCCCCCCTCAGGACAAACCACTCCCTCTATCTGTACAGATCCCCCCTTAGGACAAACCACCCTCTCCATCAGTACAGATCCCCTCCTCAGGACAAATAACCCCCTCCATCAGTACAGATCCCCCCTCAGGACAAACCACCCCCTCCATCAGTACAGATCCCCTCCTCAGGACAAACCACCCCCTCCATCAGTACAGATACCCCCTCAGGACAAACCACCTCCTCCATCAGTACAGATCCCCCCCTCAGATCCCCCCTCAGCAAAAACCACCCCCCTCCATTAGTACAGATCCCCCCTCAGGACAAACCACCCCCTCCATCAGTACAGATCCCCCCTCAGATCCCCCCTCGGGACAAACCACCCCCCTCCATTAGTACAGACCCCTCTCAGGACAAACCACCCCCTCCATCAGTACAGATCCCCCTTAGGACAAACTCCCCATCACACGCCGACCCCCTCACCCCCATTACTGCACCAGCTCGGGTGGCTCAGGTACATGGGATGAAGAGGTTAAAGCAAATCTGTTGCTTTACCTTATTTTTTATACTGAATGTCCAAACAGTTATTTTTATTATTAATGATTAGGTATTTACTAGGGATGCATCGATGCCACTTTCTTGAGACCGAGTACGAGTACTGATACTTGACATCATGTACTCGCTGATAACAATTACCGATACCTATCGCCTACCAAGAGGGGTGGTTTGGGAGGTGGCGGGGGGTTGTTGTTTGGGAGGCAGGTGATGGCAGGGTGGGAGGCTAGGGGTAAGTGAGGGCAAGGTAGTTGAGGGTGGGGTGAAATAGGGATTGTGGGGTGGGAGAGTTTAGATGGAAAAGGCTGTGATCGCTGGGGGGGGGGGATGGGGATAGGAGGGTTATTGGGAGACATGGGGGCAGAGGTGACAGCTGGTAGAGAGAAGGAGGAGACAACAGGCAGACGTGACTGCAGGCATGGTACAGGAGACAGTCAGAGACTGTAGGCATGGTATAGGAGACAGTCAGAGACTGCAGGCATGGTACAGGAGACAGTCAGAGACTGCAGGCATGGTACAGGAGACAGTCAGAGACTGCAGGCATGGTACAGGAGACAGTCAGGGACTAAATGCATGGTAAAGGAGACAGCCAGAGACTGCAGGCATGGTACAGGAGACAGTCAGAGACTGCAGGCATGATACAGGAGACAGTCAGGGACTAAAGGCATGGTATAGGAGACAGCCAGAGACTGCAGGCATGGTACAGGAGACAGTCAGGGACTAAAGGCATGGTATAGGAGACAGCCAGGGACTGCAGGCATGGTACAGGAGACAGTCAGGGACTGAAGGCATAGTATAAAAGACAGCCAGAGACTGCAGGCATGGTACAGGAGACAGTCAGAGACTGCAGGCATGGTATAGGGGACAGTCAGGGACTGAAGGCATGGTATAGCAGAAAACCAGGGACTGCAGGCACTGTGCAGCAAGGAAACAACGCTTGTGGACTGTTAGGATGGGCGGGCCTGCACCTAGCGATGCCAATGGGAGGAGGAGGAGGTGGGGAAGGCACTGTCCGGAGGGAAGGAGGAGGTGAGGAAGGCACTGTCTGGAGGAGAGGAGGAGGCGGTCCGCTCCCAATCGACGTCACTTCCAGTATCAGTTTCCGGTATCGGAGCATTTTCGCGAGTACTGATACTCGCGAAAATGGCTAGTATCGGCATCGGTATCGGTGCATCCCTAGTATTTACACTTCAAGTGGAACAATCGGTGTCCTGCTGCTAGTTGCTGACATCTGTCTTCCTGCTAGTTGCTGACATCTTCAGCCGGTCTGCTTCTGGATATTGTTTTTCATTCATTTTCATTGGGCAGGCTGAGATGACATTCATCCTGTAACTTGCACAGTTCACCTCTGCATTACCAAAATTGTACACTGAGCTGCACTTGTCCTGATGACCATCATTGAAGGAAGAAAGTCATGGAAAACACATTTTTATAGGTGTCCCCTGTACAGCTGTACCCTGCATTAAAGAAGAAAACTTCATTCAAGTGTAATGCACACACAGATGTTAAAAAAAAAGACCACATGCATTATATGTACTATATATATGTATTACAACACATTTTAGAAGTTTACGAATGATTCTGGATTTTCACTGATGAGGAGACACTGATGGGTATTGATGGGTACTGATAGGTTGCACTGATGGGCATGGATGAGGCAGCAATTGTGGGCACTAGACATGTGCAATTTGTTTCGTTCCAAATTAGTTTTTTAATGAATTTCGACAAATTCGTTAATTCAGAAATATCAGAATTAACTAAAGCCCGTTTAACGATTTTTTACGAAAATTCGGAAAATCGGAAATTCGAAAATTCGTAAATTCAAAAATTTGGAAAACGGGAAATTCAAAATTAGAAAATCCGAAATTTCAGATATTCTGAAATTAAAAAATCAGAAAATTTGAAAATCCAAAAATAAGAACGAAATTTCAAAAGAAGGAAAATCCAAAAATTTGAAAACCCGAAAATTCTAAAATCTGAAATAATAACTAACTAATAATAACTTAACTATTACTAACTATTAAATTATAGGTATTGGAATTTCCTTTCAAATTTGGCTGTTAGTGAACTTAACAAATACAAATTTATCCAAAATAACGAATGCCGTATCTAAAAAAAAGGACCGTAAATAATTAATAATAATAAATAACAATAATAATAATAATCTTTTTATTATTATTATTAATAATTAATTCTGTTCCATTTGTTTAGATGCAGCATTTGTTATTTCGGATAAATTTGTTACCTTGAGTACCAGCCAAATTTGAAAGGAAATTCCTATACCTTAAATACAAAAGTTAGTTATTATTAGTTATAATACAAATAAATCAATCAGCACAAAAAATATTTCAAATTTTACAAAAGACTAAAAACAAATGCAGCTAGCACAAAAGATAATTACATAATCCAGGTAAATATATAAAATTAAGGTGCAGCGCATGAATGGTAAATAATGAATAAAGTTAAAATAGTCCAATTATGGTCCAACACGAAAAGAGTTTTAAATGGTGACAGACCCTCCACTTTCAGAGCAATTGCTTCGAGGGGCTGACGAAGTTCTTCGAATGTAACACGTACAGGGGAAGAGCCAATCGCTGATGTCAACCGCTGCCAACTTGCATCCTACACACTGCCAATATTTACTATGGATCTGCGTTTTTATTCCAGTTGTTTGTGAGTAACCATTTTATAATAATAAAGCTGATTTACAACTGGTCTACAGAGAGCACTTAGATTTGCTTTTGCTTCACCTCTCTTAAACCCTGTTGGAAATGACTTGAGTTCCTGTCTCTGGATGATTTACCCTTGAAGGGACATGTGCACTTGACCATCTGTTAGTTCAGTGGTCCAGTCCTTGAAGTGAGTGAAGCAATTGCACTGAAGGTGGAGGGTCTGTCACTATTGTTTTTTCCTGTATTGTGTCTTTGTCAGGCGGGATCTTCCTGGTGCTTGCTGGGACCTGTAGTCCTCTCCTTTCGTGTTGGACCATAATTGGACTATTTTAACTTTATTCATTATTTACCATTCATGCGCTGCACCTTAATTTTAGTTATTATTAGTTAGTTATTATTTCGAATTTTCGGATTTTTGTTCTTTCCAATCTTCGTTCTTATTTTTGGATTTTCGAGTTTTTGGGTTTTTGAATCTCCGGATTTTCGAATTTACAGATTTTGTGATTTTTGAATTTACCAATTTATGAATTTTGATCATAACGAATGACCCGAGAAAAGGAAAAACAAAATGAATATGAAAACGAAAAACATTTTTCGGCAGTGCACATGTCTAGTGGGCTCCGATGAGGAAGCACTGGTGGACACTGATGAGGAGGAACTGGTGGGCACTGATGAGGCTGCACTGATAGGCAGCACTGATAGGTGGTACTGATGAGCGGCACTGATGGGCACTGGTAGACAGCACTGGTGGGCACTGGTAGGTGGCAGTGTTAGATGACACTGTTGAGGAGGCACTGATGGGCACTGATTGGCATGAACTAGTGGGCACTGATTGGCAGCACTGGTGGGCAGTGGGCACACATTGGACTGCACTGATAATCAGGACACTTATAATCAGTACCCTGCTTATCAGTGTTGATGCTCCTCTCAGATAAGCCAGTTACAGACTCTCTTCTCTTCTCCTCCTGCTCTCAGCTTGAGGAAAGGAGTGCCGATAACCGGCTTCTATTTAATCTGTGATCAGCTGTGATTGGACACAGCTGATCAAGTGGTAAAGAGCCGCTGATTGTCTCTTTACCTCAATCTGTGATCAGCAGTGTCCTCTGGACACTAATCATAGAGCGCGCCACCTGCGCCCCGCAGTGGGCGCAAGGTGGGCGCGATCACAAGAGGCCATCAGAACTAGCCGTCCGCACAGTAGTCGCCATTCGGCTATATTGCGGTCAGCAAGTGGTTAAGGGGGGATATGATCAACATGTATAAACCCATATAGTGAACTTGGTGTAGAAGTATTCACAGAGGACAAGGGGGCACTCTTTACGTCTGGAGGGAGAGAGATTTAATCTCCAAATAGAGCTCTGAATGTGTGGAATAGACTCCCTCAAGAGCTGGTTCTGGCCAGCTCAGTAGATTGTTTTAAAAAAAGCTTGCATTTTTTTCCTAATTGCCCACAATATAATTGGATACTAATATTTTATAGTTAAAGTTGATCCAGGGTGTATCCAATTGCCTGTTGTGGGATAAGGAAGGAATTTATTTTAAATATGCAAATCTTGACTTTTCTTGTAAAGTTTAGGCTTTGCTCAGCCCCCTTTAACCACTTCAGCCCCGGACCAATTGGCAGCCAAAGGACCAGGCCCCTTTTTGCGATTCGGCACTGCGTCGCTTTAACTGACAATTGCGCGGTCGTGCGACGTGGCTCCAAAACAAAATTGGCGTCCTTTTTTTCCCACAAATAGAGCTTTCTTTTGGTGGTATTTGATCGCCCCTGCGGTTTTTATTTTTTGTGCTATAAACAAAAATAGAGCAACAATTTTGAAAAAAATGCAATATTTTTTGCTTTTTGCTATAATAAATATCCCCAAAAAATATATAAAAAAACATTTTTTTCCTCAGTTTAGGCCGATACGTATTCTTCTACATATTTTTGGTAAAAAAATCGCAATTAGCGATTATTGATTGGTTTGCGCAAAAGTTATAGCGTTTACAAAATAGGGGATAGTTTTATAGCATTTTTATTAATATTTTTTTTTTTTTTACTAGTAATGGCGGCGATCAGCGATTTTTATTGTGACTGCGACATTATGGCGGACACATCGGACATTTTTGACACATTTTTGGGACCATTGTCATTTATACAGCAATCAATATTTAAATGCATTGATTCCTGTATAAATGACAGTTGTAGTGAAAGAGTTAACCACTAGGGGGAGGGGAGGGGTTATGGGCTGACATCATTGATCGGCTTTCCCGATGACCGGGAACAGCCAATCAATGACAGGCAGAGTAGGAAGCGCGGGGAGAGGTTTGTTTACACAAACCTCTCCCCGTTCTTCAGCTCCGTAACCCGATCGCGGGACACCAGCGGCGATCGGGTCCGCTGGTCCCGCGGCCGGGGTCACGGAGCTCCCGACCGGGTCGCGAGCACGCCGCCGGCGGCGCGCGCGCGACCCACGGGCAGGCATTTAAAGGGCCACGTACAGGTACGTGGTGCTGCCTGCCCGTGCCATTCTGTAGACGTATATCTACATAAGGCGGTCGGGAAGCGGTTAAACTTCTAATGCCGCGTACACACGATTGGAAATTCCCCCAGCCAAAGTCCGATGTGAGCTTTTGGTCGGATATTCTGACCGTGTGTATTGTATGCTCCATCAGACTTTTGCTGGCGGAATTCCTGCCAGCAAAAGATTGAGAGCAGGTTCTCTATTTTTCGGTTGGAAAAAGTCCCAATCGGAAATTCCGATCGTCTGTAGCAATTCCGACGCGCAAAATTCCTATGCGTGCTCGCATGGGCGTCCGCAGAACTTTTTTCAGGGGGGGGCATAATTTTAGGGTCACCCATGCACCGCCCCTTTTCGACAATGTGATTATCACATTATTATGGTCAGAGTCTGCAGACGTATTACAATCCCTAGGATAAGTAATGGGTAATGGCCAACATGCTCTCTTACCAGACCCAGTGAAACTACAGCAGTGATCACTCCGGCTGGACGATCGTTCACTCTGGGTTCCCCGGGGGCGACACTGGTCAGTAGTGTAGCATGTCTGTACCCTGGTAGTGGCTCAGTGTTTCTCTCTCTGGTGGTGCTGGACAGCATGACTCTCTTTTTGTGGCCCTGGCAGGCTCTCTCTCTGGCTTCCGCCCAGCACACTCCTCGTCCTGTAGCACTCTCTCCCTCAGCTTCTTTCCAGGCTGCAGTCTCTCAATCTCTCTCTTGTTTGAGCTGTAGCCTCCAGCCTGTGGAAAATGGAGCCGCCAATCTTTTGGGACTACCTGTCTCATGAAGCTCTCCTCTCCTAGTCGCCTTTGATTGGCCCTCAGTTATGGCCAATAGGGAAGGAACGGAGCAGGGCAGGAAGCTGGATGGGGAACCTGGTGAGAGCCATGACAGAAGAATGGGTGGGGCGAGCGGGGGAAACCTCTGATAGCCCGCAGCTCGCCATTCTTCCGTCACAGCACCGCCAAGTTCTCTGCTGGACTGAGCAGGGAAAAGAGCCCAAAGTCACACTACACTTGACAGCACCTTAATGGTGTCACCCCACTGGTGGGTGGCACCTGGGTGCGGCACCTCGATAGAGACACAACTGTGCTGAATTTAAGATCCGATCAGGGGCGTACCTAGAGCATTTGGCACCCGGGGCGACTCCTATTTCTGGCACCCCCCCCTTCAATTTAAAATGTAAAAACACCCCACTGTGTCCCCTGTATACCTCTTTATCCCCAATATCTCTTTGTCACTACTTTGTACACCCTCTCGACAACTAGACCCCTTTACATTACACATCCCCCTGCACCTCCTGGACCCCTTTACATTACACAACCCTCTGCACCTCCTGGACCCCTTTACATTACACAACCCTCTGCACCTCCTGGACCCCTTTACATTACACAACCCTCTGCACCTCCTGGACCCCTTTAAATTACACAATCCTCTGCACCTCCTGGACTCCTTTAAATTACACAGCACCCTGAAACTCAGGACCCCTTTACATTACAAAACCCTCTGCACCTCCTGGACTCCTTTACATTACACAACCCCATGGACCCCTTTACATTACACAACCCCCCTGCACCTCCTGGACCCCTTTACATTACACAACCCCCCTGCACCTCCTGGACCCCTTTACATTACACAACCCTCTGCACCTCCTGGACCCCTTTACATTACACAGCACCCTGCACTTCAGGACTCCTTTACATTACACAACCCCCTGCACCACCTGGACTCCTTTACAATACACAGCACCCTGCACCTCTGGACTCCTTTACATTACACAACCCCCTGCACCACCTGGACTCCTTTACATTACACAGCACCTTTCACCTCAGGACCCCTTTACATTACAAAACCCTCTGCACCTCCTGGACCCCTTTACATTACAAAACCCTCTGCACATCCTGAACCCCTTTACATTACACAGCACCCTGCACCTCAGGACCCCTTTACATTACACAGAACCCTGCAACTCAGGACCCCTTTACATTACACAGAACCCTGCACCTCAGGACCCCTTTACACTACACAGCACCCTGCACCTCAGGACCCCTTTACATTACACAGCACCCTCCACCTCAGGACCCCTTTACATTACAAAACCCTCTGCACCTCTGGACCCCTTTACATTACACAACCCCCTGCACCTCAGGACCCCTTTACATTACACAGCACCCTGAAGCCTTTGGGTTCACACTGGTGTCCTGGAGTTTGTCGCAGTGCTGGGGTATACACAGTTTTTCTGCATTTTATCCCCATTTTTAGCTGCAGTCCCACAGACTTCTATTATTTTGTGTAAAGTTTTCTGAAAGCACATCAAAGATTCAGTATAGAGGACATTTGGTGCGCTTTCAGAAAATGTTGCAAAAATGTGTAACCTAATAGAAGTCTGTGGGACTGTAGTGAAAATTGAGGCAACTGAACCACAGCGCATCAGTGTGAACCCACTTGAGTCCTGGTTCACATATATGCGATGCAGAAATCAGCGCAATTCCAGTGCGGATTCCTGCATTGCATGTTGCTTGACGGCCGTTCACGCTGCCCTTTGCAAACTGCTACGGGTGTCAATGTAAAATTAATGACACCCCCAGATCGGTTTGCAGATTGCAGTGAGAACTGTGAAATGGTGCAGGAATCGGATTGCATAAGTGTAAACACCCATCCAATCCGATTCCAGTGCAGACCAAAAAAAGGGTCCTCTTTGCACAGACATAGCATGTGATTTGCACAGCAATGCGTGCGAATCACATGCAATGTCTATGATCACACCCTGGTAAAGTAACATGATGGGGCCAACTATAAGCATAGAGTTAATGAAAGACTCTGGAGGACACCAGAGGAAAGAGGGGGAGTGAAAGAGATTTGGGAGAGAGAGGGCAGAGTCTGGACACAGTGACAGCGCTGATCACTCACTTGGATGTCTCCAGGTAGCTCACACTAGTTCCCTCGGCGGCTACTTGTTTAAATGTTCCCGCCCCCACATTCCTTCCAGACGCAGCACACGGGCTGCACGGAGCATGGACGGGACACAGAAACAGAGGGGAGGGAGGGGGCAGAGCCGATGCAGCCTCTTCCATCTCTGTGGAGGGGGGGGATTTGTACTCGCTGGGCTGTTAGAATTTAACAGAGAGCGAGATGCACAGCGTTGTGACAGTGGGTCAGTCCGCCTGAGGTCTCCCTGCTCAGCATGTCACATCGCGGCTGCACTACCAAGCCCGTCCCGCTCTCACTGTTTCATACAGGGGAGGATGGGGGAGCCGCCTGACACCCCCCTAATGTGTGGCACCTGGGGCGGACCGCCCCCCCCGCAACATAGTTAGTACGCCCCTGGATCCGATACCTGATTCCAGGGGGGGGCACTTGACCCCCCTTGCCCCTACCTGCGGACGCCCATGCGTGCTCGGAAACAATTCGACGCAAGCTCAGAAGTATTGAACTTCATTTTCTCGGCTCGTCATAGTGTTGTACGTCACCGCATTCTTGATGATCGAAAGTTCCGAGAACTTTTGTATGACCGTGTGTATGCAAGCCAAGCTTGAGCGGAGTTCCGTCTGAAAAAACATTCAAGTTTTTTCTGACGGAAAATCCTCTCCTGTGTACGAGGCATAAGCCTAGCTTTTGATCAGTTTGGTCATCCATCAAAATTAAAGGACCCACAGAAAGGTTTAAAAGGTAGGGGAGCATGGTCAAGCTAAATTTTCCAGGAAAAGTTGAAAATTGCATGTTGTTTCCGATCCCTAAAAATGTATTTTCACTAAAGAGATCATTGGTTTTATTATACACTCAGTTTGAATCCCTCTGGTTTGTGACAGATTTAATTTTGCAACTGAAATCGAATTCAAAATTTTATTGGCAGAGCCCTCTTCCTCTCTTATTTTTTTCTTGCTATTTCTACAATTTACTATACAATTGTGTGTACTTTTCACTAAAACATTTTATACCCTTGGATAGCTAATGCATGTAATAGACTTTCAGCAGAGGTAGTGAGTCAGGATAAACATAGGATAAACAAATTATTATTACACAGAATTTACATAGCGCCAACAGTTTGCGCAGCCCTTCGCAATATAAAGGGATACAATACACAAATAGTTAAATTCAAAAGGGTTAGAGGGGCCCTGCTCCTGCGAGCTTACAATCTAAGATCTATACTCACACAAAACAGTTAAAAAAAAAAAATATATATATATATATATATTTTTTTTTTTTTTTTTTACTTTTTATAGATTTTTTTATTGATGTCCACAACATATACATAGTCCGTTAACGAGGCACGCAGGCCAATGACATAACACAATTAAAAAGTAGCTGCTGTAGATAAAACAATACAAGCAGAGTTAACCAGTAATTAACTCCATGTCTCAAATGTAATCGTGACTGGTGTGTAAATTATAAATGAAAACGGAAAGAAATAGAGTAAAAAGAGTATGAGAAGAGAGGGAGAAAGATAAGAAAGTGTGGGAGGGAATTGGAGGGAGGGGGTGAGCATTGCAGAAGATTGTATAGTTGCCCATCAACATTAGAGAAATTTAGTGGCCATTTACGGATCCAGAAGACAGCGATCGAAGTCCAAGGGCATGAATTTCAAGATCCAAGGTTCACAGGTTTTGTAGAAAGTACACATGGCATCGGTAATTTTGGCAGTCAGCTTGTCAATAGTAGGGATGGGCCCGGTGCTCGATGCGAACCCACGTTCGCATCGAGCACCGGGCGTTCGCTCGCTCGGCGAGCCCAGAACTATTTTGGCCGCTCGCATCACGTTCGTGTGATGCGAGCGGCCCCGCAATGCATTGCGGCCGGCGCGGCCGGCGCAGTGCATTGCTGGCTGATGATTGGCCAAGCATGCACTGTGACCCCGCATGCTTGGCCAATCACAGCCCCGGAAACTCGAAGAGCCATAATTGGCTACAGGCAGGACGCCTGTAGCCAATTACAGCTCAGGGGCTGTAGTACACGCCCCCCCCTATAAAAGGCCGCCACGCCGTCTGCGCCGGTCACATGCTGTTCCGGCGCAGATTGAGCAGGCTGATTCTGTGACACTCTGCTCGATTTAGTTAGGTAGAGAGATTCACTTACAGAAATTGAGTTAGATAGATTCAGTTACAAAGATTGATTGAGAAAGAGGGGGTTGTAGTGTGTTCGTGGCAGGCAGGCAGAGCTCCTATATTTTGTTACCAGAAGCACCTATAGGACTTGTAGTGTGTTCGTGGCAGGCAGGCAGAGCTCCTATATTTTGTTACCAGAAGCACCTATAGGACTTGTAGTGTGTTCGTGGCAGGCAGGCAGAGCTCCTATATTTTGTTACCAGAAGCACCTATAGGACTTGTAGTGTGTTCGTGGCAGGCAGGCAGAGCTCCTATATTTTGTTCCCAGAAGCACCTATAGGACTTGAAGTGTGTTAGTCCCATCACACACACAGAGCTATATTTTCTTCCCAGAAGCACCTATAGGACTTGAAGTGTGTTAGTCCCATCACACACACAGAGCTATATTTTCTTCCCAGAAGCACCTATAGGACTTGAAGTGTGTTAGTCCCATCACACACACAGAGCTATATTTTGTTCCCAGAGGCACCTATAGGACTTGAAGTGTGTTAGTCCCATTTCACACACAGAGCTATATTTTCTTCCCAGAAGCACCTATAGGACTTGAAGTGTGTTAGTCCCATCACACACACAGAGCTATATTTTGTTCCCAGAAGCACCTATAGGACTTGAAGTGTGTTAGTCCCATTACACACACAGAGCTATATTTTGTTCCCAGAAGCACCTATAGGACTTGAAGTGTGTTAGTCCCATCACACACACAGAGCTATATTTTGTTCCCAGAAGAACCTATAGGACTTGAAGTGTGTTAGTCCCATCACACACACAGAGCTATATTTTGTTCCCAGAAGCACCTATAGGACTTGAAGTGTGTTAGTCCCATCACACACACAGAGCTATATTTTGTTCCCAGAAGCACCTATAGGACTTGAAGTGTGTTAGTCCCATCACACACACAGAGCTATATTTTGTTCCCAGAAGCACCTATAGGACTTGAAGTGTGTTAGTCCCATTACACACACAGAGCTATATTTTCTTCCCAGAAGCACCTATAGGACTTGAAGTGTGTTAGTCCCATCACACACACAGAGCTATATTTTGTTCCCAGAAGCACCTATAGGACTTGAAGTGTGTTAGTCCCATCACACACACAGAGCTATATTTTGTTCCCAGAAGCACCTATAGGACTTGAAGTGTGTTAGTCCCATCACACACACAGAGCTATATTTTCTTCCCAGAAGCACCTATAGGACTTGAAGTGTGTTAGTCCCATCACACACACAGAGCTATATTTTCTTCCCAGAAGCACCTATAGGACTTGAAGTGTGTTAGTCCCATCACACACACAGAGCTATATTTTGTTCCCAGAGGCACCTATAGGACTTGAAGTGTGTTAGTCCCATTACACACACAGAGCTATATTTTCTTCCCAGAAGCACCTATAGGACTTGAAGTGTGTTAGTCCCATCACACACACAGAGCTATATTTTGTTCCCAGAGGCACCTATAGGACTTGAAGTGTGTTAGTCCCATCACACACACAGAGCTATATTTTCTTCCCAGAAGCACCTATAGGACTTGAAGTGTGTTAGTCCCATCACACACACAGAGCTATATTTTGTTCCCAGAAGCACCTATAGGACTTGAAGTGTGTTAGTCCCATCACACACACAGAGCTATATTTTGTTCCCAGAAGCACCTATAGGACTTGAAGTGTGTTAGTCCCATCACACACACAGAGCTATATTTTGTTCCCAGAAGCACCTATAGGACTTGAAGTGTGTTAGTCCCATCACACACACAGAGCTATATTTTGTTCCCAGAAGCACCTATAGGACTTGAAGTGTGTTAGTCCCATCACACACACAGAGCTATATTTTGTTCCCAGAAGCACCTATATGACTTGAAGTGTGTTAGTCCCATCACACACACAGAGCTATATTTTGTTCCCAGAAGCACCTATAGGACTTGAAGTGTGTTAGTCCCATCACACACACAGAGCTATATTTTGTTCCCAGAAGCACCTATAGGACTTGAAGTGTGTTAGTCCCATCACACACACAGAGCTATATTTTGTTCCCAGAAGCACCTATAGGACTTGAAGTGTGTTAGTCCCATCACACACACAGAGCTATATTTTGTTCCCAGAAGCACCTATAGGACTTGAAGTGTGTTAGTCCCATCACACACACAGAGCTATATTTTCTTCCCAGAAGCACCTATAGGACTTGAAGTGTGTTAGTCCCATCACACACACAGAGCTATATTTTCTTCCCAGAAGCACCTATAGGACTTGAAGTGTGTTAGTCCCATCACACACACAGAGCTATATTTTGTTCCCAGAAGCACCTATAGGACTTGAAGTGTGTTAGTCCCATCACACACACAGAGCTATATTTTCTTCCCAGAAGCACCTATAGGACTTGAAGTGTGTTAGTCCCATCACACACACAGAGCTATATTTTCTTCCCAGAAGCACCTATAGGACTTGAAGTGTGTTAGTCCCATCACACACACAGAGCTATATTTTGTTCCCAGAGGCACCTATAGGACTTGAAGTGTGTTAGTCCCATTACACACACAGAGCTATATTTTCTTCCCAGAAGCACCTATAGGACTTGAAGTGTGTTAGTCCCATCACACACACAGAGCTATATTTTGTTCCCAGAGGCACCTATAGGACTTGAAGTGTGTTAGTCCCATCACACACACAGAGCTATATTTTGTTCCCAGAAGCACCTATAGGACTTGAAGTGTGTTAGTCCCATCACACACACAGAGCTATATTTTGTTCCCAGAAGCACCTATAGGACTTGAAGTGTGTTAGTCCCATCACACACACAGAGCTATATTTTGTTCCCAGAAGCACCTATAGGACTTGAAGTGTGTTAGTCCCATCACACACACATAGCTATATTTTGTTCCCAGAGGCACCTATTGGACTTGAAGTGTGTTAGTCCCATTACACACACAGAGCTATATTTTCTTCCCAGAAGCACCTATAGGACTTGAAGTGTGTTAGTCCCATTACACACACAGAGCTATATTTTCTTCCCAGAAGCACCCATAGGACTTGAAGTGTGTTAGTCCCATCACACAGAGATCCTATATTTTGTTCCCAGAAGCACCTATAGGACTTGAAGTGTGTTAGTCCCATCACACAGAGATCATATATTTTGTTCCCAGAAGCAACTATAGGACTTGAAGTGTGTTAGTCCCATCACACAGACCTTTATTTTCTTCCCAGAAGCACCTATAGGACTTGAAGTGTGTTAGTCCCATCACACAGAGCTCCTCTATTTTTCTTTGCAGAAGCACCCATAGGACTTCTAGTGTGTTAGTGGCATCACACAGAGCTCCTATATATTCTTCTCAGCAGCACCCACAGGACTTCTAGTGTGTTAGTGGCATCACACAGAGCTCCTCTATTTTCTTTGCAGAAGCACCCACAGGACTTCTAGTGTGTTAGTGGCATCACACAGAGCTCCTCTATTTTCTTTGCAGAAGCACCCATAGGACTTCTAGTGTGTTAGTGGCATCACACAGAGCTCCTATATATTCTTCTCAGCAGCACCCACAGGACTTCTAGTGTGTTAGTGGCATCACACAGAGCTCCTCTATTTTCTTTGCATAAGCACCCACAGGACTTCTAGTGTGTTAGTGGCATCACACAGAGCTCCTCTATTTTCTTTGCAGAAGCACCCACAGGACTTCTAGTGTGTTAGTGGCATCACACAGAGCTCCTCTATTTTCTTTGCAGAAGCACCCACAGGACTTCTAGTGTGTTAGTGGCATCACACAGAGCTCCTCTATTTTCTTTGCATAAGCACCCACAGGACTTCTAGTGTGTTAGTAGCATCACACAGAGCTCCTCTATTTTTTTTGCAGAAGCATCCACAGGACTTCTAGTGTGTTAGTGGCATCACACAGAGCTCCTCTATTTTCTTTGCAGAAGCACCCACAGGACTTCTAGTGTGTTAGTGGCATCACACAGAGCTCCTCTATTTTCTTTGCAGAAGCACCCACAGGACTTCTAGTGTGTTAGTGGCATCACACAGAGCTCCTCTATTTTCTTTGCAGAAGCACCCACAGGACTTCTAGTGTGTTAGTGGCATCACACAGAGCTCCTCTATTTTCTTTGCATAAGCACCCACAGGACTTCTAGTGTGTTAGTGGCATCACACAGAGCTCCTCTATTTTCTTTGCAGAAGCACCCATAGGACTTCTAGTGTGTTAGTGGCATCACACAGAGCTCCTATATATTCTTCTCAGCAGCACCCACAGGACTTCTAGTGTGTTAGTGGCATCACACAGAGCTCCTCTATTTTCTTTGCAGAAGCACCCATAGGACTTCTAGTGTGTTAGTGGCATCACACAGAGCTCCTATATTTTCTTCTCAGCAGCACCCACAGGACTACCGACTACAATGGCTGGAAGACCGCCAAGGGGAGGCAGAGCGTGCAGAGCCAAGAACACAGGGCAGGCAGGCTCTGTTTCTAGTGGACGTGGCCGTGGACGTGGACGTGGTCGTGCATCGTCAACAGCACGTGGCCATGGGACACGCGCGTCTTTGTTTTCGGCAGCTGGACATGTGGAGCCGCATCATGCTGAAGGCTTGGTAGAATGGATGACCAAGCCCTCCTCATCCTCCTCATCCTCTCTCACCCAGGCTCAGGGTACTGACAGAGCATCATCAGCCACCCCTTCCCTAGACCCACCATGTCCTCCTGAGGAGTCCCCCGAACTCTTTGAGCACAGTGTTGGGTACATGCTCCAGGGGGATGCCCAACGATTCGAAGGCTCGGATGACGATACCCAGCTTGAGGAATCTGGCAGTACTGTTCCACCAGCTGCAGCTTACTGCCAGGTTTGCTCTAGTGGTGATGAGGGAGGGGATGATGAGGTCACTGACTCCACGTGGGTGCCTCAAGGGAGAGAGGATGAGGAGGAGGACGAGGAGGAGGAGGATGCGGCGTCACATGTCCAACGAGGCAGGATGCCCCCTGGAGGCCAGGTAGAGGCCAGCACAGCAACTGTACAACACCGCATAGCTCCGCCTGTGCAGGGCGCTGCCTCTGCACGTTATCAGAAAAGTTCTTTGGTGTGGGCCTTTTTTGAGACGAGTGCAGCAGATCGCACCACTGCTATTTGCAATATTTGTCTCAAGCGTATCTCGCGTGGCCAAAACATCAGCCGCTTGGGCACGACAAGCATGACCAGACATATGGCGACCTGCCATGCAGCTCGTTGGCAGGCACACATAAAAGACCCACACCAAAGAACTAAGCGGACCTCTCCTTGCTCCTCCTCAGCTGGGATCTCCATCCCCACTACACCTTCAGTCCTCTCTGAAAGCTGCTCTGAGAGGACTGAAGGTGTAGAATTCGGTGTGTCACAACCAAGTACTTGCAGTACACCGACGTCCGATTGCAGCAGGCAAATTTCCCTGCCCCAGCTGCTGGACCGTAGAAAGAAGTACACTCCCAGCCATCCACATGCCCAGCGGTTGAATGCTAGCCTTGCTAAATTGCTAGCACTTCAACTGCTGCCTTTTCAGTTGGTAGACTCGGCCCCCTTCCGTGAGTTTGTTCAATGTGCGGTTCCTCAGTGGCAGGTTCCCAAACGCCACTTTTTCTCGCGGAAGGCGATTCCGTCTCTCTACCGGCATGTGGAGGGCAATGTCCATGCCTCGCTGGACAGGGCGGTCAGCGGTAAGGTGCATATTACCGCTGACTCATGGTCCAGCAGGCATGGACAGGGACGGTACCTTTCTTTCACGGCCCATTGGGTCACTCTATTGGCAGCTGGGAGGGATGCAGGACAAGGTGCAGTAGTGTTGGAGGTTGTTCCGCCACCACGCCTCCAAAACGCGACTACTGCTACTGGTTGTGACACACCTCTCTCCTCCACCCCCTCCTCTTCTTCTTCCTCCAGTGCTCTGTCCTTGGAACCAGCGGTGCTCCGTAGGCGTACAAGGGGCTACGCAAGTACGCAGGCAAAAAGATGCCATGCCGTGCTTGCGCTGGTGTGTTTGGGGGACAGGAGCCACATTGGGCCAGAGGTTCTGGCAGCTCTGCAGGGGCAGGCCGAGAGGTGGTTGACGCCACGTCAGCTTAAGCCAGGAATGGTCGTTTCTGACAATGGCACCAACCTCCTCTCCGCCCTGCGACAGGGGCAGCTCACCCATGTGCCCTGCATGGCTCACGTCCTCAACCTGGTGGTGCAGCGGTTCTTGGGCAGGTTCCCAGGCTTACAGGATGTCCTGAGGCAGGCCAGGAAAGTCTGTGTGCATTTCCGCCGATCTTATAATGCCAGTGCTCGGCTGACTGAGCTGCAAAAGGAGCTGAACCTGCCCAAGAACCGCCTAATATGTGACATGCCCACCAGGTGGAACTCAACGTTGGCCATGCTGCAGCGACTGCACACGCAGCAGAGGGCCATCAATGAGTACCTTTGCGACTACGGCACCAGGACAGGGTCAGGGGAGCTTGGTTTTTTTTCCCCACGTCAGTGGAGCATGATCAGGGATGCATGCACTGTCCTCTCACCATTTGAGGAGGCCACGAGGATGGTGAGCAGTGACAGTGCATGCATCAGTGACACTGTCCCTCTTGTCCACCTGTTGGAGCATACGCTGCGTGGGATAATGGACAGGGCACTTGAGGCAGAACAGAGGCAGGAAGAGGAGGACTTCCTTGCCTCTCAAGGCCCCCTTTATCCGGACAGTGTTCCTTCTGTCCCACCCATCACACAGGAAGAGGATGAGGAGGAGGAGGAGGAGGAGGAGGAGGATTGTGTGAGCATGGAGGTGGAGCCTGGCACTCAGCATCAGCAGCAGCAGTCTTTTAGGGATGATGTACAGTCCCAACAAACCAGTGGACTTGTACGTGGCTGGGAGGAGGTGGCTGGCGATCATGTCATCCTCAGTGACCCAGAAGACTCCGGACCGAATGCCTCAGCTAACCTACGCTGCATGGCCTCCCTGATCCTGCAAAGCCTGCGGAAGGATCCTCGTGTTCTTCGGATCAAGGAGAGGGACCATTACTGGCTGGCCACTCTCCTTGATCCGCGGTACAAGGGTAAGGTTGCGGACCTTATCTTGCCGTCGCAGAGGGAGCAGAGGATGAGACATCTCAGGGAGGCCTTGCAGAAAGGTCTGTGCAACGCGTTCCCAGAAACTGGGAGGCTACAAACTCCTGGTCCTGGGCGACGAGTTGCTGAGGCTTCGGTCAGTGGCAGAAGGAGCGGTGGGGAAGGTGGACGTCTGACCGATGCGTTCAGACAATTTTTTAGTCCGCAGCCCCAAGGTATGATCGGTTCCAGCAACCATCGCCAGCGTCTGATATACATGGTGCAGGAATACCTTGGGGCAAGGTCAGACTTGGACACCTTTCCCACCGAAAATCCTCTGGCTTACTGGGTCCTGAGGATGGATCACTGGCCAGAGCTTGCACAGTATGCAATTGAGCTACTGGCCTGTCCTGCCTCCAGCGTTCTTTCCGAACGCACATTCAGTGCTGCTGGAGGATTTGTGACTGATCATAGGGTGCGCCTGTCCACCGCCTCGGTTGATCGACTGACATTCATCAAAATGAATCAGTCTTGGATCACCACCAGCTACCAGGCACCTGAGGCGGATATAACCGAATAATTTTTAATGTCACATCCCTTCAAGACTGCCTATGCTGATGCTGAGTGACTGTCCTCTTATGTTCACTGACTATCCTCTTCCTCCTCCTCAATGATCCATGCCACCACACCAGTGCCTAAGGCACAATTTTTCAGCCCCTGTTTAACAGGGGCGTGTACTTCCAATTTTTTAAAAAAATGCTTCGCAACACGTGTGACTGCTGTGCTCCAAGTACAGTCTCTGTGAGGGGTTGCAGTGTTGTGGCACCAGCACCAGTGCCTAAGGCACAATTTTTCAGCCCCTGTTTAACAGGGGCGGGTACTTCCAATTTTTTTAAAAAATGCTTCGCAACACGTGTGACTGCTGTGCTCCAAGTACAGTATCTGTGAGGGCCGGGTTGCAGTGTTGTGGCACCAGCACCAGTGCCTAAGGCACAATTTTTCAGCCCCTGTTTAACAGGGGCGGGTACTTCCAATTTTTTAAAAAAATGCTTCGCAACACGTGTGACTGCTGTGCTCCAAGTACAGTATCTGTGAGGGCCGGGTTGCAGTGTTGTGGCACCAGCACCAGTGCCTAAGGCACAATTTTTCAGCCCCTGTTTAACAGGGGCGGGTACTTACAATTTTTTAAAAAAATGCTTCGCAACACGTGTGACTGCTGTGCTCCAAGTACAGTATCTGTGAGGGCCGGGTTGCAGTGTTGTGGCACCAGCACCAGTGCCTAAGGCACAATTTTTTCCGCCCCTGTTTAACAGGGGCGGGTACTTACAATTTTTTAAAAAAATGCTTCGCAACACGTGTGACTGCTGTGCTCCAAGTACAGTATCTGTGAGGGCCGGGTTGCAGTGTTGTGGCACCAGCACCAGTGCCTAAGGCACAATTTTTCAGCCCCTGTTTAACAGGGGCGGGTACTTCCAATTTTTTAAAAAAATGCTTCGCAACACGTGTGACTGCTGTGCTCCAAGTACAGTATCTGTGAGGGCCGGGTTGCAGTGTTGTGGCACCAGCACCAGTGCCTAAGGCACAATTTTTCAGCCCCTGTTTAACAGGGGCGGGTACTTACAATTTTTTAAAAAAATGCTTCGCAACACGTGTGACTGCTGTGCTCCAAGTACAGTCTCTGTGAGGGGTTGCAGTGTTGTGGCACCAGCACCAGTGCCTAAGGCACAATTTTTCAGCCCCTGTTTAACAGGGGCGGGTAATTACAAATCTTGATCTAATAGTTCACAGCAGGGCCCATTCCTGCGCCCACCAAGAGTAACTATGAGGGCCTGCAGTCTTGTGGCAACACCGTCCACCACCACCGCCAAAGGCCCAATTTTTCTGCCCTGTTCATCAGGTGCTTGCAATTACAAATCTTGATCTAATAACTCACAACAGGGCCCATTCCTGCGCCCACCAAGAGTAACTGTGAGGGCCTACAGTCTTGTGGCAACACCGTCCACCACCACCACCAAAGGCCCAATTTTTCTGCCCTGTTCATCAGGTGCTTGCAATTACAAATCTTGATCTAATAACTCACAGCAGGGCCCATTCCTGCGCCCACCAAGAGTAACTATGAGGGCCTACAGTCTTGTGGCAACACCGTCCACCACCACCGCCAAAGGCCCAATTTTTCTGCCCTGTTCATCAGGTGCTTGCAATTACAAATCTTGATCTAATAACTCACAGCAGGGCCCATTCCTGCGCCCACCAAGAGTAACTGTGAGAGCTTACAGTCTTGTGGCAACACCGTCCACCACCACCACCACCCCCAATTTTTCTGCCCTGTTCAACAGGTGCATGCAATTACAAATCTTGATCTATTAACTCATAGCAGGGCCCATTCCTGTGCCCACCAGTCTTGTGGCTACACCAACATCTAATAGGGCAAATTTCTGCAGAGTATATACGCCAGGCCCCTACTTTCAAACATCCAACTTACAAACGACTCCTACTTGCAAATGGAAAGAGAAAACAGGAAGTGAGAGGAAATCTACCCCTAGGAAGGGAAATTCTATCCTGTTAGATTTAATTTGGGAAAAAGGTATCTCCTCTCTACTGATACTTTATCACCAATCCTTGTTTCAATTAAAACCCCACTTTTCCAAAAACATTTGTCATTGGGACGGAAAGTGAGGTGACATGTTCTGAACAGATGTGCAAAGACAGCAAATGTTACAGGGGTGATAACCCCTCCCTATGTTCTCCAAAAAGCTTAAAAATAGATTTTTTTGGGATGGAGCTACACTTCATAATGTACCTGTTCAGATTCTACTTAAGAACAAACCTAAAGCCGCAAGTGGTTTTAAATGGCTTCTTTTTTTCCTTTACAAATGTCATTTTGTGCAAGGACAGTTCTAAACACGGGAAACACATGCCACTTCACAGGCATACTTTAGACACCCCCCAGGTACCATATTTAAAGGAAAATTTCACTTTTTTTTTTTTTTCACTTTATGCATCATTAAAATGACTGCTCCCGAAAAAACGTTAGTTTTTAAAAGTTCTTTTTGCATTGATATATGTCCCCTGGGGCAGGACCCGGGTCCCCAAACCTGTTTTATGACATTAACATGCATATTGGCCGTTGTAATTAGCACTTTTGATTTCGAACGTTCGCGTCCATTATAACGTATAGGGTTCGAAAATTCGCGCGAACTTTCGGTCCGTTCGAAGGTTCTGGTTCGAACCGAACCCGGGGGTGTTCGGCTCATCCCTAGTCAATAGAAATCATCCAGTGTATCTTAGACTTCACTGCTTCCAGGGATAGGGAGTTTGTTAGTCATGCTCTGGCTATAATTTGTTTGGTGGCTGTGAGTATATGGGTCATAAGTCTAAATCAGCATTTAGAGATTTAATCTGGTTTCAGATTAAGTAATGCCATGCTTGGTGTCAATAGAATGTCAGTCTCTAGGAGTATATGTAACATATCTTAGACCTGAATCCATAGAGCTTAAACAATGGGACAGGTCCACCATGGGAACAAGTGGGCAGAAGTGAAAAGTGAGTGGAGAAAGCTCTCGCGCTACTTTGAGTAGATAGAAAGGTCAACGTTATCGCTAATAAAGTGCATGCAGCAAAGTGACTAGTGATCACAAAGGCACTTATACAGGAAAGATGAATGGAAAGACTTCGCGCATACTAGATGGAATGGGAAGGTGAGTAATGACTAGGTCCTGGACGGATGGCAAGTCAGGGTGGGTAACTAGGACCAATAGGTTCACACTATGGTCAAAGGGAAATAAAGTGCGAAGAAAAAGTGCATAGATAAAGTGAACAAGTGACATCAAATAAATAATTAGCCAGTGAAAATCAATAGATAATGGGTGACTAAATAACAGTGATCGTTAAGTAAATATATGCATGCACATCAATAGAAATATAATAATCAGTGTTGATCCATGTAATACAAGCAATCCTGTAAGACAATCGAGTGATCATAAAGTGATGATGAAAATAGTATACAGTAAAACCATTAAAAATGGTGAGTGATAAGGATCAATGGATAATAAAAATCAATAAATAATAAAGATCAATGGTGATAAAAATCCATAGATAAAAATGTGTTCTAGAACGGTGTTGGGGTCCCGTGATTATTAGAACAATAACTGTCGTAGGAATATATGTGTAAATATCCAAAAGGTGTGATAAAGTAAAATAGCTGGTAAGATAAATAAAATCGTCCAAAGGATAAATCGCAAAAAGGATAAATCGCAAAAAGTCCAGGTAGAGAATATCACATATATAAGAAGTATCCTGAACACCGTGGGAATAGGAAGGGAAGAGACTGCTGTCTCTTGGTGGAATGAGTGGAAATTCCACAGGTAGTTCTATATGTTTAGATGTATCTTTTTCTGTATTGTTGCTGTGTAGCAGTATTCACGCTGATAATGGTCTATTCATAGGGTAACTCCTTCTCTGGTCTCCCAGAACTCTTACCTCTAGACAGATAGATATCAGCTTTGTAGGGGTATCAGCATACGCCCCAGGTTTAATGACGGGGATCAAAGTGCTCTCCTGTGGGGTCCAGTCTTATCCTTCTCCTTTAATGGCACAGACCTCCAAACCTAAAAGACTGCTGTGTGTCTCCGCACACGAGTATATCAGGATAGGGGAAAGGAAGAGAAGAGGGACCTCCACTGGTGTAGTATGTTCAAATTTAAAATAAGCAGTTTATTATAAAATGGCAACGTACATTAAAACAATAAAAACGAGCAAAAACTGTCACCAAGGCGTCCGGAGCGCCTACTCGCGTCCTCCTCTGTGTGGGTCTGCCTACGGCCACTCCCTACGCGTTACGACACGGTCACGTGTCTTCATCTGGGGAACCGGATTGGTCGGGCAGTACTAGCTTAAATCGCGGAGAAACCGGAAGTCCTCGAGCGGCCATCTTCGTTGTGGTCTATTAGTTGTTTTGACCGCGGCCATGTTACTGGTGGTATATATGTGTCAGCGGAAGACGGCTATTTGTGGTCTAGTGCAGCGCGCCGCCATATTAACGGTTAGAGACGGAGCTTGTCTGCAATGACACTATATTGTTATGTACTTCCGCATAATTCTAATATTCAATAAGGATAAAAAATAAATAATAGGTAACAGGGGATAACTGTGTGAATGACTAGTGAGTGTAGCCGTTTAGTGACAGCCAAAACACTATGTCAAAGTAGTAGGTTAGATTACACCTAGATCCAATATATTTGCAGAAACATATATATTTTATTACGAGAAACTGCATAAGTGAATAATTCATTAAGATGATATTTTAGGATATATAATGTACATTAATGGTAAATAAGCCTCCATCAATGGGACTTGAGATTTCCCCAGCAGGGATCAGGATGGATCCCCAGAAGGTGACTGCTGTATTGGACTGGCCGGCACCATCGGACAAGAAGGGCATTCAGCGCTTTATAGGATTCGCAAATTTCTATAGAAAATTTATTAAGGGATTCTCTACCATCGTCAACCCTATTATCCAACTGACAAAGCAGGGTACACGCTTCCAGTGGGGCCCCGAGGCCCAGGAAGCTTTTGAAAAACTGAAAAGACTATTCACCTCTGCCCCCATCCTTAGTCACCTCACCCCCGACCCTGCCCTCCCATACATTCTGGAAGTCGACGCCTCCGAAGTGGCGCTGGGAGCGGTGGTATCTCAGCGTCAAGGCAGCAAGGATTTGATGCACCCGGTGGGGTTCTTCTCTCGAAAACTAACTCCTGCAGAGAGGAATTACGACGTTGGAGATCGGGAACTCCTGGCCATCAAGGCGGCTCTGGAGAATGGAGGTACTTGTTGGAGGGCGCAAGTAATAATAATACAAATGTGCAATACAATATAATAGAATCACATTTAAAAATGTTAAACAACAATCAGATCCTCCAGGAGACGATAACCAAGGCCCAGGCGGACTGCAAAAGGTTCTTTGACCGGAAAAGAAGGGGAGAACTGGACCTCCAGATTGGAGATCAGGTATGGCTTTCCACTATTAACTTGAAGTTACCTTGCCCTTCCAAGAAACTCGCTCCCAAATTTCTAGGACCCTTCTCTGTGAAAAGGAGGATCAACCAGGTGTCCTACGAACTGTCGTTGCCCACCTCAATGAAAATACACCCGTGTTTCATGTGGCCCTGTTGAAACCCGCTGTACCCGACCCCTTTCCTGATAGGGGAGCTGGACCTCCTGGTCCTGTTCTTGTTGAGGGCGGTGAAGAATACGAGGTGGAGGCCATTATTGATTGTAGGAGGCGGCAGGGGCAGACACAGTTCTTGGTTAAATGGAAGGGGTACGGGGCTGAGGACAATTCCTGGGAACCCGATAGTAACCTTCATGCCAGAAGACTGATCCGTGCCTTCTTTTCTGCCCACCCAGAGAAGAGAAGTCTTTTGGGCACCCGGAGGTTGCCCCTTGTGGGGGGGCAATGTCAGGGTCCTGGCCGCTCGGTGCGGCCCAGATTGCCTCCACGTAGGCAAACGGTTACCTCCATGCCCTCCAGGCATCAGCGCGGGCGTTGGCGCGCGCCGCGGGCGCGTGCACGCACGCGACCGGCCCGCGGGCGCGCTCCCGTGCGCTAATAGCGGGGGCGCGCGCGCGTGCGCGTGCACATGCGCGTTTAGCGCTGTTTGGCGCCAGTGCGCCTATTTAAGGATCAGGGCTGCAGCCCTGCGGTGCTGTTCGTCTGCAGCTCTGACCTGAATCTCCTGTGTGAACCTGCCTGAACCTATCTGTGATCCTTGGAACCCGACCCGGCCTGTCTGACCCCGCTGACCTCTCTACTCCTTGACCCCCCGGCTTGCCTGACTCTGCTAAAGGACTTACCACCTGTTGCCGAACCTCTGCCTGTCACTTGACCATCCGTTTGCCTGCCGTCTATGCCTATCTGCCTTCCCTGTGACCCGGCCTGTCTGACTACCTCTGCCGTCCGAGTGTGCCTCTCTCCCGCACAGGATCTGCCTCCGCTGCAGCTGTGCAACCTAATGGTAAAATGAGAGAGGTGATCTATTTAGGATAAAAAGGCCGTGTCAGAGTTAAAATTATAATAGTAAAATAAGGTGGGGGGAGTGACTCTGGTCAGGCATTACTTAAAAAGCAGTTCAGGTCAAACTCCACATTCAGGCCTCCAGGCGTGAGTGTCCGCATGGTATGGATCCATTTGGATTCTTTTTGGTTTATCGTCCTTATTTTATGGCTACCCCTCCAAGATTTGTTATATTTCTCTATACCCCAAAATTGGAGTGATGATGGGTCTTGGTTATGTATTTGTGCAAAGTGCCTGGAGACGTTATGTTTTGGGAAACCTTTTCTAATATTCCGTACATGTTCTTCCATTCTAGTTTTTAGTGCCCTTTTTGTTCTTCCTACATATTGTAGGTTGCAACTACATTGTAGTACATAGACCAGTCCTTCGGTATGGCATCCTATAAATTCACGTAGTTGGAAGGTTTGGCCTGTGTTGGTGGCGGTGAACTCAGTTCTTTTACCCTGAAATTTTTTACAGTGTCTACATGCATAGCAATTGCGGCAAGGGTAGAAGCCTTTTCCTGTAAAGAACGAATAGGCAGGTTTTGGTGGTGGTTCTACTACTGATTTAACAATAAGGTCCCTAAAGGTGGGGGCCCTTTTGTATATTATGTTTGGTTTTTCAGGTAACAGTGTATTGAGATCTTTGTCCTTCTTTAGGATGTGCCAGTGTTTCTCTATCATTTTTGCTACCTCTTTATGTTGGACATTATAGTCAAGTATGAGGCAGGGTGCCTCATTTTGATAAGGTTTTTTTGGGTAACTTTTGAGCATGGCACTTCTATCCATTCGGTTTACTGTTTCAATTTGGTCCTCAATCCACTCATCATCATATCCTTTTGCTTTGAATCTTTCTCCTATCTGTTTGGCTTGATTCTGATAGTCAACTTCTCTTGTGCAATTCCGCTTTATTCGAATTAATTGTCCCTTTGGGATATTAAAAAGCCACGGTTTGTGGTGGCAACTATTTATGGCTAAATAACTATTGGTGTCCACATTTTTGAAGTAGGTTTTAGTTATTATTTTGTCTGCTTCCAGGCTGATGTGGAGATCTAGAAAGTCAACCTCCTTTGTGTCGATTTTCCATACCAGTTGTATATTTTTTGTATTGTTGTTCAATTTATTAAGGAAGGATTCCAGAGAATTTCTGTCTCCATTCCAGACGATTATCACGTCATCAATATACCGTTTGTATAGTGCCAATTGTGGGGGATATTCGGCATAGACTACATTGTCTTCCCATTGCGCCATAAAGGCATTGGCCACCCCTAGGGCAAATTTAGCCCCCATCGCTATACCTATGGCCTGTTTATAGTACATCTGGTTGTGCCAGAAATAATTATATTTAAGGCAAAAGTCCAAGCATTTAATCAGATATTTTCTTTGTTTGCATACAAGGGTACTATAATTCCTCAAAAGCCATTTGGTGGCTGAGCAGGCTTCATGGTGATGGACTATGGTATATAGTGATGTAACGTCTGCCGTTGCCAGTAACGTTCTCCCTTCCAGTACTGGTATCATTTCCAGTAGTTGTAAAATATGTTTTGTATCTTTAAGATACGCCTGGGTTTGCTGGACTGCTGGTTGGATATAATAGTCAATATATTGTCCCATTCGGGATGTTAGGGAGTCAATCCCATTTACTATTGGTCTACCGGGCGGGTTCTCTTTGCACTTATGGATCTTTGGGACCGTGTAGATGATAGGGATTCTGCATGTTTCCGGTATCAAAAATTTCGATTCTTTTGCACTTAGTATTTCTTTTTTTATTCCTAAGTTGACTAATAGTTTCAATTCTTTTTTATAGTTATGTGTCGGGTTACCCAAAAGTTTGATATATGTAGCCTCGTCATTCAATTGTCTCTCTAGTTCTTTCTGATATTGTTCCTTGGATTGTAGTACTATGGCACCTCCCTTGTCGGCTGGGCGAATAACTAAGTCGCTTCTTGCCGTAAGTAGTTTAATGCCCTTCTTGATATGCACAGGGTCTGAAATTTTCTTAATCTTGAGGGCTTCCAAATCTTGTAGAACTAGATTCTTGAATACTTCTATGTGTTGGTTATTAGATATTTGGGGATTATAGACCGAGTTGTTCCGAAGAGTACTATGTACAATAGTTGATGTAATCGGTCTTGTTTCGTTTTGTGGTTTCCATGGATTGCTAAGGATACATTTTTTGATATTCATTTTTCTAATGTATTTTTGTATCCCAATATATGTGTTGAACTTATTGAGGTTTTTGACTGGTGCGTGTTTAAGGCCTTTGTCTAGAACTGCCAATTCTTCAGTAGTAATTACGATGTTACTAAGGTTGACCACATTTTCTCCAACTACTCTCTTTTTCGCTTGGAGTCTCTTTCCCGCTCTGTGTCCTCTCTTCGTTCTGGGGTGTTTCTTCGGTCTTCTTGTGGGCGTCTCCTGGGGGAATGGTGGGTTTCCTGTGTTTGTCTCCGTGGAGAGTGCTCTCTCCTCTCTCTGTCTAAAAAAGACCTTTGTGTATTGTAGTCTTGTTGATGGGTATATTGGTTATCATATTGATCATAATAGTGTCTAATGGGGTCAAATCTGTTGTGTGTGGGTACTGGTGTTCTACCATATGCCCCATAATTATCATGTTGTGGTGGAGGTCCTCTATTGTCACGTGGGTATCCCCCATAGTAGTCTTGCTGTGGTGGGGGTCCTCTATTATCCCGTGGATTCCTCTCATTTTGGTACCAGTTGTTGTAATATGGTTTCTTAAAAGGTTTTTTAAAAGGTTTCTTACCCGTTTTTTTAGGGGTTTGTTGACCATACCCGTTGTTGTGTCTTGGCTCATTCTGATATCTGGGAGTTTCTAGGTGTCTATCCCTCTCTTCCCATCTGGGTGGGTTGTAGATATGGGATGTTGTGGGATCCTGAATTCTGACTTCCTTCTCCGGGGTTGAGTACGTGGACGCGGGTTGTTGTTGTTCAATTTTGCTTTGCCATTTGAACACTTGATCTGTCCTGTAGTCTGCTACATCTCTTTGGTATTTTTTCATTTTCCTTTGTTGTGCTTCCAGGTCTTTTGCGATGAGGTCCTTGTTAAGTTGTGTGGTTAATTTTTTAAAATCAGCGGATTCTTTATAAGGTTCCAATTTTTGTTTAATCTCCTCGATTTGTGTTTCCAGGAGTCTGGTCTTTTTCAGTTTTCTTTGTAATAGAAATTTGAGACCTTCTACACTTTTATTATTAAAAAATTCGAACCACTCTTCCATTGAATCCTTATCTACTAGTCCATCATTTGGTGGTAGTTCTCAACGGAGTCGTCTTGGGACTATATTTTCCCTTATATATCTTTCGAAAGTGTTGGTGTCCCACCATAGGTTAACTTTCTTCTCCATATGGTGCCCCAACTTACGAACTATACCTTCCAAATCCATATTGCGAGTTTTAGTTGATGGGTTAAAAACCTCATCTAAATTGACCTGTCTATTCTCCATGAATGTGAAAACATCCATTGTAGCTGCCAGAGTGTGATTGTGATTATAGGAGTGAAAAGTGAGTGGAGAAAGCTCTCGCGCTACTTTGAGTAAATAGAAAGGTCAACGTTATCGCTAATAAAGTGCATGCAGCAAAGTGACTAGTGATCACAAAGGCACTTATACAGGAAAGATGAATGGAAAGACTTTGCGCATACTAGATGGAATGGGAAGGTGAGTAATGACTAGGTCCTGGACGGATGGCAAGTCAGGGTGGGTAACTAGGACCAATAGGTTCACACTATGGTCAAAGGGAAATAAAGTGCGAAGAAAAAGTGCATAGATAAAGTGAACAAGTGACATCAAATAAATAATTAGCCAGTGAAAATCAATAGATAATGGGTGACTAAATAACAGTGATCGTTAAGTAAATATATGCATGCACATCAATAGAAATATAATAATCAGTGTTGATCCATGTAATACAAGCAATCCTGTAAGACAATCGAGTGATCATAAAGTGATGATGAAAATAGTATACAGTAAAACCATTAAAAATGGTGAGTGATAAGGATCAATGGATAATAAAAATCAATAAATAATAAAGATCAATGGTGATAAAAATCCATAGATAAAAATGTGTTCTAGAAAGGTGTTGGGGTCCCGTGATTATTAGAACAATAACAGTCGTAGGAATATATGTGTAAATATCCAAAAGGTGTGATGAAGTAAAATAGCTGGTAAGATAAATAAAATCGTCCAAAGGATAAATCGCAAAAAGGATAAATCGCAAAAAGTCCAGGTAGAGAATATCACATATATAAGAAGTATCCTGAACACCGTGGGAATAGGAAGGGAAGAGACTGCTGTCTCTTAGTGGAATGAGTGGAAATTCCACAGGTAGTTCTATATGTTTAGATGTATCTTTTTCTGTATTGTTGCTGTGTAGCAGTATTCACGCTGATAATGGTCTATTCATAGGGTAACTCCTTCTCTGGTCTCCCAGAACTCTTACCTCTAGACAGATAGATATCAGCTTTGTAGGGGTATCAGCATACGCCCCAGGTTTAATGACGGGGATCAAAGTGCTCTCCTGTGGGGTCCAGTCTTATCCTTCTCCTTTAATGGCACAGACCTCCAAACCTAAAAGACTGCTGTGTGTCTCCGCACACGAGTATATCAGGATAGGGGAAAGGAAGAGAAGAGGGACCTCCACTGGTGTAGTATGTTCAAATTTAAAATAAGCAGTTTATTATAAAATGGCAACGTACATTAAAACAATAAAAACGAGCAAAAACTGTCACCAAGGCGTCCGGAGCGCCTACTCGCGTCCTCCTCTGTGTGGGTCTGCCTACGGCCACTCCCTACGCGTTACGACACGGTCACGTGTCTTCATCTGGGGAACCGGATTGGTCGGGCAGTACTAGCTTAAATCGCGGAGAAACCGGAAGTCCTCGAGCGGCCATCTTCGTTGTGGTCTATTAGTTGTTTTGACCGCGGCCATGTTACTGGTGGTATATATGTGTCAGCGGAAGACGGCTATTTGTGGTCTAGTGCAGCGCGCCGCCATATTAACGGTTAGAGACGGAGCTTGTCTGCAATGACACTATATTGTTATGTACTTCCGCATAATTCTAATATTCACTAAGGATAAAAAATAAATAATAGGTAACAGGGGATAACTGTGTGAATGACTAGTGAGTGTAGCCGTTTAGTGACAGCCAAAACACTATGTCAAAGTAGTAGGTTAGATTACACCTAGATCCAATATATTTGCAGAAACATATATATATTACGAGAAACTATAAGTGATAATTCATTAAGATGATATTTTAGGATATAGTACATAATGTATGAGCTCCATCAATATTGTCCTCCATATGTGTATAGGGCCTAATGCCTCAATTCATCAAAGGTAAAAGTTGTGGAGGATATTGATGTGGTGGTGGTGCTAGACTCAGAATAGAACGCGAGCAAGCACCAGAACTCCATAATAATAATACAATATAATAGAATCACATTAAAAATGTTAAAAATAGGGTGCAGTAGAGCTGTGCAACCTAATGGTAAAATGAGAGAGGTGATCTATTTAGGATAAAAATGCCGTGTCAGAGATAAAATTATAATAGTAAAATAAGGTGGGGGGAGTGACTCTGGTCAGGCATTACTTAAAAAGCAGTTCAGGTCAAACTCCATATTCAGGCCTCCAGGCGTGAGTGTCCGCATGGTGTGGATCCATTTGGATTCTTTTTGGCTTATTGTCCTTATTTTATGGCTACCCCTCCAAGATTTGTTATATTTCTCTATACCCCAAAATTGGAGTGATGATGGGTCTTTGTTATGTATTTGTGCAAAGTGCCTGGAGACATTATGTTTTGGGAAACCTTTTCTAATATTCCGTACATGTTCTTCCATTCTAGTTTTTAGTGCCCTTTTTGTTCTTCCTACATATTGTAGGTTGCAACTACATTGTAGTACATAGACCAATCCTTCGGTATGGCATCCTATAAATTCACGTAGTTGGAAGGTTTGGCCTGTGTTGGTGGCGGTGAAATCAGTTCTTTTGCCCTCAAAGTAGCGCGAGAGCTTTCTCCACTCACTTTTCACTCCTATAATCACAATCACACTCTGGCAGCTACAATGGATGTTTTCACATTCATGGAGAATAGACAGGTCAATTTAGATGAGGTTTTCAACCCATCAACTAAAACTCGCAATATGGATTTGGAAGGTTTAGTTCGTAAGTTGGGGCACCATATGGAGAAGAAAGTCAACCTATGGTGGGACACCAACACTTTCGAAAGATATATAAGGGAAAATATAGTCCCAAGACGACTCCGTTGGGAACTACCACCAAATGATGGACTAGTAGATAAGGATTCAATGGAAGAGTGGTTCGAATTTTTTAATAATAAAAGTGTAGAAGGTCTCAAATTTCTATTACAAAGAAAACTGAAAAAGACCAGACTCCTGGAAACACAAATCGAGGAGATTAAACAAAAATTGGAACCTTATAAAGAATCCGCTGATTTTAAAAAATTAACCACACAACTTAACAAGGACCTCATCGCAAAAGATCTGGAAGCACAACAAAGGAAAATGAAAAAATACCAAAGAGATGTAGCAGACTACAGGACAGATCAAGTGTTCAAATGGCAAAGCAAAATTGAACAACAACAACCCGCGTCCACGTACTCAACCCCGGAGAAGGAAGTCAGAATTCAGGATCCCACAACATCCCATGCCTATAATCCACCTAGATGGGAAGAGAGGGATAGACACCTAGAAACTCCCAGATATCAGAATGAGCCAAGACACAACAACGGGTATGGTCAACAAACCCCTAAAAAAACGGGTAAGAAACCTTTTAAGAAACCTTTTAAGAAACCATATTACAACAACCGGTACCAAAATGAGAGGAATCCACGGGACAATAGAGGACCCCCACCACAACAAGACTACTATGGGGGATACCCACGTGACAATAGAGGACCTCCACCACAACATGATAATTATGGGGCATATGGTAGAACACCAGTACCCACACATAACAGATTTGACCCCATTAGACACTATTATGACCAATATGATAACCAATATACCCACCAACAAGACTACAATACACAAAGGTCTTTTTTAGACAGAGAGAAGAGAGAGCACTCTCCACGGAGACAAACACAGGAAACCCACCATTCCCCCAGGAGACGCCCACAAGAAGACCGAAGAAACACCCCAGAACGAAGAGAGGACACAGAGCGGGAAAGAGACTCCAAGCGAAAAAGAGAGTAGTTGGAGAAAATGTGGTCAACCTTAGTAACATCGTAATTACTACTGAAGAATTGGCAGTTCTAGACAAAGGCCTTAAACACGCACCAGTTAAAAACCTCAATAAGTTCAACACATATATTGGGATACAAAAATACATTAGAAAAATGAATATCAAAAAATGTATCCTTAGCAATCCATGGAAACCACAAAACGAAACAAGACCGATTACATCAACTATTGTACATAGTACTCTTCGGAACAACTCGGTCTATAATCCCCAAATATCTAATAACCAACACATAGAAGTATTCAAGAATCTAGTTCTACAAGATTTGGAAGCCCTCAAGATTAAGAAAATTTCAGACCCTGTGCATATCAAGAAGGGCATTAAACTACTTACGGCAAGAAACAACTTAGTTATTCGCCCAGACGACAAGGGAGGTGCCGAAGTACTACAATCCAAGGAACAATATCAGAAAGAACTAGAGAGACAATTGAATGACGAGGCTACATATTTTTTTTTTTTTTTTTTAATTCTTTATTTAAAGTTTCAGAAATGCATACAAAACTATTACATCATAAACCGATGCAAAGGATTCGAAAAAAATACACAAAAGCATTTATCGTTTTTCTCCCCGTCCCATCCCCCCGCCCCCGGTCCCCGCCTTACAAAAAACGCTTGTATGGGTGCTACCCCTTGGTTCCGAGTGTTTTGCGGCTATCAACCCTACTTCATGATTTCTTCAGCGAATCTCCAAGAGTCTTTAAAGATTTCCCAACTCTTCCATTTCCCCTGTCCACTCTCCGCTCTGGCTCTTCCAGTCCCTCGGTCTTCGGGGCTTTCTATTTTTTGCTGTAGGTTTACTCTGATTATCCATTCTCCTATACTCGGACTCTCTAGGTCGCGCCAATGCCCTGCAATAAGATTTTTTGCTTCATTTAGGAGTATCGGGATTGTGGAGGACTTATACTGTCTCATAGGTATATCGGACCCATGGAACAGCACAGTCCAGGGGTCCTCTGATATGGATTTCCCTATAATTGTTTTAATTAAGTCTAGGATTTGTTGCCAATATTTTTTGATTTTGGGACATTCCCACCAAATGTGGGCCATCGTTCCTATGCTCCCGCAGCCTCGCCAGCATTCCGCAGTTTTATCTTTTTGGAACCTACTAAGCTTTAGGGGGGTTAAATACCAACCTGAGATGCATTTATAATTAACCTCTAGTGTTTTTGTGTTCCACCCGGAACAGTGCATTAAGTGAAAAATTCTATTAATCCTTTCTTTACTACATGTGATTCCCAGTTCCCCTTCCCATCTCTTGACGCCTGGAGGGACCCAGTCAGTTTCTTCCTGAGTCAGCAACTTGTATATACGTGATATGTTGTTTCTTGTTGAAGTTCGCAAACAAATTTTCTCCAACACTGTGTACTCCTTTCCATCTCGGATTGGCTGTGGGAGACTGTCTACAAAATGCTTAAGCTGCGCATACCTCCATGCGTCAATTGTCATGAGCTCACTATTGTTTTTTTAATCGTGAAAAGTGTCGATCTTACCTTGCTTTGTAATATCCCGTAACTGTGCCTCTTCATTTTTAATCCAATTACCCCATATTTTACTTCTGTCCGGTGTGAAAAAAATGTTATCTTTTAAGTATATTAAGGGTGAGTTATAAATCCATTTATTTTTCCTGTATAATCTGTCCCATTCTCTTAGTGTAACCCGTGTAATTTCATGTGACCCGTCTCCCAATTCTCTATATTTTGGGGGATTCCATATAATGTGACCTAGTTGCGTGTTACTTTGTGCGTTCTCAATATTTACCCATCTCTTGTTGCTTCCCCCTTTTATCCAGTCCATTGCTCTAGAAATTACTATGGCGCTAAAGTAGTTCTCGAAATCGGGGCTGGCTAGCCCTCCCTGGTGTTTTCCTTTAGATAGTGTCTTTCTGGCTATGCGAGGTTTCTTATTAGACCATATAAATTTGGAAATGATTCTGTTCAGGGTTCTGAAAAAGGCTTGTGGCACTGATAGTGGGAGCATCTGTAGTTTATAGTTTACTTTTGGAACTATGACCATTTTGACCGCATTTATTTTCCCCATCCACGACAAGGGGCAGGGTGTCATTCTTCTAATTTCTGCTTTGACTTCGTCCAGCAAAGGAGGAAAATTTAATGTGTAAGTTTTCCTTAGAGTGGGCGAAAGTTTGACTCCCAGATATTTGATTACCTCCCTCCATGGGAAATGAAACTCTTGTTTGAGTCGAGCCACTTCGGCTTGCTCAATATTTATGTTGAGGATCTCTGACTTGGTAAAATTAATTTTAAAGTTGGATATAGAACCGTATAACTTTAGAGTACTGAGGAGATTGGGGAGAGTAGTCCTGGGGTGCGTAATAAAGAAAAGTACATCATCGGCGTATGCCGCCGTCTTGTGTTCCTCCCCCCCGACCCGTATACCCCTTATATCTATTGTATTCCTGACAACAGACAGAAGCGGTTCCAGAGAAAGCACGAACAGGAGGGGTGAAAGAGGGCACCCCTGACGCGTGCCGTTCCTCATCACCAATGGTTGTGATAGCAATACGTTGATCCTTACCCTAGCCTGCGGGAAGTCATACAGGACCTTTACCCAGCTGATCATCCTTTTTCCGACACCCATGGCCTCTAGTGTGTTAATCATGTGCCCCCAGTCGATCCTATCAAAAGCCTTCTCGGCATCCAGAGATAGGAGCAGGCTGGGGGCCTCTCCCTTTCTAGCTTCCTCCAATAACAACAGGGCCCTGATCCCGTTATCCCTCCCCTCTCTTCCCGGGATAAACCCGACTTGGTCCGGGTGGACCAGCTCTGACATATGGATTTTAAATCTGTTCGCCAACACTTTGGCGAACAGCTTTGTGTCGGTATTGAGCAGGGCAA
Source organism: Lithobates sylvaticus (assembly GCA_028564925.1). NCBI lineage: Eukaryota > Metazoa > Chordata > Amphibia > Anura > Ranidae > Lithobates > Lithobates sylvaticus. The sequence continues at coordinate 100,995,892 of CM053038.1, forward strand.
TGGGTCGGTAACTGGAGCAGAGTGTCCTGTCTTTCCCTTCTTTTAAAATCACTGTAATAGACGCCATAAGCGCATCAGTTCTCATAGCTCCATCCGCACCGAGCCCGTTCCAGTATCGACACAGTCTTGGGGCAAGGATATCTTTGAAGCGCTTATAGTATGTTAACGTATACCCATCCATACCCGGGCTCTTACCCGATGGGGAAGATTTTATAGCTTCTAGTATCTCTTCCTCAGATATGAGTCTGTCCATGTTTAAACTGTCCAATTCTGATAAAGAACTGAGCGAGCTCTTATTGAGGAAGTCCTGACCCTGCGTAGTCGGCCCCTTGTGATATTGTTCCTTTGAGTTAACATTATAAACTGTTTCATAATATGTTCTGAACTCATTGGCTATGTCTTTGGAAGAGTTGAGCATTTGTCCTGTTGAGTTTTGAATTTTCTCAATATAGTTAATTTCTCGTTTCTTTTTTAAAATTCTTGCCAAATGCTTCCCTGACTTATTTCCCCAGTGGTGTCTTTCTTCCGCAATTTTATAAAACCATTTCCTGGAGTCTTCTTCTAAGATGGTTTTAAGTTCCTCCCTTTTGTTTAGAAGTCTATGAAACGTCTCCTGGCTTTGTGTGCTTTCCAGCCTATGCTTTTGTTCGAGGCCGTGGATCTCTTTCCTTAAACCCTCCATGTACCCTTTCCTCTCCCGCTTCTTCGCAGCGCCAATCGAGATAAGTATACCCCGGATGTAGGCTTTATGCGCCTCCCATAGTGTGCTCTCTGATGTCTCTCCCATGTCGTTGGTCAAGAAAAAGGATTCAATCTCCCCTCTTATAACTTTTTCCACTGCGTCCTCTGATAGAAGGCTGTCGTTCAGGTGCCATGTAAATGGGGGCCTTTGCACTCCACGGAGCTTAATGACCAACGACACCGGAGCATGATCCGACAGGGTCGTTATCTCGATCTGCGTCGTCTCCAACAGCTCTAGGGCTCTATGTTCCACCAAGAAATAATCTAATCGTGAATGTGTACCGTGAACAGGTGAAAAAAAGGTGTAGTCTTTGATACCTGGATGTTGTACTCTCCAGGCATCAATCAACTGGTGCTGATAAATTTTCGATTTTATTTTTTTGAGCTTCGCATGGCTCATATTCAGGGTACCTGAGGAACTATCCAGTTTAGGGTCCAGAACGAAGTTCAGGTCCCCAGCCAGGACAATCTCGCCCTCGCGGAAATTCGCTAGTCGACTCAAGACCCTATAAAGAAAATCAATAGGGTCCTTATTTGGGGCATAGAGGTTCGCTAGGGTCAATATATGCTCTCCTATCTTACATTTAAGAAACAAAAACCTCCCTTCAAAGTCCGATAGTCTGTCCAGCAACTTGAATTTTAGGTTTTTTGCAACCCCAATAGCAACCCCTTTAGCACCTCTTGTTGGAGAATCACTGCAAAACCATGTGGGGTATTCGAATGAAGAAATCCTAATATTATTCTTATGTTGAAAATGTGTTTCCTGTAAAAAAATGATGTCTACATGATACTCGCTCATTTCTTTAAGAATTTTGAATCTTTTCTCTTGTGAGTTGATACCCTTTACATTATACGTTACAATCTTGACTGAACCTTCACCCATATTTAAACCAAGCGCTTATGGCCCTAATGGGCCCTTTGGTCTTCCTCTTCATTTTGCGTTTTTGCACGGCAGGGACCGCCACTTTCCCCCTCCCTCCCCCTTTTCCTATCCTAATCCCTCCCCGCTCTCCTCCCGCCCCCCCCCTCTCATCCCCCCCCTCCCCTCCCTCCTCCTTGGTCTTAGCCCGACCCTATGTATACCGCGGGGCATCCCGTTGGGGTCCCCTCTGTATACTGCCCATTCTAGGGGTGGGGCTCCGTGTCGGGCGGAGATCCACCCATTCTCCGCCCCTCTCCCTCTGCGCTTGGAGGGAGAGGGGTGGAGTCAGCCAAGTCCCTGACCACCCCCCAGGTTGCCCGCCGCCCCTCGCATTTTCTGCCCTCCCCTTGCCCTTTATTAATTGCCAGTACAAAAAAAAAAAAACCCCTATGACTCAATCGTTTAATACTTAAGAAAGGGTCCCTACCCCGCCCCCTCCCCCTCCCCCACCCCCTCCGCCAACTTCCAGCCTATTTTCGTTAGTCCGTACTAATCGGGGGGACAAGGAATAATGGGTGGGGTAATCCCCAGCTCCTGACAGAAGTTCATCATCTCATCCATAAATTTCAGTTGTGATGTTCGGCCTTCTTTGGTGACGATCAGTGCTGCGGGGAATCCCCAACTGTATTTAATATCTAGTGTCCTTAATATTTCCAGAAGGGGTTTCATCTGTCTTCTTCTTGCTAGGGTGCCAGCTGAGAGGTCGGAAAATATCTGGAGTTCTATTGTTTCAAATTTCAGGGGCGGGATACCCCGGAGTTTACTCCACACCTGGGATTTCTCTTCATAAGAGTGGAATCGAACTAGCACATCTCTAGGGGCCTCTTCTCTTACCCCTGGTGGTTTTCTGACCCGGTGAACTCGGTCAAATTTAAAATCTGGGGCTTCCATTGTGCCCAATAAGGGTTTAAAAATACTGTTGAGTTTTTTCGCCAAGTCTTCCCCCTTCTGTTCTGGAAGGGATCTAATCCGGAGATTTTGTCGTCTGCTCTGGTCCTCTAAACTCTCCATCTTGTATATCATGTCGCGTTGCTTAGTTTGCAGTGCTTCCGTTTGTTTTCTAAGGTGATGCAAATCTTTGATTTGTTCAGCAGCAGCGATTTCCATTGATTCCACCCTTTTTATTATTTGACCCATATCCACCCGGACATTTTTAATTTCCGTTTTAATTGAACTTTCGAGACAGGAAAACATTTCTGCCATCTCAATTTTGGTAGGTATTTGCGCCAGATCCCTGTGTGTCATTTGGGCCCCCGGGCCACCAGCCCTTTCTTGTTCGAGCTCCACTCTAGAAGCTTCCGCCAGCTCTTGTTTCTGTTTTTCTGTATCTTTTTTCTTTCCCCCAGTTGTTGTTTTTTTTTTCCATCTCTGGGCTCCTTAGACTTATATCTTTGAGATATTTTTGGATTGTGCTATTATTTAAACTGTCCTTAGGGGTCTTGGGTTCTGTTACCTTTTGTGATCTTCCCTTCATTGTATTTGCTCCCTTACTGCGTTTCCGTTATTGCTCCCTTTTTGGGAGGGGAAAAAAAAAAAAAAAGGGGGGGGGAGAAAGAATAGCAGCAGCCCCTTTCCCGACCACCTGATTTATATGTCAGAAGCCAACGTGTGGGAGACCGATCCGGTACCAGCGATAGTCCTGTTCTTGAACCTTTTATTCGGTTTAGAATTTGGGGCACTCTGGGCCTATAGTTGCTTGTGGTTATCCGTTACAGGTGTATTGCAGGATTGTGCTTTCTCCTGAATTTGCCCTCTGATATTTTTAGTGCACTCTTTGGTTATAATAGTCCTGATCTGATCCTTTTTATATCCTCTTACTTTTCTTCACTTGTAAATTAATAGGGCCTGGACGAGGACACTCCATGTGATTCCGAAGGATTTGTCGGGCATTTATTTGAGTCTGATCAGTGTGTGCTGTTAACTGCCCGTTTTATGTTAAAGCTGGTGGGGGGAGGGGGGGGGGTATACCTTCCATTTTGTATGAAATGCTACAGTTTGTTAATGTTTTAGAGGGAAGCTTATAATGCTTTAATCTGCTCCAGGGCGTTTCTGTTGGGATCGTGTGCTTCCCCCAGCAAAACCTTCTCCCTTTATGCTGCAAAAGGCTCTCTTTTTCTTTATTCCTTTCCTCCTTCTTTTCCCTCCTATTCCTTTTTATACTTAGGCACTCTCCACGGTGAATATGAGGGCCCCTCAACACCGCAATGTGCCGCCTTCCCAGGCCCAATGTCCAGCTGGGTCCCCTTCTTTGCAGAGCCCCAGGAGAGGTGATTTACACTTGTCCTGCTCTAGTACACGTCCAAAGCTGTGTGGCAGCAGAGCCCCTTGAATTGGGACCTTGGTTTCACCTGCTGCTCTGGTACCCTGGGTCTTATTGTATTGCAACGTAAGCCATTGACATAGCAAAAAAAAGAGAAAATAATGTCCCTCTTTGAGGGTAAAAGGTCGTACCTGGACGGAGGGTACCCACCGAAGGTATCTCCCCTCCGTCAGCTGTCTTCGGAGGTGTCCTGGTGCAGGTTCTTTGTAAGAAGGGCACAGTCTCAAAAGGTTGTCAGGTGGAAAGCGGCACGTAAAGGTCCAGGGGATATGAGGGAGGGAGGGTATGGTAGACTGCCGGCGCTGCGATGTTCGTCCTTAGACCCGCGCCGCTGGTGGTTTGTATTTATGTGGCAAGGCAGCGTGCGGCGTCTTCTCCTGTCCTGTCCGAGTCCTCCTTCCTTCTTCCTCTCTCCCGTCGGGGGGGTTCAGGCACGCTTCATACCTCTTGTCTTCGGGCGAGGTGGGGCAGAGTTATGCGGATGATGAAGGGGCAGCTCGATGGGGCCCGGGGGTATCACGGAGGGTGATCCCGCTGTTCTCAGATCAGGCTCGGCGGGCTCTCACCTCCGCTTCGCTGGGTCTGCTCGCACGCATGACCCGACCCCTCTCCGCTCGGCTTGTGTCTCCGCCATCTACGGGCACCTCCCCCTACGTCAGCGTCTCACGTCAGCATGACGTCCAGCCTGAGGAGCCCGGCGTATGTTATGACGAGGCTACATATATCAAACTTTTGGGTAACCCGACGCATAACTATAAAAAAGAATTGAAACTACTAGTCAACTTAGGAATAAAAAAAGAAATACTAAGTGCAAAAGAATCGAAATTTTTGATACCGGAAACATGCAGAATCCCTATCATCTACACGGTCCCAAAGATCCATAAGTGCAAAGAGAACCCGCCCGGTAGACCAATAGTAAATGGGATTGACTCCCTAACATCCCGAATGGGACAATATATTGACTATTATATCCAACCAGCAGTCCAGCAAACCCAGGCGTATCTTAAAGATACAAAACATATTTTACAACTACTGGAAATGATACCAGTACTGGAAGGGAGAACGTTACTGGCAACGGCAGACGTTACATCACTATATACCATAGTCCATCACCATGAAGCCTGCTCAGCCACCAAATGGCTTTTGAGGATTTATAGTACCCTTGTATGCAAACAAAGAAAATATCTGGTTAAATGCTTGGACTTTTGCCTTAAATATAATTATTTCTGGCACAACCAGATGTACTATAAACAGGCCATAGGTATAGCGATGGGGGCTAAATTTGCCCCAGGGGTGGCCAATGCCTTTATGGCGCAATGGGAAGACAATGTAGTCTATGCCGAATATCCCCCACAATTGGCACTATACAAACGGTATATTGATGACGTGATAATCGTCTGGAATGGAGACAGAAATTCCCTGGAATCCTTCCTTAATAAATTGAACAACAATACAAAAAATATACAATTGGTATGGAAAATCGACACAAAGGAGGTTGACTTTCTAGATCTCAACATCAGCCTGGAAGCAGACAAAATAATAACTAAAACCTACTTCAAAAATGTGGACACCAATAGTTATTTAGCCATAAATAGTTGCCACCACAAACCGTGGCTTTCTAATATCCCAAAGGGACAATTAATTCGAATAAAGCGGAATTGCACAAGAGAAGTGGACTATCAGAATCAAGCCAAACAGATAGGAGAAAGATTCAAAGCAAAAGGATATGATGATGAGTGGATTGAGGACCAAATTGAAACAGTAAACCGAATGGATAGAAGTGCCATGCTCAAAAATTATCCAAAAAAACCTTATCAAAATGAGGCACCCTACCTCATACTTGACTATAATGTCCAACATAAAGAGGTAGCAAAAATGATAGAGAAACATTGGCACATCCTAAAGAAGGACAAAGACCTCAATACACTGTTACCTGAAAAAACAAACATAATATACAAAAGGGCCCCCACCTTTAGGGACCTTATTGTTAAATCAGTAGTAGAACCACCACCAAAACCTGCCTATTCGTTCTTTACAGGAAAAGGCTTCTACCCTTGCCGCAATTGCTATGCATGTAGACACTGTAAAAAATTTCAGGGCAAAAGAACTGATTTCACCGCCACCAACACAGGCCAAACCTTCCAACTACGTGAATTTATAGGATGCCATACCGAAGGATTGGTCTATGTACTACAATGTAGTTGCAACCTACAATATGTAGGAAGAACAAAAAGGGCACTAAAAACTAGAATGGAAGAACATGTACGGAATATTAGAAAAGGTTTCCCAAAACATAATGTCTCCAGGCACTTTGCACAAATACATAACAAAGACCCATCATCACTCCAATTTTGGGGTATAGAGAAATATAACAAATCTTGGAGGGGTAGCCATAAAATAAGGACGATAAGCCAAAAAGAATCCAAATAGATCCACACCATGCGGACACTCACGCCTGGAGGCCTGAATGTGGAGTTTGACCTGAACTGCTTTTTAAGTAATCAAATCAAAAATTGTAGCGCTAATACATGTAGAGGAGTGCATGTGTGTCACAGCACTCTGGGACATAAATATTGATATATATCCACCATATGTTGATCCTTCTGGTCTGTTCAAACGAAATCAACTGAAGACATATGTTTGACTGATGTCACTGTGCGGCATAGGTACTCTTACCGGAAAAGATGGATGTGTATACCGTATGGCATCCACATCAAACAGGCTTATTGATGAAGATACTGCAGGCTGGGACTCCAACACTTTCAGGAACTGGGTACTGGATCGATCAGCAACGATGGATGAACTCAACACACGATCGTCCAATGGCCGTGAAGGTGATGGTAGAAGCCAGGAAAATGTAATAAAAAAATGGAGACCACTCCAATGGTGCAGGTCAAATGGGCATAGCTTTATTCACATATGCATGTGAAAATTTTAAAAACAAATAAAATCTCGAGATGATGATAAAGGAAAATTCGGCAATATGGGGGGCATAAGATAGCTGGCCCCCGCGGTTTTTTCCCCATTTATGCTTTTTAAGTAATGCCTGACCAGAGTCACTCCCCCCACCTTATTTTACTATTATAATTTTATCTCTGACACGGCCTTTTTATCCTAAATAGATCACCTCTCTCATTTTACCATTAGGTTGCACAGCTCTACTGCACCCTATTTTTAACATTTTTAATGTGATTCTATTATATTGTATTATTATTATGGAGTTCTGGTGCTTGCTCACGTTCTATTCTGAGTCTAGCACCACCACCACATCAATATCCTCCACAACTTTTACCTTTGATGAATTGAGGCATTAGGCCCTATACACATATGGAGGACAATATTGATGGAGCTCATACATTATGTACTATATCCTAAAATATCATCTTAATGAATTATCACTTATAGTTTCTCGTAATATATATATGTTTCTGCAAATATATTGGATCTAGGTGTAATCTAACCTACTACTTTGACATAGTGTTTTGGCTGTCACTAAACGGCTACACTCACTAGTCATTCACACAGTTATCCCCTGTTACCTATTATTTATTTTTTATCCTTAGTGAATATTAGAATTATGCGGAAGTACATAACAATATAGTGTCATTGCAGACAAGCTCCGTCTCTAACCGTTAATATGGCGGCGCGCTGCACTAGACCACAAATAGCCGTCTTCCGCTGACACATATATACCACCAGTAACATGGCCGCGGTCAAAACAACTAATAGACCACAACGAAGATGGCCGCTCGAGGACTTCCGGTTTCTCCGCGATTTAAGCTAGTACTGCCCGACCAATCCGGTTCCCCAGATGAAGACACGTGACCGTGTCGTAACGCGTAGGGAGTGGCCGTAGGCAGACCCACACAGAGGAGGACGCGAGTAGGCGCTCCGGATGCCTTGGGGACAGTTTTTGCTCGTTTTTATTGTTTTAATGTACGTTGCCATTTTATAATAAACTGCTTATTTTAAATTTGAACATACTACACCAGTGGAGGTCCCTCTTCTCTTCCTTTCCCCTATCCTGATATACTCGTGTGCGGAGACACACAGCAGTCTTTTAGGTTTGGAGGTCTGTGCCATTAAAGGAGAAGGATAAGACTGGACCCCACAGGGAGCACTTTGATCCCCGTCATTAAACCTGGGGCGTATGCTGATACCCCTACAAAGCTGATATCTATCTGTCTAGAGGTAAGAGTTCTGGGAGACCAGAGAAGGAGTTACCCTATGAATAGACCATTATCAGCGTGAATACTGCTACACAGCAGCAATACAGAAAAAGATACATCTAAACATATAGAACTACCTGTGGAATTTCCACTCATTCCACTAAGAGACAGCAGTCTCTTCCCTTCCTATTCCCACGGTGTTCAGGATACTTCTTATATATGTGATATTCTCTATCTTTTTGCGATTTATCCTTTTTGCGATTTATCCTTTGGACGATTTTATTTATCTTACCAGCTATTTTACTTTATCACACCTTTTGGATATTTACACATATATTCCTACGACAGTTATTATTCTAATAATCACGGGACCCCAACACCTTTCTAGAACACATTTTTATCTATGGATTTTTATCACCATTGATCTTTATTATTTATTGATTTTTATTATCCATTGATCCTTATCACTCACCATTTTTAATGGTTTTACTGTATACTATTTTCATCATCACTTTATGATCACTCGATTGTCTTACAGGATTGCTTGTATTACATGGATCAACACTGATTATTATATTTCTATTGATGTGCATGCATATATTTACTTAACGATCACTGTTATTTAGTCACCCATTATCTATTGATTTTCACTGGCTAATTATTTATTTGATGTCACTTGTTCACTTTATCTATGCACTTTTTCTTCGCACTTTATTTCCCTTTGACCATAGTGTGAACCTATTGGTCCTAGTTACCCCACCCTGACTTGCCATCCGTCCAGGACCTAGTCATTACTCACCTTCCCATTCCATCTCGTATGCGCAAAGTCTTTCCATTCATCTTTCCTGTATAAGTGGGCAGAAGTGCCTGGTTCCGAGCAGCCCCGGAAGCAGATCTTGGCATGATGTGCAACTCCAGTAAGAAATAAGGGCCAGCAGTACAGTATTCAGAATTTGTTTCAATTCATGATTTTTTTTTTTTTTTGCAAGAGCATTGCATATGCTTTTGCACCCTTTGTAAGTTATTCTAAAAGTAACAAGCAGTTACAACAACTTTGAAAACTATTGCATTTCTGCCTAAGCTTTCCTCGAAGCATCCGCATGTATTAAAAAAAGATGCTGTAATTTCTTCAGTGCAAAATTAAATTTCAAAGAAGGAGCCATCATGTGCTGGCTTTTGATTTATATGGATTTATGTTGGACGGGATAGTCAGAGCAACGACACACAGCCCATCATCTTTTTATTGCTGTAGAGCTTTTGTGAGTTCTTACACTTTATATGTTAAGTATCTGTGTTGCTGTTACCTAAGACACATATATTCATGCATTTTTACTCAAGATGAATCAGGGTATCTCTCGTGAAATATTTTTTATTTGTTTTTTTATTAGTTTATTCTTTTCTGTCTGCGTATAACTGTAGGGATTTACCTTCACTTCCTGTCCCATAGACACAACTGGATGTAGGAAGAACTCTCTCTAAAGTCAGGGAAATCCTCTTTAAGACAATTATCTCACCAACAAGTGTCCTCAATGTTTACTTAAAAATAAAAAAATAGAGCTGCACTAAAACATCCACCTAAAATGTGAGAAGATACTGTATATAAATGAAATAAACAACTTTGTATAGTCCGTAGAAGACATTGACACCACTGGTGTAGAGAAAAGTGAACAAGGTATATATCGCTTGGTAAAGTCCTCTTGTGCTGCAAGTGATTCACAACACACCATAAGGATATACCTTCACCACATAAAATACATGCTTACGCTTGCCACAAGTGCTTAGAAAGCTTGCTATTTGGTAAACATGTATGTTATGTGGTGGAAGGATATCCTTATGGTCCTCAAGGACTTTACCAAGCGATTATATATACCTAGTTCACTAGTTCATACAAAGTTGTGCATATATATATTTTCTCACATTTTAGGTGGATGTTTTAGCTTTTGCTAGAGACAGGGATTTAGCGCAGTTTGTCTTTTTTATATCTTTACATGTCCTCAATGGAAAACTCCCCCTCTACTCTTGGTATCCACTCCAAATTTTGGGTTTCCTTTCTTTCAGTCCTAGCAACAATGGTTACCAGGGAAAATAGTGAGAGTGAATCTCCCCAATGTGGACATAGACGGGTATGAAAACTTGACAAGGTATATAACCCATCCTTACTCTACCCCCCTCCCCCAATTAAGTACTGGCTTTAGACGCACTTTAAATGAACATCACTAATACTTCATAGTACTTTAGAGAAAGACTCGGTCATTTCATGAGAAACAGTTGTAGGAATATGCAGCTTCCAAAAAAAAAACATGGTCAGAAGATGAAACGGCTTTAAGATTGCCTCTCTTCTTGAAGAGGCCCCCACATGAAAGAGAGTTGCCAGATCGTATTGTCTTTCCAAAGATGTCTAGTCACACAACATACCAGCTGTAGGACAGGACAAATGTTCTGAAGAAAACACCACAACAAAATAACTATGAATCTTTATTAATAAAAGATTACGTTTAAAAAAAAACAACAACAAAAACTGTTTAGTAAAATATATTACAGGCTGAAAATTGTCTATTAATGTTGGGTTTTTGTTTTTACCCATTGTGTTTTTAGGTTCACATTGAATAAAAACCAGGAAAACTTGCCATGATTATTAGGTAAATAATATGTAACATTGTATGGTAAGTGCTCTTAAAGAGGAGTGCCCACTAAAAAAAAAAAAATTTAAAAGTCAGCAGCTACAAATACTGCAGCTGCTGACTTTTAATAATCGGACACTTACCTGTCCCAGGGTCCAGCGATGCGGGGAAATGAAGCCCCCCCCCTCGTTCCCCAATCTGCTCGCGGCGCCGGCATTCTTACTGTGGGCACCGCCGTGCGCCGTGATACAACGCTCACTTTAAAGTACAAAAATGGGCAAAAGGACAGGTTCACTGGATCTTCTCCTCTCACTCGCTGTCACAATTTAAAAAACGCATCCTCCCAGGCTGTGCCCACCTTGCCGCCTCATTCACGCACAGAGTTCTGTGAATGTAAAAACTACAGGTACCAACACCCTTGGTGGCTGTCGGCTTGTGGTTCTCAATAAACTACCACCGTGCTGTTGAGTTCATGGAGTTCTCTTGGCAGTGTGTATAGTAAACAGATACATCTGCAAACATTTCATTCTCTTCTGTACTGTTTCAATGTCTTGAAAATCATAGACTGATCTGACTTATAAAGCCACTGTTCATCTCCTTCTTTGCAGTGTAAGTATACTGGCCTTGTTATAGATTGATTTTAGATCCTTTCTTCTTTTGAAATGTGCTGTGGCCTTCTTCTGGGAGCAGCCATAATGACATACTACATGATCCCTATAGTAAACCTTGAAAAAAAAAAAAAAAAAAGGGTAGTAGCCATTGCTAAGCCCCTTCTGAAAATATTAGTTGTCTGGTTGTTGTACCTACCCACTAAAAAAAAAAAAAAATGTATGTAGCCCCCACATCTAAGAATTTATAAGCTGCAATATATTACATTTTTGTTTGGGTGTTCAATACTGCTTTAAGTGGTAAAGCAAGAAGCAGGAATACTCCAGTGTCTGCACCCCCTCATAATCAAGTCAGAAATGACAATGGCTATATTTCTTTCACTACTGCAGGCACTTCCAAAGTCCGGCCCGTGGGCCAATTGCGGCCCGTGTTCAGTTTTAATATGGCCCCACTAGTAATTGGGATATATATATATATGTACACATCTTTTGTGACCTCCAAGGAATCCTGATTGCCACTCAGGACTATGGATGAGCTTGGGCGTGTTCACAACTCCATGTGCCCGAGCCCGCCAGGAAGATGACAGCGTGCAGCGCTAATCACAGGCATTTCCTGGTCCGCAGCTGCAGAGATCGGGAAATGTCTCAGTGCTTGTGATTGGCGCTGCACGCTGTCAGCTTCGGGCCTGTGAGTTGTGAAAACGCCTGAGCTCATCCTTAGTCCTGAGCAGCGCTAGGGGATTTGTTGGGGTCACAAAAGATATATATCCAAATAACATGCCGGAGCTCATCCTTAAGCCCCATACACACGGTCGGACTTTTTCATGGATTCTGTCCGATCGGACAAGGTTGTTGAAAAATCAGACCGTGTGTATGCACCATCATCGGACAGTGTTCGTCGGTTTGACCGACGGACAAAGTCTTATCTCCTGCTGGAAAGATTTGCCGTCAACCCGTACGATGGTGGACATATTAAAGAGGAGCGATCCGCAAGGCCAAGATCATGTCATTTTGGGGTACAACGACCAGAAAGATCAAATTCTTAAAAAAAGTAAGTAGTTGTGTTTTGTGTTTGATTTCTTGCTTGCATACTGCTCCATGTGGTTTGATTTTTACAAAAGTTGTACATTCCAAAATGGATCGTGTCAGCCTCGATCTTTCTACATGTGCTCCAGTGGATACTAGAGGGGTGTCTCCATCACACAAACTTCTACCAAAAAGCTAGTCAGTTTAGCACCTTTACAAAGTGACTACATTCATGTAGTTGGCATTTGTAACTGGCCAAACTAAAATAGTGTCCGTCACTTTCAAGCAATGTTTGTCATTTCCTATTTCTGCCCTCAATAGATAGTGTTGCTAAATCTTCCTTTTGTACATTCTCATAGGGGAGCGAAAACTTGGGCCGTCTGCGGAAACCCCCAAACCAACACCTCCCAAAAAAGGGGAAAGAGCAGAAGCAGAGGAGGAGGAGGAGGAGGAAGGAGAGATCATCGAACTTGGAGAAATTGTCACCACAACAGGTGAGTGTGGGAGAACACAGCTACTGGTAAGCTAATCCATGTATGGCTGCCTCATTTCCAACACCCCATTTTTGTTTGTTTGTGTTTTTTAGGTGACGTGGATGTTGAGGAAGAAAAATCGCACTTTACCACAGAGAGTGCCCACGTACTCATCGGGGAGATAATGGTCTGCAATAGAGATCTAGATTACATAAAGCAAAACATCAATGATGTTCAACAAAAATTGAAGAACATCATTGATGTTTTAGGAAAAATATGAAAACGCACCAAGTAATTAACACACATTTGTGCCAGCTTCTGCCAACGTTTTTTTGGGGGTGCAAACACTTTACGAACTACGAAAGTTGCACCCCCAAAAAACGTCCATTCATCCCCATGATGGAAAATGGCACTTTTGACTATTGCGGAATGTTTGTAAACAATGTTGTAAATACAGAATACACACATGTCAGACCTGGTGATGAAAAGGAGTATTTTGGGTGTCAGTTATGCAGGACAAACCTTCTCTAGACCAAAGATTAGGTAGCAAACACACAACATGAGAATAATCTTTTTGGGAAGAAGAGACTGTTACCTCCTTTTGCCCAGAAAGTGCATTCCCACTGTCGAAGGCAAAGGGACAACGGGCACCACATAGTTCCTGTTATGTCTTTTGAGGAAGTTGTGCAATATGCAACAGGCAAGAACTATGTGGTTCAGTTTGTATTCCGCCAAGTGAAATGCCGTCAGGAACAGGCGGAGGCGGCTGGCCAGGATGCCAAAAGTGTTCTCCACCACTCTTCTGGCTCTGGACAGCCTGTAGTTGAAGACCCTCTGGTCCGGGGTGAGGGTCCTCATCGGGAACGGCCTCATCAGATGGGGAGTCAACGCAAACGCTTCATCTGCGACAAAGACGAAGGGGAGTCCTTCGGCATTCTCCTCTGGAGGTGGCAAGCACAGACTGCCACTTTGGAGACGCCAGTAGAACTCCGTGTGCGTAATGGCACCACCATCCGAGATCCGGCCGTTCATCCCCACGTCCACATACATAAATTCATATGTCGCCGACACCACGCCAACATCACTACACTATTAAACCCTTTATAATTATAATAGTAGGACCCCGAGTTGGGCGGTGGGACGATGCGGACGTGTTTCCCATCAATTGCCCCTCGCAGTTAGGAAAGTCCCAACGGCTGGCAAAGTGGGAGGCCACAGTCTGCCATTCCTGTGGCGTGGAAGGGAACTGTGGAGTGAAACAAGAAAAAAAAATTAGTCACTTTGCACTTAAACATTGCAAGCAGATTAGACAATCAACATCTTGGAACAAGAGCATTGTATAAAATTGGAGGCTGGAAAGTATTTGCACAGAAAAGTAGAGGCTCCCCTTCACAGATGACTCACCCCCCATCAATCCCCCCACTTCTGATGGGCCATTGGCAATAACTAGGGTTTTGGGGGGGGGGGGTACAGGTAACCCTCTGCACTTCATTGATTGGCAATGGCTCAATAATGTGTGCTAGTTTGGCCAGACCCTCTGTACTTAACACTATTGGCAGCCCCCAGGAAAGATAAAATAACATTAACCCCCCCCCCCCCCACCCACAAAAAAAGGCAAGCACATTGTGACATTATGAAATTAACAAGCAAGCTAATAGGAGGGAAAGAAGACAAAAAAATAGGAAATGGAAAGTATGGAGGCAGCCCCTTGCACTACATGCTTTGCAGAATTCATCCGTAAAGATGCCCACTATAAAGAGGTAGGTATATAGTGTGTATTGACCTTGGGAAAGGCAGCAGATAGAGGATTGGTACCATCTGACAGAGCAGTTGGGGGAGGGGTTCATAATGAGTTTGCCCCCCCCCCACCCAAAAACAAATAAAAAAGGGGCTCTACATGAAGTAAACCACACAGCAAACATTTGTGCATATTTTAGGGGTGTTTGGGGGCAAACAATACTATGCAGCAGACAAAATACATTGCCTAAGTGACTAGGCCATAGGTGTCTATTGGGGCAGAAGAGCATGCTGGGGAGGTAAGTGAAGGAAAAATGCATGAAGGAGAAAAGGGGCACAGCATATTAGAGCATATTGCAATCATGGTAATTATGGAAGGAGGTCAAAAATAGAAGACATTAGCAAACAGAGCATACATAGAAGGGAATAGTCAAGTAGAAATGTTACCTTAATATAGTCCTCCTGCAGGACCTGAATGATGGCAGAACAGGTCTCTGGAATAATGATTCCCAGGGCCTGGGGAGAGATACCTGAAGAGAACTTCAAATCCTGAAGACTTCTCCCTGTCGCCAAGTACCTCAACGTCGCAACAAGCCTCTGCTCCGGAGTAATGGCTTGTCTCATGCAGGTATCCTGCCGGCTGATAAAGGGGGTCAGCAAAGCCAAAAGACGGTGAAAATCGGGGTCCGTCATCCTGAGAAGTTCCTGAAATCATCAGGATTATTCTCCCGGATCTCACGAAGCAAAGGCATGTGCGAGAACTGGTCACGCTGAAGCAACCAATTCTTGGTCCACATACTCCTCGTCACTCTGTTCATGGACGGGTCTTGGGTCAAAGCTAAAAGCCCGACACCAATTCCGCGTACAGCACGAACTCGGCGACGAGTACGCACGGGAAACATCGCTCACAAGGTTACAAAAGGTCGGCTGGTCAGAACGGACAAACAGAAAGCACCGATAAACAGCAAGGCCTGAAAGGACGAACTGAATAGCAGAAACGAGCAGACAATAAGCAGTGCAAATCAAAGCGTCCTATATCAAGATATAGGCGCAATGACCAACAAATGCGAACACTACACGCACTAATAAACAGATACGCACGACAAGCACAAACTGAAGAGCAGTAACGATCTGAGTCAGAAAACTGAGAGCGCGAATCTTAAGTCACCAAACTTCGACTAACTCTCGATAAACACGGGATCAGCAGAAGGAGCCCAACGGGTACCTGACGTGGTGCTGAACTTGCCTTTTCTAGTCTCGTGGACGACGACTTACGTCACGACGTTCTTGCAGACGGATATTCCGACAACGTAGTCCGACCGTGTGTACGCAACACCAACATCGGACAAAGTACGACGACAAAATCCGACCGACCTGGTCCGCGGATTGTCCGACCGTGTGTATGGGGCTTTTGACTCTTCTCCTCACCACACACAGCAGTGTGCAGGCAAGTTTTTTTTCAGTTGAGATGAATACATTGTAATGTCAGTTGGTCTAAATCAGTTATAAATATATTTGGACACATCATGTATACTTTGTGTTATGTTCCTGTTCATATGTTTTTAACTTAAAAGTTGACAGACAACCTTTATTACCAATAATATGTAATGTACTTTACAATGTTCCTGACATATATTTCAGCTTCATGGATTTTTTTTTTTCATCTGGCCTTCAGATATGAAAGGCAGAGTGATTTAACACATGTTTAGTTATGTCATCCATATTTCGAAATGAAAAGTATGCCGTTTGCAAAATACTTTGCATAAAATTGTTTATTTGCATTTCATTTTAATGGTTCAAAGAATGTCAGGAAAAATGATTAGCCCTCATGCATGTTCACTTCATCAAATCTGGCCCTCTTTGAAAAAAGTTTGGACACCCCCTGCCCTACTGGTAATTTTAAAAGTGCATTGATAGTGTACACTTCATGCCATTTGGGCCTTGAAAAAAGTATTCATACCCCTTGAAATTTTTCACATTTTGTCATGTTACAACCAAAAATGTAAATGTGTTTTATTAGGATTTACTGCAATGGATAATAATTGTGAAGTGGAAGGAAAATGATAAATGGTTTTCAAAATGTTTTACAAATAAATATCTGAAAAGTGTAGCGTGCATTTTTTTTCAGCCCCCCTTTACTCTGATACCCCTATGTAAAATCTAGTGGAACCAATTGCCTTCAGAAGTAACCGAATTAGTAAATAGAGTCCACCTGTGTGTAATTTAATCTCAGTATAAATCTAGCTGTTCTGTGAAGCCCTCAGAGGCTTGTCAGAGAACCTTAGTGAACAAACAGCATTATGAATGCCAAGGAACATACCAGACAGGTCAGGCATAAAGTTGTGGAGAAGTTTAAAGCAGGGTTAGGATATAAAAAAATACCCCAGGCTTTGAACATCTCAAGGAGCACTGGTCAATCCATCATGCAAAAATGGAAAGCGTTTGGCACAACTGCAAACCTACCAAGACATGGCCGTCCACCTAAATTGACAGGCAAGGAGAGCATTAATCAGAGAAGCAGCCAAGAGGTCCAAGAGGCCCATGATAACTCTGGAGGAGCTGCAGAGATCCACAGCTCAGGTGGGAGAACCTGTCGACAGGACAACTATTAGTCGTGCACTCCACAAATCTGTCCTTTATAGAAGAGTTGCAAGAAGAAAGCCATGGTTGAAAGAAAGCCATAAGAAGTCCCGTTTGAAGTTTGCGAGAAGCCATGTGGGGGACACAGTAAACATGTGGAAGAAGGTGCTCTCTAGATGTGCAAAGCTGGTAGAGACATACCCAAAAAGACTTGCAGCTGTAATTGCAGCAAAAGGTGGTTTTACAAAGTATTGACGCAGGGGGGCTGAATATAAACGCACACCACACTTTTCACATATTTATTTGTAACAAATTTTGAAAACCATTTATCATTTTCCTTCCACTTCACAATTATGTGCCACTTTGTGTTGGTCATAAAATCCCAATAAAATACATTAACTTTTGTGAAGGCACTGTATCTGCATCAGGGTCTAGAAGAAATTAGCTATGTCCCTCCAGGAACATGATGGAGATGATCTCATAATTGACCTAATACAATCATTCAGAATATCACGAGCTGCATTGCTCAATATTATTGTTTACAGGTTTTTAAGTTAATGCACTACAAAAAACAGACCATTATAAAAAATATTAGGAATTATTTAATGATATGACGCATTTATTTGTGAAAGTATGACAGTGGTCTCCTAGAAACAAGGGCTTTAGTCCATATAAATAAGTTAAGGCAGATCAACAGAAACAAAGAGTTAATGATCAGACCCCAGGGATTTCTAAGAAATCTTTCACCAGTTGTTTAAATGCTAAATTTATTTTGACTAAATTGTTTCACTCTTCTTTTTTTAAGTTTCTTTATTTTGTGTTTAGGGCTTTTTGTTTGTTTTGCTCTTACTATGTTTCCTTTGCTTGAGGTTATGATTACTTTTATCTGCTTTTGTCTTATATCTTCCATAGATTTATGCAATAGCGCTTAACCACGTATGGGCTGGTATTAACTTGACAGAAAAAAACCTGCATGTTTATTCTGCCAGCAGATATATTTTTGCACTTTCCTTAATAAGGTAACAATGCTATTCCTTCTGCAGTGAAAACGCACAGCAGTTATTTGACCCAGGGGACATGGAAGTCTTAGATGGATATGTCAATATTAAATGGACTTTAACCACTTCAGCCCCGGACCAATTTGCAGCCAAAGGACCAGGCCCCTTTTTGCGATTCGGCACTGCGTTGCTTTAACTGACAATTGCGCGGTCGTGCGACGTGGCTCCCAAACAAAATTGGCGTCCTTTTTTCCCCACAAACAGAGCTCTCTTTTGGTGGTATTTGATTGCCCCTGCGGTTTTTATTTTTTGCGCTATAAACGAAAATAGAGCGACAATTTTGAAAAAAATGCAATATTTTTTACTTTTTGCTATAATAAATATCCCCAAAAAAATATAAAAAAAACATATTTTTTCCTCAGTTTAGGCCGATACGTATTCTTCTACATATTTTTGTTAAAAAAAATCGCAATAGCGATTATTGATTGGTTTGCGCAAAAGTTATAGCGTTTACAAAATAGGGAATAGTTTTATAGCATTTTTATTAATATTTTTTTTTTTTACTAGTATTGGCCGCGATCAGCGATTTTTATTGTGACTGCAACATTATGGCGGACACATCGGACATTTTTGACACATTTTTGGGACCATTGTCATTTATATAGAAATCAGTGCTATTTAAATGCACTGATTCCTATGTAAATGACAGTGGCAGTGAAGGAGTTAACCACTAGGGGGCGGGGAGGAGTTAGTGTGACGTGTGTGTTCTTTTTTACAGTAGGGGGCGTGGCTGACGTCTGACGTCACTGATCGTCTTTCCCGATAACAGAGAACAGCCGATCAGTGACAGGCAGTGTAGGAAGCGCGGAGAGAGGTTTGTTTACATTGACCTCTCCCCCCGTTCTTCAGCTCTGTGACCCAATCGCGGGACACCAGCGGCGATCGGGTCCGCTGGTACCGCGGCCGCGGTCACGGAGCGCGCGACCCCACGGCTAGGCAATTAAAGGGGACGTACCTGTACGTGCTTTTGCCTAGCCGTGCCATTCTGCCGACGTATATGTGCAGGAGGCGGTCGGGAAGCGGTTAAAGTCTAGGTTCATCTTTTCCAAAACAGAGTTTATGTAGTCAAGGGGTTCCAGTACATATTAAAAAACTGTGCAGATTTGTAACCAGTTTCCACCCAGGCCAATTCTGACATTTCTCTCCTACATGTAAAAATCTGTATTTTTTTTTGCAAGAAAGTGACTCCCCAAACATTATCTCACAAATGTGAGTACACCCATCAAATTTTTGTAAATATTTTATTATAACTTTTCAAGTGACAACACTGAAGAAATTAAACTTTGCTACAATGTAAAGTAGTGAGTGTACAGCTTGTATAACAGTGTAACAGCCATTAATGTCTAAACTGCTGACAACAAAAGTGAGTACACCCCTAAGTGAAAATGTCCAAATTGGGCCCGAAGTGTCAATATTTTGTGTGGCCACCATTATTTTCCAGCACTGCCTTAACCCTCTTGGGCATGGAGCAGGGGCGGTGCATCCATAAAGGGCGCAGGAGCGCCGCCCCCCTCTCCTGTCACTCTCGATACTCCATAGATAGATTCATGCATTGCATGAATCTATCTATGGTCGCTGCTGACACCCCCTATTCAGGTGTCCGGCCCCTTTTCAGTCACCGGGCGCCTGAATTACAGCGGTGGGGGTGTTTTTTGGAAACACCTGATTAGCGCCGTAGGCGCTAATAGGCGTCCAAAAAGGTGACAAGCGGGCGCAACGCTGTGCGTTCCTTGTCACTCAGCAGCAGTGTTAACAAACCGAAGGAATTCGGTTTGCTAACATTGTACGGCCCCTTAGCCAATCAGGAGCACAGGTCTGTGTTACCTGTGCCCTGATTGGCTGAAACAACAGGCGCTGTGATTGGGCGCCTATCAGGCGTCCAATCATAGCAGAGGATGAGAGGAGGAACGGGCAGGAGAGGGAATGGAGGACACGATGCCGCCGAGACAAGGTAAGTGCAGGGCGGGGGGGCACAGTGGCAGCTTCTTTGCAGGTGGATCCAAAAATGTAGCGCTAATACATGTGTAGGAGTGTATGTGTGTCACAGCACTCAAGAAAAATGAATGAACCATATAACCAATAGTGGTGCTGGAAATAACTCCAGTGAAGACAAAATAATATAAATCAAGTCCATAAAGTGATAACATTCAAGAGTAAGTCCTTCTGGTCAACTCAATGAAAACAGACTGGAAACATGTGCTTGACTGACGTCAAAATAAGGCGTAAGTACTCTTACCGGAAACGTTGGATGTGGGTACCATACGGCATACACATCAGACAGGCTTAAAGATGGAAAGTCTTGCATCTATGGAAAACCGCCGCAGACTGGAACTCCAACGATTTCCGGAGCTGTGCACTGGATCCGTCAGCAAGGTAGGTATGCTCAACATACAATCATCCGATGGTCGCAAGAATGATGATGGAGACCGGGGAAGGGATAAAAAATGGAGACCACTCCAATAGTGCAGGTCAAAAGGGCATCAATTTATTCACATATGCATGTGAAAATTAAAAAAATAAAAATCTCGAGACAATGTAAATAAGAAATTCAGCAATATGAGGGGCGTAAATAAGAAATTCAGCAATATGAGGGGCGTAGGATAGCTGGCCCGACGCGTTTCGACTAAAGTCTTCCACAGGGGCATATCTCATACCGAGATATGCCCCTGTGGAAGACTTTAGTCGAAACGCGTCGGGCCAGCTATCCTACGCCCCTCATATTGCTGAATTTCTTATTTACATTGTCTCGAGATTTTTATTTTTTTAATTTTCACATGCATATGTGAATAAATTGATGCCCTTTTGACCTGCACTATTGGAGTGGTCTCCATTTTTTATCCCTTCCCCGGTCTCCATCATCATTCTTGCGACCATCGGATGATTGTATGTTGAGCATACCTACCTTGCTGACGGATCCAGTGCACAGCTCCGGAAATCGTTGGAGTTCCAGTCTGCGGCGGTTTTCCATAGATGCAAGACTTTCCATCTTTAAGCCTGTCTGATGTGTATGCCGTATGGTACCCACATCCAACGTTTCCGGTAAGAGTACTTACGCCTTATTTTGACGTCAGTCAAGCACATGTTTCCAGTCTGTTTTCATTGAGTTGACCAGAAGGACTTACTCTTGAATGTTATCACTTTATGGACTTGATTTATATTATTTTGTCTTCACTGGAGTTATTTCCAGCACCACTATTGGTTATATGGTTCATTCATTTTTCTTGAGTGCTGTGACACACATACACTCCTACACATGTATTAGCGCTACATTTTTGGATCCACACGTATT
The DNA here is from genome assembly GCA_028564925.1 of Lithobates sylvaticus. Classification (NCBI taxonomy): domain Eukaryota; kingdom Metazoa; phylum Chordata; class Amphibia; order Anura; family Ranidae; genus Lithobates; species Lithobates sylvaticus. Next base: position 101,017,436 of record CM053038.1, read on the forward strand.
TTGACTTTGTTTGTTTTGTTTGTTGGCAGCTTTTTACATGGTTTACATTGATTAGCGCGTTTTTTTCCCCAATTTAAGCTTCTTTGCAGGGACTGTTTTAGATGGGCAATGTGGCTGTGTTTTAGATGGGCAATGTGGCTGTGTTTTAGATGGGCAATGTGGCTGTGTTTTAGATGGGCAATGTGGCTGTGTTTTAAAGGGGCAATGTGGCTGTGTTTTAAAGGGGCAATGTGGTTGTGTTTTAGATGGGCAATGTGGCTGTGTTTTTTAAAGGGGCAATGTGGCTGTGTTTTAAAGGGGCAATGTGGCTGTGTTTTAAAGGGGCAATGTGGCTGTGTTTTAGATGGGCAATGTGGCTGTGTTTTAAAGGGGCAATGTGGCTGTGTTTTAAAGGGGCAAAGTGGCTGCGTTTTGATGGGCACAGTGGCTGCGTTTTGATGGGCACAGTGGCTGCGTTTTGATGGGCACAGTGGCTGCGTTTGGTACAGTGGCTGCATTTGATGGGCTTTTTTTTTCAGAATTTTTCAGTTTATTTGCCCCCCCCCAAAAATTTTGAGCACCAGCCGCCACTGGCATGGAGTTCACCAAAGCTTCACAGGTTGCCATTGGAGTCCTCTTCCACTCCTCCATGACGACATCATGGAGCTGGTGGATGTTAGAGACCTTGCGCTCCTCCACCTTCTGCTTGAGGATGCCCCACAGATGCTCAATAGGGGGTTTAGGTCTGGAGACATGCTTGGCCAGTCCATCACCTTTACCCTCAGCTTCTTTAGCAAGGCAGTGGTCGTCTTGGAGGTGTGTTTGGGGTCGTTATCATGTTGGAATTCTGCCCTGCGGCCCAGTCTCCAAAGGGAGGGAATCATGCTCTGCTTCACTATGGCATTCATGGTTCCCTCAATGAACTGTAGCTCCTCAGTGCCAGCAGCACTCATACAGCCCCAGACCATGACACTGCCACCACCATGCTTGACAAATAAGTTTATCTTGGTCTCATCAGACCACAGGACATGGTTCCAGTAATCATGTCCTTAGTCTGCTTGTCTTCAGCAAACTGTTTGCCGGCTTTCTTGTGCATCATCTTTAGAAGGGACTTCCTTCTGGCACGACAGCCATGCAGACCAATTTCATGCAGTGTGTGGCGTATGGTCTGAGCACTGACAGGCTGCCCCCCCCCCTTCACGCTTCAACCTTTGCAAAAATGTTTGCAGCACTCATACGTCTATTTCCCAAAGACAACCTCTGGATATGACGCTGAGCACATGCACTAAACCTCTTTGGTCGACCAGGGCGAGGCCTGTTCTGAGCGGAACCTGTCCTGTTAAACTGCTGTATGGTCTTGGCCACCGTGCTGCAGCTCAGTTTCAGGGTCTTGGCAATCTTCTTATAATCAAGGCCATCTTTATGTAGGAATCATTTATTTTTCAGCTCCTCAGAGAGTTCTTTGCCATGTTAAACTCCCAATGACCAGTATGAGAGAGTGAGAGTGATAGCATCAAATTTAATACACCTGCTCCCCATTCACACCAGAGACCTTGTAACACTAACGAGTCACATGACAGCGGAGAGGGAATATGGCTAATTGGGCCTGTAACGGATCCTGTATTCAAGGTGTCCGCCGTAAATGCTTCCTAAGTCCTGGAACATGAGTCCAATGGATCTGGTTATAGGAACCCCCAAGAATTAGACAGCACTCGTTCTTGAGGTACATCAGGAATGCTTTATTTGACATTTCACACACACATATATATAGACAGATGACTAAAAGCTAACCTAATTAACATGAGCTAATTATCTTAATCATTGCCCCAGACTAGTTGACTGAGAGAAGACTTTTCAGGGTCAGACTTTAAGGCTCCTAGTTAATTTGAATGACTATTCAACAGACATTACCATAAACATTAACACAGGGCTAATTAGCACAACATTGTGTGGAATACTCCTTACAAGCCAGACCAGCCTCATCTACACAACAGACAGGTGGCTTGAGTTCATGACATTAGCATCTGACAGCTTGTGTCTCATTCAGTCTATTGCTAATATGCCAAATATATATACAGAGTCTGTGTCTTGTCTTGGGGGGCTAGCATGGACCTGAATCCATGTTAAACCAGCTCAGCGGTCCCCAGGCATGCAGCTCACAAAGAGCACCGTTCCCCCAAATGCCAGGGCCCGTAATCAGTTGGCAGGAGGCTCGCATTTAGTCCTCTCAAAAAGCCTGTGTCCCGGCTAGGTCTGTCACATTTCTCCCCTTTCGGCAGGAGACTAACACAGGAGGAGACCCCAGACGGGTTGACTCCGAAGTTAGTCCATAGTTCCAGTCCTCACATGCCTGTACCCACACAGTACCCCAAACAAATTGTTTTAAACAGAGCACTCACTCAGCCAACCTCTGCCTCTCTCCAAGAACATATCTGCCGCTGGGGAGAGGCCTGGACTGGCCCTTCTCCCTGGAGTCTTTTCAGCCGCTGGAGAGAAGACAGGGTGACTGGGCTCACTCCATCATGCTGTTGGGGATCTGGGCCGACCGCCCAGCATCCCTGGGTTATACTGGTGGAGACTGAATTCCCATCCACCTTTACAGGAAATCTGTCCTGTTTTAGTTGCGGGCAGAGGCCAGCAGCGCTCTGTTCCGTTGCCAGCAGTTCAGCTGGGCGTAGGAGCTTCCCTACATCATCTGCTCCAGCTAACTGTTGGGGAGAGAGGCCGACTGCCCCAGCTCCCTGGAACTCCGCAGCTGTTACCGGTGCTGGGCAGAGGTTGGTAGCACTCTGCCCGGTTGCCAGCACTTCTGCTGGTTTTCTGTTAGTGGAGACCACAGGCCCATCCACCGACACCAGATCAAGCTGCAGTTGTGAGGTGACAACTGCATTCTCTCCTTGAACCCTGATCTGCAACTCGTGATGGACTGCCACCTCCTCACCCTGGGCCTCCAGAATTGCTGTAGGTGTGGGGCAGAGGTCTTGGACCCTCTGTTCAGTTACCAGATCTTCAGCTGGAGAAGTTTGTTGTAACTCCATAGATGCTGCTGGCAGCAAATCCCATGTCCCTGTCAGTGTTGGGAGAGAAAGGTCGACTACCTCTTCCCTTAAGAAGGCCGAAGCCACTGTTGGTGCTGGGCAGAAGTTAGCAGAGTTCTGCCCAATTGTCAGCACTTCCGCTTTGGGGATGACAATCTCCGGAGTTTCCACTGCCGATTCTCTGGCATGCTACCGAACGTGTTCTAGCAGTTTCCTGTATGCCCTTTCCAGATGCTGTTCCTTCCTTAACAAATGGTCCAGATCAGGTTTAAGCTCTGAGACACCTGCAAGACCGAGCATAGCCTCTCTATATTCTCGCAGGTCCTCAAGGGTAGGTTCCCCTTCATCGCCAAACACAAAACGATCTGTAAGGCTCTCCCACAGCAATCCAGGGCCTCCAAAGTCATATCCCTCCGGAGAGCATTCTGTTGTCTCCCCTAAATATCCCTGCTCTGCGTGCCATTGCAGAGCCCGATAACGATTGTCCAGCTCTATCTCCTGCTGGACCAGCCTGTCCAACTCAGTCACCCATTGCTCCTGGGGCTGCTCTCCCAGGAATGCCATCCGCAATGCCCGTTGGTCACTGGCCCGTTGCTCTTGGGTTGGAAAGAACTTGCCCTGTTTTATACCAGCGAGCTGGAGGGCTCCAATCCACAGCTCCACCCGAATCTGCTGCCTGAGCTCCAGGTATTCCTCCTCAGACACAGTCCTGGTGTATGCTGCAAGGATGATCCGCAGCAGCCCCGGGAACTCTGATGCCAGATCCATATCTCCGCTGGGGTGACCAAAGTCTTCTATCCTGATCTTGGATCCCGGTGGAGGTTTGGATGTCCCAGACTGCAGGAAGCACGATCCCACTGCTTGCCAACAATGTGACGGATCCTGTATTCAAGGTGTCCGCCATAAATGCTTCCTAAGTCCTGAAACATGAGTCCAATGGATCTGGTTATAGGAACCCCCAAGAATTAGACAGCACTAGTTCTTGAGGTACATCAGGAATGCTTTATTTGACATTTCACACACACATATATATAGCCAGATGACTAAAAGCTAACCTAATTAGCATGAGCTAATTATCTTAATCATTGCCCCAGACTAGTTGACTGAGAGAAGACTTTTCAGGGTCAGACTTTAAGGCTCCTAGTTAATTTGAATGACTATTCAACAGACATTACCATAAACATTAACACAGGGCTAATTAGCACAACATTGTGTGGAATACTCCTTACAAGCCAGACCAGCCTCATCTACACAACAGACAGGTGGCTTGAGTTCATGACATTAGCATCTGACAGCTTGTGTCTCATTCAGTCTATTGCTAATATGCCAAATATATATACAGAGTCTGTGTCTTGTCTTGGGGGGCTAGCATGGACCTGAATCCAAGTAAAACCAGCTCAGCGGTCCCCAGGCATGCAGCTCACAAAGAGCACCGTTCCCCCAAATGCCAGGGCCAGTAATCAGTTGGCAGGAGGCTCGCATTTAGTCCTCTCAAAAAGCCTGTGTCCCGGCTAGGTCTGTCACAGGGCCCAATTTGGACATTTTCACTTAGGGGTGTACTCACTTTTGTTGCCAATGGTTTAGACATTAATGGCTGTGTGTTGAGTTATTTTGAGGGGACAGCAAATTTACACTGTTATACAAGCTGTACACTCACTTCTTTAGATTGTAGCAAAGTGTAATTTCTTCAGTGTTGTCACCAGAAAAGATATAATAAAATATTTACAAAAATGTGAGGGGTGTACTCACTTTTGTAAGATACTGTATATAGTTTTTCATTTTTAGCAGAGACCCTACAGAATAAAATGGCAATCGTCGCAATTTATGTCACACAGTCACACAGTTATGTCGCGCAGCGATTGTTCAAGCACAATTTTTTCCAGAAAATGAACACCTATAACTTTATATAATTATGAATTTATTATGAATGTGAATTCTAATGCAAGGACACACAATATATAACCAATTTTTGGTAAAATATAAAAGATAATGTTATGCCGAGTAAATAGATACCTAACATGTCACTCCACCCTAAAGTGGAACTTCCGCTTATCGGATTCCTCCCCCCCTCCGGTGCCACAATTGGCACCTTTCAGGGGGGAGGGGGTGCAGATACCTGTATAATACAGGTATCTGCACCCACTTCCGGACGAGATATCCGGAGCTGCCCCGCCCCTATCCGCAGATGCCCCGTTGTGTCTTGGGAAACACAGTTCCCAGGACACAACGGGGACCAATAGAGACGCGCAGCGCGACTCGCGACGTTGCGTCTTCACTTCCTGATTCCCTGACAGAGGATGGCGGCGGGGCAGCCGAGAGACAAGCGGTCGCTTGTCACATTCTGCCGACACCGCTGGAACCTGGAACAGGTAAGTGTCCATTTATTAAAAGTCAGCAGCTGAAGTATTTGTAGCTGCTGACTTTTAATATTTTTGGTGCGGGTGGAGCTCCGCTTTAAGATGCATGCTCATGGAATGGCGCCAAACTGTGTTACTTAAAAAACTACATAGGCAATGCTTTCATTTTTTTTACAGTTTACTAGGGGTGAGCCGAACACCCCCTTGTTCGGTTCGCATCCAGAACAAGCGAACAGGCAAAAAATGTGTTCAAACACGCGAACACCGTTAAAGTCTATGGGACACGCACATGAATAATCAAAAGTGCTAATTTTAAAGGCTTATATGCATGGTATTGTCATAAAAAGTGTTTGGGGACCTGGGTCCTGCCCCAGGGGACATGTATCAATGCAAAAAAAAGTTTTAAAAACAGACGTTTTTTCGGGAGCAGTGATTTTATTAATGCTTAAGGAGAAACAATAAAATTTTAATATTCCTTTAAATTTCGTACCTGGGGGGTGTCTATCGTATGCCTGTAAAGGGGCGCATGTTTCCCGTGTTTAGAACAGTCTGACAGCAAAATTAAATTTCTAAAGGAAAAAAAGTAATTTAAAACTACTATCGCACAGGGGAACCCCAAACCAAAATTTAAAAAAAAAATGCTTGGGGGTCCCCCTAAATTCCATACCAGGCTCTTCAGGTCTGGTATGGATATTAAGGGGAACCCCAGGCCAAAATAAAAAAAAATGGTGTGGGGGTCCCCCTCAAAATCCATACCAGACCCTTAAGGGGAGCCCATAGGCTTTGTAAAGCTTTGGGTGAGGTAAAGCCTCAAGTCCTAGGTCCACATGTTACCTATTAGCCACATTTAATTAATTAGTCTTAGCTGTCCATAAGTCTTTGTATATGTGAGCAGACTGGTTGTTAGGTCTCAATCTCGCTCTCTTGTTTTCTCTGCTGTGGGAGCATTTTGCTGGGTGAAAAGGCTGACAGAACACTAGTAAGGTACATGAATTGCCTGTTTGTTTTAGGGAACTCATTAGGGGGTACCCCCTTACTCAGAAAATATTAACAGTTTAGTTAGTGGTTTAGACAGGCAGATATTTTGTTTGGCTTATGCTATGCACAAGGTCCTCCTGTTTTTAACTGTATTTATATTGTAGTGCCTTGCTGGAAAAACGGGAAGGCCAAACCTGCTTCAACTTTTTCTGGGTGTCCCTGTCTCCTGCATGGTTTACTGTTGTCATTATGAGCTGAACCTGTTCTCTTTACAACATATAGATATAAAACATCCATTTAAAAATGTATGAACTTAAAAAAACTTTTAAAATAATTAGGCCATACACAATAAATGACACTGCTGCTGCAAAGGGATACTATCCACAAGCTAATTTCCACTCGAGTATAAGCCTAGGGTGAGAAATGCGCAGCTACTGTAAGTGGAAAAGAGGGTCAACAATGCCCATTTGCAGCCTCACTGTGCCCATTTGCATGCCTCACTGTGCCCATTTGGAGCCATAGGTCCCCCGAACTTCAAACTTGGTAGTTAAGGGTTCCTAAATGCCCCCTAGCTGCAGCCAAAATTGGGGTCTCTGGACCCAAAGAATCCCGAATTGACATTGCTGTCGATGGACACAGTTGACCGACTTTGGGGCCCCATATCTCTGGGTCACTTGGTGCTAGGAACCCTATGCTAGTTCCACTGGATTTCCATACCAATTTTGGAGTTCCTAGCACCAAGTGGCCCCAAGATAAAACTCGGCTTATACTCGAGTATATACGGTACCTGCTTTTATTACAGAACATATGGTTGTTTTCTGATTATTTGGGCTGCAATCCCAGATACATATGTGATAACCTGGGGCAGGCTATTGGTTAAAATTCCAGGCATGAAACTACCCACCGATGTAACCACAAGGTGATTTCAGGCAAAAAAAAATGTATACTGCATTCCTGTATTTTTCATTGTCAAACTGAAAATATCATTTGACATCTAAAAAAACACATCAATACAACAATACAGACTATGAAAAACAATGCATTGCCATTACTAGAGGATTTGTAAATGAATATTAATAAGTATTTAGACAATCAAATCATGCCAAGGGCATAACAATTTCCCAGGTAAACATGATTTATAGGCTGTACATCAGCCACTAAAATGTAAATCTGCTGAATAGATTTTAAGTAAAACAATCCCTTGCATACTCATTTCAAAAATATATTCTGCCATCTATTTCCAAACATTGATTTAAAGACAAAATTGAAACAATTTGCACTGAAAAATTTGACTTTAGTGGTTCTATGTGTGTCTACATTTATCAAAGCACCTGGTTAGGATAATCTGAAATGAGAAATAGAATATTGCATTATTTATGGATATGTAAACTGCATTTATTATGGTTTGTAAGACTTTGGTCGCCTCCAAATATATGTCAGATATATTTACTCACTGTTATTTCTGGCTATGGTGCAGATCTACTTTCCCACAGTGAGGAAAATAACTAACTTTAATTTCAATAACTTATTTATATAGAATGGACATACAGAATTACATGGTGCATAGTATCATTCACATACATTCATATGTAAAGCCTTACCACCATTATTTGTGTGCACACATTTTCAGCTTATTAGAAAGTCCAGCAACCCAGTTGTTTCTTAAATGAGAGGGAGAAATTGGAATACACAGAAAAAACAGAAAATCCACCCAGACAGAATTCCACTTACTACTTTAAAGACTAAAGCCTCGTACACACGATCGGATTTTCCACCAACAAAACCACAGACTTTTGTCCGAAAGGGCGTTGGCCCCAAACTTGTCTTGCATACAAACGGCACACAATTGTCGACCAACCACCCCAAACGTAGTGACGTACTACGAGCCAATAAAAAGGAAGTTCATTTGTCATGCGCCACCCTTTGGGCTCCTTCTGCTAATTTCATGTTAGTAGAAGTTTGGTGAGTGTCGATTTGCGCTTTGGTGCTTGTCAGTTCGTTTCTGAACTTCAGTTCGTCAACTAGCCATGTTGCGTTCTTGTCGGAGAGATCGTGCTATCATTGGGCTTGGAGTTATTGCTTTGACCCAAGTCCAGTCCAGGAACAGGAGGAGGAGGAGTTCAAGAATTGGTTGCTTAATCATGACCAATTCTCTCATATGCCTTTGCTGCAGGAGCTCCAGGAGAATAATCCTGATGATTTTAGGAATTATCTCCAGATGACGGACCCCTGCTTTCTTGGCTCTGCTGACCCCCTATATTAAGAAGCAGGACACATGCATGCGGCTTGCCATTACTCCCAAGCAAAGGCTCATAGCCACCTTGCGGTACTTGGTGATGGGGAGAAGTCTTCAGGACCTCAAGTTTACAACTGGGATCTCCCCCAAGGCTCTGGCACTCATTATTCCAGAAACTTGTTCTGCCATTATTCAAGTTCTGCAGAAGGACTATATTTGGGTAAGTTTTAGCCTTTAACATCACATTCTATGTATTTAACGTTTGCTAATGTACTGTATCAATTTCTTGATTCCATAATTACCATTATTGTAATATGCTGTGAATGTCCTCTTTGTCCTCATGCATGCTGTAAGTTTTTAATGCTCCTTTTTTGCCCTTCATGCATATTTTCCTTCACTAACCACCCCAGCATGCTATCCTGGGCCCATACACACCTAGCCTAGTAACTTAACAATGTATTTTGTCAGCTACATTATTGTAGCTAACACCCCCTAAACACCCCCTAAAATGTGTCCAAATGTTATTGTTGTCCTCAAATTCAGGCAGAGTGCAAGAGGCCATTTTTTTGGGGCACAAACTCATTTGGAACCCCCCCCAAATGCTAAGTAAACCGATACCAATACTCTATCTGCTGATTTTGCAAAACCCATACACACTATACCGCTTTTGTGGTCATATTTATGGATTAATTCACCAAAGCATGTAGTGCAAGGACCTGCCTGATTACCTTCAAATTATATGTAGAAAGTTTTTGTCTCATATTATCTTGATAGGTGAATGGCAAAATGTGCTTTAATTTGGACAGTGTGTATACATATTTTTAGATTATGACACTTCTTACCCAGGATTGGCCAGAAGTTTAAGAGACCGGAAGTGATGCAAGGAGTGTGTTTGACACACGGCTACATACTGATAAGCTTGTTTTTAACTTTTTTGATGTAAGAGGCAACTTGGCATTTTCAATAAATTGTATTAGCTTTACATATTACACCATGGGAGGCCTGTTTTCTTTTATTTCCTTTAATGATGAACACTGAATATCCATAACGGAACCACAAGATTTTGAACAAAATATAGCTCTGTGTGTGTGATGGGACTAACACACTTCAAGTCCTATAGGTGACTCTGGGAACAAAATATAGCAAAATATCACGCTCTGTGTGTGTGTGATGACTAAACACACTAACACACTTCCAGTCCCTATAGGTGCTTTCTGGGAAGAAAATATAGCTCTGTGTGGTGTGAGACTAACACACTTTCAAGTCCTATAGGTTCTTCTTGGGAACAAAATTATTGCTCTGTGTGTATGTGATGGGAACTAACACACTTCAAGTCCATAGGTGCTTCTGGGAACAAAATATAGATCTGTGTGTGTGATGGGGACTAACACACTTCAAGTCCTATAGGTGCTTTCTGGGAAACAAAATATACAGTGCCTTGCGAAATTATTCGGCCCCCTTGAACTTTCAAGCCTTTTGCCACATTTTCAGGCTTCAAACATAAAGATTATAAAATTTTAATTTTTTGTGAAGAATACCAACCAAGTGGGACATCAATTGTGGAAGTGGAACGAAATCTATTTGGATTTTTTGAAACTTTTTTAAACTAATAAAAAAATGAAAAGTTTTGAGGCCATTCAAGCTGTCAGCAGTTTTGCACATCGAGAGACTGAAATTCTTGCACTTTCTTCCTTGCAAAACAGCTCGAGCGGATCGTGAACCACGTCCATAACACATACAGTACACAGATTTTGAGGCATCGGGGAGTACGGAGCGGATCACCATAGGCGATCCCATCTCTGATCAGTCTTCTCCTGGCGATCCCATCCCAGGATATCGATCCAAGGCTTATTTTTCTCCATTTGGAGGTAAGGGCTCTGGGGGCATTACGTGAATATTTAGTCACGAAGATTAACATCAATTTTACAATACAACTGTTTATTTAGAAGATTGACCAGGATTATGGACACTCATGATTATTGTCACTAATCTATCACTTTGATGGACTTTTTTGATGTATACACATTTTATTTTGGATTTCAGCTATTGTGTTTACTTTTTCACACTATTTGGGATTATTTTTCTATAATATTAATGTGTTAGTCTGCGTGGATCACTTTCATCATTATTTACCTTAAATTTGCCACCTGCTCAGGACAATGTTGTTTTTGTGGCAGATGAAGCCTTTGCTCTAGGGGAACATGTTTTGAAGCCCTCACCCCAGAGCAGAACTACAGGCTTTTTCGTACCAGAAGGGTGGTTGAAAACACCTTTGGCATCCTCGCAAGAAGTTTCAGGCTCTCTTTAACCCCCATCAACCTGGCCCAATATAAAATAAACTATGTTGTTTTGTACTGTTGTATCCTCCACAATTTTTTACAGAGGAATGCCAGCAGCTACCTTTCCTCACTGCCAGATGATGTTGACCCTGCAGTGTCAGGCCCAGCTGAAGAGGCTGCAGCTTGTCCGTCGGTGGGCAAAATGAAGGCTCTCGAACCTGCCCGTGCTGGATTGCCCTCACAAAATGCCAGAGACATCCGCCAAAAATATATGTAGCTGATCCATATAATTTTAATTTTATTTCATTTGAACTACTGTTGTCTGTGTTTCTTATCTGTATAATAGGTTGTCAAATGGGCTTTTTTTTGTCCATTTTAGACAATAGTGCAAACGTACCTTATTTGCTACATTAGGTGACAATCTCTTCTTCAGCTAACTATTATGTTGTGCTGTGGGTCTGCTACACACACACAATGTTTTTGTTCTTAATGTATCTAATGCATTAAGTTTGAAAATATTATGCTTTTTCAACTCCTTTAACTGCCTTGCGACCGCCGGCTGTCAATTGACGGCCAGGCGGTGCAGCTCTCGTGGCGGGAGGGCGTCATATGACGCCCTCCCCTTCCTGGCCCTCCAGTGAGCGCACGCCCGCTGTGTCACTGGGCACCCGATGCGCGTGCCCGGTGGCCACAATGTCCGCCAGGCACCCGCGATTGCCCGGTAATACAGCAGGACCGTGGATCTGTGTATGTAAACACACAGATCCACGATCTTGTCAGAGGAGAGGAGACCGATGGTGTGTTCTCAGTACAGAGAAACACTGATCGGTCTCCTCCCCTTGTGAGTCCCCTCCCCCTACAATTAGAATCACTCCCAGGGAACATATTAACCCCTTCAGCGCCCCCTAGTGTTAACCCCTTCCCCGGCAGTCACATTTATACAGTAATCAATGCATTTTTATAGCACGGATCGCTGTATAAATGTGAATGGTCCCAAAAATGTGTTAAAAGTGTCCGATATGTCCACCGCAATATCGCAGTCACGATAAAAATCGCAGATCGCCGCCATTACTAGTTAAAAAATAAATAATAAAAATGCTATAAAGCTATCCTCTCTTTTGTAGGCGCTATAACTTTTGTGCAAACCAATCAATATACGCTTATTGCGATTTTTTTTTACCAAAAATATGTAGAAGAATATGTATCGGCCTAAACTGAGGAAAAACATTTTTTTTATATATTTTTGGGGGATATTTAGTATAGCAAAAAGTAAAATATTGTTTTTTTTTTTAAACTTGTCACTCTTCTTTTGTTTATAGAGCAAAAAATAAAAACAGCAGAGGTGATCAAATACCACCAAAAGAAAGCTCTATTTATGGGGACAAAATTAAACAATTTCATCTGGGTACAGTGTTGTATGACCACGCAATTGTCATTCAAAGTGTGACAGCGCTGAAAGCTGAAAAATGGCTTGGCCAGGAAGGGGGTGAAAATGCCCTGTATTGAGGTGGTTAATTTCTTTGAGACCATAAAATTGCCTGAGTTGGGCACATTTTAGAGCATATTGTCACTGTAACTACACCAAATTAACAAATACACTGGTATTGAGCATTGAAATAATAAGCCACACATTGTTTATGAAAAAACATTTTACTCAAAGCACATTCACATGTGCGTTTTAAGGTTTTATAACAAACCAACATCTTGGTGTATAAACATGTATGTTTGCCATTATTTTGCCTTTTTTGGAGCTAAACAGGCATATTTGAAAACATAAGATACACATCCCCAACTCAGGAACTTACAAAGTTCAAGTTTGGTAAAGTGAAGGCCAAATGAGACATTAGTATCCCAAGACTGTGTTGATGTTGCCTTCCTCAGATGGGGTGATCTCATCCCTCCAAATTTTCAAAATTTAAAGCCAATTCTACGTAGAGGCATAACTGTTAAATGCCCCTTAAGATCCCCTGCCTAAAATGTGTGTAGGTACAAACAGGTTTGTTTGTAAAGCCCCAAACACACAGTGTGTCAACATATGCTATCTCCTATCACAGGGTATAAATGGATGCGTTTTGGGGGTGCAACCCCTTCCTCATAAATAAAATAGGTGAGAGGAAGGGGTTGCACCCGCAAAACGCATACATTTATACCCCATGATGGAAGATAGCACATATTGACACACTGTGTGTTTTGGGGCATTAGCGAACTAGATGTAAGGAAAGACATATTTTATGCATGGGATCATAAGGGAAATAAGAATCTTTTGACATAATTTGTGTGCATCTTCAAATTTTGGCTTTACAATTCTTAAAAACACATACAGATTACAATTAACATTACTTAGGGCAGTGTTTCCCAACTCTCCTTCTCCAGATGCATTCCCAAGTAATGATTTCTATATATTTTGCTTTTGTCACAGGTGATGATGTCATTTTCAAGGTTAGTAATTCACACAGTAGTTTTTATACTGAGGAAAATACAGAAAACAGGACCTGGTGGTGCACCTAGAGAAGTGGAGTGGAGAAACACTGACCTCGGACACTAAAGCCTAGGTTCACATTGGAGCAATTTGGCATGCGACTTGAGAGATAAAATCGCATGACAAGTCGAGGCAATTGGCACTGTTCCAATTGGTGCGACCCTGAATTAGCGGTGCCGCACCAATTATTTCCAAGTATTTCCTGCACTCCTTTTGACGATTTCAGGTACAACTTCAATAAACATCTGGGCATGAAGCCACACAGATGTCTATCAAGTAGTACCTGAAATCGCAATGATCTTGCTACTTAGAAATTGCGCAACTTCAAGTGAAGTAGCGCGATTTCCAAGTAGCATCAATGTGAACCAGGGCTTAAAGGTTAGGAAAACATGTACTGTAAAATATGAAAAGTGCAAACAGGAGCCAACAAGTGGAACAAAACTTCAGGCCAGGTGAACTTAAAATTTAGCACGCATATCGACATAATCGCGTATTCTTCTCTGTAAAGCAGTGGCAGCCTCCTTTATTTGCTCATGATCATTTAAACACTGCATCATATCTGCATTCATTCTGCCAATTGTGTATCTTGGAAGTTCGTGACCTTGTAGGAAGAGAAAAAAGTATTAAAACTATATATTTTTTATAAACCCTTTACAAGCATTTAAAAAGGTGTTTTAACACTCACGTCTTCTGTTTTATTTCTCCCCTGATGTCCGGTTTCATCTGTTTAAATAACTTTGATCTTGGTGTTCTGTTCATTCTCATTTTGCTTGTGGGCATGTGAAGCCCACAAACATCCTGTTCTGGGATACGGTGCTGCTGCTGGACCAGCATGCACCGCCCCGTTCTCGCACATGCGCAGTAATGCGCCGTAGCGGCGCTGTAAAGTATACAGGTTGCCATAACAACGGACAATGTCGTCAGAAGTGCCCGCCCCAATGTTATGGCAACCTAGCCCTCGGCGCAGCCCACTGACTCCTGGGAAATGATGACACACATCTCCCAGGAGCAGTAGCAAGCGGAGGCGCCGATGGAAGTGACGTCAGGAGCCGAGGTGATGAAGGAGGCAGATTTCGAGGGACCACATAGCAACAGGCATAAAAAGGTAAGTAAAAATAAATTTCTCCAAATGTTTTTTTTTATTTATTTCATGTACATTAATGACATTTTTTTTTTGTGGTGGAACTCCACTTAAGGGGATGATGGTCAAGTGGCTGAGGCCCTACATAGTGAAATATGGTCAAGTTACTAGTCAAATTGTGTAAATACTTACCTACCCAATCTATTGTTGCTTGCAACCTACTTGCCCTTCAGACACCTACACTACTAGGAATGTACACACAACTACTACGTAATCTTGCCCCTGGTGCCTGTGTCTACAAAACTCAGTACCTAGCAACACTGCCAGCTCCTTCCACCTCTTCCTTGCTAATGTTAAGGCACTACATACTTTGCTAATGTGTGGAGTGGGTGTTTGGTTTGGACATCTAAACACTTGACATGTAGACACATTTGAAGCCAGATTCAAAGAATACTTACTTGCGCAAACAAGAGGCTTACAAATAGTTTCTTCCACTTCTGGGTCTCTTTGGCCCTCTGTTTGACTTGCGTCAGGGGATGTTACATTGCAGTACTCTGTCGATGGATTACATCACTATCATTGTGTCCATCCCATGTTATCATAATCATGGAATTGAGATTGTAATTTACCTATATTGATTAGACCTAGAGCTGCCTGTGCCACAGTATGTCATCCACAAAGTGTATGCATAAGCAGTGTAGTGCTTTAATGTAATGCTTTAGCAGATATTTGAAAGGAAATTCTAAGATAGTTAAAATAGTCTCCCAAAAGGAAATGTGATATAATACATTGTCAGAGTTGTTTATATAAAATGTATTCAAAAAGTTTTTTACATTCACTCTTTAGAGCTATCTCTTTCTCTCTCTCTCTCATGTCTCAATTCCATAAATTGTTTATCTGTTGGAAAACCCAACATGATTTTCACACAGTCCAATCTCAGTCATCCCAGTGTGGAAGTTTTAATCAGAACAAGTTACCTGCTGGAAGTTCTGTGAAACAAACCATGGAAACACACATGGCGTCAATTTGTACTTGTGATAAGGGGAACTGAGGTGAAATGTTTCATATGTTCTCAGATGGAGTGTGATGGAGCTGGCTGAGATACAAGGCTTCCATAAATTGTTGAGTACTGCTCTCTGCAAGGTCTAGCATTAGTCAGAAAATGTAAAAGGTAGAACGTTTAAAGGTCATCTAATACTATTTTTTGGCTAAGGAATGGAATTCAATATTTCAAAACATGTTGATCGTTGGTTCAATGCTTTACAGGCTCCCACAACAAAAAATAATAAATGGACATTTTTTTACCTGCACATAATGTGCATTTATAATTTTTTTTTTCTTTCAAAGTCATGTGTGAATAAAGCCTACTTGTTTTGCAGTTTTCAATTTTCAGTCTGCTGAATTGGCTAATAAAAGCTGCAGTCCAAACTTTTTATAGTGCTTTGAAAGGAGCAAAAAACACATTTGTATTAGAATGGAGAAGGGTTATAATTTATTATAATAATTGTTATTGCTGTCTGTACCCTCCATGCCTTCATTCCCCATTTGTTATGGGCAAAATGAAAACAGGAAGTAAGGTACGTCTCCTCAATGGAGCCACGGATAAAAGTAGAACTAAAATGCTTTAAAGAGTACGTAAATCCAACATTTCATATTCTTGCTATGTGCCTACTGTACCATGTACTTGTATGAAAAATGATCCTGTTCTCTTTCTATTGCTCCCTTTGTGTGAAATCCCTGGGGTTACTGTCAGTCCCTCTGCTTTCCTATTTAAAACTGACAACACTTGCACCCGCACTCACACAGTTAATATGTCTCTTTATATTATCCTTTGTATTTCTGTTTGCATTGTTGAACCATATACCGCATTACTTATTGTTTGTTTTTGATGTTACTGATGTTCTTATGTGATACAGATACATGTATTGGAATTGCATTCTGCGTTTTCTGTTTTTGAAAAAATTTCAATAAAAATCTTTGGAAAAAAAAACTGACAACACTTACTGTACTCTTGGCCTCAAAAACTAACAATCTCTAAAGCTTGGAAGAAGCAGTTTACTTACTTTTCTGAAGTTGAAACTAGGCTGGATGGCTTTTATACCAATAAACATTTGACTAGCACCATTACCAACAGCCACAAGATCTGGAATCCTTGGGCTGCCTATCGCCACCCTCAACTTCTTCTGTGATACTCACCTTTTTTGCCCCCTGTCCCACTAACCCTGAGCCACGGAGGTCTCCCCCACCAGCCCCCCTCATTTTCCTCTTCTCTCCTGTAGTTTTCCTTTTACTCTCTTTCCTCATCATTTAAAATTTTCTGCATTCTCTTCCTACACTCCCCCCACTTCTTTTTCTTCTTTCTTGGTTGACCGTCTCAGTCTATATGCCCCACATGTATGACGTGTCTTTTGACATCAAGACTCATTGTGCTGATTTAAAGTGATACTAAATTCATTTTTTTTCTTTATAAATATCAAACAAGTTATACAGTGGTTTTGCACAAAGCAGCCCCGATCTTCCTCTTCTCATGTCACCCAGCGGCGCTCCTGGCCCCTCCCTCCTGTTAAGTGCCCCCACAGCAAGCAGCTTGCTATGGGGCACCCGAGCCGCAGCTCTGTGTGTCCAGTCAGACACAGAGCCGCGGTTTGGCCCATGTCCCCTCTCTCTCCTGATTGGCTAACTGACTTTGATTGACAGCATTGGGAGCTAATGACGCAGCTACTGTGTCTCAGCCAATCAGGAGGGAGTGTCCCGGACAGCTAAGGCACTTGTCCACATCGCTGGATAGAGATAAGGCTTAAGTAAGTATTAGGGGGGCTTAGGGGGACTTAGCAGGGCTGTTACACACAGAAGGTTTTTTTATTTGAACGCATAGAATGCATTAAGAGAAAAAAAAAACGTCTGCCTTTACAACCACTTTAATATTCTTTGCATTGGTCTGGGGGACGCACAACACATCTACAGTGCTTATTGGATACCAGTTTGACATAATGTTGATCCATGCATTTAGCTTATTCGCTTTGTACCCACAATGTGGAATATTTGATCTGTACCACATGTTCAAATTAATAAATATATTGAAATAGTAAAAAAAAAAAAAAAATGAAAAACCTGACCACACTTAGCATGAGGGCATAGGATGGTAAGTTCTCTAGTTTTGCTGGGAAGTCAGTGTGCTCTCCTCCAATGATCAAACTTGACCTGACACCCCCACCCCTGCACAGCCTTTCACTGGGAAGACTGTTTTTCCTCACCCAGCTCTTATGCAGCTGAGAACAGAGGGAATGTGATCACTTATTCACAGTGGTCTGTGAATGGAAAACGTATTCACAGTGGTCTGTGAATGGAAAACTACAAGTCCCGACAGCCTTGAAGGCTGTCGGCTTGTAGTACTCAGTAAACTACCACAGGGCTGTGAGCGCTTTGGTAGTTCATTAATTCTTCCCGTCAGAGTGTATCTGCCTGCCCGTACGAGGTACAAGCAAGCAGATACACTGACAGGTCTTCAGGAGTCTTGCATGGCATCAGTGATCTGTTGATCGCTGGTGCAATGCTTTACAGGCTCCCACAACAAAAAATTATTCATGGACATTTTTTTACCTGCACAAAATGTGCATTTATATTTTTTTTGTAAAAAGGTAAACGTATCCTTTATATAGGTGACAAAATGGGGCACAGTGCAGTGCATCAGTTTCCACTTATGTCAATTCACTACTACTTTTTTTTCTTAAAGGTCAAGCTTTGAGATCCTAAATTATGGGGGGAATTCAGAGAAGGATGATTGGGGTGGATTTATGTATAGTCAGTACAGATCATGGCTTTTATCTGTTACATATTCCTGTGTTTGTTGAAAAGTTGCAGACTGCTGGCCTGTCTGCTATTTATACCCAGCAATGTCCTCAATGAGAGTCAATGAGAGTCAGCTCAGCTGTCTCTTTAAGCCTGTCTTTAGACTCAGCACACTTATCACATCTCTGACCTACGATGGCCAATCTTGCTAGTTTGATATTATAGTTAAACCAGACATGCAGCAGGTCAAGGTAGTTCACCTAGGGGTAAAAGAAGTATCAATCTCTGGGGATGCTGTAAACCACAATACAATCAATATGCCAAGCTGACTGCACAGAGCAAAGGTATGCCATTGACTGCTTTTATTTCAAACTCAATGGAAAAGTACAAGGAGCCTAATATGCTTCAGGTACCCATATGTGAGTATCAAACTGTGTATCAAACTGTGTCATCAATACATAAGCAGGATTATTAATTAAGCAAAGTCAGGCAATTAAATTTGCTTGAATTTGTTGAGATAACAATTTAATTTTAAAGGTTTTTTTTATTATAAAATAGAGAAAAAAAACAGAAGGAGGCCCCAGGGACTTTATGGGCAATGGTTGAAAACCAGATAATAAGGTGAAAGGGTATAGTAAAAACTACAAAGTTTATTTAAATATATCATAAAAATTGTCTGAAAATAGACATGATAACACATTTCTTAAAAGAAATCAAAGAGTGGTTATCAAAATATATATATATTATATTGTATACACAGCTGAGTTCTTGAGCCCACGGTTGATCTCACGAAGGGAGGCCAAACCGCAGATAGTTACACAGAAAATCCCAACATGTTTTGTAAATTCCTTCTTCAGGGTCAGAACAGACTGTATTAGCTGGTAATATAATAACAGAGTATCAGCAAAAACATATAATATACAAAGAAACAGGAGTAGTACATTGATGGTAGGTAGCAGCATGGCATCATAAAATCAGGTATTTAAATCCAAAAATACTCACATAGTGACTACCTTTTAGCAGATATGAAGACACAGCATGGTTTGTTGGTTTTATCCATAGTACCCCATCACATCTAAGTTTTCCCAAAAAAGGAAAGAAGGAGGGGGATATACCCCAGGAAGCAGGTGGGGTGATATTCTGAAAATAGCTGCATGCAAGCCACAAAAGGTACTTTGGACCCCTTTTCAGTTCAGCACCAGCCCTTTAATATGTGCACATCATTAATAAAATGACTGATTTATTAAATCTGCAGTCTTTGTCATGGTATTTTTTGCATTCTATTGCAGCTATTGCAGCTATTACAGCGCTGCTCAACCTTTTGAAGAGCGAGGGCCACTTAAGTGATTTAATAACCAGTTGTGGGCCACAATGAACTATGGGTTTTTACCACCCCCCCCCCCAAACCGCGTTTGTAAATTAGCCCTTACTATCCTGAGCCCCCTAGAAGGCTGCTTTCCCACTGATGCATTGCAACTGCACCTGTCCCAAACAGAGTGCATTTGGTATGTTCCACCTGGACAGGAGCCCACGCAAAAGAGGAAGCATCGGGTTATTTGGCTCCTGCTCCCTCCGCAGCCACTTGCTTCCTCTAGCGCCAGCTCCATCCACAACACTGATGCTCTGGGATGGCAGGTCTGCAAGATCTGGGCTTGCCGACCCACCATCCCAAAGCAGGAGGTCGCGGTCCACTGGTTGGGTACCCCTGTACTATTGTAATTGTTTTCTCCAAAAGTAGTGGTAAAAGAGAACTTTGGGCCCCTTAGTAGTTCACTACAGAATGCTGTAATAACATGATGCAAATAATGGGAAGAACTCTGGCGTACCATGAAATGTGATTCTCCACTAACTCACTTGTCTCTCAATACAATAGGAAATGTTGAAGCAGCAATACACTGTTTGTATCCCTATTGAGGAAACTTTTCCTTGTTTACTGTTCCAGTTTGACAGAATTTTAATCTCTTCTTGCTCTACCTTAAAAATGCTTATATTGTTTTCTGTGTCTCTTGTACAGAATTTACTCACTTCCTATCCTGGTTGCTATATGGGAAATGAAGGAAAATTCCCCTACTGGGGACACCGGACAAAATAAAAACCCAATTCAGACAATAAAAGTAAAAAAAACAGAGCGATTATTTCATCCATTGTTTGAACTCTAAAACTCTCTCCCACAATAACCATACAGGAAGGTTTGTGTCACAAGAGCAATAATTACTGTTATTGGGGAAAATACCTTTGCAGACTATAAGATCTGAGTATGCAGAAGACGCACCCAAATTCAACTGAGGTTATTGGATGTTAGCAGATGTTAAAGAGGATCTTCAGCCCTCGCTAAGAAAAATAAAAGTCAGCAGCTACAAATACTGTAGCTGTAGGCTCTTAATAAAAGGACACGTACCTTTCCAGAGATCCAGCACCGTCTTCACCCAGGCAGGTTCTTCACGAGTCTTCAGGTCCCTGGAATCGGCATGTTCACTTTGAGCCAGCTGTGGCTCCTTGTGGCTTCACAGCCGGCTTCCCACTGCGCATGCGTGAGCCGCTCTGCGCTGTGCCCCTTGTGAATGGTCCCACAGCCTCCTGGGACCCAGAAAAGCCTGCTGACAGCTGATGAGTTATCGGTCGTTAAGGACGTGGTGGCCGGCTTCCAGGCCCGCTGCTTAACAACCAGCTATTCTTTATACAGAATTTGAATCGGTCGATCATTTTTCAACCCATCCAAATTCATATCGTTCTGCAAATATGGAATTCATTCAAAAATGAATAAGCAAAACGAAATTCAATGAAGTTTGTTACTATATAATTCAGAGATTTGGATACATCGGAATCTCTGAATAACCAAAAATTTGTCTGAATTTACATTCGGACCAAAACGAATTGCACATGTCTAGCATGTCTACTCTATTTCTGTAAGCTTATTCCAGAGACAGGCAGGGGCAATCAACCATCAGTCTTAGGGATAGCTCTGAACAGGCCTGAAAAATAAATTGCTGCTCATATGGGTACAGCAGGGCCAAAATTTAATTTCTCCAGCATAGGGAAGGACGCTAAAGTTACATTTTCAGAAGGACGTCTGCAACAGTAGGCAGTTGCAAACTTTGGCACTAAAGGGCCCCAGTGCAAGAAACATTTTTGGGTCCCTATACATTTACTGTCTAAATATTTACTGTACATAGATATACTGATGAGCTGTAATCATTATTTATAATACACAGAACTCTTGCTTAATAATATGTGACTGTGGTCAGACAGTGAATACATCTCTACTTTTAAACCCAATGAATGTCTCCCTGCTCATATGATAGAGTATAAAAGAGGTGTTTACTAGGGATGAGCCGAACACCCCCCTGTTCGGTTCGCACCACAACCTGTGAACAGACCTAAAGTTTGTGTAAACTTTAGAACCCTATTAAAGTCTATGGGCCTCGAACGTTCAAAATCTGCGGGCGGGTGGCTTATTAGAATCTGGAAGCCCCCTTTAACAAGGGGACCCCCAGATCCTGCCCCCACCCTTTTTGAAATGGTAAGGGGGTACAAAAGTACCCCTACCATTTCACAAAGAAAGTGTAAAAAAATTGTTAAAAAACACACAGACAGACACCGTTGGGAAAAGTCCTTTATTAAAAAAAAAAAATTAAAAAAAGATTCCAGCGGTTTCTACATACCAAAGGACAGGGTCAAAGCACCTGCTTCGCCCACATTAAAAGGGCTTTTACGCCCAAAAGACACCTTGTGCAGTTGTGCAAATTGTATGTCCGCCCTTGATGGCAGTTTAGTCTCATTTATTTCTGACGCTGTAATGGCTCTCTCTTCAACAGAATAATGGTAGCAAGTACCAAGCAGGATTCATTTTTTAGAATGGTGGAGATCTCCAAGGGGAGATCCTCACTGTTACAGATCAATACTTCTGACATATCGAAACATTAACCAGAGTAGCCCTTTTTTCCCCAGCTACTATTTTCCTCTTCAATCAATACTATTCATTAGCGGAACATACTACATATACTTTTGAAGTTTGTTCAAGACTAGATCATAACGAGAATCCAACATAGTATGATGCGTCAATAAGTTATACAGTGATAAAATTACCACTTCCCTCATCACCCGCTTTTATTTAAATCCTATTTTCACACTGGGGCGCTGGGTGCGCTGGCGGTAAAGCGGCGCTATATTTAGCGCCGCTTTACGGTTTTTTTTAGCGCCGCTATTCGGCCGCTCGCAGGGGAGTTTTACCCCTGCGAGTGGCCAAAAAAGGGGCCGCCGCAGGGGAGTTTTACCCCTGCGAGTGGCCCAACACCGCTCCTACAGCGCACCAAAGATGTGGCTTGCAGGACATTTTTCAGCGTCCTGCAAGCGCACCGCTCCAATGTGAAAGCCCTCGGGCTTTCACACTGGAGACACAGCAACGGCTGTTTCAGGTCGGTTTGCAGGCGCTATTTTTAGCGCAATAGCGCCTGCTAACCACCCCAGTGTGAAAGGGGCCTTAGGACATATATTAAGAACAATATATGTCAAAACTTTGGACAGCAGCATACAGTGCTGGGATTGTAACCCCCTCTTTATTATCCTACAACCTACAAGAAAGACCATTAAAGCTGGAAATCTTCAACAAACCCACGTGGCCTGTATTTCTTTTGGCTGTTTTGTAAAGAACACATGGAGGTTAATGAAAAAATAAGGTCTGTTTGTGGGCAGTCATACTGTGTTTTCTCTACCTCCTGTGCTTGCATATAAGTCCTTGACAAAGAAAATCTAGTACCATGACTTTTAGCAGCCATTTTTTAAGAAATTGTGTCCTGAATGAACACAGGCTTAGGGGCCAATTTGTACTCTATGTGGGCAAAAACCATTTTGGACAGCGGCACTCTTTGATTTTGGTATCAGTGTCTATTTTTGGGTTTCTAAAGTTGTTCTCCTTGTCAATGCACTGTTTTGAATTAAAGAATTTGGAAACTATTAGAGGAGGGTGAAATGATATGATGCTAAAGAGTAGAATTCAATGACAAGGAAAATTGTGCAAGCAACATTCAGCTTTGTTTAACTACCTCAAGATCAGACACTTTTACCCAATTCCTTCCCAGACCATTTCCAGCTTTCAGTGCTGTCACAAGTTGATTCAATGACAATTACTCAGTCCTGCAACACTTTATCCAAATTAAATTTTTATCATATTTTTGAAACAGATAGAGCTTTCTTTTGGTGGTATTTAATCATCACTGTTTTTTATTTGTTTGCTATATCAATATAACAATACAGAATTTTCTTCTTTTTTTTTTTAAAGACCCTTTTTTTAGTTTCTGTTATAAAATTTTGAAAATAAATAATATTTATTTGTAAATTTAGGCCAAAATGTATTATGCTGTATTTATTTGGCAAAAATAACCCAGAGTCTATAAACCATGCTATATATATTTGAAAATTGATCAGTCGTGATGTACTGACTGCTTTCTTCATCCCCAAATTGCTCCTTTTCCGAAAGTAGACCGTCTGAGGTACAGTATTTAGTATTTATTTTTTTGAAGATGTAATTTTTTGTCACAATTTTTTGGAAAATCAAGAAATTAAATAAATGTCTTTTTACAAAGTTGTCATTTTATCAAGTTTCTTCTCACACACATTCTCCTATGCATCCCAAGTATAGGGATACCACATGTATGTAAATTTTTCACAGTCTAGCCACATAGAGAGATGCTCAAAGTCCAAGGAGCACCTTTGAGTGTTCTAGGGGCATACATTATGCATCTAATTTCCTGACTACCTATCACATTTTTGGAGGCCCTGGGGCACCAGGACAGTGGAAACACCCATAAATGACACCATTTTAGAAAGCAAACATCCCAAGGTCTTTTTTAAGAGGCATGGTGAGTCCTGAAGAAGACTTCATTGTTTTACCTCAAGTTTTAGGAAAATTTAATTTCTTTTTTTTTTTACACAAAGTGGTCAATTTAATAAGATATTTCTCACACATAGCATGGGCATACTTAGAATTTCACCCTAAAAAAACACTTCATGCTACTCCTCTTGAGTATGGCATGTGTAAGACTTTTTCAGCGTCTAGACTGATTATGTACCGGATATTGTATCTTGCTTATCACACAAATTAAAAAATTGTAACAAAAGCAATGTACTGTAATGGTAGCTTATATTCAAGTGGTCAGGGAAGGTATCGTAGTGTAGCATCACCTATAGCAGTTACAGTTCCTATAAACCAATCAAGCCTAGTCTACTGGTATATGGCTGCACCCAGGAATGCCATGTTTACTTTACCAGGGACTTGTGTCTTACAGGAACGTTGTCAGAGGGATGTGAAGATAGGTCATTTCAGATGACAGGCAGAGACATGTTCAGCAAACAGGCAAAGGATTGGTCCAGGTAGTATGCAGAAATCATGGTCAATAAACAGGCCAAGGTTAGTACAAGTGGCAGGTAGGGGCATCACT
Source organism: Lithobates sylvaticus (assembly GCA_028564925.1). Taxonomy (NCBI): domain Eukaryota; kingdom Metazoa; phylum Chordata; class Amphibia; order Anura; family Ranidae; genus Lithobates; species Lithobates sylvaticus. The sequence goes on from CM053038.1 coordinate 101,042,089, forward strand.
ACATTGGTGCGGTGGTGATCAGGAACACTGTTGCTGGCTTATTCTGGTTTGATGACATTGGGGACTAGTGTTGCAGCAACCAGGAACACTGCTGCTGATCTACCCTGATCTGGTAACACTGAGACTGTTGTGCTGACAATAAGTGACACTAGGGATGAGCCGAACACCCCCCAGTTCGGTTCACAGCAGAAAATGCGAACAGGCAAAAAAATATTTTGATCACGCGAACACCGTTAAAGTCTATGGGACATGAACATGAATAATCAAAAGTGATAATTTTAAAGGCTTATATGCAAGTCATTGTCATGAAAAGTGTTTGGGGACCCGGGTCCTGCCCCAGGGGACATGTATCAATGCAAAAAAAAGTTTTAAAAATGGCAGTTTTTTCGGGAGCAGTGATTTTAATAATACTTAAAGTGAAACAATAAAAGTGAAATATTCCTTTAAATTTCGTACCTGGGGGATGTCTATAATATGCCTGTAAAGTGGCACATGTTTCCCGTTTTTAGAACAGTCCCTGCACAAAATGACATTTCTAAAGGAAAAAAAGTAATTTAAAACTACCCGCGGCTATAATGAATTGTCGGTCCCGGCAATACAGATAAAATAAATCATTGAAAAAAAACAGCATGGGATCCCCCCAGTCCATTACCAGTCCCTTTGGGTCTGGTATGTATAAGGGGGCTACTTATAATGATATACCATTTTGATAGGGGTTGAAATGAATATGCTTAACTTTCAGCTTTTGAACAAAACTGTTGTAAGTATAGTATATTCTTTAGAAAAACGGTTTTGACCAATATGTTGACATCAGGACGCAGCTGTTATGTGGTTTTCTAACTCTGTACTTCACCAGAGGATATGGAGTGACTTAGGAGTTTTCTTGTGGTCAAATCAGCAGGTGTGTACAGTTAACAGAACTAACTGTCATACTCTAAACTTTGCCTTATATTTCCTGTTGCAAGCTAACCACCAGCACATGACTGACCTATGCCCCATATTCCATATTTCAACTGAAGACTGTCACGTGACAAGAAGATGTTAATGTATGCATATGTGTATATGTCTGATTGGTTCTTGGGAGAGTTGTCCCCTCCCTCTGCATTTCCCATAAAAGAGGAACGTATTGTCTATTAAACTTTGTAACCACTTCCACTTACAAACCCGTGTATGTGTGTGTGTTAACCACCGGTGAACTGGGATCTCCGCTCCTACCATCCCTGGCCTAGGCACTTAGAATACAAGAAGAAAGACGTGTACCTTTACAGTATGAATATTAAAGTGGGGTTGCAACCAAAAAACAAAAAGGGGCTTAAAAATCATAAAAAAAATTTAAAAAAAATAATTGGAAAAAAAAAATTTTTTTACTCACCTCTAAATGCCTGTTGCTAGGGGGTCCCTCGAAGTCTGCCACCTTCATTGCCCGGGCTAAAAGTCACTTCCTGTAGGCAACGCACAGTCATCTGGGACATGTCATGTGTCCCAGATGAGTGAGCGTCGAATCACGGCGCACGGCGCCGCTCGCGCATGCGCAGTGGGTGCCCGGCTGTGAAGCCCAGCCGGGTTCCCACATTAAGAATGCCGGCGTCGTGAGCGGAGCGGGGAACGAGGGGGGGGTCTTGTTCCCCCGCATCGCTGGACCCCGGGACAGGTAAGTGTCCGATTATTAAAAGTCAGCAGCTGCAGTATTTGTAGCTGCTGACTTTTAATTTTTTTTTTTTTGCCCGGCCCTCCACTTTAAAGAGAACCCTGAACTAAAATTAAAAATAAAAAAAAAAATTGCGTGGGGGTCCCCCCAAATTCCATACCAGGCCCTTCAGGTCCATTACCAGTCCCTTTGGGTCTGGTATGAATATTCATTTTCTGTTTACATTTTGATTGACCCTGTACCATGTGATCTCTGTGACCAGTCACAGAGATCACAGTAGAAAGCAATATCATCATGATATTAATGTCTTCAAATATATACAGGTTACATTCCTCTAACTTGTACTGTATATTGAAAAAAATAATTACCATTTGAATGAATACAGATACAGTGCCTTGAAAAAGTATTCATACCTCTTAAAGTTTTCCACATTTTGTCATGTTACAACCAAAAACGTAAATTAATTTTATTGGGATTTTATGTGCTAGACCAACACAAAGTGGCACATAATTGGGAAGTGAAAAGAAAAATGATAAATGGTTTTCAATTTTTTTTACAAATAAATATTTGAAAAGTGTGGCATTCATTTGTATTCAGCCCCCTTTACTCTGATACCCCTAACTAAAATCTAGTGGAACCAATTGCCTTCAGAAGTCACCTAATTAGTAAATAGAGTCAGAATAAAAATCTATATCAATTTTATTACACATAAAACGTCATAAACACAATATTAAAAACATAGATATGTATAAAGAAACTTTGCGATAAATACAAAAATATGTAAATCTGATGGATACATGTAACTGGTCTACGCATGGTTTCTGTGATGTAAAAAAAATTGACAAAGATAAATAATTTCAGAACTTTTTCCACTTTTAATGTGGCCCATAGACTGTACTACTTAGTTGAACAACAAACTGAAATATTTTAGGTGGAGGGAAGTAAAAATAAAAAAATAAAATAATATAATTGCAAAGGTGTGTACACCCTTGAACTACTACTTTGTTGAAGCACTTTTTGACTTAATTACAGCACTTAGGTATGAGTCTATCAGCATAGCAAATCTTGACTTGGCAATATTTTCCAACTCTTCTATGCAAAAACACTCCAAATCTGTCAGATTGAGAGGGCATCTCTTGCACACAGCCCTCTTCAAATCACCCCACAGATTTTCAATGGGATTCAGGTCTGGGCTCTGGCTGGGCCATTCCAAAACTTTAATCTTGTTCTGGTGAAACCATTCAAGAAGAAAGCCATTGTTGAAAGAAAGCTATAGGAAGTCCTGTTTGCAGTTTGCAAGAAGGCATGTGGGGGACACAGCAAACACGTGGAAGAAGATGCTCTGGTCAGATGAGACCGTAATTGAACCTTTCGACCTAAAGGCAAAATGCTAACACTGCACATCACCCTGAACACACCATCCCCACCATGAAACATGGGTGTGGCAGCATCATGCTGTGGGGATGCTTGTCTTCAGCAGAGACAGGGAAGCTGGTCAGAGTTGATGGGAAGATGGATGGAGCCAATACAGGGCAATCTTAGAAGAAAACCTGTTAGAGTCTGCAAAAGACTTGAGACTAGGGCGGAGCTTCACCTTCCAGCACTAAAAAGACCCTAAATATACAAATACATATATACAATATACAAAGATCAAATCATCTCAAACTGGTTTCTTTAACATGACAATGAGGTCACTGTACTTCAATGGCCTCCACAGTTACCATATCTCAATCCAATAGGGCACCTTTAGGATTTGATGGAAGATGGAAGATTTGCATCATGGATGTGTAGCCAACAAATCTGCAGCAACTGGGTGATGCTATCATGTCAATATGGACCGAAATCTCTGAGGAATGTTTCCAACACCTTGTTGAAATTATACGCTGAAAAATGAAGGTAGTTCTGAAGGCAAAAGAGGGTCCAACCCAAGGTTATCTGGTTGCCCTGCCTTGTTTTGATGTTTGTTAATAGGGTTGAGATGGTCCGCAGTATCCTCTCAATGCACTGATAAGGATGTTCTAGAATGTAGCTAAAAGTTTGTTAATTGTATAAGATGAATTTCCAATGTAGCCACCTCTTAAAAGAGAGGGGGTAACTGCTGCAAAAAAAACAAAAAAAAACAAATGTCATGGCTGACTATGGACTTCGAACAACATAATTGCCCTGCTTTTGGAGTGCCCAGCTCACATTCTCATCACACTGATGACCTCATCACTCTGTCACTCTTCTCTCTCCTGCTATCAACATGTCTTCTGTTAGATTATGACAACAACTGTTTGGCTCCTTTTACTGATTCTTCCTGTACTGTGCAGTGGATTGCACAAGAGTCGGAAACAAAGTGTAGATATTTATAGTGCTTGCATTAAAAAAAAAACAAAAAAAATATGATTACAGAGCTGTATTATTTTGTGTTTATAATATCTGCCTAAAGTTCAGCTTTAATAACTCCATATTTTGCATTACTAGTGTTTTTATACACTCCTCCTCAAACAATGCATTTTTAGAGTAAAAATTTCCCCATTTTTAGTATTCTAGGTCTTGTTTTTGCAGTATTCATAGGCTCCTGATTCTACAAGTAATAGAGGGTAATTGTTAAGCCTAGAAGCAACATATGGACTGTGTGAAGTCGCATGAACCTTGACATCTCTGGGGAAAGCAATTTATTTAGAGACCGGCAAGTGATCAGATGAAGAAAACAAGCATCTGATTACAGATAACTTTTGATTTTAATAGGTCAAGCCACAATCAAGGACAAACACACATCAGTACAATTGTCATCATTAGAAGAGAAACCTCCTATTGCAAACATTTTTCATTCAATTCACTTCAGTTTGTTTTCCAAACATACTGTATGTATGGAGTATAGGTCACATTTTATAGTGATTTATTTTTTTAAATTAAAAGGGGTTGCATAGTTATTTATTTTATAATTACTTTGATTATCAATGCACATTTTATTTAGTATTAATCAGGTAATTTTAGAATTTTTATAATTATCATCTTCAATTTTTTTTATTTGTTGTTGCTTTAAAAAAAGATTCCAGAGAATTCCAGTTAAAACTCTTAGAGCCGAGTTCCAGTCCCCCAAACATTTTTTTTTTAACCTCTTGGCGTCCACGCTATAGCCGAATGACGGCCACAGCGCGGACCTGAATTTCCGGCATGCGCGCTGTGATCACCGACTAACTGAGACTCGGGTGATCACAGATCCGATCACAGGCCCCTTACCACGGGATCAGCTGTCAGCCAATGACAGCTGATCACATGATGCAAACAAAAGCTCTGTAATCGTTTTTTTTCACGCTGACAGCGTGAGGAGAAAAAAAAGCAGATCACTGGCTTATATGCAAGGGACAACGGTCCCAAAGGGGAAGAGACAATTCTGCCTCATCTGTGCCACCAGTACCCCCTGCCAGGGCCACCTGCCATTGCCACCTGCCAGTGCCCACAGTGCCCACCAGTGCCACCTATCAATGCCCACGAGTGCCACCTATCAATGCCCACAAGTGCCACCTATCAATGCCCACTAGTGGTGCCAATCAGTGGCACGTAGCAGTGCTGCCTATCAGTGTAACCAACCAGTGCCGATCAGTGCCCATTATTGCCACCCATCAGTGCCCATCACTGCCACCCATCAGTGCCCATCACTGCCACCTATCGGTGCCCATCAGTGCTGCCTCATCAGCGCACATCAATGAAGGAGAAAAATTACCTGTTTGCAAAATTTTTTGAACAAAAAATAAAAACCATAGAGGTGATCACCAAAAGAAAGCTCTATTTGTGGGGAAAAAATGATAAAAATTTCATTTTGGTACAGTGTTGTATGACCGCGCAATTGTCATTCAAAGTGCATCAGCGCTGAAAGCTGAAAATTGGTCTGGACAGGAGGGGGATTTAAGTGCCCAGTAAGCAAGTGGTTAAAGACTGCTCTTTAATTGTCAAAACTTGTAAATTAACATTTCTAACATGTCATATTTATTGCACTTTTACTTTCTTGAAAAATGGTTTGTTACTCACAGATCTCAGAAGCAGGCAGGTTCCATTTTGGCTGTGGGCATCTGAAGTCCTGCTGTGCTCATTTCCTGGACTTCTGTGCATGCGCAGTAATACCTCAGCGAGACCGTTCTTCTTACTGACTGGTTGCTATAGCAATGTCGATGTCGGCCTGTTGTAGTGGGTGCTGTCAAGCTTCCTCCGCCCCCATAAGTGAAGTGGTGACAGGACCAGCGGGCTGCAGCTCAGTACAACTCAGGCAGCGTCAGTGTGAGGGGGGCAAGCTGCGGGCTGTCAGAATGTTTTCCCCGCTCGCGCCCCTTCCTTCTCCTTTCATCAGAGAAGTGAGAGCCGCTCTCTCACCCACTTACGTCATCTGCAAATAACGCGAGATTTCGGCAGTAGGCGATTCGCAAGGACTCCTGGGATACATGGCGCCGCTATCCCAGGAACCCTTGCAAATTGCCTAGTGATGTAATCACCTAGGCGAATAGGGGAGGAAGTCAAGAAGAAATAAAATAAAAAAGGTATTTCTAAGCAGAAAAAATGTTATGAAAATGCTAATGTGAAAAGGATGAGCTAAGGAGTAGGGATGAGCCGAACACCCCCGGGTTCGGTTCGCACCAGAACCTTCAAACAAGCCGAATGTTTGCGTGAATTTTCGAACCCTATTCGTTACAATGGACGCGAACGTTTGAAATCAAAATTGCTAGTTACAACGGCCAATATGCATGTTAATGTCATAAAACAGGTTTGGGGACCCGGGTCCTGCCCCAGGGGACATATATCAATGCAAAAAGAACTTTTAAAAACTAAAGTTTTTTCGGGAGCAGTCATTTTAATGATGCATAAAGTGAAAAAAAATAAGTGAAATTTTCCTTTAAATATGGTACCTGGGGGGTGTCTAAAGTATGCCTGTGAAGTGGCATGTGTTTCCCGTGTTTAGAACTGTCCCTGCACAAAATGACATTTGTAAATGAAAAAAAGAAGCCATTTAAAACCACTTGCGGCTTTAATGTCATGTCTTTTCCTGGCCATATGGCTGAAAATCCTTGCAAAAAATGGCATGGCTACCCCATCACCCCCCCCCCCCCCCCACCCCAGCCCCTTTGGGTCTTGTATGGATATTAAGGGGGACCCCGCACCCAAAATAAAACCCTATACCTACAACCCTATATACTCTGAACAGCAGTATACAGGCGGTGCAAACAAGACACGGACTGTAGGTTTGTTCTTAAGTAGAATCTGAACAGGTACATTATGAAGTGTAGCTCCATCCCCAAAAAATCTATTTTTAAGCTTTTTGGAGAACATAGGGAGGGGTTATCACCCCTGTAACATTTGCTGTCTTTGCACATCTGTTCAGAACATTTCACCTCACTTTCCGTCCCAATGACAAATGTTTTGGAAAAGTGGGGTTTTAATTGAAACAAGGATTGGTGATAAAGCATCAGTAGAGAGGAGATACCTTTTTCCCAAATTAAATCTAACAGGATCGAATTTCCCTTCCTAGGGGTAGATTTCTTCTCACTTCCTGTTTTCTCTTTCCGTTTGCAAGTAGGAGTAGTTTGTAAGTTGGATGTTTGAAAGTAGGGGCCTGCCGTATATACTCTGCAGAAAATTGCCCCATTAGATGTTGGTGTAGCCACAAGACTGTAAGCCCTCACAGTTACTCTTGGTGGGCACAGGAATGGGCCCTGCTGTGAGTTATTAGATCAAGATTTGTAATTGCATGCACCTGTTGAACAGGGCAGAAAAATTGGGCCTTTGGTGGTGGTGGAAGACGGTGTTGCCACAAGACTGTAAGCCCTCACAGTTACTCTTGGTGGGTGCAGGAATGGGCCCTGCTGTGTGTTATTAGATCAAGATTTGTAATTGCATGCACCTGTTGAACAGGGCAGAAAAATTGGGCCTTTGGTGGTGGTGGTGGTGGACAGTGTTGCCACAGGACTGTAAGCCCTCACAGTTACTCTTGGTGGGCGCAGGAATGGGCCCTGCTGTGAGTTATTAGATCAAGATTTGTAATTGCATGCATCTCTTGAACAGGGCAGAAAAATTGGGCCTTGGTGGTGGTGGTGGACGGTGTTGCCACAGGACTGTAAGCCCTCACAGTTACCCTTGGTGGGCGCAGGAATGGGCCCTGCTGTGAGTTATTAGATCAAGATTTGTAATTGCATGCACCTGTTGAACAGGGCAGAAAAATTGGGCCTTTGGTGGTGGTGGTGGTGGACGGTGTTGCCACAAGACTGTAAGCCCTCACAGTTACTCTTGGTGGGCACAGGAATGGACCCTGCTGTGAGATATTAGATCACGATTTGTAATTGCATGCACCTGCTGAATAGGGCTGAAAAATTGTGCCTTAGGCACTGGTGCTGGTGCCACAACACTGCAACCCCTCACAGATACTGTACTTGGAGCACAGCAGTCAGACGTGTTGCGAAGCATTGCTTAAAAAATTGTAATTACACGCCCCTGTTAAACAGGGGCTGAAAAATTGTGCCTTAGGCATTGGTGCTGGTGCCACAACACTGCAACCCCTCACAGATACTGTACTCTGAGCACAGCAATGAGACCTGTTGCAAAGCATTGACTAAAAATTGTAATTACCCGAAAAATTGTGCCTTAGGCACTGGTGCTGGTGCCACAACACTGCAACCCCTCACAGATACTGTACTTGGAGCACAGCAGTCAGACATGTTGCGAAGCATTGCTTAAAACATTTTAATTACACGCCCCTTTTAAACAGGGGCTGAAAAATTGTGCCTTAGGCAACGGTGCTGGTGCCACAACACTGCACCCCCTCACAGATACTGTACTTGGAGCACAGCAGTCACACCTGTTGCAAAGCATATTTTTTTTTTAAATTGTAATTACACGCCCCTGTTATACAGGGGCTGAAAAATTGTGCCTTAGGCACTGGTGTGGTGGCACCCAGAAACAAAAATGTTCTTCCAAGCTATCAAGGAATGGATCATTGAGGAGGAGGAAGAGGATAGTCAGTGAAAATAACAGGACAGTCACTCAGCATCAGCATAGGCAGTCTTGAAGGGATGTGACATTATAAATTATTCAGTTATATCCGCTTCAGGTGCCTGGTAGCTGGTGGTGATCCATGACTGATTCATTTTTATGAAGGTCAGTCGATCAACCGAGTCGGTGGACAGGCGCACCCTGTGATCAGTGACAAATCCTCCAGCAGCACTGAATGTGCGTTCCGAAAGAACGCTGGATGCAGGACAGGCCAGTAGCTCAATTGCATACTGTGCAAGCTCTGGCCAGTGATCCATCCTCAAGACCCAGTAAGCCAGAGGATTTTCGGTGGGAAAGGTGTCCAAGTCTGACCTTGCCCCTAGGTATTCCTGCACCATGTATATCAGACGCTGGCGATGGTTGCTGGAACCGATCATACCTTGGGGCTGCGGACTAAAAAATTGTCTGAACGCATCGGTCAGACGTCCACCTTCCCCACCGCTCCTTCTGCTACTGACCGAAGCCTCAGCAACTCGTCGTCCAGGACCAGGAGTTTGTAACCTCCCAGTTTCTGGGAACGCATTGCACAGACCTTTCTGCAAGGCCTCCCTGAGATGTCTCATCCTCTGCTCCCTCTGCGACGGCAAGATAAGGTCCGCAACCTTACCCTTGTACCGTGGATCAAGGAGAGTGGCCAGCCAGTAATGGTCCCTCTCCTTGATCCGAAGAATACGAGGATCCTTCCGCAGGCTTTGCAGGATCAGGGAGGCCATGCAACGTAGGTTAGCTGAGGCATTCGGTCCGGAGTCTTCTGGGTCACTGAGGACGACATGATCGCCAGCCACCTCCTCCCAGCCACGTACAAGTCCACTGGTTTGTTGGGACTGTACATCATCCCTAAAAGACTGCTGCTGCTGATGCTGATGCTGATGCTGATGCTGAGTGCCAGGCTCCACCTCCATGCTCACACAATACAATCCTCCTCCTCCTCCTCATCCTCTTCCTGTGTGATGGGTGGGACAGAAGGAACACTGTCTGGATAAAGGGGGCCTTGAGAGGCAAGGAAGTCCTCCTCTTCCTGCCTCTGTTCTGCCTCAAGTGCCCTGTCCATTATCCCATGCAGCGTATGCTCCAACAGGTGGACAAGAGGTACAGTGTCACTGATGCATGCACTGTCACTGCTCACCATCCTCGTGGCCTCCTCAAATAGTGAGAGGACAGTGCATGCATCCCTGATCATGCTCCACTGGCGTGGGGAAAAAAAGCGAAGCTCCCCTGACCCTGTCCTGGTGCCGTAGTCGCAAAGGTACTCATTGATGGCCCTCTGCTGCGTGTGCAGTCGCTGCAGCATGGCCAACGTTGAGTTCCACCTGGTGGGCATGTCACATATTAGGCGGTTCTTGGGCAGGTTCAGCTCCTTTTGCAGCTCAGTCAGCCGAGCACTGGCATTATAAGATCGGCAGAAATGCACACAGACTTTCCTGGCCTGCCTCAGGAAATCCTGTAAGCCTGGGTACCTGCCCAAGAACCGCTGCACCACCAGGTTGAGGACGTGAGCCATACAGGGCACATGGGTGAGCTGCCCCTGTCGCAGGGCGGAGAGGAGGTTGGTGCCATTGTCAGAAACCACCATTCCTGGCTTAAGCTGGCGTGGCCTCAACCACCTCTCGGCCTGCCCCTGCAGAGCTGCCAGACCCTCTGCCCCAGTGTGGCTCCTGTCCCCCAAACACACCAGCGCAAGCACGGCATGGCATCTTTTTGCCTGCGTACTCGCGTAGCCCCTTGTACGCCTACGGAGCACCGCTGGTTCCGAGGACAGAGCACTCGAAGAGGACATGGAGGAAGAAGAAGAGGAGGGGGTGGAGGAGAGAGGTGTGTCACAACCAGTAGTAGCATTTTGGAGGCGTGGTGGCGGAACAACCTCCAACACTACTGCACCTTGTCCTGCATCCCTCCCAGCTGCCAATAGAGTGACCCAATGGGCCGTGAAAGAAGGATAACGTCCCTGTCCATGCCTGCTGGACCATGAGTCAGCGGTAATATGCACCTTACCGCTGACTGCCCTGTCCAGCGAGGCATGGACATTGCCTTCCACATGCCGGTAGAGAGACGGAATCGCCTTCCGTGAGAAAAAGTGGCGTTTGGGAACCTGCCACTGAGGAACCGCACATTGAACAAACTCACGGAAGGGGGCCGAGACTACCAACTGAAAAGGCAGCAGTTGAAGTGCTAGCAATTTAGCCAAGCTAACATTCAACTGCTGGGCATGTGGATGGCTGGGAGTATACTTCTTTCGACGGTCCAGCAGCTGGGGCAGGGAAATTTGCCTGCTACAATCGGACGTCGGTGTACTGCAAGTACTTGGTTGTGACACACCTAATTCTACACCTTCAGTCCTCTCAGAGCACCTTTCAGAGAGGACTGAAGATATAGTGGGGGTGGAGATCCCAGCTGATGAGGAGCAAGGAGAGGTCCGCTTTGTTCTTTGGTGTGGGTCTTTTATGTGTGCTTGCCAACGAGCTTCCTTTGCAGGTCGACATATGTCTGCTCATGCTTGTGGTGCCCAAGCGGCTGATGTTTTGGCCACGCGAGATACGCTTGAGACAAATATTGCGAATAGCAGTGGTGCGATCTGATGCACTCGTCTCAAAAAAGGCCCACACCAAAGAACTTTTGTGATAACGTGCAGAGGCAGCGCCCTGCACAGGCGGAGCTCTGCGGTGTGATACAGTTGGTGTGCTGGCCTCTAGCTGGCCTCCAGGGGGCATCCTGCCTCGTTGGACATGTGCCGCCGCATCCTCCTCCTCCTCCTCCTCCTCCTCTCTCCCTTCAGGCACCCACGTGGAGTCAGTGACCTCATCATCCCCTCCCTCTTCACCACTAGAGCAAACCTGGCAGTAAGCTGCAGCTGGTGGAACAGTACTGCCAGATTGCTGTCCTTCAGCATCCCCTCTCTCTGCGCGCACACTACTGCCTTCCTCAAGCTGGGTATCATCATCCGAGCCTTCGAATCGTTGGGCATCCTCCTGGAGCATGTACCCAACACTGTACTCAAACAGTTCGGGGGACTCCTCAGGAGGACATGGTGGGTCTAGGGAAGGGGTGGCTGATGATGCCATTGAGTACGCATTGGCAGCTGCTCTGCCAGTACCCTGAGCCTGGGTGAGAGAGGATGAGGAGGATGAGGAGGGCTTGGTCATCCATTCTACCAAGCCTTCGGCATGATGCGGCTCAACATGTCCAGCTCCCGAAAACAAAGACAAGCGTGTCCCATGGCCACGTGCTGATGACGATGCACGACCACATCCACGACCAGCACTGTTGTCTCTAGAAACAGAGCCTGCTTGCCCTGTGTTCTTGCCTCGGGACAGTCTGCCTCTCCTTGGCGGTCTTCCAGCCATTGTAGTCGGTAGTGTATATTGTATAAAAAATAGAGCTCCTATGTGGGCTCACAACACACTGTAGGTCCTATGGGTGCTGACACAAACACACTATAGGTACTATGTGTGCTGTTGAAAAGGAAATATAGGACCTATGTGTGCTGCCACAAACACACTATAAGTCCTATGGGTGCTGACACAAACACACTATAGGTACTATGTGTGCTTCTGACAAGAAAATATAGGACCTATGTGTGCTGCCACAAACACACTATAAGTCCTATGGGTGCTGACACAAACACACTATAGGTACTATGTGTGCTGCTGACAAGAAAATATAGGACCTATGTGTGCTGCCACAAACACACTATAAGTCCTATGGGTGCTCACACAAACACACTATAGGTACTATGTGTGCTACTGACAAGGAAATATAGGACCTATGTGTTCTGCCACAAACACACTATAAGTCCTATGGGTGCTGACAAAAAAACACACTATAGGTACTATGTGTGCTGCTGACAAGAAAATATAGGACCTATGTGTGCTGCCACAGACACACTATAAGTCCTATGGGTGCTGACACAAACACACTATAGGTACTATGTGTGCTGCTGACAAGGAAATATAGGACCTATGTGTGCTGCCACAAACACACTATAAGTCCTATGGGTGCTGACAAAAAAACACACTATAGGTACTATGTGTGCTGCTGAAAAGGAAATATAGGACCTATGTGTGCTGCCACAAACACACTATAAGTCCTATGGGTGCTCACACAAACACACTATAGGTACTATGTGTGCTGCTGGCAAGGACATGTAGGACCTATGTGTGCTGCCACAAACACACTATAAGTCCTATGGGTGCTCACACAAAAACACTATAGGTACTATGTGTGCTGCTGACAAGGAAATATAGGACCTATGTGTGCTGCCACAAACACACTATAAGTCCTATGGGTGCTCACACAAACACACTATAGGTACTATATGTGCTGCTGAAAAGGAAATATAGGACCTATGTGTGCTGCCACAAACACACTATAAGTCCTATGGGTGCTGACACAAACACACTATAGTTACTATGTGTGCTCCTGACAAGAAAATATAGGACCTATGTGTGCTGCCACAAACACAGTATGGCTCCTATAAATCCCTGCCTGGGATGGGACAGAAGGTTGGGACAGAAGTTGGGGTGCAATGCTGTTCTAACAGCACTGCGATTGGTGCTACTGCTATGCTGTACTAACAGCACGCACACCAGACTAATCCCCAGCAGCAGCTAATATCACACTCACTGTGCAATCAGCAGCAATGAATGATCAGTAATGATGAATGACTCAGGTAGCAATGGTTTAGCAAAGAAATAGCAATCAAGCAAAGAAGCAAAACAATCAGCAGACTGCTCTCCCTAAAGCCGGAACACATGTGACCTGGGCCGACGGCGTGGCGGCCTTTTATATGATGGGGCGTGTACTAAAGCCCCTGAGCTTTAATTGGCTACAGGCGTCCTGCCTGTAGCCAATTATTGCTCTCCTAGTTTCCGGCGCTGTGATTGGCCAAGCATGCGGGGTCACAGTGCATGCTTGGCCAATCATCAGCCAGCAATGCACTGCGCCGGCCGCAATGCATTGCAGGCCGCTCGCATCACACGAATGTGATGCGAACGGCCCAAATAGTTCTGGGCTCGCCGAGCGAGCGAACGCCCGGTGCTCGATTCGAACGTGGGTTTGAATCGAGCACCGGGCCCATCCCTACTAAGGAGATGGAATATAGAGAAAGTTCAAAAAAATGGGTGGTACTCCGCTTTAATACTCGTAAATCATATCTTCACTCTCTTCAAGAGAGATGACTGAAGAGTCTTCAGCATTTGATATGATTCTGGGTTACCACCCAGTGACCCCTATGTCACCTCACCACAAGGGATGAGCTCATCTTTGGTATAAACCTGAAAGTAAGTTGAATCTGCCACCCACAAAGGGGCAGTGATGCACATTAACATCATGGACCTAATATGGCCACCTAATATCCTCCAATGTCACAGGAGATGCAGTTAAGTGGATCAAGTGAAGTCTCATCACTCTGCTCTTTCCCCTCTTCCTCTTCACCTGACAACATTATGCATTAGAAGACTGGCAGACTTCCAAGTCACTGCCGGCAGTGGGGACAAAGCAATCTATTGATAAAGCAAGTGAAGTGCTTTTTTTCTCCGAGCTTTGAGTATGAACTAGCCAATGGTGCCAACCGAGGGTCAGTCAGGGTTTATTTTAAAACATTTTTACTTAGAAAAAGAAACGCATAGCGAAATATTGATTCAGGGAGTTATCCAGTTAATTTTAGAAGCCAGGAAAATTAAAATTTTGGATCCCACTATTTGAGGGTCGTTCTGCTTTTTTATGGAACAAAGTGATATTAAACCCAAATTTTGCAGCTTACCAATTCTTAGATGTGATGGCTGTATCAGTTTTTTAGGCTTTCTTTCTTCCGTTTTCATCTGGTGATCCACACAGCAAGTCTGTTGTTTTTCAAAAACACAAGCACTTCAGCAGACTGTATCAGTTTACATGGATAGGACAAACCATTTAACACTGGCAGGGGTGATTAAAATGATCAGCTTTTATTTATTCATGTAAAACCTTTATTCCAAAAAGAAAACTGTTTGCTGTAACTGATTATAAAGTGTGAACTGGAGTTTGGCTTCAACATGTTAGTGTATTTAAATCTTCTAAACATTTAACACTACCCTCCACCAGATGAAAACCGAGGGAAAAAAAAGCCTAAGGCCCCTTCCACGTGGGGCAGGCTCCGTTGGAGTCCACCTGCTCAGCAAGGAATCTGTCCGCTGATCCCCGCTGAGCAGGATGGCTAATCCATGCCTGCTCCGCTTACGCAGAGCAGACACAGACACAGGGACCCGTCTGTCCGTTTACATCTGACTGCTATCCGATCCGCCAGATCTATGGGGAATGGATCCATGTAGCTGTTTTTAGCAGATAGGATCAGATGTTGGCGGGTATAAATGAACATGTGTCCATTTACAAACATCCCACTGAAGAAGCCCAATAGGAGGTGTTGTAGGTGTAATGTATGTTGTCAGATGTCCCCCAGTGTCAGTTTTTCTGTAATACGCTCATGTGAGGTATTCACACATATAGACGCTGGTGGAAGACCATTGGATGCGGAAACCTTCCCGTGGACACGGTGGATCTGTTTGCTCTTTTAAGGATGTTTGTTTATGCCTCAGCAAGGGAACTGGGCACTCCATGGCGATCGCATTCAAACTCCTAAGTAAGCAAGTCTGTGTACTTTGGGAACCATAGCATAACCATACAAAATTATGGCCCGCTGGGCCATAGTATAGTATGGCTCGCACACTGGTAGCAGTGGGAATGTGCACGCGGTTGTGTTCGAAACCATGTGCTCGCCGCATGGTTTTGCACACGGCCGTTTGCACATGTCACTTTTGCATTTCTATTTGAATATATGCATGTGTGTCATTGGTTCTTTTGAATGAATACAAGTGTCTGATTGGCTGATTCTGAAGACACCAACCTCTTTTGTTATCTATGTGTTTGGTATAAATAAAAGCAGCTTGGCTCTTTTGGTCAGGATTGATACTGAGCTCAAAGTGATACTAGCATCTGTTTGTGTTACTTGGAGAGATAAACGAGCACGCTTTCCCGGCATTATATAAGAGAGCTTTTTGTGCTTTGAAGTGCAGAGAAATTGTATGCTTATAGGGAGAAGCATAGAATTTGGCTGACAGAGGGCATAACATGTATGGATGGGAGGAGCTGAAGCCCGTGATGTCACACATCAGCTATTTGTATCAGCGTGGTGAGCTGATCTAATGCATGTTTTTCCCATATCGCAGTGAGTGTTTTTAATCCCTTGTTCAGTTTTAAATATATGTTTGGAAGCAGAGAGCACTATGGTCTTTCCTTTTATTCTATGACATGTCTCATTGATGATCCAGAATAAGGAAAGAAAGTGAAGTAGCTTTACTGACGGGAGCAGAAGGAGTGTCGTAGTACCATCTAGAGTGGAAGTCCACTAAGGCCATGATAACTCTGTAGGGGGGGGGGGGGTCAGATACTGGAGGTGAGCAGGCACTTTTTTTGGAGATGGTGTGCACTAATACACCAGAAGAAACTATATGAACTGTCACTTACTGTGTACACAGCAGTGGAGTTCTGTGCATGGGACTTTTACACTGTATTTATTATATTTGTTATTGTAGTCGTGTACTTTGTTTTTCAATTAATGTATAATTTATATATGATTGCGCTGCGCTTATATTTTGCACTATATAGTTACGAGGTGAAATTTGTGGACACACTCAACAAAGTGAAAACAGTAATCTCAGCCTAGGTTATAAGGCATATGATACATGTTAGGTCATATATTAGTTGGTGATTGCGCTACTTATATTCTCTTACACATTTACAAACACCTCTCCATAGAGGAGACTCGAGGGTCTGATGGGGTCCACCTGTCAGTTTTTCTGAAAGGCGGAAACGACCGGTCTGCTAGTGTGAAAGGAGCCTTAAAAATAAAGAAAACCAATGCAGACATTCTATCTAAATAATGGTAAGCTTCAATTTTTTTACATTTTGGGTTTTGGGTTTAATACTTGGGTTTAATACTGCCTTTAATTAAGGATTAGGGTTCTGAAGACTCAGACTGTTTGATTATTAAAGCTCATCTCTTGGTAACATTTGTTTAATGTTCAGTTTTGACTGGTGTATACTTTTACAGCAGACATTGATGGCTGCGTTTTGTTTTCAGCCTTTATATCATTGCAAGCTTGATACAAATACAACATGCAGTTTAACACACCTGATAAATAAAAGGTTTGTTTGGCAGTAACATTGTGCATATGTGATGTTATGTTATTTCCATTGCCAGTGTCAGTTTGTGTTGGTGTGCAGATTTTATGCTATAATTTGTTCAAAGCAGCCTTTATAGTCATATAATATGTGAATAAAATGTAGACATCTAATAGTATGCATGTGTTTATTAGGCATTCTACATTTCCCTGAGGGACTGATTAGCTGTTGTTTTCAGCTCAGCGTGAAATTCTTGGACCTTAGAATACATCGTTCTCCATGCCTACATTTAAATATGAGGAAAAAAAGCTGGCAAATCTGGATTTCTTAATGTTTACCATCCTCTGTCTTTGGGATCAGAGTACAAACATCTAAAATGAATAACAGGTTAATAGGACTTTTGTAAAAGATGCTCAGAACATCAAGAACTGCAGTCAGGATGGAAATCATTAGTGAACTTGCATGTCAAGTCTTGCATAATTGTTTCTTTTGTTTATGGACTACAGGAGTGCTTTTAGTGGATGGGGAGATATAAAGAGAGTCTAGGACTGAAACAAGGTGTAGTCGGTAATGACTTCATAGGATCTAGAACAGAGGTCTCCAAAACTTTCTAAACAAAGGGCCAGTTTACAGTCCTTAAAATGTGGGCCAGATTGTGGCCAGCGGAAGTAGAACATTTTCTGGTGTCAGTAGGAGCAAATGGTGTCCCCTCTTTGGTATTAGTAGGAGGAATGGTGCCCCATCAATAGTGTCAGTGGGAGAAAAAGCACCCCATCATTGGTGTCAATGGGAGGAATATTGCCCCATCATTGGTGTCAATGAAGGCAATAATGCCCCATCGTTGGCATCAGTGAGCAGACTAGTGCCCTGTTGTCAGTGTCAGGAACTATGTCCCACTGTTGTCAGTGTCAGGAACTATGCCCCACTGTTGTCAGTGTCAGGAACTATGCCCCACTGTTGCTGAAATGGGGGGAATAATGCTCCCAGGGCTGGATAAAAGCATGCAAAGGCCCGCATCTGGCCCCCGGGCTGCAGTTTGGGACCACTGATCTAGAACATAGAAACAAATCATATAGCAGATATGATTCCTTCCCTTAGGAGGGCACTAGGAGAGGGCTCTGGATTTCTGCAATAGGTTTAAACTCATCCAGGGTATGTGCAAACATGCTTCAGTCCACTGACAAGATGCTTGCAGTGCTCTCCTGCCCTCTGATTTATTTATTTATTTATTACAGGTACTTATATAGCGTTGTCAATTTATGCACCACTTTACATTTTTATTATACATTCAGATCAGTCCCTGCGTACAATTGAAAGTCGCTAGCTCACGTTTTTTTTTTTTTTTGAAAGGTGTTTATTTATAAGTTTTGCAATTAAACATAACAATCACACGGTAGTAAAGTCAATACATGAAAAGAAAAAAAAAGGGGGGGGGGGGGGGTTTAACAGGGGACCAATTACACATGCCTATAACAAATATATTTGGGGGCCTTAGCGACCCAATAAAATGATCTTAGTAGGCTCATATACTATCCCAGAGCCCTGGGAAAACATCTCCCTTTTCCTCCCCATCCATGGGCGGAGATTAAGGAGTTACAAAGCAGCCATAAGGTACCCCTAATGATACAAAAGCAGTCACACACACATCCATTCAATCATTCACACTGATTCACCGCTAACTCACATTAATACATACACATACTAGGGCCAATTTAGACAGGAGCCAATTAACCTACCAGCATGTCTTTGGAGTGTGGGAGGAAACCAGAGTACCCGGGGGAAACCCATGCAGGTACAGGAAGAACATGCAAACTCTGTGCAGGTCATGTCGTGGTTGAGATGCAAACCAGCGATCCTAGTTGAGGATATGTGCAGCTAGTATACTTCATAAAGTGGTTGTAAACCAACTTTGAAAAAAAAATAAAAACTAACCCCTGCAAGAAAAAGGCATAATGAGCTAGTATGCATAGCATACTAGCTCATCATGTAATACTCACATGAGATCAAAGCCCTCGCTGCGGTGCCCGTACACAGCACTGGCCGGCGACATCACTCCTGTGGGTTACTTCCGGGTATCGTGTGTATCGCTGTGATTGTCGATAACAGCACACTCACTGAAGCAAACGGCACAAAGTGCCATTGCTTCAGTTTGCTTCAGTACGCTT
Organism: Lithobates sylvaticus; assembly: GCA_028564925.1. Classification (NCBI taxonomy): domain Eukaryota; kingdom Metazoa; phylum Chordata; class Amphibia; order Anura; family Ranidae; genus Lithobates; species Lithobates sylvaticus. The sequence goes on from CM053038.1 coordinate 101,061,076, forward strand.
GTGCCGATGACGTCGGCAAATACAGGGGATATCTCCTAAACTGTGCAGGTTTTGGAGATATTCTGGATATCTACAGGTAAGCCTTATTATAGGCTTACCTGTAGCAAAAAGTGGTCTGTAAGGGTTTACAACCACTTTAAGAGTACAGGGGGGAAAACCATTGTAGTAATTTAGTGTAAAACCAGATAAGGTGACTTGCTGAAATGGTAGGTAGGTCTTCAATTGGGAATAATGTACATTTTCAGTTACCTGTTTTTTTTAGATATTGTACAGGATGCCATGGATAGGTCCTGAAAGGGAGATATGTGTCTCAATTATTTGGGTTGTGGTACTTTTAAGGGTGGTGAAATGAAGTACAGTTGGAGTACTCAGGGATTCTTATCAGGTTAATGATTTCTGGGGTAAGCAGATAGAGAGGGAAAGCTGATTTGCAGCTTTCTCAGGGTTATTAAGTCCTTAATGGGACCTGGAATGCAAAGATTCTGAGAGATTTTTGGGAAAGAGCCTCCAGTCCTGACTACAGGCACTGTGGTCCGGAAAGGGTTAGGAAAGGGCTAAAATAGGCAGGGTGCAAGCAGCAGGTATTTTTGAGGTGCTGGTTGTGACAGCACACAGTTGTGTGAGGGCTGTGGACTGTCTGGCTACTGAGACACTGCCTGGACTCCTATGGCCCTTTTCTGGACACCAAAGCAGGCAGAAACCTCAATGCTTAAAAAAAACTGATAATGAACCGCTGATCTAAGGGGTGATGAATTAAACTTGATGGAGATCCCAAATATAATAAAAGTTCTTTATTGGCAAGAAAACAAAAATAGTGTTGGGGCTGAATTTTTTTTAGATTTCTGGCCAATAAAGAACTTTTATTATATTTGGGATCTCCATCAAGTTTAATTCATCGCCCCTTTAGATCAGTGGTTTATTATCTGTTTTTTTTTTTTTTTTTTAAGCATTGAGGCTTCTGCCTGCTTTGGGTACCAGAAAAGGGCCATAGGGGTCCAGGCAGTGTCTCAGTAGCCAGACAGTCCACAGCCCTCCCACAACTGTGTCCTATCACAACCAGCACCTCGAAGATACCTGCTGCTTGCACCCTGAATCAGCGCTTCATTATCTGGTTTTATATGTTTTTGCTCATTTGGTCTTCTGAGTTTTTGAAGATGCGGCCTAAGGCGATTATTTAATTCTCTAATAATTTTACTTTCTTGCGCCTGGTTTCTGTTGACTTTCAGAAACCTCAACTCTAGTGTGGGACTGGTTTCTGCTGGCGGTGAGCCATAGTTTTATTTTCTGTATACCAGAGTAATGAATTGTTTTTCTTTGGTATGCTGGAGAAAGTTTTTTTTTTTTTGTTTGACTGTTGTTAAAGAATAAAAGACAGTTTGCTTTTTTACAAAATCTGCTGGTTGGTTATCCAGAACCAATAATATCACAACATGTAGGGAAGTGCTGAAGCCCCTGACAGATTTTTACAAATTTCTGCCAGGCACTGGTAGTGGGACAGAAAGTGACAAGCTTCAGAGGTGTCATATTGGACCAACAAGGCCAAAATGATCACTTTCAGTTGCAAAGTTGGTGTCGTGTAGATTTGACTTCCCCTTTGGTAAGGAACCTATCTCAAGAAACATCAAGACTTCAGCATGGAATTCTGTAAAAATTTGGATTATACTTCTGCCGGGCAGTAAAGATTTCCTAAAATATTGCAGATTTTACTTCGCCTTTGGTAAGGAACCCATCTCAAGAAACATCAAGATTTCTGCCTATCTGTAATCATGCTAGGAAATAAATTGATTAATGATAATTGTAATAAAAATAGACAAAAGTATCTGAAACTCACTGGTGCTTGTTTCGTTAATGGAAATTAGTGCCAAATCCCAGATAGGAGCCCCTAATCATTTTCAAGTGAAAATGATTGCAAATCCCGGATAAGTCCCCAATTATTTTGCTAATTCTCATTGTTTGTCTAATTATTGCAGTAATATTGAGAAAATATACCTTATTAATTACCTTAGCATATTATTGAGTGATTACTAGACAAGAATGCTGCGCATACAAACAACAGTTACAGGAATACAATACAAAAAATATAAAGTGCTACAAATATGCATTTATGTACACATGCAAAAGCTATCCATCCATTTCCTAGAAAATTAACTAGTCTGTATGCAATATGGATACACTAAAAGTTACCTAGCTTTTGTTATAGCACCATAGCAAACAAGGCTCCAGGCATTTCAAGCAGATGCAGAAAAACAGGGTCTTGGTTTTGACAGTCCTTCTCTTTCTTGTTTTGTGAATTCTGGTGTTGTTCCTTAGTAGAGACCTCCTTTCAGAGTGGCCTGCTTGCCTTATATCTTGGAGAATTTGTTAACCATTTCAACACGGGCCCTTTCAAATTGGGTTCCTACATCAGATTCTATGACGAGCCAATTTCTATCAACAGACTCTACATGGGAGGGTAGTTTCATAAGTGCCATAAGTCAAACATATCAATAGATCAGGCTATTATTGATTCTTATCAACTGAACTGCAATTACGTCTGGCTCCAGTGTTGGACCACAGCTCCTTTAAAACAATGAGAACAGCTGAGAAATGTACATTTTTAGCTGTTTCCTCATTAGCTGTTTCCTCAGTGATGTGCACTGAGAGGTGGCACTGAAGGGCACTGATAGGTGGCACTGGTGGGCACTGAGAGGTGGCACTGGTGGCACTGATAGCTGGCAGTGATGGGCACTGATAGGTGACAGTGATGGACAGGGGGCGCGCAAGGAGCGTGCAAAGGGAAGGAAATCATATGACGAAATTCAGGTCCACGCTGTAGCCGTCATTCGGCTATGGCCCGGACGTCAAGTGGTTAAAGGGTAACTCCACTTTCATGGGAGAACAATAGTACAAAAAATAATAATAATATAGGATATACAATTGCGACACTAGTCATATTGTAATTGAATGTTATTAAAAATTACCTTTCCTTTTCAATCTGCAGCTCTGTCATTTTCAGCAAAATGTAATGCAATAAGGCTACCTGGAGGTGTTCTCTGGACATAAAGTGTGCAAAACGCCCACCAGATATGTAATTTCCTGCTTGTGTAATTGGCTCACTGATTTTCCCAGAAGTCTACACTAGGATACAAGTCCAATTTTTGGCACCCCCTGCAACAAAAATTAAATTTTTGGTGAAATACTCCCAATAGGAAATCCCATCCAAACGGGACGCAGACCCTGCACATTTCCTCATTAGAGCCCTGCAAGTGCAGCAGCTGGTTGATAACTATGAAACAACTCCCATTAGACCCACTGAGCACATCAGCACAGAGAAACAAAGTGATTTATTCAGAATAACAAAAGTTAGGAATCTGCAACAGAGTTTTTTTTTTAATTCTTGTAATGTACATAGACTACCCAGAGGGGAATCTAAATTTTCTCAGCCAGTAGTTTAGATTGACTATATACCACAATATTTATTTTCCCATCGTATTAAAAGGCAAAAAAAAAATCTATTTTTGGGCAAACACTGCTTGATTTACAATGGTATGAGTTTGAGAGACGCTCCCACAAGAAAATTCATGTTTGCTAAGAAAATTTAAGTAGAACTATATGATTTTGGATAAATTGTTTTTTTTTTTTGCCATATGTGCTCCATTTGGGAGATCTCCATTCACTTCCTGTCCCATAATAAAAACAGGAAGATAGTGTAAATCCCTGCAAATTAAGGGAATTCCTTTGGGACCCCCAGGTCACCATAGCTACTGTCCCTATTGAAAGATTTCCTCTCTATTACTTTTCTGGGGACAATCCACCATTTGGGTCACATGTCTGGGGCACAGACAGCAAAAAAAAAACTGACAAGTGCTTTAATCTCTCTCCACTCTATCCAGTTTTGGCTTTAGTTATGCTTTAAACTTTTTTTGTGCTGGAAAAACACAAATATTGCTTTGTGATATGCACTACTTATATGCACTCATTGGTGCACTTACCATGGCTTGCGCTTTGAAAATCAGACTCCAGGGAGCACTAGATACAGGTTACCAAATACATAGGGCTAGTGTATACAATAGTGTTAATGGCTTGACCCATTACGTAAGGGTAATAATTCTAATATGATAATTGTTTTGCACCTGCAGTGATCACGAAATGCCTAATGCAAAGCTGCCACAATTCCAGTCTCAGAACACTACAGATGACTACAGCAGTGTAGAAACTATAAATCCTGCAGGTCAGAGGAATTAGCAATGGGACATATTACAGAGTATACAGAATTTCCCACACGTTGGGTCTTTTAGGTCCAGGTAGTAAATAGTGATTAATGAGCACCTGATACCACTGAGACCTGATCAGTATAAAGTTAGACCTTGCTGTTAGCATATCATGCCCTGCACCTTATAGGTCAAGATATTGAGCATTTTTGGCCTTATTCAAAAAGGAACCTTAACTATAATAACCTTTATAGCAACTTATCAGAAATCAACTTGTAATGGTCTGGCTTGTGCAAAATGAATTCTAATTGTCTCCTCAATTAAGAATATAGTATTTAACCACTTGCATATTGGGCACTTAAACCCTCCTCCTGCCCAGACCAATTTTCAGCTTTCAGTGCTGTTGCACTTTGAATGACAATTGCGTAGTCATACAACACTTCGGTTTTTATTTTTTGTTAAAAAAATTTAAAATGACCGAATAAAAAAAAAATATATATATATTTTTTCATATTTTGTTATAAAATTTTGCAAACAGGTAATTTTTCTCCTTCATTGATGTACGCTGATGAGGCTGCACTGATGGGCACTGATGGGCTGCACTAATGGGCAATGTAAATTTTCTCAGCCAGTAGTTTAGATTGACTATATACCACAATATTTATTTTACCATCGTATTAAAAGGCAAAAAAAACTATTCTTGTGCAAACACTGCTTGATTTACAATGGTATGAGTTTGAGAGACGCTCCCACAAGAAAATTCATGTTTGCATAAGTAGAACTATATCATTTTGGATAGAGCAAGGGAGGGTTATAACCCCTGATTGTTTTTTTTTTTTGCCATATGTGTTTCATTTGGGAGATCTCCATTCGCTTCCTGCCCCATAATCAAAACAGGAAGATAGTGTAAATCCCTGCAAATGAAGGGAATTCCTTTGGGACCCCCAGGTCACCATAACTACTGTCCCTATTGGAAGATTTCCTCTTTATTACTTTTCTGGGGACAATCCACCATTTGGGATTTTCTTTTACTTTCACTTTCAATGATAACGGTAAACAGGACAAATAAAGAGGGTACTTAAGTGGGGCACAGACAGCAAAAAAAAAAAAAATGACAAGTGCTTTAATCTCTCTCCACTCTATCCAAAACTAAAAAGTTTTGGCTTTAGTTATGCTTTAAACTTTTTTTGTGCTGGAAAAACACAAATATGGCTTTGTGATATGCACTACTTATATGCACTCATTGGTGCACTTACCCTGGCTTGCGCTTTGAAAATCAGACTCCAGGGAGCACTAAATACAGGTATGTATGTCCGTTTTTCATCCATCCGTTTTTGGATGAAAAACGGACATACATGCATCCCTATGGGATAGCGGGTGTCAGCAGATGAGCATCCGCTGACACCAGCTATCGTCCGCCTCCGCTATTGTCCGATTCTGCAGACGGGGGACAACCCTATTTTTCCATCCGTTTGCAGAGCGGATCGGATGAACACGGACAGACGGTCTGTGTTCATCCGATCCCCCATAGGGGAGAGCGGATAACTGACAGGGCGGTCCCTGCACAGTGTGCAGGGACCGTCCTGTCATCAGCCGGCTCAGCGGGGATCAGCTGAGCGATCCCCGCTGAGCAGCGGATCTTCACGGGGCGGATCAATACGGAAGGGGCCTTATGCAAAGCTGCCACAATTCCAGTCTCAGAACACTACAGATGACTACAGCAGTGTAGAAACTATAAATCCTGCAGTTCAGAGGAATTAGCAATGGGACATATTACAGAGTATACAGAATTTCCCACACGTTGTGTCTTTTAGGTCCAGGTAGTAAATAGTGATTAATGAGCACCTGATACCACTGAGACCTGATCAGTATAAAGTTAGACCTTGCTGTTAGCATATCATGCCCTGCACCTTATAGGTCAAGACATTGAGCATTTTTGGCTTTATTCAAAAAGGAACCTTAACTATAGTAACCTTTATAGCAACTTATCAGAAATCAACTTGTAATGGTCTGGCTTGTGCAAAATGAATTCTAATTGTCTCTTCAATTAAGAATATAGTATCTAACCACTTGCTTACTGGGCACTTAACCACCCCCCTCCTGCCCAGACCAATTTTCAGCTTCCAGTGCTTTTGCACTTTGAATGACAATTGCGCGGTCATACAACACTGTACCCAAATGAATATTTTTTTCCCCAAAAATAGAGCTTTCTTTTGATCACCTCTGCGGTTTTTATTTTTTGTTAAAAATTTTTAAAAAGACCGAATTAAAAAAAAAAAAATTATATTTTTTTATATTTTGTTATAAAATTTTGCAAACAGGTAATTTTTCTCCTTCATTGATGTACGCTGATGAGGCTGCACTGATGGGCACTGATGGGCTGCACTGATGGGCACCGATAGGGCTGCACTGATGGGCACCGATAAGGCGGCACTGGTGGGCACTGAGAGGTGACACAGAGGTGGCACTGAAGGGCAGCACTGAAGGGCATTGATAGGTGGGCACTGAGAAGTGGTACTAATAGGTGGCACTGATAGGTGGCACTGATAGTTGGCAGTGATCGGCGTGACAGTGATGGGCAGGGAGCACGCAAGGAGCGTGCAAAGGGGAGGAAATCTTATGACAAAATTCAGGTCCGCGCTGTAGCAGTCATTCGGCTATGGCCCGGACGTCAAGTGGTTAAATTGGGAGAACAATATTACAAAAAAATAATATAGGATATACAATTGCGACACAAGTCATATTGTAATTGAATGTTATAAAAAATTACCTTTCCTTTTCAATCTGCAGCTCTGTCATTTTCAGCAAAATGTAATGCAATAAGGCTACCTGGAGGTGTTCTGTGTACTGAATGTGTGCAGAACGCCCACCAGATATGTAATTTCCTGCTTGTGTAATTGGCTCACTGATTTTCCCAGAAGTCTGCACTAGGATACAAGTCCGATTTTTGTCACCCCCTACAACAAAAATGTAATTTTTGGTGAAATACTCCAAATATGAAATCACATCTAAAGGAATGCAGACCCTGCAATTTTCCTCATTAGTGCCCTGCAAGTGCTGCAGCTGGTTGATAACTATGAAACCACTCCCTCACTGAGCACATGGACACAGAGAAACAAAGTGATTTATTCAGAATAAAAGAAGGTAGGAATTTGCAGAGTTTTTTAAATTCTTGTAATGTACATAGATCACCCAGGGGGGAATGTTTTTTCTCAACAAAAGTGGAGTTACTCTTTAACCACTTCACGACCGCTCACTGTATATATACGTCATTTTTTTGAAGAGGGATATATCGGTAACGGCAGCAGCTGCTGCCACAACCGAGGTATCCCTCTTTACAGTGAGCGGTCCCCTTTCCGATAATGGTGGTCATCGCGGCGGATTCGCCGCGAGATCACCGTTATCGGCGGCGGGAGAGGTGCCCCCCCCTCTCGCCGCTCTCCCGTGCCTTCCGCCGCTTACCGGAACCGTCGGCAGCGGCGGAGGCGATCGGGTCCGTTCCCTGCCTGTGTATAGAGATGAGTGAGGCTAAGATGGCCGCCACTCATCTCTATACCATAGGAGGGCGGAAGCGACGTCAAAAACGTCACTTCCGCCCATACGTCTTAAAGGGAAATTTACAAATGTCATTTTTTTAAATGACATTTTTTAAATTTTTTTTTTTTTTTCCCATTGAAGTCCAAATATGAGATCTGAGGACTTTTTGACCCCAGATCTCATATTTAAGAGGACCTGTCATGCTTTTTTCTATTACAAGGGATGTTTACATTCCTTGTAATAGGAATAAAAGTGATCATTTTTTTTTTTTTTTAAAAACTGTGTAAAAAATAATACAATTAAGTAAAATAAATAATAAAAAACAAAAAAAAATTTTTTAAAACACCCCGTCCCGACGAGCTCGCGCGCAGAAGCGAACGCATACGTGAGCAGCGCCCGCATATGAAAACGGTAGTCAAACCACACATGTGATGTATCGCCGCGATCGGTAGAGCGAGAGATACATAGACCCATAGAGCCATAGACCTCCTCTGTAACTCAAAAAATGCAACCTGTAGAATTTTTTAAATGTCGCTTATGGAGATTTTTGAGGGTAAAAGTTTGACGCCATTCCACGAGCGGCCGCAATTTTGAAGCGTGACATGTTGGGTATCAATTTACTCGGCGTAACATCTTTCACAATCCAAAAAAAAATTGGGCTAATTTTACGGTTGTCTTATTTTTTTATTCAAAAAAGTGACTTTTTTCCAAAAAAAGTGCGCTTGTAAGACCGCTGCGCAAATACGGTGTGAAAAAAAGTATTGCAACGACCGCCATTTTATTCTCTAGGATGTTAGAAAAAAAACAATATATAATGTTTGGGGGTTCTAAGTCATTTTCTAGCAAAAAAAACAGTTTTAAACATGTAAACACCTAAAATCCAAAACGAGGCTGGTCTGGAAGTGGTTAAGGATCAAGAACTCTTCACTGAATAAAATCAAACCTACAGTAAATGCCTAAACCTAAATGATGTTTTTACATGAGTGATTCTCATGATAACAGGATCAGTAACAGACCACTTACTTTTTCCTATGTGTTCATTACCTCAATTATCAGGCCAACGGGATGTCGTTCCCTCAGTTTCGCTAGCAATTGTTTTAGAACAGCGTGGGGGTGACTTCAATAGGGTAAGTGATTCCCACACCTGGGTAAATTGCCAGCAGCCAAATTAGACGTTACTCTAAGAGCCTTTACCATTGGACTTCAATGGGCAAATCCAGCATTCATTTAACTTCAAATTGAGATACTTCTGAGATCATTAAAATTCATTTTAGGTGCAGGTGACCTGCTTCAGGTGCTTTTGCATTCCCACTGACTTATATGGAGAGAAAAGTAGTTCTGAAGCCAACAAAAGTCCATTAACACAGGCTCCTACAGTATTTTTTACAGCACATGCCTTGTTCAAGATTCACTGCATATATGTGTCTTGTGGCAATGTATACTATTGAAAAAGACTGATTATTTCTGGCCTATTTAATGACATTTTTGAAATTGCTAAATTTATTTACCATCTTTTTTAATGCCCCCCCTGTAGTGGTATGTCATAATGTGCTAGTATGGACTGCATACTAGCCCACTATGTTAGATGTAGCTTTAAAACAGGAGCCCTCCAGCGATGCGCTGTCACTGCTGCACTCCCATCTTCACTCAGTCTTCTTTCCATGTTCACACTCTTCAGCCATTTGAATGGCCAGGTCACAATGACGTCACTCCCACTCATGCCCACGGGAGTCATGTGAATATCTCCTAAACGGCACAAGTAAAACATACTATAAGCTTACCTGTAGGTTCAAAGGGTAAATCAGAGTTTATTACCACTTTAAAGTTATATGAGATTTTAGTAATTAGATGTAGATATAATTTAAGGCACAGGTGTTCACTGTCAACAGAGGTGATGGGGAAAATAGTGTATGGGGTCTAAGTCTGTGCCCCAACTCACCCCGCCCCACACACACACACACAGGGCAGCACCTCTGCGCCGGATCACATCCATCTCTTCCCCTGGTAAAAGCACCTCCCACAGTACACAAAAACACTGGCTAGGTACACAGTTAACCATTTGATCGCCCCTGATGTTAACCTGTTCCCAGCCAGTGTCACTAGTACAGTGACCTGATCCCTGTATTAGTGACATGATCACTGTATTGGTGTCACTGGTGCTCAAAAAGTGTCGAAAAAGTGTCAGTTAGTGTCAGAATGTCCGCCGCAATATCGCAGTCCCATTATAAGTCAGATTTTTTTGTTATCAAAGATATGTAAAACCTTGGACAGAGGCGTGCCTGTGGACGTGGTATACTTGGATTTTGCAAAAGTGTTCGATACAGTTCCCCTCACACGGCTCATGTGTAAGGTAAGGTCTACAGGCTTGAAAATATCGGTTTGTAAATGGATAGAAAACTGGCTAAATGACAGAATTCAGAGAGTCGTGGTTAATGATTCTTACTCTGAATGGTCTAAGGTTATCAGTGGTGTACCCCGAGGTTCAGTGCTGGGACCCTTACTTTTTAATATCTTTATAAATGATATTGGGTCTGGGATCAAAAGTAACATTTCCGTCTTTGCAGATGACACCAAGCTATGCAGTTGAATAACATCCTTACAGGAGGTCTCCAATTCACAAGCTGACCTCAATGCTCTGTCTAATTGGGCGACTATGTGGCAAATGAGGTTTAATGTTGATAAATGTAAAGTTATGCACTTGGGGGCTAAGAATATGCATGCATCATACATGCTAGGAGGAGTACAACTGGGGAAATCCATAGTGGAGAAGGATCTGGGGGTTTTGGTAGATCATGAGCTCAATAATAGCATGCAATGCCAAGCTGCGGTTTCCAAAGCAAGCAAAGTCCTTTCTTGTATTAAGAGAGGTATGGACTGCAGAGAGAGAGAGAGAGATATCATTTTGCCCCTGTTCAAATCATTAGTAAGACCTCATCTGGATTATGCAGTTTAGTTTTGGGCACCAGTTCTCAAAAAGGATATCGGGGAACTGGAGAAAGTGCAGAGGGCAACCAAACTGATAAGAGGCATGGAGGAAAGATTAGAGGAACTGAATTTATTCACTCTTGAGAAGAGGAGAATAAGGGGGGATATGATCAACATGTACAAATATATAAGGGGTCCATATAGTGAACTTGGTGTTGAGTTATTCACTTTACGGTCAACACAGAGGACAAGGGGGCACTCTTTACGTCTGGAGGAAAAGAGATTTCATCTCCAAGGTTTCTTCACAGTAAGAACTGTGAAAATGTGGATTAGATTCCCTCCAGAGGTGGTTCTGGCTAACTCAGTAGATTGCTTTAAGAAAGGCCTGGATACTTTCCTAAATGTACATAATATAGCTGGATACTGACATTTATATGTAAAGTTGATCCAGGGAAAATACAATTGCCTCTTGGGGGATCAGGAAGGGATTTTTTTCCCCTGCTGTAGCAGATTGGAGCATGCTCTTCTGGGTTTTTTTTTGCCTTCCTCTGGATCAACTGTGGGTATAGAATTGGGTATATTGGATTGTACGATACTTTTTATTTTTATTTATTATTTCTTTTTTTTATGGTTGAACTGGATAACTATGTAACTATGTAGCAGAATACATATTGGCCTAAATTTTTGAAGCAATTCGATTTTTTAAATTAAAAACACAGAGGTAATCAAATACCACCAAAAGAAAGCTCTATTTGTGGGGAAAAAGGACATACATTTTATTTGGGTACAAGTGGTTAAATACAATGCCTTGAAAAAGTATTCATACCACTTGACATTTTCTACTTTTTGTCATGTTACAACCAAAAAACGTAAATGTATTTTATAAGCATATTATGTGATAGACCAACACAAAGTGGCACATAATTGTGAAGTGGAAGGAAAATGATAAACGTTTTTAAAAATTCTTTACAAATAAATATCTGAAAAGTGTGGCGTGCATTTGTATTCAGCCCCTCTGAGTAAATACTTTGTAGAACCACCTTTCACAGCAATTACAGCTGGAAGTCTTTTTGTGTATGTCTCTACCAGCTTTGCACATATAGAGAGTGAAATTTATGCCCATTCTGCTTTGCAAAGTAGCTCAAGCTCTGTTAGATTAAATGGAGTGTGCCTGTGAACAGCAATTTTCAAGTCTTGCCACTGATTCTCAATTGTATTTAGGTCTGGACTTTGACTGGGCCATTCCAACACATGAATATGCTTTGATCTAAACCATTCCATTGTAGCTCTGGCTGTATGTTTGGGGTCGTTGTCCTGCTGGAAGGGGAACCTCCACCCCAGTCTAAAGTCTTTTGCAGATTCTTTTTTTTTGTATAATCTTTATTTATTGTAACGAAGAAAAAGGAAAAGTATACAAACTGGACATGCCAATTTAGTGAATGGACATGGATTCCGAAAGAACATTAAGGCAAACTCTCAATACAAAAGGCAATTCAAACAGTGATAAGCCATATTTGTTCTTCTAATTATAGGGTGTCCTTCTCCCCAGGGGCAGAGTAAGCTACCCCACTTGTATTAGGGTCACTTAGGGTTGCGTTGGCATAATTAGGCAGATACATGTTGCTCCCCAATGTGGGTAAGCATGCTAATGATTGACGTTTCACTAAGAAGCCTGCTCCCGTCCGTCCCCGTAGGAGGGGGGGGGGGTTCCAGGAACCTCCATTTGACCCTCTCCAGCCAGTATTTAGCCCGAGGGCGAACGTGAGGAAGGCAGCATTCCGTTGTGGTCCCGCCTCTCCTATGGCAGGGAGAGGGGCAACAGATAATGTACCAAGTGAACCCACTCGCAATATAATATCTAATTTTCCCTGGGCAGCTTGGACCAGATAGTCATAAGAGGATCCATAACAAACACAGAAACTAGACAAAACAAAGGTAAAGAGAGTGGTGAGGTTGGGGGGGGGGAGAGAGATGAAGGGGGGAGGCTCTCCCTTCTTGGCACGTGCCTAAGTTCCTATGTATAAAGTTTTTGTGGTGGCGTCCGGTTGGTGATCTACATTTCAGAGGGGGCTCAGATGCTATTCAAGTGGTGATCCTACCCGCATTGGGGTCTCTATCTTTTGCAGAGTCTAACATGTATTCTTCTAAGATCGCCCTGTATGTGGCTCCATCCCTCTTCCCATCAACTCTAACCAGCTTCCCTGTCCCTGCTGAAGAAAATAATTCCCACAACATGATGCTGCCACCACCATATTTCACGGTGGGGATGTTGTGTTCAGGGTGATGTGCAGTGTTTTCTGCCACACATAGCATTTTACTTTTAGGCCAAAAAGTTCAATTTTGGTCTCATCTGACCAGAGCACCTTCTTACACATGTTTGCTGTGTCCCCCACATGGCTTCTCACAAACTGCAAATGGGACTTTTTATGGCTTCCTTCAACAATGGCTTTCTTCTTGCCACTCTTTCATAAAGGCCAGATTTGTGGAGTGCACAATGAATAGTTGTCCTGTGGACAGATTCTCCCACCTGAGCTGTGGATCTCTGAAGCTCCTCCAGAGTTACCATGGGCCTCTTGGCTGCATCTCTGATTAAGGCTCTCCTTGCTCGGCCTGTCAGTTTAGGTGGACGTCCATGTCTTGGTAGGTTTGCAGTTGTGCCATACTCTTTCCATTTTTAGATAATACTCCGTGAGATGTTCAAAGCTTGGGATATTTTTTTATAACCTAATCCTGCTTTAAACTTCTACACAACTTTATCCCTGACCTGTCTGGTGTGTTCATTGGCCTTGATGATGCTGTTTGTTCACTAAGGTTCTCTAACAAACCTCTGAGTGCTTCACAGAACAGCTGTATTTATACTGAGATTAAATTACACACAGGTGGACTCTATTTACTAGGTGACTTCTGAAGGCAATTGTTTCCACTAGATTTTAGTTAGGGGTATCAGAGTAAAGGGGACTGAATAGAAGTGTGCATGCCACATTTTTTAGATATTTATTTGTAAAAAAAATTGAAAACCATTTATTATTTTCCTTCCACTTCACAATTATGTGCCACTTTGTGTTGGTCTATCACATAAAATCCATTTACGTTTTTGATTGTAACATGACAAAATTTGGAAAATTTCAACGGGGTGTGAATACTTTTTCAAGGCACTGTAAGTGGCCAGCAATTACCTGCAGCCACCACCGGAGTGAATGCATGTAGATGGGAGGTTGCTGCAAAGACCCTAGAGCAGAGTAATATGTTTTATTTTCAAGGTTATTTTCCTGAAATTGCATCTCTATATTACAGTATGTGACCAACAGGTGCATCCAACATTGGTTAAGGAATCCTTTAACTATTCAAACGGAGTTACATTCTATTAAAATACAGAATCTGTCATGTTTTACCTTGTTTACCCACTTTAGATTCCAACAAAAAACATCTGGGAAAACGATAGTCAGTACAGCAAAACAATAGCTTGCAGGTGTTTGCCTGCCACAGTTTGTGCGGTCTAATTTATTAACACACTTACTGCTGCAGGGAAGTGCAAATTGATCATCTCGAATGCTTGACAGGTCTATTGGAAATATGGGAATTCAAGAGAGACAGGCATTTTAGAAACTCTAAAAATACAATAGAAATTCTAGCACATAAAACAACACATTTAAATCATTATAACAATGATACTTTACAGAGAGTGAGTGAAATATTTTTTTTCTTAATTTCTTTATTTTAACCAAAACATTTTTGTTACAAAGGTTACGTAACAACAAAGAAGGAAAAATACAGATCACATCGGGTAACAATAGCATTATACTTATTATGCCGGATATGGTATATTCATGAGAAAGTAGAAGATGAGATTAGTGTGTAATATAACATTTAATGCATCCATATAAGTTAACTTGCATTTATAAGAGGTATTAAACCTCGTGAGGCGATCGGCAGACCTTTTTCGGTCATGCCCCTTTGACAGCCGGCCGAAAGACTTCAATACACATGGGCAGAATGTCAGCCAGTCTCTATTGAACTGGCCAATCCTGCCCAACAATCGCCCCGTGCCTAACATATTAAACTCATACTCCAACTAACACAGTTGCATACCTCCCAACATTTTAAGATGGAAATGAGGGACACCTACTAGCAAACGTATGTAGGCATAGGACATGCCCTCTGCCACACCTTCTTAAAGGAGAATTAACCAAAAAAAAAAAAGGTTAATTAAATCCACAAGAGCTTTTTTTTACCACTAATATTCTTTTATATTGGCTTTACATTTTTTTTTACAAATGCAGCAGTTTAGAATTTGGATGAAAGGTTTAGCCCTGGGAAACACTTTTTGAAAGATAAAAAGTGCATTTTATATACAACTTTGAGGATCAGACCAAAATAAGGGACACATGAGGAGGAAAGAGGGACAGAGGGACATTGCCCCAAACAAGGGACAGTCCCTCGAAATCAGGGACAGTTGGGAGCTATGCAGTTGCTAAGCAGTTGCAACAGCAGTTTATTTTCTTTTTGGAATAAAGGTGCTCCTAAATCCAGTTGGCGCCAGACGGCCTATTTAAAGGGTGCCCTGACTCCTGAATGGTGCTGACTGGTCTTTCAGCTGTGCTCCTGATACACTGAACTTGTGATTTCCTGTCTGAATACCCGTTGCTGACCTTGGCTCCTGTTTGACCCTGCTTCTGGATCCTGCTTATCTGATCTCTGGCTTTTGACCCCGGCTCTCCACTGACCTTGCTTCTGGACTGTGTTTACCTGATCCCTGGCTCCTGATCCCAGCTTCTCATCTGACCTTGCCTTTGACTGATGTCCTGGTACCTCACTGCCTGCCTGTTAACAAACCTGGCTTCCTTTGTGACCTCGCTCCAGTCCCGTTGGGCTCAGCACTTCTGCAACTACAGTCCTGCCACTAGCTGCGACTTCCTGCAACAGGTCTTCAGGTCTTCTCCTATAGGCACTCCTGTTCCTCCTGGCCCTTGGCTCCTTCTGTTCCACCCTCAGGACCTGGTCAGGAGATGCAAGAGAGGCCGACCTCGTCAATTCAGTCTCCCTTTAGGTACGTGACAACCAGTGTCTCCATTGAAAGATTTCCTCTCAATCCTGTTTTGAGGACAACCCAAAATTTGCAATTTTCTTTCACTTTCACTTTTGATGATAAAGTTAAACAGGATAAATAAAGTGGGTGGCACAGGAGGGCACATACAGCAATAAAAACCTGACAGGGATTCTGATCCTTCTAAGAAAAAAAAAAAAAACGAGGAGTTGTACTTTAAAGCAAAACAGTGATAGGTTCCTTTAAAGTATATGTAAATACAATAACTAACATTGTTAATGTAGCCACCTGCTTGGCTAAGAATGGAGAGTGAGAAAAACACTGGCAGCAGTTATTCTCTGTTGCTGATGCTCTGCAGTGCTGAACTAGTTAACAGCTTTATCAGCAAGAAAAGAGAGCTCCTGAGCAGGAAGAGTTCAACAGATTGAGTCAAGCAGCACTTTTGAACTATATTTTCCAAAGGGAGATTGCTTTTTCTCAGACTGTACAGGACATAGCTTCCTTTTGTCACGTGGGAGACTGGAGCACACTGGACATTGTTGTCCAGTGAGCACCAATACTGCTGTATATGAGAGGCCTGAGTGGGATCCAGAGCGCTGAGTTCAGGGTCGCCGACAGCAAGAGTCACCTGGGTGCGGAGCAGAGAGTGGACAAATTGCTGTATGTGACTGCATGTTGAGCTGCAATATCACTGGGACCAGTGAGCTGCTGTTGTTGGGATTTACTATCTGCTGCTAGAGAGACTGTACCCTTTAGGAACTGACCATACAGCCATCTAGTAATCTTATTGCTGTCTACAGGCTAGACTGGGACTATTCTCATGTGCACCAATGGTACAACTGGGCCCCAACGCTAGCTAGCTGAAGAGTTAAGACTAGACTGTCCTTTTACAGCTGCTGCACAGAATCCTTCATCTATTGCTTATGTTAAGAGGCACTTCTATTATATCCTAGAATGCATTCTAGACTATTTCTAGTAATATTATTCACATTGCAGTTAAAGGCTAAGTTCACCTTTTTTTCTAAATTCCAACTCCCCTATGTACCAATATACCATTAATGTACCTCTTTGACAGGAAAGAAAACACTTTCTATGTGTTCTAGACAAGGCTCCCTCAGCCTCCAGCTTGTTGTATAAAAAAAACTCCACCATTACTTCCTGGACAGCCCTTTTGATGGGAAAACTATTAAGACACAGGAAGGAGTTCACCTGCTGACCTCATTAACACACACCCTGCACCTGCCCTCTCCCTCCAGGAGATCTCTTCCTCCCACCTCTGTACATATAATCAATATCAACGAACAACATTCTCATTGAATACACAGCCAGGCTCTTCCTCTTTTTGTATGTGACTGTCTGTTTGCATAGATTGTTCATTTGGCAGAGTATGCAGGAGCTGATTGATCATATAATAAAATAGCCTATGTGGAGCAGAGCTGTAGTATTGAGAACAGGAGAAGAGTGTCCCTGGATGTCTGTGAAGCTCGCCATACACTATACAATCTGATTGTACAATCTCCTTTAGATCTACCATCAACTATGTAGTGCAATGGCCTGCTTAATTGAATGAATGTATAGAGGGTGTGTTCTCCTATTATATAATTATGGTAAATATTTATACACCACCTTTATACATGTAAAATGAACTAGTTATGCTTTTGGTGTCATTAATTGTTAACAGCTTCCCAAACGCAGAAGCAAACACACATTTTGCCATGTGAAAAAATGAACAGCAAATGCAGCAAAACGCACAGTAAAAAATGTACAAACCGTAACACACCAAAATGTCCCATGAGCTACTTTGCCAAATGTAGGGCAGCTCATTGCAATCAATGTAAATTATAAACACATATATACCACGCTGTCTATAAAAGAAATAAAACATTTTTTTTTTTTTTTTTTTTTTTTTTTTTAAACGAAAGCAGCCAGCACAGCAGTGGATAAAGTTGCAAAAATGACAAATTGGGTGAAATGTGCAGCGCTTTTGTGATCATATAAACCATAGCAAATGATATAAGTACAAAACACTTGAATAATAAATTATGTGCTCAAAAATACTCCAAGCAGTCCTCTATTATGACATGTGATGTCTATAAATAGAGGAACTTGGACGTGTGATGTCCAAAAAAAAGTCAGTGACAAACTTCAATCATGTTTGATGATAATCCTCAACCACATGTGGATATGATATAGTGACAGTCTTTAACTTGAAATATGTATGAAGTAATAACAGTTGATAGTAGATCCACCACCAAAGACACCAGAAGCTGCTTATCAGAGCGATTGAACTCAAATAGGTGTACACCTAGTGAGTCAATCAAGCTTTGTGGTATAATATACCAAGGGGATCAGATGCTCTATCCAGATATGATCTCCAGATTGACCTCCAAACAGATGTAAGGTATGGATGGACTCAGCAGATATAGGCAGTCAGCCCCACCATTAAAAGAAAGAGGAAGGCATATAGCGTAACTCTGTATGGAAATTTTAATACATGAAAACTAGGGCTGTTACTGATTAAAAATGTTGTGTTCGATTAATCGTTTTTTTTTTAATCGACTAATTTCGATTAATTATAACGCACATAGTTTTTTTCAAAAAAATGTCCCCCCATACTGTACTGTCCACATGCCCCCCCCATACTGTACTGTCCACATGCCCCCCCCATACTGTACTGTCCACATGTCCCCCCATACTGTACTGTCCACATGTCCCCCCATACTGTACTGTCCACATGTCCCCCCATACTGTACTGTCCACATGTCCCCACACCTCCCCCATACCTTAATGTTCAGTATTGTCTGCTCTGTCCGGAATAGACAGCAGGCAGACCCGTCCGTCCTCAGAGTAGACGGCACAAGCAGGCGGGCGATGATGACGTCAGCACGCCGCTACTAAGCCGCCGTCGGGTCGTCCTCGATCAAAATAATTTTGATCGATCAAAGAAATTAACGATTAATCGAACAATTAATCGTTAATTTCCGCAGCCCTAATGAAAACCAAAGCTTGAGTGACTCACTAGGTGTACATCTATTTGAGTTCAATCCCTCTGGTAAGCAGCTTCTGGTGTCTTTGGTGGTGGATCTACTATCAACTGTTATTACATCATACATATTTGAAGTTAAAGACTGTCACTATATCATATCCACATGTGGTTGAGGATTATCATCACACACAGTTGAAGTTTGTCACTGACTTTTTTTGGACATCACACATCCAAGTTCCTCTATTTATAGACATCACATGTCATAATAGAGGACTGCTTGGAGTATTTTTGAGCATTATATTATTTGCCATGGTTTATATGATCACATAAGTGCTGCACATTTCACCCAGTTTGTCATCATTGCAATCAATGGGCTGCCCTATTCGTGTTTCAGGAAAAATTTGCCAAAAAATGGCCTGAAAGTTAAATTGGTGTGTTTATACTAGAACAGTAAGGCTCCATTCACATACAGGGAGTCCCCGAGTTACGAAACCTCCGAATTGCAAACAACTCCTTCTTACGATCGGCAGGTGGTGCCAGCGGGCACATCGGAAAACGCCGCTCTGCGCATGCGAGTCCGAATTACGAACAAATCTGACTTGAGAACAAACAGGCAGTCCCTAACCTGTTCATAACTCAGGGCCTGCCTGTATGTGCATTTTCAAATGCATAGCAACCTGCAGAGAACACACAGGCTTTGTCGCATGTTTTGGAATAACTCTGCAAACGCGCATCACACTTGCAGCACAATTAAATGTTAATGGCACTCTAAGCGCAGGTAGCAGGCGAGCGTTTGCCATGCAACAAACATGCTGCAAGTGCATCAAAAAGCATGGTAAAAAATGTGACACGCTCCACTCTAAGGCTAGGTTTGCACTAATTTGGTCTGGGAAAACCTGTGATCCATGCGCGTTTCCTACACCAAATTCTAATTACACTGCCCTTGCGATCTTCAGCCGGTGTCAGTGCAATCTTAATGGCAGCCCAAATGCAGGTTGCAAATGCAGCGCATTTGCCCACGCAGGACTGCATGGTACTTTTGTTGCAGTACAGTTCCAAAATTGGTCTATGCACGACTTTTGTACGAAGCAGTGCGATTTGAGCCCGTTGGTAATGAATATGGGAACCATGGATCAAGTCCTATTTTCTGCCTAATTTTTGCCCTGACTTATGAACCCTGTAAACATTGATACCTAGCTACTTGGATTTATTTATGTTTAGTTCTTCAAACATAATAGGAAGGACAAGTAAAAACATAAAGTCATAGGTGAACAATTTTTCATTGCCATCTGTGTCTTGTTGGGGAGATCTCCCCTAATTTTCATTCTCAACATCATACTGTCACACTTGCTATGCAGCGTGTCACTAGGACAGGAAATATTAGAAATTATATTTTTGTTGCTGTTAGTGTTTGCACTGGATAGATTTTTCCCTCACTTCCTGAACCAGTTAAAACCTCCCTCTTGAAACCCCCTGCCCCTCAAACAAAACGCCGCCCCCTGTCTGGATATCTATCTTAGGAAAGGCTGCATCCTTTCCCCACATCACCGGCGTCGTCCCTAATGTGGCCAGATTCCCCTCCCGCTTGCCTTTCTTAAAACATCTGGCGAGGGTGTTATCCCCCCCCCCCACATCCTGAACATTCATGCTTGAATTTACAGGTCCCTCCAAACTTACAGGCCCCCTCATAAATTGCGGCCGGAGGTCTTCCGAGGCCTGGCAGTACTCCCGGCCCCCCCCTTGAAATGTCTGAGCCGGCGTCTTAGAACTCGACGCCATCAGCTTCATCCAGAGGGGCTAATATCTCTTGTGATCCCACTCAAAAGCCGGACGTACAGCCCTACGCTGGCGGAACTGATCGGTCGTACCGCAGCCACGCCGTTCCACCGTACCCCCGATAAGGCCTCCCCGATTGTCGTCCATGTAGCAGAACAACGCCGAACAATGTTTCAGGGTTCTTTCCCCCAATCACCTCCCGCCCACCCCAAATGGCAAACGCCTGGAGCCAATTGGCGAAAAGTCCTCGGAATGCGTCTATACTCCTTTTTTCTTCATCATCCTTTTTGCTACTATCCGGCAGGTTGAATTTTTCCAGGGGGAGAGGAGAAAATCTCCACGTACTCCCCCTTCCAAATCTTCTCCCTGACCTCCTGCCTTTAAAATGGGCCCGACGGTGGTCCTTCAAACAAGACATAGACCTGCGATTTTGCCGAAACCGTAACTAAATCATCCTCCCGTCTGTTCCTTTTCCCCTTTTTCCACCTCATTCCCTTATTCTGCTCCCACCACTCACGGAGGTCGGCTGACTTCCTGCCGTGGCGTCGGCCGCCCAACCTCCCCCGACTGTTACACCAGCCCCCCCACTTCTCAACTTCCATTACTCACCCCTCCCTGGAGCCATCCATCCTCTCACCAAAACGGCCTTCAGCACCTTAAAACCCTTCCAACAATTCCTGCATTTGCCCAGGCCAGTATCCACCCTCCCGCTTCACCGCTCGCGGTTGGTCCGTCTCTGCCAACGACAATGCGGGAGGTCCTACAGTTAAAGCCTCGGGGGGGCTGAAAAGGCACGTCCGGGAGCTGTGACCCACCCTCCTGGCCGTTTGCCCGAGTGGCCCTTGAATCCCCTCCCCCTGCTCGTGCAGAGCTGCTGGGGCGGACGTGGTCCTGAAGAGCCTGATGCGCCGGCCATCTTCCTCCCCCTTACCGCGGCCCCCCACCCCCCTCCCCCCAGTGTTCTACTGCCCCCACCTCGTGTGAAGGGCGCTGGGGCTGTTGAGGCTGTTGAAGCACTGCCACCTGATGTTAAGGATCCTCTTCCCGGTCGGCCCCCCGCCCCCCTCTCCACCAGGCCTGAGTCCCTGCCTGCTTGTGTGACCCTACAGCGCTGTCCCTCTGCACTCTCTTGGCTGGGGGGGTGGATCGCTCCCCCGTAGGGCTCCTTACCAGTCTTGAAGGTCCTGCTATGGCCCCTGGAGAGTAGCGCTCTGGCGCCCTGGACAACTCGACCACGCTGTCTGGCGCCGATCTTGGATGTCCATCGCCGCTGACCGGTCTCCTGTGCCCCTTCCTGAGCCATCAGCACCGCTGCGATCTGCTCCATGACCCTTTCGGGTCCTTGCTGTGCCGCCGCCGCCTCACAATCGCCGCAAAATCCCCTCCGTCGGCCATTGTTTTTAAAAGCACTGAGGAGCAGAGTGAAAAACACTGCCTCCTCTCGTGCTTGGCTTTCCCGCACTGACCCCGCTCCGCCCCCTCCCTTTTATATGGACGCTCCTCCCAGCTCTCACAGATGGCCCACCCCTAAATTGTTAACTCACTCCTAGCTTGCTGTGTCACCTGACACACTGTCATGGGCGGGACCTGCATGACATTTCCTGCTGTCCATTATATTTCGGTTCCTTTACTGGAACTGAGAGGAAATCTCCCCTGTGGGGACAGGAACTGACATTGTCCATTGTCCTACTGACATCTTCCACTGCTCTTCTGACATCGTCCACTGCTCTTCTGACATCATCCACTGCTCTTCTGACATCGTCCACTGCTTTTCTAAAATTGTCCACTGCACTACTGACATTGTCCATTGCCCTACTGACATCGTCCATTGCCCTACTGACATCATCCACTGCTCTTCTGACATTGTCCACTGCTCTTCTGACATTGTCCACTGCTCTTCTGACATTGTCCACTGCTCTTCTGACATTTTCCACTGCTCTTCTGACATTGTCCATTGCCCTACTGCCCATATATACATACACGCATGTGTGTTTGAGCTTTGGGGTAGGCTGCGCACACCTATGGATTTTCTAAACCTTTCCCTTCTCTATCCAAGTAAATACAATGTTGGAGTTGGGCTTTAAAGTACACTGTAGTTCTAGTTTTCTAACTTGTAGCCCTACCTATTCCCCAGCCCTCATCTTCATGAAGGTCACTCTGAAAGCAATGCCTTGGTGCTGGTCACATGACCCACCTTTGCCTGCGGCAGTTTTCTCTTGCTGAAAGAGCAGCCTTGTAAGTACATATCCAGAGAAAGAAAGCTAAACTAACGTAAATCATCTTAAAAGTTGAACTTGCTGAAGGTTTAAAAGACACAAATTAGAGTAGCTCTGTACTCATTTCTACATCTATAAAAAATTTTAATGCAAGCAATGTAAGTACCTACATGTGATTTGTTATCAGCCTGTTTTAGTCCCTGCATACCAGAGCTTAGACTGGAGAAGGGAGGATCAGCACAAGGAGACAATTAATTATGCTGATAGGAGGAGAGAACAGAGATGAGCTCATCAATATTCTGCTTGTCTTTCTAGACAGGGCTGTGTGGTGTGACAGAGCTGTGTAATTCTCTGGGACTGGATGGACAGAAACAAAAAATCTTTGGTAGGTTTAACCCCTTTATGGCCGAGGGTGAAACAAACCTTAACGCCCAGATTAGATTTGCCAACTTTGACATGTGTTAGTAAAACTGCACATATCATTGCATGTGTATCCAGGTGGATTATACTTTGTTTTTTTAGGACAAATTGGTCTTTCATTTGCTGGTAAATGTTTATTTTATTATCAAAGAAAAACTGGCCCAAAATTGTGGGGAAAAAAAAATCATTTTTTTTTAAAATGTAACTGTATATTTCTTGCTACTACCTTAACCTACCACCAAGAAAACCCCAAAATAAATTCTCCTGCTCCTGACGATTGCAGCGATACCACATATGTGTATGTTATATGTTGTTTGTACCCATAGTACAGCCCAGAAAATATAGTGAGCATTTTGCTTTTTTTATCCTACCTAAAAAACACTACAATGATACTAAATCCTCCCTTAAATATACTGACCCTGACCTTGGACCTGACCTTTGATCCCAGCCTTGATCTTTGACCCTTACCTTGACCCTGACACTAAGACTTTATCTAGCGTTTTTTTTCTTAAATTTTTTTACTATTTTTTACACACTTGTGTATGTTTACATCTTTCTCCCTTTTCTGCCCATGTGTTTTCTTTCTCAGAAGAGAAAGAAAACACATGGGCAGGCTGCACAATGACTGATTACTGTGATAGCCAATTGGAGGCTATCACAGTGATCAGGTGACTGGGAGCTGAGAATCTTGGTTCCCGATCATTAGTATGAGACACAGGGCTTTCAGTGAGAACACATACAGTTGTGCTCATAAGTTTACATACCCTGGCAGAATTTATGATTTCTTGGCCATTTTGCAGAGAATATGAATGATAACACAAAAGCTTTTCTTTAACTCATGGTTAGTATTTGGCTGAAGCCATTTATTATTAATAAACTGTGTTTACTCTTTAAATCATAATGGCAACAGAAACTACCCAAATGACCCTGATCAAAATTTTACATGCCCCAGTTCTTAATACCGTGTATTGCCCCCTTTAACATAAATGACAGCTTGTGGTATTTGTGAATGAGGCTCTTTATCTTCTCAGATGGTAAAGCTGCCCATTCCTCTTGGCAAAAAGCCTCCAGTTCCTGTAAATTCTTGGGCTGTCTTGCATGAACTGCACGTTTGAGATCTCCCAGAGTGGCTCAATGATATTGAGGTCAGGAGACTGAGATGGTCACTCCAGAACCTTCACTTTATTCTGCTATAGCCAATGACAGGTCGACTTGGCCTTGTGTTTTGGATCATTGTCATGTTGGAATGTCCAAGTACGTCCCATGTGCAGCTTTCTGGCTGATGAATGCAAATGTTCCTCCAGTATTTTTTGATAACATACTGCATTCATATTGCCAACAATTTTGACCAAATTTCCTGTGCCTTTGTAGCTCACACATCCCCAAAACATCAGCAATCCACCTCCGTACCTTTCATCATAGGCCTTGTTGACTCCTCTCCAAATGTAGCATTTATGGTTGTGGCCAAAAAGCTCAATTTTGGTCTCATCACTCCAAATTACCTGTGCCAGAAGGTTTGAGGCTTGTCTCTGTGCTGTTTGGTGTATTATAAGCGGGATAATTTGTGGCATTTGCATAGTAATGGCTTTCTTCTGGCGACTTGACCATGCAGCCCATCTTTCTTCAAGTGCCTCCTTATTGTCCATCTTGAAACAGTCACACCACACGTTTTCAGAGAGTCCTGTATTTCACCTGAAGTTCTTTGTAGGTTTTTCTTTGCATCCCGAACAATTTTCCTGGCAGTTGTGGCTGAAATTTTAGTTGGTCTACCTGACCGTGGTTTGGTTTCAACAGAACCCCTCGTTTTCCACTTCTTGATTAGAGTTTAAACACTGACGATTGGCATTCTCAATTCCTTGGATATCCTTTTATATGCCTTTCCTGTTTTTTACAGTTCAACTACCTTTTCCCACAGATCCTTTAACAATTCTTTTACTTTCCCCATGACTCACAATACAGAAACTTCAGTGCAGCACTGGATGAAAGATGCAAGGGTCTGTCAGGAGTCCATAAATGCATTGACCTTTTATACACACACACTAATTACAAGCAAACAGATCACAGGTGAGGATGTTACCTTTAATAGCCATTCAAACCCTTTGTGTCAACGTGTGTGCATGTTATCAGGCCAAAATCACCAGGGTATGTAAACTTTTGATCAGGGTAATTTGGGTAGTTTTTGTTGCCATTATGATTTAAAAAGAGTAAACACAGTTGATTGATAATAAATGGCTTCAGCCAAACACTAACCATGAGTGAAAGAAATGTTTTTGTGTTATCATTCATATTCTCTGAATAAATGGTAATAAATGTTGCAATACTTTCTGTCACACCGTATTTGCTCATCGGTCTCACAAGCACATTTTTTTGGAATAAATACACTTTTTTGAATTAAAAAATAAGACAACAGTAAAGTTAGCCCAATTTTTTTTTTTATATTGTGAAAGATAATGTTATGCCGAGTAAATTGATACCCAACATGTCATACTTCAATTTGCGTCTGCTCGTGGAATGGCAACAAACTTTTACCCTTAAAAATCTTCATAGGCAACGTTTAAAAAATTCTTCTGCACGCGAGCTCGTCGAGACGGGGCGCGCTTAAAAAAAAAAAATGTATTATTCATTTATTTACATTTCATTATTATTTATTTACATTATACATTATTTTTTTTTACATTTCATTTACTTATTCATTTTACCTTTTATTTTTTATTTTTACACCGTTTTTAAAAAAAAATAAAAAATTATCACTTTTATTCCTATTACAAGGAATGTAAACATCCCTTGTAATAGAAAAAAGCATGACAGGCATGACTGGGTCAAAAAGACCTCAGATCTCATATTTAGACTAAAATGCAATAATAAAAAAAAAAATTGTCATTTAAAAAAAAATGGCCCTTTAAGATCTGTGGGCAGAAGTGACGTTTTGACGTCGCTTCCGCCCAGCAATTGTATGGAGACGGGTGGGTGCCACCTTCCCCTCACTCGTCTCCATACCCAGCAAGTATGGACTGGTAAGTGACCACTTTTATATTGTAGCGAACCGCCCGCCGAAGAAGGGGATACTGGCTTTATGGCAGCTAGCTGCTGCCATAACAACGATATCCTCCTTCAACCAGCCAACGTAAAACTGCGGCGGGCGGTCCGTAAGTGGTTAAAGCCCACCTCCTGGACACCACAAACAGTATGTGTTACTGTATTGTTATGGGGTTAACCGCTTGCCAACCGTATAACCTAGATATGTGGTGGCAATGAGACTCTGCTGCGCCAGATCACGTACCTAGCTGCCGCTGACCCAGCTCTGCTGTGATTTTAAACAGCAGAAGCCAATCTGCAGATGCCGGCCGAAAGATTACCGCTGGCACCACCTGATCATCCGGAACACACAGAGGACAGGGCTCTGCTTATGTAAACAAGGCAGAGCTCTGTCCTATCAGCGGGGAAGTAATGGATTTGCTTTCCCCGCAAAGCAGGAAATTAAATTGATTACTTCCCCTAGTAAAAGCACATCATACTGTACACATAAATACTGGCTAGGCATACATTTAACCCTTTGATTGCCCTAGATGTTTAACCCCTTCCCAGTCAGTTGTCATTAGTACAGTAGCAGTGTATATCTTTAGCACAGATCACATTAGTGTAACTGGTTCCCAAAAAGTGTCAAAAGTGTCAGTTAGTGTCAGAATGTCCTCCTCAATAATCGCAGTCCCGCTATAGCTAATTGCCACTAGTAAAAAAAAAAAAAATCCATAGTTTGTAGACACTATAACTTTTACGTAAACCAATCAATATACACTTATTGGAATTTTTTTTTTTTAACGATAAAATATTTAGCAGAATACATATTGGCCTAAATTTATGAAGAAATTTTTTTTTTTTTTTTTTTTTAATGGATATGTTCTATGGCAGAAAGCAAAAAATATTGTTTTGTTTTTTTAATTGTCTTTTTTTTTTTTTTGTTTATAGCGCAAAAAAAAAAAAAAAGGGGTGATCAAATACCACCAAAAGAAAGCTCTATTTGTATTTGGGTACAATGTCACACGAATACGCAATTGTCAGTTAAAGTAATGCAGTGCAGTTTCACAAAAAAAAGGCCTGGTCACGAAAGGGGGTACATCTTCTGGAGGTCAAGTGGTTAAACATCTCCCATGTAAACATTTCATAGAGACATGGATGGATGGCTTTGAATATTATAAATTAAATAAACAGCATTTTTGGTTTGTGGTGCTCAGATGCAGCGCAGTTTCATTTTAAATTGGTGCAACGTGAGAACTACAAGCTCCAGTTAATATTACCAAGCTCTAATTATGTAAGTAATATCAAGCAGTATTCAGAGGCGTAACTAGAACCTTCAGGGCCCCGGTGCAAGAAACCATGAAGGGCCCCCCTGACCCCCGGGGCGATCCAGCCCCATATTTCAAGGGGCCCATGTGTCACCCCTGTACCCCTGGATAGGAAGAGCGGCGGTGACGGCATATAGAGGACCCAATCCCCTCCATTTTCTTCCTGCAGTCATGACTTCAGGAGGAAAATGGAGGGTATTGGTTCCTCTATATGCCGCCCGCTACCCCTCCTATCCAGGTGTACAGGGGTGACACATACAGGGGTGACACGTGGGCCCCCTGAAGCATGGGGCTGGGATGAGTGGCAGTGAGCGGTGGTGGCAGTGACGGGGGAATGGGATGGCATAAGTGGTGGGGGGTTGGATGGGATGAGTGGCAGCAGTGGTGGGGGGGATGGGATCAGTTTTGGCTGTGAGGGGGGCTAGATCACTGGCAGTGGTGAAGGTTGAGGGGGGTGGGATCAGTGGAGGTGTGGGGGATGGGATCAGTGGCGGTGGTGGTGGCAGTGGTGGTGAGGGGGGTTGGGATCAGTGGTGGCGGCGGTGATGGGATCAGTGGTGGGGGTTGGTGGGATTAGTGGCGGTGATGGGATCAGTGGTGGCGGTGATGGTGATGGGATCAGTGGTGGCGGTGATGGTGGTGGGATCAGTGGTGGCGGTGATGGTGGGATTAGTGGCGGTGATGGGATCAGTGGTGGCGGTGATGGTGGTGGGATCAGTGGTGGGGGTTGGTGGGATTAGTGGCGGTGATGGGATCAGTGGTGGCGGTGATGGTGGTGGGATCAGTGGCGGTGACGGTTGTGGGATTAGTGGCGGTGATGGGATCAGTGGTGGCGGTGATGGTGGTGGGATCAGTGGCGGTGACGGTTGTGGGATTAGTGGCGGTGATGGGATCAGTGGTGGCGGTGATGGTGGTGGGATTAGTGGCGGTGATGGTGGTGGGATTAGTGGCGGTGATGGGATCAGTGGTGGCGGTGATGGTGGTGGGATCAGTGGCGGTGATGGTGGTGGGATCAGTGGCGGTGATGGTGGTGGGGGGGGGGTGGGAGCAGTGGCAGTGGTGGTGCTATCCTCCCCCACCACCACCTCTGCCTCATACTGATCCCATCCCACCACCACAGATCTCATCCCTATCCCACAGGGATAAGATCTGTGGTAGTGACAGGGGTAAGTAAGAGGCAGATGTGGTGGTGGGGGAGGATAGCACCACCACCGTCACCGCCACTTGCAGTTGCACTATTTTATCACTTACTTTTTCAGTCGCTCCATACCTCCAGGGATGCTCCTGTGATATGGGATTTCCTGCACAGGGGAGAGCTGCATTGGTGTCAGCCGGTAAGCTGACTTTCCCTTCCAGCGTCTGCCCCTGAACAGCGGAGGACGTGAAGGCGGGCCCCTGGACACCGGAGGATGTGAGGGTTTGCCCCAGGCGGGGGTGAACGTGCGTGCGGGCCCCCGGCGGGGGAGGACTTGCGGGCTGGTCCCCGGCGGGGGAGAACATGCTTGCGGGTCCCCAGCGGGGGAGAACGTGCGGGCGGGCCCCCGGCGGGCGAAAACGTGCGGGCGGGTCCCCGGCGGGCGAGAACGTGCGGGCTGGTCCCCGGCGGGGGAGAACATGCTTGCGGGTCCCCGGCGGGGGAGAACGTGCGGGCGGGCCCCCGGCGGGCGAAAACGTGCGGGCGGGCCCCCGGCGGGCGAAAACGTGCGGGCGGGTCCCCGGCGGGCGAGAACGTGCGGGCGGGCCCCCGGCGGGCGAGAACGTGCAGGCGGGCCAGTGGGCCCCCCCACAGTGACGGAACTTCAGGGCCCAGTCGCAACTGCGACTGATGCGACCCTGGTAGTTCCGCCACTGGCAGTATTGTAAAATCAACCCATAAAAATAAATGATTTAGAATAGGAAAGCAAATCCTTGTCTTCTGAAAAACATGATCTAAATCTAAAGATCTAGTTATCATTTTACTTGAATTAACTCTCAGTGATGTCAAGAAGGCCTTTGTGTTTAATGTGGTTGGATCAGAGTCAGCCCATGCTATTTAGTTAGTTAGTCTATTTGTATCTTAACGCTCTCACCAAATTTCCAGCTGTGAAAGCCAAGTAATATGCCGCGTACATACGGTTGGACTTTATGGCGGCAAATGTGCAATCGGAGCTTGTTGTCGGAAAGTCCGACCGTGTGTAGGCTCCTTCGGACAGTGTCCATCGGAATTTCCGTTGCACAAATTTGAGATCTGGTTCTCAAATTTTCCGACAACAAAATCCGCTCGCATAAATTCCGATCTTGTGTAGACAATTCCAACGCACAAAGTGCCACGCATGCTCGGAATCAAGCAGAAGAGTAGCACTGGCTATTGAACTTCATTTTTCTCGGCTCGTCGTAAGTCTTGCAAGTCACTGCGTTCTTGACGTTCGGAATTTCTGACCAACTTTGTGTATGCAAGACAAGTTTGAGCCAACATCCATCAGAAAAAAAACATTGGAATTTTGTTGTCGGAATGTCAGATCGTGTGTTTGCGGCAATAAAGTCTTACACCTACCTAATGTTTTAATGTGAAGTTCCAGTCTGCAAAGAAAAAGAGTTAAAGGTCAGCAGCTACAAATACTGTAGCTGCTGACTTTTATAAGGACACTTACCTGTTCAGGAATCCCGCAATGTCGGCACCCCTAACCGAGATTCGTCCATCAGCTTCGGGTGCAGCCGCCGGCATCTTCACTAAGGGAAACAGGAAGGGAAGTGTCACGTTCTGGGTACGACGGGGAACAGGAGGTGGATCCCCTATGCCAATGGGGCGATAGCACGGGTTGTATTGGAGGACCGGTTCTAATGTTGCTACTGGTTTTCACCAGAGCCCGCCGCAAGGCGGGATGGACTTGTAGCGGCGGTAGCAACCAGGTCGTGTCTTCCAATAGCAACTCGACCCCACTGACAGCTGAGACAGGCGCGGTACACAAGGATTAGGCAGAGGCAAGGTCAAACGTAGCAAAGGGTCAAGGCAGGTGGCAAAGGTTCGTAGTCGGGGGCAACAGCAAAAGGTCTGGATACACAGAAGGAGCAAAACACACTAACGCTTTCACTGGGCACTAAAGCAACACAAGATCCGGCGAGGACAGGAAGGGGAAGTGGGTTTTTATTAGTTTTGGGTGGAACTGTAATTGGGCCAGGCACCAATTGATAGTGCGCTGGCCCTTTAACTGGGGGAAGACTCGCGCGCGCGTGCCTAGGGGGGGCGGGGGCGCACGCACGCCGAGGGAAGGCTGCAGAGGACAGGTGAGAGGAGCGGGAATGCGATCCCCGGGCAGACCGTGGATCGCATCCCGGAAACAAAGCAGCGCCTGCGGTCAGGGGAGCCGACCGAGGCGCAGCAGGGAAGAGAACGCCGTGAGCGCTCCGGGGTGGAGGAGGTACCCGGAGCGCTCGGCGTTACAGTACCCCCCCTTGGGTCTCCCCCTCTTCCTGGGCCTCCCCCTCCTCCTGGAACCCAAGAACCTGCAGATGAGATCCTTGTCAATGATGTTACCCTCAGGTTCCCAAGACCTCTCCTCAGGCCCACAGTTCTCCCAGTCAACAAGATAGAAACGTTTACCTCGGACGGTTCTACAGGCAAGGATCTCTTTAATGGAGAAGATGTCGGAGGAGCCGGTGACCGGAGCAGGAGCGGCGACCTTGGGGGAAAAGCGATTAAGAACAAAGGGCTTGAGGAGAGAAACATGGAAGGAGTTGGGAATGCGAAGGGAAGGAGGAAGATGCAGTTTGTAGGACACGGAATTCATCCGAGCCTTGATCTTGAATGGGCCGAGGTAGCGGGGACCCAACTTGTAACTGGGGATGCGGAACCTAATGTACTTGGAGGAGAGCCACACCCTATCGCCAGGGGAGAATACCGGAGGAGGTCTTCTTTTGCTGTCAGCATGTTTCTTCATGCGAGAAGAGGCCAGGGCAAGCGACCTTTGGGTCTCTTTCCAGATGGACGACAGCTCCTGGGTGACTTCGTCTACAGCGGGGACTCCGGAAGAAGTGGGGATGGGTAGGGGGGGAAGAGGATGACGGCCGTAAACCACAAAGAAGGGTGATTGAGAGGAAGACTCAGACTCTTTCAAGTTATAAGAAAATTCGGCCCAGGGCAGGAGGTCAGCCCAGTCGTCTTGACGGGCCGAGACAAAGTGTCGCAGGTAGGCCCCAAGGATCTGGTTGACTCTCTCCACTTGTCCATTGGACTGAGGGTGGTAGGCAGAGGAGAAGTCTAGTTTGACTTTCAGTTGACTGCAGAGTGCTCTCCAGAATTTAGACACAAATTGGACGCCTCTGTCCGAGACAATGTGGGATGGAAGTCCATGAAGACGGAAAATCTGAAGGAAGAAATGTTTCGCGAGTATAGGTGCCGAAGGAAGCCCTGGAAGCGGGACAAAATGTGCCATTTTGGAGAAACGATCCACGACCACCCATATGGTGGTGTGGCCGTGGGAAGGAGGGAGGTAAGAGAGATTTTTGTGATCAGTGAAGATCGTGATGAGATGAATGGACCCCTCAAGGAGATGTCTCCACTCCTCAAGTGCTAACTTAATAGCCAGTAATTCACGGTCTCCAATGGAATAATTCTTTTCAGGGGGGGAAAAGGTCTTTGAGAAAAAAACACAGGTGATGTTCTTGCCCTTGGAGTCTTTCTGGAGAAGCACGGCTCCAGCTCCCACAGAGGAGGCATCGACTTCCAGGAGGAACGGTTTGAGAGGGTCAGGCCTGGATAGAACGGGGGCAGCGGCAAAGACAGACTTGAGATGGTTAAATGCCTCATCAGCTTGAGGAGGCCAAGACCTCGGATTCGCATCTTTTTTGGTTAGTGCCACAATAGGCGCGACAATGGTGGAGAAGTGGGAAATGAACTGGCTGTAATAGTTGGCGAATCCAAGGAAACGCTGGATGGCCCGTAGCCCAGTAGAACGTGGCCAGTTCAGGACGGCAGAAAGTTTCTCCGGGTCCATTTGGAGCCCTTGTCCAGAGACCAAGTAACCCAGGAAGGGAAGACTGCAGCGTTCAAAGAGACATTTCTCTAGTTTGGCGTAAAGACGGTTATCACGGAGCCGTTGGAGTACTTGACGGACATGAAGACGGTGCTCCTCCAAGCTAGAGGAGAAAATCAGGATATCATCCAGATAGACAACAACACAGGAAAACAGCAAGTCTCTGAAGATCTCGTTCACAAAATCTTGAAAGACCGCAGGGGCATTGCATAAACCAAAGGGCATGACGAGGTATTCAAAGTGTCCGTCACGGGTGTTGAAGGCGGTTTTCCATTCATCGCCTTTACGAATACGGATGAGATTATATGCGCCCCGGAGGTCCAGTTTGGTAAAAATGCTTGCTCCGCGCAAACGGTCAAAAAGTTCTGAGATGAGAGGCAGTGGGTAGCGATTCTTCACAGTGATTTTATTAAGACTACGATAGTCAATGCAGGGACGCAAAGACCCGTCTTTTTTGGCGACAAAGAAGAATCCTGCTCCCGCAGGGGAAGAGGACTTGCGGATGAAACCTTTCTTGAGGTTCTCCTGGATGTACTCAGTCATGGCTTGTGTCTCCGGAATGGAGAGAGGGTAGATCCTACCACGGGACGGGGTGGTACCAGGGAGGAGATCAATAGGGCAATCAAAGGGTCTATGTGGCGGCAAGACCTCAGCTTGTTTTTTGCAAAACACATCGGAAAAGTCTCGGTAAGGCTTGGGAAGACTAGGCAGAGAGGCAGAGATGGAGACTTGTTTAATGGGTACCGCTTTGAGGCAATGCCTGAGGCAGGAAGGGCCCCAACTTTTCATGTCC
The DNA here is from genome assembly GCA_028564925.1 of Lithobates sylvaticus. Lineage (NCBI taxonomy): Eukaryota > Metazoa > Chordata > Amphibia > Anura > Ranidae > Lithobates > Lithobates sylvaticus. The sequence goes on from CM053038.1 coordinate 101,094,318, forward strand.
CCCGAGGACCAGTCGAGGGTAGGCGAATGTAGCTGGAGCCAGGGTAGGCCCAAAAGGATCTCAGAGGTACAGTTGGGTAACACCAAGAAGCTAATCTTTTCGTGATGGAGAACTCCAATCTTCATGAGGAGAGGTTCAGTGCGATAGCGCACGATACAGTTCAGGTTTTGACCATTTACAGAGGTGATAAAAAAGGGCTTGACGAGACGGGTAACTGGAACATTAAATTTGTTGATGAGTGAGGCTTCAATGAAGTTTCCTGCCGAACCAGAGTCCAGAAAGGCCACAGCGGAGAAAGAGGATCTCTTGGTCAGAGAAATCCTCACAGGAATGGTCAGACGTGGAGAGGAAGAATCCACACCTAGCAGCGCCTCTCCCACGTTAGCTAGGTGCGAGCGTTTCCCTGACGCTGAGGGAGGATAGAGCAGTCTTTTAAGAAATGATCGGGACTGGCGCAATACAGGCACAGATTATGGTCTCGGCGGCGAGTCCTCTCTTGAGTGGACAAACGTGACCGATCCACTTGCATAGCCTCTTCAGCAAGAGGAGCCGGAACGGGTTGCAGAGGATTCTGGAAGAGAGGTGCCAGGCGAGGAAACCGCCTGACGCGACCAAAGTCCTTTTCCTGGCGTAGCTCAAGGCGTCTTTCGGTATAACGCATGTCAATGCGGGTGGCTAGCTGGATGAGTTCAGACAGGGTAGCAGGAATCTCACGTGCGGCCAGCACATCTTTGACATGACTGGATAGACCTTTTTTGAAGGTCGCGCAGAGGGCCTCATTGTTCCAGGAGAGTTCAGATGCCAGGGTGCGGAACTGAATGGCGTAATCGCCCACTGAAGAATTCCCCTGGACGAGGTTCAGGAGAGCCGTCTCGGCAGAGGAGGCCCGGGCTGGTTCTTCGAAGACACTGCGGACTTCAGAGAAGAAGGCTGGAATAGAAGCTGTGGCAGGATCGCCACGGTCCCATAGTGGCGTGGCCCAGGCTAGGGCCTTATCAGATAGTAGGCTAACCACGAACGCCACCTTTGACCGTTCTGTGGGGAACTGGTCCGACAACATCTCCAGATGGAGGGAACACTGGGATAGGAACCCTCGGCACAGCTTGGGATCCCCATTGAATTTGTCAGGAAGGGACAGGCGGACTCTAGCAGCAGCAACTCGTGGTGGAGGAGATGCAGGAGGTGGTGGAGGAGATGGTAGAAGCTGCTGTAGCATAGCAGTCAACTGCGCCAATTGCTGTCCTTGTTGAGCGACCACCGTGGTCAGATCCGAGAGGCTTGGCAGAGGGACCTCAGCGGGATCCATGGCCGGATCTACTGTCACGTTCCGGGTACGACGGGGAACAGGAGGTGGATCCCCTATGCCAATGGGGCGATAGCACGGGTTGTATTGGAGGACCGGTTCTAATGTTGCTACTGGTTTTCACCAGAGCCCGCCGCAAGGCGGGATGGACTTGTAGCGGCGGTAGCAACCAGGTCGTGTCTTCCAATAGCAACTCGACCCCACTGACAGCTGAGACAGGCGCGGTACACAAGGATTAGGCAGAGGCAAGGTCAAACGTAGCAAAGGGTCAAGGCAGGTGGCAAAGGTTCGTAGTCGGGGGCAACAGCAAAAGGTCTGGATACACAGAAGGAGCAAAACACACTAACGCTTTCACTGGGCACTAAAGCAACACAAGATCCGGCGAGGACAGGAAGGGGAAGTGGGTTTTTATTAGTTTTGGGTGGAACTGTAATTGGGCCAGGCACCAATTGATAGTGCGCTGGCCCTTTAACTGGGGGAAGACTCGCGCGCGCACGCCTGGGGAGCGGGGGCGCGCGCACGCCGAGGGAAGGCTGCAGAGGACAGGTGAGAGGAGCGGGATGCGATCCCGGGCAGACCGTGGATCGCATCCCGGAAACAAAGCAGCGCCTGCGGTCAGGGGAGCCGACCGAGGCGCTGCAGGGAAGAGAACGCCGTGAGCGCTCCGGGGTGGAGGAGGTACCCGGAGCGCTCGGCGTTACAGGAAGCCTTGCGGCTTCACAGCCTGTTTCCTACTGCGCATGCGCCAGTCTCACTGCACTTTTCTGAATGTTCCTGCTGTCTTCTGTGACCTCTGCGGGGGAAGGAATTGCGTAGATCGTCACGATCGTTGTGTGGTGATCTTACCCAGGAGTGGAAGCGGGTATCTGGTTTCAACAGGTATCCGCTCCCCCTCTAAACGGGGCAGCGGAGGGAGGGAGAAAGGAAACAAGCAGAGCTTCCCCTTTTGGGTGGAGCTCTGCTTTAACTGTGATGATAATATTGCAGCCACGCAGGGAGAGCAGTGTTTTAAACATTTGCTTTAGCTATCACTATGGCTGCCCTATGTAATATACAGTGTATAATCACTAACTATAAACTATGGCTGCCCTATGTAATATACAGTGTATAATCACTAACTATAAACAATAGAAACAAGTTTTTTAAAACATATTTTGAAGGTTATTATACATCAAGCAGATCTATTTTCCATTTTTTTTTGTTTAAAATTAAAATTTTTGTAACTGTAATGGTAAGTGATGGTGATAATTCTGGCTATGTAGTGTGGCAGGGACCTTTAAATTACAAAAATGTCTGAACAGAATGAGGACTGTGATATATGATATATTATTTTAGTGTGAATGTGCGTGTGTATATGCTTGCACACATTTCAATCTAATATTTGACTTGCAACCAGGTTCAATCACCTGCAGGGTTCTGTTATCTTTAAAGGTGCTCCAGCTAGTAAAATATTTGTACCTGAACTATGTCTGTCTACTACAATCGCCATGGAAAAGTCTAACCTTAGCCTCTGGAAGTTCTGTTTTTAATTTTTAATATTTAATACATATCATTAGATGTGGTGGCTGCATTCCTTTTTTTGCTTTTAGGCTTGTTTCGCTATGTTTTCACCTGGTGATCTGGTCAGTAATACAATTTCTGTGGTAGGGTGCCTATACTCTGGATGAAGGAGCAACAGAGACACCTTTGGACAGCGGCATTGTCAGTCCTAGGCGGGAGGGGAGGGGTAGATGTACTTGCAGATTTAGATACATTAAACAAATTGAAGCCAAACTCCAGCTAACACTTTATAAGCAGGTAACAGTTTGTTTTTCATTTTGGGAAAAAAGGTTTTACATAAATATATAATAGCTGACGATTATAAGCACGCCTGCAAGCGGTAAATGGTTTGTCTTAAACATCTAACTGCTACATCTGTAGAACAGCTTGTGTCATATATTCTGGATATGGCAACTGGGTCAGGTATATGGGTGGCCAAAAATGCCAGGAATCTTGCCATTTTTGTCTCCCCGTGTCAATAATCCTCTGTCTCTGGCTACACCAATAGCTTCTTTTTTTTTTTTTTTGAGTTTTATCCGTTGTGCTAATTCATATGTCCTTTCGCAGCCTGTATTGCTTGGAATCCGTCGGTGAGGGTTCCTAAACATATTGCCTCCTCTACCTCCTGCACTTCATTAGACAGGAATGAGTAACCTTTCCGCAGTAGCTCTTTCAGAATAGATTTCCTCTCATATATGCTCCCCTAATTACGCGTTGATCGGTCCCATTTAATTAAGGCAGGCCTTCCGAGGCAGCATTCTCCTGCCAGAACATGGTATGTTCCATGCTAATAGCTTTTAGTACCATTGGCTCTGTGAGCCAGTAAGGGGACTCATACGCCAGATGCGATCAGCATCCTGTCCCTGCACTCACTCATGGTGAGTTCAGAGGAGAGTGATCGGAAAGCGCTCTGGAGAGATATGACACCTCCACCTTTTGCAATATTATCTCTGGAGTAAAGAAACATATCAAGTCGTGATAAGGACTGGTAGGACTCAGATATACAATGAGAACTCTCCTTTCTATCTGGGAATTTCCACCTCAAAACTTCCGTTAGATCATATGCTTCAGCCCATTCTTTCAGGGTAGTGAGATTGAGGTCTGGTACATCTGAGCCTATCCATGCTCCCCCGTCCATAACTTTGTTTTAAAATCGCCCCCAATGATAAGGTGACCCTGTATCATGGGGAGGACTGCGGCCATACATTTGTCCAAAATTGGTGGCGGAACATATATATTTACAATGGTATAAAAGATTCCTATATTCAGTACCACTGCTACATAGCAGCCCTGCGGAATCAATTGTTGACCTCTAGTTATCTGAACAGGTAGGGACCTGAGAATCAATATAGAGACACCTCTGGAGTATGAGGAGTACGTTGCATGGAATGCATGAGCAACATATCTTCTCTTTTAATGCCATGACTTTAGACCCTACCAGGTGTGTCTCTTGTAAGCAACATAATGTGCGATTTCGTGCGTTTTAGGTAGTCCAATACAAAGATCTCTTGATCCTTTGAGTTCAGACTCGCAATTCCAGGTAAGGCACTTAAGACTCATCTATAAATCGTGAATAATCTTTTGTAAAGTAAATACACACATATTTCTTAGGCATAGAGAGGTATAAATATCGGCTGGAGTATTCAGATTATAGGTTAACATGGCTTGGTGTGGCTTTTCATGCAATGATACTGTAGTAACACATCTTGATGGTAGTACCGTGTAGTGAAGGTAAAATACAAACTGCACCAAATAGAAAACACTTTGGTGTTAACTAACCCTACCCTCCCCCACCTGCTCATTGCCCAAACCTCAACGAGCTTCTTCCAGTAACCATGTGAATAACTGTGAGCGTGACCAACTGGATCCCTCAGTTAACATGTAGCACCAAAAAGTCCCTTTAGAAAGAAAAAACAAAATAAAACAAAAGGGTAGTCAAAAATGAAAATGGTAAGTTTAAGCACGTGTCTCGGGGAGCGATGGAGACACCTGTAAAAGAAAAAACGTTCAGATAGCGTTTCTGATGTTTGAAAGTCCTAGTCGGGCATAGTATAATCAAAACTTGCTCATCAACTGTGGGTGGATATGTAGTGTCGTGGTACCTGTATTCAGTTCTGGAAAAGTCCATCCTCACCGCCATTCCATCCTTGGTGATCAGGTGCTTCACCCCAATATAGGGCATCCTAGTATTCTTTAACTGAACCAAGAAAAAGTTAAATAGAAACAAAAAGTAAGGCACATTAGGGAAGGATGCCTGGGCTAGATTCTATTAATCATGATTTCCTGTGTATATTTGTATGGGATATCATAAGTCTGGGTACTTAGGGCCTAGGCCAATCAAGCCAGTCCGCAGCTTCCGCTGAGGGTCAGGAAGAACTGGACTCTGCCGTCGTTGTTGACTCGCAATTTAAAAAAAACAGACTTACTGGCAGGATCACCAGGTAGATTTCTGGCATTTCGCATGATGTTCTCCTTATCTCTGAAATGCAATATTTTTGCAAGCAGTGGGCCTAAAGGGGGCGCATAGGGACTCTATGAGCTCGCTCGATAGCAAACATAGGTGAGAGATGTTCAGCCAGCCACTTTTCCACTTTGCCTTCTGAGCCTTCTGGAAAGCCAATAATGCGTAGATTGTTTCTGCGCAAAATATAATACAGTAAAAATAAAATAAAGAAAGCCTAAAAAATGTAATAAATGCAGCCACTACATCTAAGAATTGGTAAGCTGCAATATAATACAGTAAAGGTTTGATAAACATATATTCTCAATGAAGATACATTAATCTTTTTCTTTATGGTACAGTTCAGTGTCACCTCCCTGTTCATATCCTGCTAATAGGAAAATCACTAAATTACAATGATGAGACATTTTTGTTCTCCGTAAGCATATTAAAGGGTGTTCTGATTCGTTTATTACCGTCATTTCTGTTGGATACACCCAAAAGTGTCCAATGTTGGAGATTCTTTGGTCGGTGTAGACCTGCAAAGCAGTGAACATTGGAGGCACCAGCTAATTTTAATTTTTTTAAGTTAAAACTTAGCAAATGGCTTTGTTTATTTACTATACAGTATTAGTCAGTGAATTTCTTTGCTAAAATGTAAATCCTTATCATTTATAGCAGGGAGTACATAACTATGTTATTACTACCCTTATTAGAATTCTGAATATTTGTATTTATTTTACAGAAAAAAAAGATATACTGTATGTATACTGCACATATATTTAAAAAACCCAAACAAAACAAAAAAACTAACAAAAAAAACCTTACTGCACTCTACTGGTGCTTCCACACCCTGACATTAATACAGTTACATAATCTTTTGAGCAGCCTTGTTGGAAATTGAATAAAGTGGTTCCAGTTTGGTTAATTGAAGTCCAATTAGCAGCCGTTATAATAGTCAAAACAGGAAATGAGGATATGAATTACTGACTGTGTTTATTATCAATCAGGTGAATGAATAATCAAACATGTTTTTTTTAAAGTGGTTGTAAACCCTAAAAAAACAAAACAAAAACAAAAAACCTGCAAAAGGCACTATGAGCTAGTATGCATAGCATACTAGCTCATTGAATTACTTACCTGAGATCGAAGCCCCCGCAGCGCTCCTTGTTCACCGCTCCGGCAGCCATCATCGCTCCCAGAGTTACTTCCGGATATCACGGGCTCCGGCGCTGTGATTGGTCAGAGCCGCGATGAGGTCACTCCCGCGAATGCGCACGGGAGCTGCCGGTAACGGCACAGTCTAACTGAAGCAACGGCATGTATGTGCTATTGCTTCAGTCTGCTTCAGTGCGCATGTGCTGATGACGTCGGCACATGCAAATACATGGGATATCTCCTAAACTGTGCAGGTTTAGGAGATATCCAGTGTAGCTACAGGTAAGCCCAATTATAGGCTTACCTGTACCAAAAAGTGGTTGTAAAGGGTTTACAACCACTTTAAAGCTGGGTTCACATCTAATACCAATGCGGCTGACAGCAGGTGTCCGATGCGTCCCTGTTCTCTGTTTCAGGGAGCATTCAGGCCCTGAATTTTTGCAGAAATTCAGACCTTAAATGGAGCCAAAGACGGACAGGACTCCTGTGCAAATCGCTCCACAGACGCAATGAAGATGTGTGAACCGGCTCCATAGAGAGCCACTCACACTCTCCTGTCATGCGAATTGGATGCGGGGAAAACGACAACCAATTCACGCTAGTGTGAACCCAGCCTCGAGCTGAGAATTAAGGGCAAGTTCACACTGCTGCACTGAGGTTTGGCCACAGCGCAGGTGCATCTGTTTTTTACACGTTTTACCGGCAGTCCTATAGAGTTCTATTAGATCGTGCATTTTTGCTGCATTTTCTGAAAGATGCATCATGCAAAGGTCTTTTGATGTGAAGTCTATGGCATCATGGCTAAAACCGCTGGTAAAATGCATAAAAACAAAAAGCAGTGTAAACTGGCCAAAAGATTTTTAACCTCTATGGACCGAAACTGCTGGAGTTTTGAAAGGTTTACCTTGACAGATGACCAAATATTTAAAGCCCGACTGACCTTTCAGTTTATATCTGGTAAATACATTCCAGGTGCTGGACTGGTCAGAAACTCCCCTGCTGGGTGATGCCTGTAGCTCGGCAATCAGCAAACCTCATGCATGTAGGACCTCTGCAATGAGGCCACTGCATTCAGGGCCGGGAAAAGGGGTGGGCAGAAGGGACGACTGCCCTGGGTACCATGTGTATTGTAGGGATGGGGGGGCAGCAAGGACCTTCTACTTTAAGGCAGACAGGAGTAGTGACAGCGGCATCACTACTTCTGTCAGCCCAGCTCTGGAAGCAGCAAAGGGAGGAGGAGAAAGCTCCTCCGCCTCATAAGCTCACACATAATGAAGGGAGGAAGGGGGGGCGCAATTTTCCATCTTCATGTTTTGCATTCTTCTTTGAGTGGGAAGACTCCACGGTTGATTTACTAAAACTGGTGAGAGCAAAATCTGGTTTAGCTCCGGATAGAAACCAATCAACTTCCAGGTTTGCTTGTCAAAGCCTAATTGAACAAGCTGAAGTTAGAAGCTGATTGGTTACCATGCACAGCTGCACCAGATTCTGAGTGTTCCAATTTTAGTAAACATGCCCCTCTGTGTTGCTTCTTTGATGAAGAAAGTCTTTTGTTAACAATTTCCATTGAAAGTTACACTCACATGTGTTTTCACGGTACTAATCCCTTATTGCACATCTATGTCTAAAGTTTCATTCATGCAAAATATGAAAGCATCTGCTGTGTTACCCTTTTGTTAACGAAGAGTACTCTAGGAATCTTTATCTAGAACCATTATGGGTTCTTTTTAACTAAATCAGGCTTTGTGAAAGCTGCTGAAACCCTTTCTAGAGCCCTTGGTTTGAGTGTAAAAGCACTTTTGGGGTTTCTGGTAAGGTACCAGCTGGGAGTAGCAATATACCACATGTAAACTGCAGTTTTTTTTCCAACTTAAAATTTTTATTAACATAGAACATTTTTAGTAACTTATAAAAACATTGAGTATTCCATTGTTTAAACATATATTAAAGAACAATTGAAGAAGAAGTGATCAAGTACAAGGTTTTATCATTGTTGTTGGTAATCAATTTCCGCCCACCCCTAATGGGAACAAACTGTGGGCAGAGATTGTTCGCCAAAGTTTTTATATGCACCGTTAAGGAAGAAAGGAGGCGTTCTATCACACATAGTATGCTAGTAACTCAAACTTTTGATTAAAGTCAAATATTACAGTTTTTCAGATAGTTAGAAGCTCTCGGATTGTTTAAACGGGCTTGCTATTTACTTTTGAAAATATTTGTAGAATAGTTTTTATATGTTAATAAAAGTTCATTCAGTACTTGGGTGTTCAGTCTGGTGATAACATTTGTTAGATTAGGAGTATTTGTAGATTTCCACATGCTAGAGATAGCAAGTCTTGCTGCTATAAGAGTATGTGCTACAATCATTCTGATATTTATAGGGTATATCTCAAGGTTTATTGCCAATAGTGCCATAGCGGGAGTTAGTTCTATTAGGTTTCCAGAAATAGTAGCTATGAAGAAGGATACAGAGTTCTAAAAAAGAGTAGGTTTTTGCAGGTCCATAGGGTATGGTAGAGATTACCTACTTGTTCATTGCTCCTCCAGCAAGTAGGAGATTGGGTAAATCGTTTATAATTTTAATAAGGACAGACATAGCATCCTATCCTCAATTCTAACATTACACAAAGCAAATCAAATGCTTTCCCATGCACTCCTCTGTATTGAGCTATTTGGATCCATTTTGTATATGCAATGGAAGGAGAGCTCCTTAAAAGCAAGTGTAGCACCCTTTAGTGTGCAACTAGTGTAGGTAAATTTATTTTGGTATGACTCATGGTAACTGTGTGAGTCTGTAATTAGGTCAGGTTATTGCAGGTCAGGCTGGATGGCTCTACAGGGCGGGTCTCTGGTACTTCCCTCTGGCTCTAGAAGCTTGGAGAAGCTTCTGGAAGTTAGTGTGTGGAGGCCAGGAGGTCCTGATCTGCATACTTGAGGGAATCTGTCAGGGTGGCTGGGTCAGCCCTTAAATATGATATACACTATTTTGTGCAATACATACTTCTCACCAAAGAATTCAAGTGGCTGGGAAACTTTAGGTATGCAACAAATTAAAGCCCAACTCCAGCTATCACTTAGCCAGCCGGTACAGAATCATGAATTTTCTTTCTTGAAAACAGTTTAGAGCCATGTAAACAATAGCTGTAAGTTGTACGCACCCCCATGTCAGTGATCTCTTTCATTGCCTTGTGGCTGCCACTAACATTTTTGTCTGTTTTTTCTTCGGCCATCCTGAATGACTTGATTACTACTAATTCATCCTGCCAATGAAGACATGCCAAAATTGTACACTAAGATGTGCATGAGCAGCTCAGTACCCCCCCCCCCTGGATCTAGAAGCTTGGAGAAGCTTCTGGAAGTTTGAGGGCAGAGGCCATGATGTCCTGATCTGCATACTTGAGGGAATCTGGACAATCCTGAGGCAGAGTCTGGCAGGGTGGCTGGGTCAGACCTTAAATATGGTGGAGCCTGACCAGCAGGGAAGTTGAAGATGGAGTGCTGAGGTTGCTGTAGTGTGGCTGGGGAGGGGAGCAGCGGCTGTGTCCCATTAGACATGAATGGGACTGCTTGCATGGGGTGCATTAAACACCTTTACATACCAATGCAGGTAAACACAGTCTCCACAGGTAACATATTGATACCCTGCATGTGAACAATTCAACATTCAAATGGGTGACTAGGTTGCACCATTGCATGCAGAAAAAATGCTGCATCTGGACACAACAAACACTTTGCATACCAACTGGATGATGAGCTGCATCCAAAAATTCCAGGGCTGACCGGAGTCCCTAATCCCATGTGACCACTCCACTGAGCAGTCACATGGAAATAGTGGCATTGGTCATTCATCTGTAAATGGTGAAAATCTGACTGTCAAGTGCCATTGCAAATTCCTGTGGTGGAGATGTTATTTGCCCAAATGGGCCATAAAGCAGAATGGCAGTGCTGTAGAAATGTATGTAAAGCATGAGTTATGGTAGAGATGACTTCCTGTTCATAATAAAATAAAAATAAGGACATAATATTGATAAGGATTCTGGAGATGAGCTCCCTTACCTGGCCCTTTTGTTGTCTATGGCACTGTAGTGGGGTTGGCACTGGAGAAGCAATGCTCAGCACATGTCCTGCTGAAAACGGCCCTGGGTGTCAGCACCAACAAGGGTGATCAGGAAGCCCGGCATTCGCTCTCAAAGACACCATCCACTTAGCCAGCTGCTTCTCCATCACGTGCTAGCTATTCTCACTCGGGACCCTGGTTCTGCACCGGGCTGGCAAGGGCTGAGGTGAGGCCTGGAGCACTTGGGCTGAGCATGCAACATGCATCCTGAAGTGACCAGTACCACCCCCTTCCCCTCATATTACAGAGTCTGCACACTGCTGTTACCTGCACTTGCATTCAAATCTGGAGCTCCGCTGATATCCTGCAGGTGTCGCCTGTCCAGAGAGATATTAGTGAGGAATGAGAAGGCAGCCTTTATGAGCTGCTGCCTGTTGACATTGTCCAGGCTCAGTGGCAGTGCAAGATATATTTACACAGGCAAATGTTCATTTTACCACTACCCCCTCTCCTGACCCTGGCCCTGCCTCTGGTCAGAGCCTGGGGGCCCAGGCTCCCTACTTGTGTACTGGCTGTCCCTCCATGGCGGCCCTGCCGCTTCTCCATGTCAGTCACCAAGAGCCAGGGAGCAGGCAGAACTGGGGAAGCCATGCAGGGCCAGTGAAGGCTGTCCCTCCATCACCCACTACCGACTCCCAGCCAGGATGCAGCTGCTAACGGGAACGGCATTCCTGCTATCAAAAAAGTACAGGAACGCTGTTCCCATGCATTCCTGCAGGACTTGGGCCCTGCCTTTCTCCCTGGAGTTTTGAATGTGAGCAATAAACTTCAATTTGTTTGCATTCTAAAGTGACTGTAACCCATCTAGTCACATGCCACTATTGCCTAATTAATCTACACCCTAAGGTGAAATGTCAGCCCACTCTTTCTGGGGATTACTACCATGCTTCCAGAATTGGGGGGTGCTATACTGATAGTAGCAATCAAAAATAGAGAGATCATACACAGGAGCTAGGGCAGCCACATCAGCAACTGTCCATTCAGGATTATCAAATCCGTATCTTCTTAACCCCCCTACCTAGGTTGCTCCTGCTATCAATATGTTTAAAAATCTAGTTCTTAAAGATCTAGCTAGTTTACCTCTTAAAAAGATTCAGACCAATTCTTGGTCCTATTCAGGTCTCACATCTTTATCTGAACGGAAAGATTGGGTGATTCGCCCCGCCGACAATGGCGGGGGTATTGTGGTACTGAATAAGACTGAGTATGTCAGTGAAATGCATCGAATTCTGAGTGACCATGAGACTTACAAAGTATTGCCACATGACCCTACATTTAAATTCAAGCAGAAACTCACTTCCCTCATTCAGAGAGGTTTTGATTCACAGATATTAAATAAAAAGGAACAGTCCTATTTTATCCACCTGGCACCCTGCATTCCAATAATGTACTGTTTACCCAAAATCTATAAGAATCCACTACACCTCCCCCCCACCCCCCGGACGTCCTATTATTAGTGGGATTGACTCTATTACTTCTATCTTTTATCTTCAGCCCCTTGTTCGTAACACCCCTTCATATTTAAAAGTCACTAGAGATACCATAAAACTTCTTGAGTCAATAGATGTCAAAGCTAATTACATCATTGCTACAGCAGATGTAGCTTCATTATATACATGCATCCCTCATGACAGAGGAATAGAGGCAGTACAGTGTTTTTTAAAGAGAGACAGTACCCTCACTGCAGTCCAAGGTGATTTTGTGGTTGAACTTTTGGAGTTCGCCACCCAACAGAATTATTTTTGGTTCAATAACTGCTTTTATTTGCAGCAGAAGGGCGTGGCTATGGGGGCAAAATTTTCCCCCAGCCTTGCTAACTTGTTTATGGCCAAGTGGGAGGAGGATGTCATCTATGCCGAGAATAGACTGCAGTTAGTTCTGTGGGCTAGGTACATCAATGACATCCTCCTCTTATGGGATGGCACCCCTGAATCGTTGGATCAATTTTTTTCTTTTCTTAATATGAATGATAGAGGTATTATTTTAACTTACAAATCCAGTTATACTAAAATTCATTTTTTAGACCTTGAGATAGAATTTTGTGCACTCCAATTCCAGTCCAGTACTTATTTTAAACCAATGGACCGTAATGGCTTTATTCCATTTGACAGTTGCCATCATAAATCTTGGTTATGCTCAGTTCTGAAAAGTCAGTTCTGCCATTTACGCAGGAACTGTACTGATACAGACACATTTAAAAATCAAGCCACTATTTTAAGACACAGGTTTTTGGATAAAGGATATGATCAGTAAGAAGTAGACCTTGATTTCCACCATGTACTACAACTTGAACGGGCTTCATTGTTGGTAGATAAAGCCTGACGAGAACCAAATGAATCATTTAAATGGTCATTGTTGACATCATTCTCAGTGCAGCATAAACAGATTAAATCTATTATCAATCGTCACTGGAGTGTGCTACAACATGACTGTATATTGGGTACATACCAGAAAAACCTAAAGTTGTCTATAAGGGGGCCCCTTCCTTAAGGAGTAAGATTGCTCCAAACGTTATCAATCAGCCTGTTTGAGCTTCCTTCTTCGACAACTTAATTGGCTATTATCCATGCAAGAAGTTTAACATGCAAGAAGTTTAACACATGTGGAAGGTGTGTGACTAAACAATTCACATCTACAGTCACGAAACGCACATATTCTATCAAACATTTCTGCACGTGTGCTACTACCAACATTGTCTATCTTTTGACCTCTCCGTGTGGCAAGAAAATATGTTGGTCGTTCCATACAATCTCTTTCCATAAGGGTGGCTGAACATATTAATAAGATCAAACAATGGAGTATTAAACATACTGTTCCTCGTCAATTCCATTCTTGGAGGGGGGGCGCCACCACTAGGGATGTATCCAGACTCATAATGTACTGGATATATGAATTACAATCTCACTCCCCATTTGGTATTAATGTGGAGTTGGATATTAATGCCTTTTTCAACAAAGTATGACATGATTATTCATCACTAACCAACCATTTGTAATTTGGAGTCGATACTGGGGGGTCAGTATAACCTTTATTTGGTTATTCTGTTATACTGTTATATTACTATTATTGTTGGTTTTTAAGAATTTTTAATATATGATTAAGGTACCTTATATTTTTATGTTTTATTCTAATTTATTTTAATTTTAACATTGGTTAAATGTGCTTTCACTTTACCACGTCAGCACATTTTGGCGGTTAATTATTGTGGTTTTATTCATGTTAATGACTTGTGTGGCTCCAGTTAGAATAGTTTCCGAGGTTTCCATATCCATTTCCGGTCCTATTTACCATTAAGGAGTCAAATGAAGATTAACGAAGAAAACTCTGGACAGCCGCACATCTCAGGCCGCCCTCAGTGTGCACCGATGACTGACCCCGTGGCTGCAGAATGGTAAATATGACAGTGTGCTGGAGGCATTGGTACAACGGGGGATTAAACAGGATGTGTGTTCGGAGGAAGGGGCGTGAGATTGCGAGCAAGCATGTTCTGGATTGGGGGGGCTAAATTGGAGGCATAGATATGATGGATTGGGAAGGGGGGGTGAAATCTGAGGTCTGAATCATATCAATTCCATCCCCCTTCCCAATCCATCATACCTATGCCTCCAATTCCCCCCCTTCCCAATCCATCATACCTATTCCCCCCAATCCATCATACCTATGCCTCCAATTCCACCCCAATCCATGATACCTATTCCAACCCCCAGTCTATCATACCTATTCCACCCCCCCAATCCATCATACCTATTCCACCGCCCCCCCCCAATCCATCATACCTATTCTACCCCCCCAATCCATCATACCTATTCCACCCCCAATCCATCATATCTATTCCACCCCCCCCCCAATCCATCATATCTATTCCACCCCCCAATCCATCATATCTATTCCACCCCCCCCAATCCATTACGCCTCCAATTCCACCCCCCCCCCAATCAATCATACCTATTCCACCCCCCAGTCCATCATATCTATTCCACCCCCCCTTCCCCAATCCATCATACCTATGACTCCAATTCCACCTCTCCCAATCTATCATACCGTATGATAGATTGGGGGGGGGGAGTGGTGGTGGAATTGTAGGAATAGGTATCATGGATGATTGGGAGGGGTGGAAAAGGTATGATGGATTGGGGAGGGAAATTGGAGGCATAGGTATAATGGATTGGGCGGGGGGGGGGGATTGGAGGCATAGGTATGACGGATTGGGGGGACTATTAAAAGCATAGAAGCTCTTGATTGAAGGGGGGAGATTAAAATTGGTAAAGTTGTTGTTGATAATTATTTATTAATAATTTATGAGGGCGTGTTTAGAGGCGGGCGGGATAGGGTTTGGGTGGGGCAACTGGTGGCAAGTAACTCTGGTAAAGTACTCTAGTAAAGTAAGGCCTGGCTAGTAGATTTTGAGCCCTGTTTATTGCATTTTGTAAAGGTAGTTGGATGCATAGTGGTGCTAGCTGCCTCCAATAGTATATACTGTATAGTTGAGTAATAGGTGGCTTATACACAGGGATAGCGCGGAAAGTTTTTTTCACATTTATAAAAAAAATGTTACCTTAATACGAGCCCTACATGCCCAATGTATGACATTACAGTTCTTAAGGATGCAGTCACAAATATTTCAAAATATTGCTGTAAGGCATCCTTTGCCCTGGTGGGGGCTGCACTACAGCCAGTGGTGGCAGCTGTAGTGACCTGCCAGAGCTTTAAGGGGGAAAAGAAGTGTCTGTCTGGGAGATATACATGCGGTGAGACTGAGCTGCGTGATGGTTAGCAGACTTCTCTCAGGCTCTCTGTTTTGCCTGGGATGCTTTAAAGGATTCTATCCAGCAAACTTTGGTCTTGGAACTTACACATACACATGCACAAGATTCTTTGGCTAGAGTGTTGGCCAGCAAATAGCTATTAGCAAGTTTTTACATTTTTAGTGCCATAATATTATATATAATATAATTAAATAATTATTGAAGTTTAACAGAACATACAGAGTGGCATGAATAGATAATACAAAAAAAATATAGCCCTGAATACAGCTCAAGAAACTTAAAGAACTATTGCTTGATGGCATGACACATAGTAAGCCACATGCAGCTTCTCCTGACACATGACAGTCTTTTTGAAATGTCAAACACAATAGCGACCCGAAAAGTAAATGCTGTCAATGAACGGTCAAAGAAGCTTATGTGAGGTCTCTGGCTGCACCACTTATACTAAATATAGAAGTGTCTTAAATCTATGAACAAATGTAAAGCACAGAAGAAATGTTGCTGAACAGGTTTTGACTTTTTTATAGGGAACATCTGTGTTGGGCCAGACATGAATAGGGGTATCCACAAAATTTCAGTAGAGAAAAGTTTTAGCACATAGAAGCGTAACCATGCATCCCGTAGAGCGCCTGTTCCTTCATTACCACATTTGCAAGAAATTGTTGCTGCTGCAGCAGGATCTCAATTACATTCACAAGACAATCCTTAGCCACTCAAAGGCTTTGACCTCTAGAGTGGTGACCATGATGCCATGATGCAGATTGTGCCTGACCAGTTTGTTATATAACTGTAATTACTACATTTCAATACAATGCACATAAAGGGTATAGTAGAATAAAAATGTATTCCATATATGATGTGTACAACCAAAACATCATAATAATATAGCATAATAATCAATAATAATAATAACATCAGACAAATAACCCATGTATCACACAATACATATATAAAAGTGCATGATTGTTACAACATATTGCAATAAAACAGAATAAAATTGATGGAATGATCCTGACTGTAAACATGATAGCTCAACGTGTTTCGTGAATGACCTCCACTCATCAGTAGCAGATGCTTGATATATTAAGTCACTGTCTTTTGGAAAAGGGGAACTGCCTCCCTGGCAGAGGGAATCAATTTGTTTAGTAGTAGCCTTCCTCTAGCTAGGAGTTCCTGGTGTTGGTGTACATGTACATAAAGGGCGCTGCCTACATGTTCCTTTTTTTCCCTCCTTTTCAATAGTTCTTGTGATTTGCAGTAGAGACCTGGCATTCCAGTGCAGAGTCCTACTGTTTGGCCTTTCTATAGCCTTTCTACAGCTCAAATATTCTTAAGGATCTTAGGCCCAATTTTAGGCTTCCTAAGAACCCAAGAAGGGCCTATTCTGGGGTACCTGGATAATTTGTTGCTCAGTAGTATCTCTCACAATACGCACTCTGGAGAAGTTTAGCTGGATTCAATTCAGAAATCTGTATTGGTGCCAGCTCAGTGATTGGAATAGCTGGGCCAATGGACACTGTCCAGGAGAAGGTGTTTTTTTCTCTAGAGAAGTGCCTTGCATTAAAGAGTCAGATGGCTTCTTTCAGAACCCTGAGTTTTCCCTCAATTTGTCTCAGCATGAGAACATTGGGGAGGATGGTTGCCTTAAATGAGGTGATTCTTTTTGCTCATTTCCTTCCCAGACCTTACAGCGGTATGTTCTGTTGGCATTTGTTAAGGTCACTGCCTATCAATATACTGGAACTGGAGTAAGTTGCCTGGTTGTCTTACATTAGGGAGGATCTGTTGCAGGGCCTTCTGGGAAAGCTTTAGTTGAACAATGCCACTGCTGTTTCATATATTATTCAATCATCAGTGGGGAACCAGGTGCTGGGCTGTTCAAGAAGAGGTATACCTCATCCTGTCTTGGGCAGAGCTCCATGTCCCTGATCTGTCCACAGTACAAGTTCCGGGAAAAAGGAATTGGCTAGTGGATTTGCCTTCCACCATCTACAGTTATCGCTGGAGGTATTCTAGGCGCTCTGACGCATTGAGGTGCACTGGAAATAGACCTGTTAATATCCAGGAAAGATTTTTTGCCAGGTCCAGGAATCCTCAGGCGTTTGCAGTAGATGCCCTGATGACATCATGGGACCAGTTAACCCTGATTTATGCCTTTTCTCCTTTACAGATTTTTCCATGTCTGCTTCACAGGATCCAGGAAGGAACTCTGGTGATCTTAAAATCACCAGCTTGCCCAGGAGAATGTGATATTCCGACATCGTGAATGTATCAGTGGACATACCTTGGACACTTCCGATCTGTCCAGACCTCATGTTGCAAGGCCTGATCTTCTATCCTTACTTATGGTTGCTGACTTTAACAACGTGGCTATTGAAGTCAGAGTCTTGAAAGATGGGGGGGATGTTTGACGTAGTCTTCCCCATGCTTCTGAGAGCCAAAAAGACTGCTTCAAGAAAGATTTACCACAGGACCAGTGTATGTGGAATGGTGCAAGGCTAGAAAGTTCATCCCCACAAATATGTTGTTGGCCAGATTTTTCAAGTTTGGAATAGATAAGAGACTGTTCTTGAGTACAATCAAGGGGCAGATTTGGGTCTTGGCAGTTCTATTCAAAGGCCACCCGCTTCTCATTCCGTAGGGCGTGCCTGTGTTTAAGGGGTCACACATGTGGTTCCTTTGGCTAGGTCACATTTATGCCCATGGGACCTCAATTAGATGTGTCAGAGATTACATTGTTGAGCCGAGTTGGGTCCTTCCGTTAGTTTTTTTGATTTGGAAGGTTGCGTTCTTGGTTTCTATTACTTAGACAAGAATGTCAAGAATGCTCTTTTTTTTAAGGAGCTGTTTCTGGTACTCCACCATCACTAGGTGGTTCTTTGACCTCAGCCATCTGTCTTACTGAAGGTGATTTCATCTTTCCATCTCATCCACAGCATTGTTTTGCCTTCCATTGCTGTTAAGATATCTTTGAAGTAGAATTTAAATTACTTTCTGTCCTTCCTGAAAAACCAAAGAAACGTCAGGCTGCTAACAAGTCGACCATTTCCCATTGAATTTGTCGGGTTATCTATCAAAGCTATGGTTTGAAAGGAAAGGCTCCACCATTCCGGTGTCCCTTCTTTGTTCTATGATGTACTCCAAGAAAGATTTTACAGGTAAGTACAAAAATCCAGTTTCTGTCATTCCTGCAAATGTGCCAGCTGAGACAAAATGACCATTTCTCATGCATGTAACAATCCCTATGTGTGTCTTTAAGAATGATACATTAGTACATATAAGTATGTATGCTATTTGTGTCCCATTGGGGAGATTCCCTTTCACGTTCTTTACCATAGTCAAAACAGGAATTGAGAGGAAATCCATCTAAAGTGAGGGAATTCTTGGTTGTTACCAGAACCTGTGTCCCACTGGAAGACTTCCCTTTTATTCCTGTTCTGGTGGCAGCCCAAAATTTGGGATTTTCTTTTATTTTCACTTCACTCTGCCTTAGTTATACTTTAAATTCACAGGATCAGCCATTTTAAACTGGAAGAGACCTCTTTGTACAGTAGGTTTTGTGCTTTGTGTTTTGTTACCATTTTTGTCTTCAAAGTCTATGATACAATTAGTTGTTTTCCCCCCAAGTATTTTTGACAATGTCACACGGTCTGTATACACTGCATTGTGCTGATAGTAAAGATTTTTTAATTTAATTTTGATAAACCAAGCGGCAGCTGACCCCGGATTCTAAACACTTATAAACTTCAAAGAAAATCACATTACCACGCAGAGTTTTAATGGCACTTCCCCTACGTCAAACTATAAACTATATTTTGTCCAGTGAAGTTAAAACAAAATCAGCCAATCAGATTGTGTTCTTTCAAATTTGATCAGTACGAGCCAGTACTTATTAGTGATTGTAGCTTGTAAAAATTAGCATGTTTTTTTCACATGACTGCTACTGACACAAATAAGCTGACCTAATAGGAAGCATAATTAATTGTCACGTAAAAACATAATGAAGTCACAGTCGTTAATTCAATTTTTGCATTAAATAGTTTAATGCATTTATGTTTCTCAGTATTGATGGGGCATATGCTAACATTTTGAAGTTTATGTAAACCCTAACAAGGAATTACTCATATTTGTTCCCTTTAGGCCTGTTACATATACAATTGAAAGTGTTTGTTATATCTGTTGTATAGGTGCACAAAATACCTGTTGATAAAGCCCCTTACTATCCTGTCCTACTATGCAGTGATATACAGTGCCTTTGCAAAAGTATTCACCCCATTGGCATTTTTCGTGTTTTGTTGCCTCACAACCTGGAATTAACATGGATTGTTTGAGGATTTGCATCATTTAATTTACAGAACATGCCCACAACTTTGAAGATGTTTTTTTTTTTTTTATTGTGAAGCAAACAACAAATAGGACAAAATAACTGAAAAAGTCAATGTGCATAACTATTCACCCCCCTAAAGTCAATACTTTGTAGAGCCACCTTTTGCGGCTATCACAGCTCCAAGTCGCTTTGGATAAGTCTCTATGAGCTTGCCACATCTTACCACTGGTATTTTTTCCCATTCCTCCTTGCTAAACTGCTCCAGCTCCTTCAAGTTGGATGGTTTGCACTTGTGAACAGAAATCCTTAAGTCTGACCACATATTTTCTATTGGATTGAGGTCTGGGCTTTGACACAATTACATGTTTCCCCTTAAACCACTCAAGTGTTGCTTTAGCAGTGTGTTTGGGGTCATTGTCCTGCTGGAAGGTGAACCACCGTCCTTGACTCAAATCACACACAGAGTGTTACAGATTTTGCTCAAGAATATCCCTGTATTTAGCACCATCCATCTTTCCCGCAACTCTGACCAGTTTCCCAGTCCTAACTGCTGAAAAACATGGTGTTCTTTGGGTGATGTGATGTGTTGGGTTTGCACCAGACATAGCATTTTCTTTGATCGCCAAAAAGTTTAATTTTAGTCTCATCAGACCAGACCACCTTCCTCTATACATTTTGGGAGTCTCCAACATGCCTTTTCGCAAACTTAAAACGTGCCATTTTTTTTTTGCTGAAAGTAATGGCTTTTTTCTGGCCACTCTGCCATAAAGCCCAACTCTATGGAGCGTACTGCTTATTGTCGTCCTATGTACAGAGATACTCCAGTCTCTGCTGTGGAACTCTGCAGCTCCTCCAGGGTCATCTTAGGTCTCTGTGCTGCCTCTCTGATTAATGCCCTCCTTGCCCGATCCGTGAGTTTTGGTGTGCGGCCGTCTCTTGGCAGGTTTGCTGTTGTGCCATGTTCTTTACAATTAGTTATAATAGATTTGATGGTGCTCCTAGGGATCATCAAAGATTTGGACTTTTTTTATAACCTAACCCTGACTTGTACTTCTCAACAACATTGTCCCTTACTTGTTTGGAGAGTTCCTTGGTCTTCATGGCAGTGTTTGGTTAGTGGTGCCTCTTGCTTAGGTGTTGCAGCCTCTGGGGCCTTTCAAAAAGGTGTATATATGTAATGACAGGTCATGTGACACTTAGATTGCACACAGGTGGACATCATTTCACTAATTATGTGACTTCTGAAGGTACTTGGTTGTACCAGAGCTTTTTATGGGCTTCATAACAAAGGGGGTGAATACATACGCATATGCCAATTATCATTTTTTTATTTCTGAAAAATTGTTTTATGTATATATTTTTCTAATTTTACTTCACCAACTTAGACTATTGTGTTCTGATCCATCACATATAATTCAGATTAAAAAAAACATTGCACTAAAGGCTGTAATGCAACAAAATAGGTAAAAAGCCAAGGGGGGGGGTGAATACTTTTGCAGGGCACTATATATTAAGTAGTCTTAACAGCTCCGCCCAGTTCTCCCTCATATGTTATGGAGTAATGGAGATCGAAAGGTGTCGGACGGTGACAATGCTTACAGTACAGTGAGTATCTATGGAGGAGCAGCTTCTTCACTCTAGAACAGGAAGTGTGCTAAGGCTACAGAACACCTCCCCCATATGCTATGTAGATACAGTACAGTGATTATGCATTGTCACCCCAGGACAGGAAGTGTGTTAGCAGCATCAGCAGATGAAAATAAAGTGGAAAAATGCCTGAACAAAGAAAACGATTGCAGCCATCTATATAGGGAATATCTCCCCAAAAAGTACACAGCCATACAAATTTGACAGATGTTCTGACTCTTACCCATTCAATTTGAAAAAAAAAAAAAAAAAACTTTTGACTTTAAGACATTCTCAGAGGGAGCAAACCATAAATCATGCTAAGTGGTGCTGTCATTTGCACATATTGCTTTACATTATCAGGGTGTAATTGAACTCCTAGGCACCAGTTATCAACTTCCATTTGGATCTCCTCAGAATTTACTTTCATTAAAGTGGTTTTAAACTCTCCCCCATAAGTTTAGCCCATAGCAATCCTCACTACAAACTGTTAAAATCTCTATATGTATATGTCATCTTACTGGCTATGTTTGCTTGTAATCTGTCTTGATGTTTCTGCTGACGTCTCCGGTGCATGCGCATATTTAACTTGATTAACGACATGCTCTCCATGCTGTCAGTCCATAATGTGTGGCGCGTCCTTCATATCCGATTTTGGCACAGCGCTGAGATCCCGCGATATTGGTCTCATTCAATATTACCTGATACACCCCATGTGACCTTACACGTCACAGGAGGGTGTAAACATTGGGACATCACAGCGTTCTATCAAAATAACAGCACACTGCAGTGGGACATGGTTGTCATGGTGATCCCGAAACTAGAGTGAGGCTTGGCTAAGAACCCCAAAGTGCATGCACGGGATTACAGATCATACTAACAGGAAGGGCGGAAGTAAATTGTTAGATGGACTCGGAAGACAACAGTTAAAAGCTTCCTTTTACCAGGAAGGAGAATTTTCAAAACAGCTGCAAAACAGTAAGAGACACACGATTGGGGGTTATTATTAATGTGGAATGCGTTAGAATACATTGCCATACTAGTTTATTTGAAAAACAGCCTCATAAGGAGAGAGTTTAATTCCTCTTTAACTGGCCTTGTTTGTACTGTGGTAAGTGAATGAACTGTAAGTACACAGTACAGTATTCTGCCAAGTCAAATGGGAAAACTATGCAGAGTCAGTACCAGGCTGGGATGGGACTGGTTGATAGGGTGGCATTCTGGAACCTTTTATTATATAGTAAAATGCATTGCTGACTATCAGCAACATAATATGTGGGTAACTGCGGGCAGCCCCTACCACCCTTGCTACTCCAGGTCTCATCCCATGTTGGCTATTCAAAAAATTTTGACCAGGAGTTTTTTAAAGTAATGATGAAGCTCCTACCTGCAGAACGCTACAGAATGATTTAAATTTTTAACTCTTTTGTAGAACACTGCACAGCGGTAGGAGCTCTTGACACTGTTCAGTGCATTAGACAGTTATAAATGGCTTGAAGTGAATAGTATTGGTGAAGTGAAGTGAAGTGAATAGTATTGGTATCATAGTGGAAAAATCACTGGAATCATCACAAAAAATTTGGTGTAATTTTCTCTCACAACGCTAACTGCCTTGCTCTTATACTGACCCTCTTGCATCAATATTTTGAGTAAGCAACCAAGAGCAAGTGTGGAAAGGTTTTTTGATTTGTGTCTGACTTTCCTGGTCTGCTTATTTGTTCTGTCGGAGTATTAAAGCTAGCAGGCTAGAAAAACAGCCAGACGACTAGCATTTCCTGAAGGAGGTCAACATTGACAACCCTGTACCTCTACAGTGACCCTGTACCTCTACCCACCTCCCTTACTGCAGTGCAACATCTGCAAGCTCCCTCATTGACCATCTTTTCTCCAGCTTCTTCTGGGTTCTGCATCTTCAGCCATGTTTATTGGCCAGGCCTGAAAAATGCAAACGCAGGAATTGTACACTATAAAAGTTATTCTATCCCCTCAAGTGTAGGTGTGGGTTGCCACTATACCTGATATCAACATTACATTTTCCACATTTTTTGGGACTTTGCCAGCAACCATATAGACAAATAAACACTTAATTTAAAAGTACAAAACTCATTGTCCTTTATTCATTTTACATCATAAAATATCCACCACTTAAATCTGTGGCATAATAAAAACAATGATTCTTTACAGAAGATAACAGAGGATTTACACAAACAGGAATATACTTGTCAGATAGTGTTACAACCAGTTGTTGTCCCCTAGCAGGGATGTTACCTCCGCAGTGTGCTTCAACTGGAGCTATCCAACAAGTTTTGAACATAAGTCAAAAATGTTCTTCATTAGGGAGGTACCACACTATGAGGTAATAATTAGGGATGAGCCCGATGTTACGTTAGACTCCAACATCGGGTGTTTGCCCGTTCGCTGAACAACGAACAATATGGGGCATTCGCGGCAAATTCAAAAGCCGCAGAACACGTTAAAGTTTATGGGACACTAACATGAAAAAACAAAAGTGCTAATTTTAAAGGCTTATATGTAAGGATGAGCCCGGTGTTCGATTCGAACCCATGTTCGAATCGAGCACCGGGTGTTCGCTCGCTCGGCGAGCCCAGAACTATTGGGACCGCTCGCATCAAATTCGTGTGATGCGAGCGGCCCCGCAATGCATTGCGGCCCGCGCAGTGCAATGCTGGCTGATGATTGGCCAAGCATGCACTGTGACCCCGCATGCTTGGCCAATCACAGCGCCGGCAGCGAGGAGAGCCATAATTGGCTACAGGCAGGATGCCTGTAGCCAATTATAGCTCAGGGGCTTTAATACACGCCCCACGGTATAAGAGGCCGCCGCTGCGGCGGCCTCGCATATTATGTTTCACTCACAGTGTCAGCGTGTCAGTGTGCTGCTGACTGCTGACAACAATATGTTCTTTATTTCTGGGGATATGTGTGTGCATGCTGTTAGAACAGCATTGCAGTATCACATCTGGGGGGTGTCTATAGGTAGCCTGTGAAGGAGGGCAGGTTTCCTGTGCTTAGAACTTTCCCTGCAAAAAAGTGTCATTTTTGCAGGAAGAAAGCTATTTAAATCACTCGCGGCTAATGAATTGATGGCTCCTGTAACACAGAGAACTGTCATTCATTAATAAAAAAAAAAAAAAAAAAAAGCGTAGGGGTCCCCCCAAATTCAATAACCAGGCCCTTCAGGTCTGGGATGGATATTAAGGGGGATCCCAGCCAAAAAAAAAAAAAAAAAAAATGGCGTAGGGTCCCCCTCAAAATCCATACCAGACCCTTGAGGTCTGGTATGGATTTTAAGGGGAACCCTAGCCAAAAAAAATGGCGTGGGGTCCCCCTCAAAATCCATACCAGACCCTTATCCGAGCACGCAACCTGGCAGGCCGCAGGAAAAGAGGGGGGGACGAGAGCGGCCCCCCTCTCGCCTGAACCGTACCAGGCCACATGCCCTCAACATTGGGAGGATGCTTTGGGGGTCTAAGACCCCAAAAGCACCTTGTCCCCATGTTGATTAGGACAAGGGCCTCTTCCCCACAACCCTGGCCGGTGGTTGTGGGGGTCTGCGGGCGGGGGGCTTATCGGAATCTGGAAGCCCCCTTTAACAAGGGGACCCCCAGATCCCGGCCCCCCCCCTGTGTGAAATGGTAAGGGGGTACAAAAGTACCCCTACCATTTCACCAAAAAAGTGGCAAAAATGGTAAAAAGGACAGGAGACAGTCTTTGACAATTCCTTTATTAAAATCTTCTTTCTTCTTTCTTCATCCTTCGGTTTCTTCATCTTCTCCTTCCTTCATCTTCTTCCATCTTCTTCTTCCATTTTCTTCTTCCTCCGATCCGCTTCTTCTTGCGCTGGTCTTCTCGTCCTTCTCGTCCGGCATCTTCTTCCGTCGGCGTCGGCGTCGGTGTCTCTGTCTCTTCTTGGGCCGCTCCGCGCAATGGGAGGCTCCCGCTGTGTGAGGCTCCGCTCCGTCTGACAGGTCTTTTATAATGGAGGGCACCTGGTGACCCCGCCCCCTCTGACGCACAGGGACGTCATGGGGAATTCCATGATGGCTTTCCCCATGATGTCAGAGGGGGGCGGGGTCACCAGGTGCCCTCCGTTTTAAAAGACCTGTCAGATGGAGCGGAGCCTCACACAGCGGGAGCCTCCCATTGCGCGGAGCGGCCCAAGAAGACACCGACACCGACGCCGACGCCGACGGAAGAAGATGCCGGACGAGAAGGACGAGAAGACCAGCGCAAGAAGAAGCGGATCGGAGGAAGAAGAAAATGGAAGAAGAAGATGGAAGAAGATGAAGGAAGGAGAAGATGAAGAATCCGAAGGATGAAGAAAGAAGAAAGAAGATTTTAATAAAGGAATTGTCAAAGACTGTCTCCTGTCCTTTTTACCATTTTTGCCACTTTTTTGGTGAAATGGTAGGGGTACTTTTGTACCCCCTTACCATTTCACACAGGGGGGGGGGGGGCCGGGATCTGGGGGTCCCCTTGTTAAAGGGGGCTTCCAGATTCCGATAAGCCCCCCGCCCGCAGACCCCCACAACCACCGGCCAGGGTTGTGGGGAAGAGGCCCTTGTCCTAATCAACATGGGGACAAGGTGCTTTTGGGGTCTTAGACCCCCAAAGCATCCTCCCAATGTTGAGGGCATGTGGCCTGGTACGGTTCAGGCGAGAGGGGGGGCCGCTCTCGTCCCCCCTCTTTTCCTGCGGCCTGCCAGGTTGCGTGCTCGGATAAGGGTCTGGTATGGATTTTGAGGGGGACCCCACGCCATTTTTTTTGGCTAGGGTTCCCCTTAAAATCCATACCAGACCTCAAGGGTCTGGTATGGATTTTGAGGGGGACCCTACGCCATTTTTTTTTTTTTTTTTTTTTTGGCTGGGATCCCCCTTAATATCCATCCCAGACCTGAAGGGCCTGGTTATTGAATTTGGGGGGACCCCTACGCTTTTTTTTTTTTTCATTTTTTTTTTTTTTTATCAATGACTTTTTTTTATGAATGAGTTTCAATGAATCACTGTTCTCTGTGTTACGGGAGCCGTGAATTAACATTAGCCGCGAGTGATTTTAAATAGCTTTTTTACTTTCAAAAATGACACTTTGCGCAGAGACAGTTCTAAACACGGGAAACATGCGCCCCTTTACAGGCATACTATAGACACCCCCCAGGTACGAAATTTAAAGGAATATTACACTTTTATTGTTTCAATTTAAGCATTATTAAAATCACTGCTCCTGAAAAAACGGCCGTTTTTAAAAAAAAATTTTGCATTGATACATGTCCCCTGGGGCAGGACCCAGGTCCCCAAACACTTTTTATGACATTAACATGCATATTAGCCTTTAAAATGAGCACTTTTAATTTCGAACGTTCGCATCCATTATAACTAATAGGGTTCTAAAGCTCGCACGGACTTTAGGTCCGTTCGCGGGTTCTGTGCGAGCCGAACGGGGGGGTGTTCGGCTCATCCTTACTTATATGCAAGTTATTGCCATAAAAAGTGTTTGGGGACCCGGGTCCTGCCCCAGGGGACATGTATCAATGCAAAAAAAGTTTTAAAAACTGATGCTTAAAGTGAAACAGTAAAAATGAAATATTCGTTTAAATATCATGCCTGGGGGTGTCCTTAGTATGTCTGTAAAGTAGTGCATCTTTCCCATGTTTAGAACAGTACCGCAGCAAAATTACATTTCTAAAGGCAAAAAAGTAATTTAAAACAGCTTGCGGCTGTAATGTATTGTCGGGTCTCGGCAATATACATAAAAATAAAAAAACAAATTGCGTGGGGGTCCCCCCAAAATCCCCACCAGGCTCTTCAGGTATGGTATAGATATTAAGGGGAACCCTGCGACAAAATAAAAAAAACAAATGGCGTGGGGGTCCCCCCAAAATCCATACCAGGCCCTTCAGGTCTGGTATGGATTTTAAGGGGAACCCTGTGCCAAAATAAAAAAAATGGCATGGGTGTCCCCCACAAAATCAATACCAGACCCTTATCCGAGCATGCAACCTGGCAGTCCGCAGGAAAAGGGGGGGGCGAGAGAGCAGCCCCCCTCCTGAACCGTACCAGGCCACATGCCCTTAACATGGGGACGGTGCTTTGGGGTAGCCCCCAAAAGCACCTTGTCCCCATGTTGATGGGGACAAGGGCCTCATCCCCACAACCCTTACATGGTGGTTGAGGGAGTCTTCGGTGGGGGGCTTATCGGAATCTGGAAGCCCCTTTAACAGATCCCGCCCCCCTATGTGAATGGGTATCAGGTACATTGTACCCCTACACATTCACCAAAAAAAGTGTCAAAATGGTAAAAATTACAGTAGACAATTTGGAACAAGTCCTTTATGAAAAAAAAAAAATGTCCCGCGATGTCCATTCATCTTCGCTCACAGCGTCCAAAGGACCGAGAGGAGAAAAAAAAAACAGGTAAAACTTTGCCTCCATGGGAGGCTCCCACTGACTGCAGGCTTTCTACATTGACAGGCGGGGCCACCTGGTGATTTAGACGGGTGACCCCACCCCCTCTGACGTCATGTGACATCAAGTGACATTCCCATAGACTTTAACGGTGTTTGTGTGTTCACACAAATTTTTTGCCTGTTCGCAAGTTCTGGTGCGAACCGAACCAGGGGGTGTTCAGCTCATCCCTAGTAATAATATTGTAAACAGTAATCTTAATATTCAATCATAATCAATCATTTTGGTAAATACATATATTATTCTGGCTTACATCATCCTCAGAGGCATCCAGCAAAATAATCCATTCCGTGGTGGGAAGGAGGATAGACAAGCACCCATGTAACAAAGCCAAGTGGAGATGCACAGGTAGCATTAAGTAGAAATGAATGCAAAACTATAATATAGCCCTTTTCACACTGAGAATGGTCTATTAGGATAGGTATCTAATAGATTACTACTATGGGGTTACTTAGCCACTTATATAGGTCACCCATTTCCCCTGCATTGCCCACTCTCTCACAAACAATCATACCAATTGTTTCCACAGTGTGGCCTCCAATCACTCATACACATCTCTCCTTCCCCCCACCATCCATTCCATCCAACATTCGCACACACATCTCTCCAATTCCCCACCATCCACCCCTCCATGTACACCCCAACACTAGCCACCCTTCCCTCATGCCACCACGCCAGCCACACACTGCACCCGGCCATCCTCCTCAAGTCCCAAACAGCATCTTAAAGATCCACCAGGGAAACAATATTTCTTATTGATTCACAGATCTTATTGATCCCATTGTTCCAGACACTTTGGTGCACACTTACACACATGCTCCCTGTGCTTTCATCGGACCCTGTCACCACAGCTTCCGGACTAGGCATTCTCCATGGCCCATACGCTCTGGCGGTGTGTGCTCCACACCAAGCAGATATGTGAGTCTTGCAGGGATGGTTATCTTTACCTTCCCTGTATTTATTATCATTTTTTTTTTCAGTTTTGGTTTATGAATGATCTACTTTGACATACTTACATTTCTTTGTAGATGTATCATGCATCCGCCCTGAAGATTGGATGCATTCCATGAAACGCGTTGGGCTTAACCTAGATGCAATTCATACATACCTACATGATCTTTGGATTCAGGCACTACCTTTAACTACAATTGTTATAGTATAGTGATTTTTACCATTGAGGACATCGCTTTTGTATATTTTGCTTATGGTTTTTAACATGTAAATGACTTTGATACATGATTTGTAATATTATGTGTCTTTATATGCATGGACTGTTTGTTATGCATCTACTTCATCATGGCAAACAAATAAATACTAATATTTGGGTTTACATTGACTCCTTCGATTAGCCACAATATATATACCTCATTCAAAGTACCAACCTCTTCCTTATGTACCAGGGAAACAATGGGAATCCACATTCCAGCTTCCCCCTCCCTTTTCTGCAGACTATTAGACTGCAGGCAGAAGAGTCAGGTATTGGGCCAGCTGCTCTGATCGAAACAGGTTAGCACTATAGATGTATCACTGCTGTTAGTGGCAAATAAAGATTTGTTAGAAAAAAAGTAATCATGTTCCCGGAATTTCTTTACTATTTTGATGTTCATGGGACACAACAAGCCTGAGCACCAATATTTAGCTCATTACTTTACAATTGTGTGGTAGAGCTTGGGTGAGTCTTTGTCTACAATAGGGCCAGCTGTACTCAAAGCCATCCAGACTATTAGCAAACCCAAACAAAGTATCCCATCCAGAATGCACAAACATACATAGGGAACTTACCATATACTGTAAAGAAGGCTTGCCTATTCTCATCCCCTAGGGAGGATCATCCCACTAGAAGCACGTAAAATGAATTCAGTTCTGTCAGACAAGAGAATTCAATGGGGGTATATATGTATATATACCCTTATGGTAATGAGACCTGTGCGTACCTCCGATGAGGTCGACACCATAGCATGTGGCTTCCGGCATCTTCCTGGGCTGTCCACGCATGCGCAGGCTCGCTGCCGCACTTCCAGTCTCAGTGTGATGCACTTCCGGTGCAGTGTCACTACCAGGAAGTGGGAGATTGCTGCCCTGAGAGACAGGCCACCGGCACAGGATCCCACATGAGCCCCCCGATGGCCAAAGGAGGCTATGTGGACACATTTCCAATGTAGAGGGAACAGACACTTAATTGTAGATAGGCTGCCCAGGGTCAGGCGACCACTGGGCCCACCGTGCTGGGTACAATGAGGGACCTGGCCTCCTCTCCCCCCAATACACAAAAATCTGTTAAAGAGATGATAGATAAATGCTTTTAATCTGCCCCTGAGTTATATAATTATATTAACAAACTAATTACATGTGTATTCTCATAGGCCAAGCGCTGACCAATGAGTAACGCTTCTTTATTTTGGGACACCTTACAGGAAGAATAACCCACAGATAGGGTTCTTATTGCTCAGCATAATCACTTGGCTGTGCTGACCAATGAGAGCTTGCCATTGTAAGCATTAGGATGGATACTCACGTTGGGGTTAAGTCAGACACAAACAGAAACAGCAAAAAACAGTTAATTTAATGAATAAACTATATCAAAGTGCTGTTGGTAACAAGTTCCCTTTAAATCTCCTGCAATATGACAGGCCTCTCTAAAGGTAAAAGCGCATGACACACAGTGGGTGGATGAAAGACGATATGCTCTAGGATACATCCTATTGGTGCTGTTTACACCTTATTATTAAATGACCCTTTTAGTGCCTTATCTTCTGGTAATTCCTAATTGAATGGCTTTATCGAGGAACTAGGAAGAGCTCCGCAGACTGCAAATCAGTAAAACCTGCCCATCCTTCATGCTTGGCTCATTTGTTTTGACTTTATCTTGCCTACTCCATATTTTCAGTCTAATGATCTGCATGAATAAAACCAGATGTGTTTTATCACATAGAGAGCACACTAGTAAAAATTGCCCTCCCTTGTCCCTGTGATTGTTGTCCCATATTAACTACAGAGGAGGACTGAACTGTATATTACCCTGACCCACAGGAAATAAAAAAGACGCATATTGTAAGACTGTCAGAAATGGTTACTTATTCAGAGCACACCTGTATATTCTGTAGCTGTCTTTGGAACAGAGCCAAAATTATAGTTTCCAAGCGTTTGCCATCAGTAATTCTTCAGTTGCTGAACAACAACGCCCAGTATGCCCAGGTAATCTGAGTTAGTATTCATACTTCCTTGACCTGAGGTAATAACGTCAAACCATAGAGAAAAAGGGGGTAGAGGAAAACTCTATGAGGGGGAGGACAATAGGGTAAAAACATAAGAACATAACAGACAAACACCAAAAATAATGTAGAGTATGTCAACCTACATGTATGTAGGAACTATCAAGTTCTGCCTTTAGCTCATAGCATCTGAAATCGGAAGACTATATGAGGAATCGAGGATTGGTCCCACAATGCCTAAAACTAATAAAAATCTATCTAATCTATCCCAAATCCTAGCTGTTAGAATCTCCAACCTTCTCCAGATTCCTATACTCCCTCCTTCATTTATGCATGGGAAAAAGATCTGAACATTACATTAACTGCAGATCAAAGAGGCTTTATATATAATTGTATACATAAATCTTCTATATCATTCAGATTGCAGGAATCAGGATATAAGCTGTTGAGTAGATGGTACAGGACTCTGGAGAAATTACATTGCATGTTACCAAATGTTGATGCTAATTGTTGGCTCTGTGGGCGGATAAGGGAACACTTTTCCATATTTTTTTTGAGTTGCCCACTAATTTGCTCGTATTGGAAGGATGTTTGCACCCTAATCAAAGTTGTGTCTGACCTTACTCTTGACTGAGATCCAGCCGTTTGCTTGTTACACCTACTGTAGGACATTGGATCAGAGCAGTAAATGATATAATGTGAATGGAGGTAATTACTGCATCGGTAAATAGACAGGAAGCCTATTTTAGTAAAATGTGGTGTCAGTGGACCGGTTTTACTGTATTGGAGAGATATCAGGCACTCATTGATAAGCCTATAAGCAATAACTTAGTGGCACATACATTTTTTTTCTCTTCTCTCCTCTTTTTCTATTCTTTGCTATTCTTATTGTTTATCCTTTTTCTGGTTAATTTTCTTCACTTTCTCTATAATGTATCCCCACAAGCAACATACATTTTTTTTTGATACTAAATAGAATATTTCTGATTAGGTGGTCATTTTTTTTCTCCTTTTTAAAAATCACAGAGCCAAGTAGATGTATTGGGTAAATGCAATAAATGATTTTGATATGTATTATTGTTAATAAGGTCAACATTTTCCGATGTGTAATACATAAGGGTATTTAAAAAATAAAGGATCTCTAACCTTCTACCTTTCATAACTGTAAAAACACACCAGCGCACAACATATGACCATTGGACAATTGCAACGCAGTAGCTGGAAAAATGTATGTGCATAGTCCTTATGTAGCGGTGGTATTTTTGCCTTCTAATGCTATGTAATGCTAAACTATGGACAATGTTATAAATTGGTATTTGTCTCCCTCTAGTGGTATAAATGTGAAAGAGACTTTGTTTATTTTCCCATTTGAAGAGCATAGGGAAAACCTAACAGGAAGTGACTTAATAGTTTTTTTTTCTTGACAAAGGACTCACCTACCCAGAACTCCCACTCACTTACCCATGAACTCTGAGTGGAAGAACTGCATGCTGGGTAGGTAATAAAAGGTCCCGCGCGGCCATCTTCTTTCTCTTATTGCTGGGACGCGTGGCCTGCCCACAGGGATCCACCATAGACGGTCTACACTACAGCCTGCTGGAGCAGCGGTGTGGTCGGATCGGGGAGGATCCAGAGACATCTCACGGAGCCAGACGGAGGTCCCGGTCATCTTGCGAAGTGGTGCAGCGTGATGGAGCTGACTGTGGCAGGACTGGGAACCAAAGGAGCGGAGGCATCCATCTGTCTGGACCTGGTGTGGTGAGAGGGCTATTGCCCAGAAGTTTGTACTGCACTTCACACACTTAGACTGATTGCATATTGTTGCTGGGACCGATAGTCCCACGGAACAGTTCAGTTCAATAGAGTTACACTTACATAGACCTCAAGCCTGATTTCATTGTCAAGTGACTGCCGCTGGAAGTACATTCACAGGGACAGAGTTCACAAATACTTTGCACGATTGAAGTTACTGCTTTATATTATCCTACAATATTTTACTGGTTGGAAATCCTGCGGATTATAAATACTGCAGTATAAATGGCTAGCTGAAGAAAAGAAGACAAGAGACTATATTCCTTACTGTAAGGCCTTACAGTGTTGCTATTACCTACTAGGAACTGTAGGGGGAATATTGAGTTAATTATATTGTGGTATATCATCCTTGCAAAATACTGTGTAGCATATTACAGATCTTTTATAGTGTCTGCACAGTGTGCTGGAGTTGGGAAGGTGCCCAGTGCTGAGGTTGTGTTGCCTGAGCATTAGTCCCACTTGGAGATACGCCTGCAGGAGCAATCCAGGTAGCTTTCTTGTGATAGTCATTCACAACTTCTTGCTTCATTACTGTATCAGAATTAGGGGTCCCTGCACAAAATGACATTTGTAAAGGAAAAAAAGAAGCCATTTAAAACTGCTTGCGGCTTTAATGTCATGTATTGTCCAGGCAATATGGATGAAAATCTTTGAGAAAAATGGCATGGCTACCCCACCCCCCCTACCCCAGCCTATTACCAGCCCCTTTGGGTCTTGTATGGATATTAAGGGGAACCCTGCACCCAAAATAAAACCCTATACCTAAAACCCTATATAGTCTGAACCGCAGTATACAGGCGGTGCAAACAAGATAGGGACTGTAGGTATATACTGTATCTATGTATGTATGTATGGACTGTTGGTGTATACTGTGCTGTGCTGGAGGCACACAAAACACACTGACTCCTGCAGATGGCTGTCTTAGGTGACAACAGGGCAGATACAGTGTAAGGTGGTTTAGTGTGCTACTGCTGTGCTATACTCACACAGCACACATACACACTAACTCCTGCAGATGGCTGGATTGGTAGAGAACAGCACTGAGAAGACCGGGCCCATCCCTAATCAGAATTGTATACCAATTATGGTTCTGGTGTTTGATGTTTGAACCTATCCTAGTAAACTTATCTTCTGGTTTAATACAATCTGTTGTGAGGCTTGTTCATTCTCCAAACAGGTGTAGCAGTGTATACCCAGGTGACAACACAGGTAAAGTGAATATAATCTGTGACTATTCAACTGTCTTTTATTATTGGGTTTTGCACCAACACTGTTACACAGCTGTGTCAAGCGGATTGAGCCAAATCATTGGGGGTGGAAATAGCAGAGCACAGGCCCAATAAATTACCAGCAGCTCCTTCGGGGGTAAGTACTACATTATAATAGGTTGGTAAATTTCATAATCCAGGAGAAAAGTCATAAATGATAATAAAAAGTAATTTTAGGTGGCGACCATCCCCAGAGTGTGTCCAAGACTCTGTAAGAAACGACAGAAAAGGAAGGGAGAGGGAGGCACACCTAAGCGTAGTATAAGACCCCTTTCACACTGAGGAGTTTTTCAAGCACCTTTGCCTTAAAAAAAAAATAAAAATCAATGGATGCTTTCACACTGGCGCTGGGAGGTGAAAAAACTCCTGCAAGCAGCATCTTTGGAGCATGTTTGGAGATCTAAAAAATGTGCCTCAAAAGCGCCCCTTTCTATTGAAATGAATGGGAAAGCACCTCAAAATGGTTCTTGCAGCAGTTTTTTGAGTCATGTGACCTTCAAAAAAGTGCATCGCTAACTCCTCAAAAGCACCTGAAAAGCGCTCGCCATTTTATAGGCAGTTTCTTTTCAAGCACCTCAGTATGAAAGGGGTCTTAATAACACAGTTTATTTCCCAAGATAGAATTCACTTACAAGATGTAAGAAGAACACACGCATTGTATCAGAGGGATCATCATCCTCAAGTGCTGCCACTGTCCAGTGTGTTTTCCGGGGTCCAGATGGCTGTGGAGGAGAGAGCTGAGATGCCAGAAGCGACCACGAAGTCAGAGCTGCTCGGCGTGGCCTGCACAGGAGGAAGTGATGTCACCGGATGGGTAGGACCAGGATCGGGGAGAGGACGGGAGGATAGCTGGCTACGCACTCGGAGATCACAGCACCCTCTACTGGCTATTGACTTCCAATGGAGAGGAATGAGTCTCCTAGTCGCTGTTAGTATATAAGTACTTAGTTTCATAGAGGTTTTAGGCATAGCGAGGAATGGGAGGCCTAAGAGAAAATTAGTAGGGTCACTTCCAGGATACATAGCCAATCAGCTACCC
The DNA here is from genome assembly GCA_028564925.1 of Lithobates sylvaticus. Taxonomy (NCBI): domain Eukaryota; kingdom Metazoa; phylum Chordata; class Amphibia; order Anura; family Ranidae; genus Lithobates; species Lithobates sylvaticus. The sequence goes on from CM053038.1 coordinate 101,129,408, forward strand.
TCTCACAGTAAGGCTCTATCAATAAACATTGCCAAAATATGTGGAAGAGAGTACTGACTAATTATCAACATCTCTACAGAATTCTGGAAATTAGGAGATATGAGGAGTACAATAATTCAAGAGTTTTACACCAAAACATGAAAATTGTGTATATATTTTCTTCAGGAATAATAATGTATCCTCTGATCTCCTGCTCCTGTGACAACTGTAAAATGTTGATTTTTTCATCACTTTCTGTCTTGGTGACCACTGTCAAAAAAAGGGGTAAATATCCCCTGTGTAGCTGCTGTGCTGCTACAACCTGAAAATGATTCTTACCTTCCTGAATGTTCTTTACTGTCAACAGCACTGCCTATACCAGTAATGCTAATGTTGTACTGCTCCTTGGAAACTTACCAACAAAATATTAACATTTTTGTCTTATTTTGCTTTAAAACTTTTCTTATTCCTCATTCCAAGACTCCAATATTGATCCACTCTGACAACAATTCAGCTTTTGGCCTCACAAGGTGTAAAATAAAGGTAATTTTTATACCATCATCGGAATTTAAATGGAATAGAAATTTGTGAGTCTGGTCCCCAACCAGAACCCACCAACAAAGGAGAGCATATCTCGGTACGGGTGGAAAATTATAAACAATAATTAAATTATAATAAATAACGTAATGGTTTGTTTATAATTTTTTGTTTATAATTTTCCACCTGTACCGAGATCCACGCGCTCTCCTTTGTTGGTGGGTTCTGGTTGGGGACCAGACTCCCAAATTTGAATTCATCCACTGATCTGTCTGATTGATGATGCTGATTTGGAACAAATTTATAAATTAGAAAAAGTGTGTCCTTTTAGTAAAAAAAATATGGCATTTCTAGAAAACAATGGTTTAAATGTAACACAAGGGTGAAATGTGGATAAGAACTCAAAGGGTGTTTTTTCTTAGTTTATCAGGAAAATTGAGAGGTTTAATTTTCTCCAAAATTTCAGCAAAACTTGGTGCCCTTTTGAGGAGACACATTGGTGTCAATGAGGAATGAACAGTGGGCACAATAAGGAGCCCACAACATAGGATTGTGGCCGCTGACGGAGTAAAGTTTAATTTAAAAAATAAAAAAATAATGTTATGTTTTAATATTTCATTTAATAAAGATATATAAAAAATAAAATAAAAATGCAGGCTTGTCACGAGGCAGCGAGCGGGAAAAACATTTCTTCACAGGTACAGGAGATTATAAAAGCCACCTGTGTGACTAGCCGCTCACATTTACCCTGAGGTGGCTTAGGATTGAGCTCCCCTTCAGTCCCACCCTTGTCGCTGGCACCGTTATGTGGTTATGTCACCCTTGGATCAAGGGGGGACTTTGTTTTTATAAATTGATTAATTTATTATTTATTTATTCTTTCACTGTTTGATTTGAATACAATTATTTGATTTATTTATACCAATAAAGGTGCCGTGGCCATTTTAAATACCAATTTGTTGTATTGTATTTATTTAAAAAAATAAATGAAAATTTTCATATATATAAGGAGTGCGACCTACAATCCCATGCCCACAGGACAAGAATTCAGACAGAAGCTGTAACTCTAGACTCTGCACCCTTAAAAGGTGTCAGCAGTTGCAGATCCTACATTTCTCTACTCATAAGTTCACTTTAAAGCAACTCTGTGACTTAAAAAACATTTCTAAAAAAAAAAAAAAAGAAGACACTTAATACCTCTCTGGTAGGTGGTGAATCCTAACTTTGCTGTCTTCAAGAGCTTTGGTCCAAATACTGTATGTATGAAGAAGTAGGGATTCCACACTAATAATCATAAATAATAAATGGAATGAGAGAGATGAGGCATTTCAGGGATTCAGATACTTACCCTCCATCAGGGCTACAGCACAATTAAAAAACCTCATATGAAATACTAAAATTCCTTCTAGAAAAAATCTATAAAGAAAATGGATAACATTGAGAATCTATATCTTGAGTATCTTTTTTTAAAATTACAAATGCTGAGCTAACACCATATAAAAAGCCACTGTCAAGAGCTTTGATGGCTCAAAAATCTGACACTTCTGGGTGTGTCAGATGCCTGGTCCTCCTCTATGCACTGTGGTTCCTCCTAACGAACTGTATGTCAATAATGTGTCCTGTAGTGACAGAGGCCAGCGGATGGAGTCATGATGCGCAGGGGGGACACAGGCATTCAAAACTCCTGGAAGAGTCAGATGCTGCCATAGCTCTTGAAATTATGATTTTTATTTTCATCTCCATGCACGCTGGGCTTAAAAAAAACTCCAGTTCCATTGGCAGAAAAAACACTCATATAGAACTTTTTTTTGTGCAAAGTTTAGACGAGTTTAGGAGAGTTTTTTTTTGTTTTTTTTTCTGCCAGTAAGCTCCAAACAAACGCAAACCAGAACTTTTTTTTGTTCCTGCCTCTAAATGGTGAGCTCAAAATAGGCCTCTAATCATCCTAATGTGCAACAAATATCAAACTAAATTAAACTGCGCTTGTGAAAAAAAAAAACGATTACATAAAGCTGCACCACACATGTGAGACATTGTCCGCAGTGAAAATCATAAGTACAAAAACTGTGTTGCGCTAAAATAAAAAAAAACAATAAATTCAAAATGTTAACTAATATATATAGTACCTACTATAGTATAGTAGAAATATATAGTGCCAAATGGTAAAAAAATTAAGATAATCCAAGTTCAAAATAGATTGTGAATTCACCTCCATCACATATATGGATGTGCTCTTACCAGAGAGCATAGACCTCCTATTACAGGGGGTAAGAATAAGCTTGTGTGTCTCATCCATTGCTTCCCAAACATAGAGAAAACCACGGGAATCATTCCAGACCATCCACGCACATGTTAACAGCTATCTTGCCCTTAAACTTGTTGGTTTAGTCACCAATAAAGAGATGAATTCCAATAGTGTAAAACCATTTAAAATGAACTTTAATAAAAGTATTGCACTTACATAATCGATTAATCAAATCAGCATGTAACAAGGACAGTGAACACTAACAGAGATCGCTAACACTTCCAGAAAGATGTGATGACGTAGATGCGTAACTCCGCCCGACTGGTTTCGTCACAAAAGGACTTCTTCTGGGGCACGTCCTATTGTGAATGGACACATGGGATAACATTGAGCTGCTTCTATAGACAAAACTCCTGTAGAAGCAGCGATTTTTAAGCGAGCCTCACAGTGATTTTTTTTTTTAAGCCACATGCCGCGTACACACGGCCGGACTTTCCGGCAGAAAAAGTCCAATGGGAGATTTTCATCGGACATTCCGACCGTGTGTATGCCCCATCTGACTTTTTCTGCCGGCATTTCCGATGGACTTAGATATAGAACATGTTCTAAATCTTTCCGTCGGAAATGCCGATGGAGCTTAGTCCGTTGGCAAGTCCGGCCGTGTGTACGTGGCAACAGAGTTGCTTTAAGGTGTTTTGCATGGACCACAAACAATTTCCCTAATTTAGTGGTTAGAACTTTTGCTTTGCAACCCAGCAGTTATTAGTTTGAATCCTGGCCAGGACACTATCTGCATGGAGTTTGCATGTCCTCCCTGTACTTCCTTGTGTTTCCTCAGCTGGAGGTCCGCTAATTGCATATCCTTGCTCTAGGTCTAGGTCTACTCTCCTTTCCTCCCACTTCAAAGAGGTGTTGGTAGGTTAATTGGCTCCTGTCTTTAGTATGTGTATGTATGCATGCATGAGAGATAGGGATCTTATATTGCAGGCTCCTTGAGGGCAGGGCTTGATGTGAATGTAAAGTAAATAAAGCGCTATGAAAATTTGAAGTGCTCTATAAATGCCTGTAATAATAATCTGCATTTCTCTAGCCCTTAAAAAAAAAAAAAGGAAGAACAACATTAAGATACCATTATATCCACGTCACGTAATCGTATTGTCTACGCACACAAGATAATGGCCGGCTTCAGTGATTGGCTGTACAGTGATTGCAGGGATAAAATGAAACACGTGTTGTCTGAGTTTTAGCTTTGTTAGGACATCAATTGGCTGGTGCGGTTGTAATCACATCGGTGAAATGAAATAAGTGATCGCACAAGGGCAGGCAGAGAGAACTTGTTTATTGTGAAGCAGAATTCCCAGGAATCAGAACACAGAGGGCTCTAGGACCTCAGAGTACATGACAGTATAGGGAGGTGTAGATGTATCTATAAGCCTGGAAGAGTTCTAAGCAGCAGCATCAGTCCGGCTGAGCCAGGGAGGTAACCTCATAGACTACACAGAGGATATACTAATACAGGGTGGGAAGCTGACACATGATAAGGATTTGCCTGCAACTCACCGCCAGCATCACAAGTGATGGGATTCCCTTTCTCCATCCTCATCTTCCAGATGTTACTTTGGAGTCTTTTGCTTGGTAAGAACTATTCTGCATGCAGCATTTTATTTAGATTGATAAGCGCAGTCCACTTTCCAGCTGAAAACGATTAATATTATAAAATCAACTTCTCTGCAGCTAACTTCAAATTTAGTGTTTTTCTGTTTAGCTAGATGAGGACAATTCATTATTTTTGTGTTGGCTCTGTGACTTATTTTTTTTTTATAAAGAAGAGATTATTTAGTAATTGTGAGCAAGGATGTGCTGTCATTTTGGCAGGACGTGTAGATTTCATCAGTCTTTAAGTTGCGGGCTTCTGATTGGCTTACTTGGGTCCGTTGACATCTCTGTCTTGTGTTATTGAGTAAACTTACAATCTGGTCGCTGGTAGAATGGTCATACAAACTACAATCTGATTGGTAAATTCAAATAAGATTGTGGAAACTACCGTATTTAAATGACGACATATCTATACCACCCAAACAACCTCTATTCAATCGATATTATATACTTACTATAATATATAGCTGTTGGTAAATCTAAATCAAATTGTTTAGTTGTTGGTTGATCTAAATCAGATTGTATAGTGTATGGTGAGCTTTACATTGAAGCTGTTTTATAAATTCACTGCTGTAATATATTAGTGCTGCTGCTAGTTGCAATGCACCTCCTGTTGCTTTATACCATGGATATGCAATTAGTGGACCTCCAGCTGTTGCAGAACTACAAGTCCCATGAGGCATAATAAGACTCTGACAGCCACAATCATGACACCCAGAGGCAGAGGCATGATGGGACTTGTAGTTTTGCAACAGCTGGAGGTCCGCTAATTGCATAGCCCTGCTTTATACTCTTGTAGCTAGATCAGGGTTCCATGGATCCCTAGGGTTCCTCCAGAAGTTGCTAGGGGTTCCGTGAGCAATGAGCAATTTCTGCATCTCAGAGAAGTTCCCACTGACACCATTGATCTTTATAGCTATCTGTATAGGGGTAATTCTTCCCAGTGACCATAAGCATATGGACCACTATCCCCACTGACCATCTCACTAACATACCATGAGTCATTTTTTGTAGGGGTTCCCTGGGACCGGAAAGTTATTTCAAGGGTTCCCCTGTGTTGAAAAGGTTGAGAAAGGCTGAACTAGAGGGAAGAAGCATGAGGACTGACTTCTCAGACTGTTGATGGGCTGTCAGGTTAGGGTTTAATCCTACTGCTTCAATGCTTTGAGTAACTAACCCAGAACATACATATGGATAAGGACTTCTGTAATTTAGCGGGCTTGACAACTTTGTTTTGCGGTAACGCACAGTAAAACGCACGCGTTAGGGCTCATTCACACTAAGTGCGATGGGGCTGCGCTGGGAGGCAAGACAAGGGGGAAAAGGCTTGCTCCCTATGAGGCAGTTTAAGATTGGTGGTGTGCACTGGGAAACAGTACTCAGAGCAGTATGGTGCGACGCACTCCACCACATTGCCCAACGCTGTTGGAGGTATAACTGAATGAAACATCAGTTGTGATATTTCAATAACGTTCGTAAAAAAAAAAAAAAAAAAAAAAAAAGAAGGAGGAAACAATGCAATGCACCAGGATCAACAATTTCTACGCAGGCTTGCTGTGCGTGTGTGAATGAGCCCTTATCGCACATTACCCTTATGCATTTCATGCAGAGTACTTTGTGAGGTGCATTATGGTGCCATTATTTTACAGAATGAGCCCTCTGAAATTTTTTTTTAATAAGAATTTTACATACAACTCCATAAAAGCAAAGCGGATACACCAACGCATTTCAACTGAAAAGCCCTTACTCATTGCTGACTAGTAATTTAGAATGGCACCCAAATAGCACTAGTACAGTTTGGGGCAACTCAACATTGCTGCATTACACTACCGTGTGTATTGCTACGTTATATTACAAAATGGTGCAGGTATGTTTTTTTCTCAGTTATGCTGTTTTAATAGCCCCCTCATAATGAATGGGGTACAATAACACAACTCACTTCAACGTGCAAAATACCAGTTTGTAACGCACATGTGGTAATTCAACCCAACAGAGTGGAAAAGTGTGAATGGGACCCTTTATACTTTCTGGTTAGTTATTTAAACTTTTGGAAGGCCGGGATCTAACATGTTCAGGAGGTCAGCCATGGCAGCTCCCACATCTGTTCGGGAAAAGTTTGCTTTAAGAGGACTGAGGTAGTATCCAATGATGGCCACACATTCACAAAGAACTTAGAACTATAAGGTTGGGTTCACATATGTGCAAATTGGATGTGTTTTAAACCGCATCAAATTCGCATGACATGTGAATGTGAGCGGCTCTCAATGGAGCTGGTTCACACATGCCTGGGGTGGCTGTGGTGTGGTTTCTAAACGTTTCCTGTGCGTTTTTGGTTTCTGTTCAGGTGCGAATTCAGGCAAAAATATGCACCTGAATCGCACTTGAACCGGTGAACAGGACTGCAAACCACAGCTGCACATATTTGAACCCAGACTAGGGCTGGGTTCACATATGAGCACGCAGCGGCTCACAGCAGGAGTCCGGTGAGTCCTCGTTCAACATTTCAGGTCCTATTTCAGCCTGAATTTGGACCTGAAACGGACCAAAAAACACACATGATTCCTGTTCGAATGGCAAATAAAGCAAAAAGGAAGTTCTGGACAGCCGCACTCCGGAATATAGCCTTTATTGTAAAAATCGGAAAATACAAGCCACAGCAGAAAATGGGACAAACGAGCTGACGCGTTTCACACTTAACAGTGCTTAATCATAGCTATGATTAAGCACTGTTAAGTGTAACACAGGTCAGCTCGTTTGTCCCATTTTCTGCTGTGGCTTGTATTTTTGAATTTTTACAATAAAGGCTATATTCCGGAGTGCGGCTGTCCAGAACTTCATTTTTGCTTTATTTGCTACATGCTTAGCCTGCACCTGGTATTCCAGTTCTGAGGCGAGTCTTGTATCCACATATCCACCTGGAGCGGTGATCCCTTCCTCTCTGTCTCCTGTTCAAATCGCACCGGAGACGATGCGGAGATATGCAAACCGGCTCCATAGAGAGTCAGACACAATCTCCAGCTGTGCAAATTGGATGCGGGGAAAACCCTCGTCCGATTCATACTAGTGGGAACACAGCCTAACTGTTTTATTCTGTAGCAAACTTTTTTCGAACTGAAGCAAAAACATCTGATATTTTTGGGGTTCTATACAATGAAATGCAACAGAATGAAAAAGCAGTGGCTCTAAAGCCTCGTATACACAATGAGAATATCAGACGAATAATCGTCCAGTTTTTTTTTTTCATGTTATTCTCCTATGGAAAATGAAGAGGTGCCTCAATTCTCCTATGACAGAATACTTTGCAAGTGATATAATGTGTTGAATAGTTTTGTAATGTATTCTTTCGTTTCCGAGCATGCGTAGTTTTGCTCTTTTACGATTTTTTTCAGACGAAAACTGTACTAATTAAATGAAAATCGGGCGTTGTGTTTACTTCCGATAACATTTTTCGAGCATGCACCTCCAGGTTTTGTCGTCCGAGAAGTCGGAATTGGCTGTCGAAAGCACTATACTAACGATCAGATAATCGGACAACCGTTTGTTGTTGGCAATTTTTCTTCCGATCTTCTTATGTATTAGTGCCTTTATATACAAAAAATCTCAGGACAAATAAATTAGTTGTATGAATTCCGATATACAAAAGCCAGGTCCAGTAAGGCTGTCAGGGAAGTGTGCCGCAATCACAGGCCTGGATCATTTTACACCTGACATTGTAAAGTTTTTACTGCTAACAATTCACTTTAATGGCCTATGACACAATGCAGGCAATTCTATACATTTACATAAATCAGTGTAATAGCTGGATCGTGCCCTTCATGTCTCTTTTTAGAAATTCGTTTTTTTTTTTCATGTGTTCATTGCAGATTTGAAGTTGTTTCATTTGTTCCATCAATGCAACTTGAGAGCATTTTTAAGCAATTGAGCAAAAGGTTAAATATGTCTTATAACACATTTTTTATTCTTTATGTATTAGCATGATAAAGTATAAATGCTTACCGCAATGTCAATCTCCAAATCTAAATAGTACAAAGGTTGTTAGGACAAGGTTCATACAATTTGGCTTTTTATATTAAGGGCCCATTTATATTTGTGGGATGTGTTAACATGCGTTACGTAACACATTAATGAGCATTGCATTGAGGCAGCCTATTAAAAATAATGGGCTGCCAATGGCCTAAACATCATAAGTGCCACAAAAGTCTTAACGCAAAGCACTATTTAAATAATTGGCCTTGCAAGGCATGCAACATGCACTGCCATGCATTTTGGGAAGATGTATATGTAAATTAACCCTAAAGTTGCTTATGGTATAAAAGGACAGGTCATCCTGCAGGGACAATCTAGTTTTCACTCAGGCCAAGTTGCCACATAACCACTAACACTCAGCGTTGGTGTGCCTAGACACTGGTGCAGGCTTATCCTAAGTGAAAAAATTGAAAAATCTTTCCATAAATACATGGATGAGCGAGTTTGGGGTGGAGGAACTTGACTGGCCTGCACAGAGTCCTCCTGACGTCAACCTGATAGAACACCTTTGGGATGAATTTGAGCAGAGACTGCAAGCCAGGCCTTCTTGTCCACATCAGTGCCTGACCTCACAAATGCGCTTCTGGAAGAATGGTCAAACCTTCCTATAGATACACTCCTACACCTTGTGGACAGCCTTCCCAGAAGAGTTGAGGATGTTAGAGCTGCAAAGGGTGGGCCAACTCAATATTGAACCCTACGAATAAAGACTGGGATGCCATTAAAATTCATGTGCGTGTAAAGGCAGGCGTCACAATACTTTTGGTAATATAGTGTATGGGGCTACCTTAAAGAGAAAGTTTAGCATGTTTCCAGTGAGCACATTTTAGATTTAGTATTGTAATTAGACATGTGCGATTAGTTTCGTACGAATCCGAATTACGAATTTTTACGAATTCTGTACGAAATACGAAATTTTGTTTACGAATTTCGGATCCAAATTATCCGAATCCAAACTACCAAATGACGAGTTTCAACTAATATGAAAGAAATTATAGCGGATATAACGAATGATTTGAATGAATTCGGGATTCAGTATAACGAATATCGACACTCTACGAATAATAACGAGTTATCCGAAAACGTATTTACGTTACATAACACAAGTCTAATGTCTATTGTTCACCAATCAGGAAGTACGAAATACAAAATTTCGTATTCGTACTTCATCTGAGTGATTGGTGAACAATAGACAATAGACTTGTGTTATGTAACGTAAATACGTTTTCGGATAATTTGTTATTATTCGTAGAGTGTCGATATTCGTAACTATTTGTAACGATTTGTAAAGATTCGTAACGATATAAACGATTCGTAACGGTTCGTATTTCATACGAATCCGAATTCAATTTCGTACACGAAATACGAATTACAAATTTGTTTTATACGGAACGGAACAAAACAAAACAAATTTTTGGACGGCTCCCATGTCTAATTGTAATTTGCAATTAAAAGTGAGTCTTCACCCTAACTGGATGTCATTTAGTTAAAGCTAAATCACTGTGCATCATAAACAATTACCAGTTTTTTTTTCTCACTATGACTCCATTAAAAAAAAAAAAAAAAAGGCACTGCACCATAACACACATACTGTATATTACACATAGTGGTGCATGCACATTAAAGGCCCATACACACGATCTGACTTTTTGACAACAAACATGCGAATTACCCGTTTTAAGGCAACATCCGACCGTCTGTACACTCCATCGGACAAATTTTTTCAGTTTTCATCGGATAAATATTGGCTGTGCAAACAGACAAACTTTCCGGCAACAAAAGTCCTATGGTGCAAAATCCTATCGTGTGTACACAAGTCCATAGGACTTTAGTCCAAAGTACAAACACGCATGCTCGGAACCAATGCAAAAGATCAGACAACAATACAGAAGTTGACCAAAGGGTGGCGGTAAAGAGCTGAAAGCCATGTGATTTGGTGAAAGTTGGCTGAAAAATTCCTGCTGTGTGTATGCAGAACAAGTTCACGGCCAACTCCCTTTGGACAGAAATCCACAGAAAAGTTAGCTTGAATTCCGATCGTGTGTATGAGGCTTAACGCTCATACTAAGGTGTGAATAGAGTCTAAAGCCTCATACACACGATCGGACTTCAAACAAACTTTTCCGTGGATTTCTGTCCACGGCCGTGAACTTGGTATGCATACACACGGCAGAACTTTTTCAGCCAACTTTCACCAAATCACGTGGATTTTCAGCTCTTTACCGCCACCCTTTGGTCAACTTCTGGATTGTTGTCTGATCTTTTGCATTGATTCTGAGCATGCGTGTTTGTACTTTGGACTAAAGTCTGATGGACTTGTGTACACACGATAATATTTTGCACCACAGGACTTTTGTTGCCGGAAAGTTTGTCTGTTTGCACAGCGAACATTTGTCCGATGAAAAGCGAAAAAGTTTGTCCGATGAAGCGTACACACAGTCGGATGTTGCCTTAAAACAGGTAATTTGCATGTTTGTTTTTAAAAAGTCCAATTGTGTGTATGGGCCTTTAACCGCTTCCCGACCGCCTCCTGCATATACGTCAGCAGAATGGCACGTTACAGGTACGTGGCCCTTTAACTGCCTGGCCGCGGGTCGCTAGGGTCGGGAGCTACGCGACCCCGGCCGCGGGACCAGCGGACCCGATCGCCGATGGTGTCCCGCGATCGGGTACGGAGCTGAAGAACGAGGAGAGGTATGTGTAAACAAACCTCTCCCCGCGCTTCCTACTCTGCCTGTCATTGATCGGCTGTTCCCGGTCATCGGGAAAGCCGATCAATGACGTCAGACGTCAGCCCCGCCTCCTAATGTAAAAAAAAACACACACACGCCACAGACTATAACCCCTCCCCGCCCCCTAGTGGTTAACTCTTTCACTGCCAGTGTCATTTATACAGGAATCAATGCATTTAAATAGCATCGATTGCTGTATAAATGACAATGTTCCCAAAAATGCGTCAAAAATGGCCGATGTGTCCGCCGTAATGTCGCAGTCACAATAAAAATCGCTGATCGCCGCCATTACTAGTAAAAAAAAAAATATTAATAAAAATGCTACAAAACTATCCCCTATTTTGTAAACGCTATAACTTTTCCGCAAACCAATCAATAATCGCTAATTGCGATTTTTTTTTTACCAAAAATATGTAGAAGAATACGTATCGGCCCCAAACTGAGGAAAAAATATGTTTTTTTATATATTTTTTGGGGATATTTATTATGGCAAAAAGCAAAAAATATAGAATTTTTTCCAAAAGTGTCGCTCTATTTTTGTTTATAGCGCAAAAAAACGCAGGGGCGATCATATACCACCAAAAGAAAGCTCTATTTGTGGTGAAAAAAGGACGCCAATTTTGTTTGGGAGCAACGTCTCACGACTGCGCAATTGTCAGTTAAAGCGACGCAGTGCCGAATCGCAAAAAGGGGCCTGGTCCTTTGGCTGCCAATTGGTCCGGGGCTGAAGTGGTTAAGCTGCTCACAGACACTAGATGGAGGCCACCCATGCATGCACGGTCTGGCCGCCAAGCAGTTGTTCTTTTTCTTGAATATTTATAAGACAAACATCCATTAAGTAAAGATGCATGCTTCTAACTATGGAAAGTGCTCAAGAGCTGGTTAGCCTTGGGGGAAACAATAGTAAATGGCTGGGAATATCCATCCTGGCCAGGCTATTTCTTTATCAAGAAGTCTCGACCAACTAATCAGGGAGAGTTCACAGTAATACAATTATTACCTGATCCAACCATAAATGTGCATATTGGCTGAACATACTCTGGTCTATTCACAAGAGCATCTTCAGTTCCATCATAAAAAATGATTAAAAAAAAAAAACACTGCACAAAACGTTTACATTTAGTTTAGTTTGTACATCTATCTTCAGTTCGATTCAGTTTTCATCAGATGTCTTTGTTTAGTTTCAAAAATAGTTATAGGTGGACACACAGATAAAGAAAAAATATGTTTCTTGCCTAAAAGCAGACGTAAATGGCTGACATCCATTTATGTGCCCAAAAAAATGTAAAGGACGCAAACCTTTTGCGTTTTTCCTGCAGACATCAAACAGTCTCTGAATTAAAGCGTTTTTTTTTTAATGTTTAAAAATCATGTTTTGCTAAAGTCAGACTCACTTGTAGTGATGATGTTCGTTATCCATGTCCGTTTTTCTGTCTAATCGATACTTTTAAAAATCGTGCTCGGCAGATGTCATCTTGCTTGTGGGCATTTGAAGCCCACAAGCAATCACTTCCTTCTTCCCTCGCATTAGAAGTACCAGCATTCCTTGCTGGTTCCTGCGCATGCGCAGTGGCAACTGCGCGGAGCTGCGTAATCCATCAATGTTGCCATCACAACGGGTGACGTCTTAGTAAGTTCCACCGTCACGCCGTTGAAATCTCGCGAGATTTCGCATCGGACCTCTGCACTGACTCCTGGGATGAATTACACGAGATCCCAGGAGACAGTGCGGTGATCACCGTATATGATGCGGATACCCGCAGAAACACCGCCCACTGCCGCAGGGACTGAAAACTCACATTTTAAACCTGAACAGGTACGATTAAAAAAAATAAAATAAACAATGTCCATTTTGAACTCATTGCTGCATTTAGAAACGACTGAGCCAAACTTATCAAAATGTGTGCAGAACCGCTTTAAGTGGATGCAAATGGCAAAGTGTGTCCGTTTACATCTGCCTGCCCATAGATATACTGTATAGGTTCAGTCTGGATCTGTTTTAAAAATGAATGGACTGAACGCTTATGTGAAAAGCTACACAGGTGATTTTAATGTCTTGCTACTGAGAGAATGAACCTTTAGCTAGCTATCCCCTAAACAGGCTACATATACACATAAGCCTTGTAGATTTTTAGTAGCTTAGTTGCTGCTATGAAAATTGATAGCATTTAACCACTAGGAGCAGCAAATGATTGCTAAGCACATGGATCAAATGGAGTAATACTACATTCACATAAGAATTTTTCCCCGATGTGAATGTCAGCGACAAGAATCTGCTTATTCCTGCTGCTGTTTTTGACACTTATGAGTAGCTAGCTGTGGCTGCTGAGCCCTTAAGCCTCATACACACGATCGGATTTTCCGACGAGAAATGTGTGATGACAGGCTGTTGGCGGAAAATCTGACCACGTGTATGCTCCATCGGACAATTGTTGTCGGATTTTCCGTGGACAAATGTTGGATGGCAGGTTTTAAAATTTTCCGTGGACAAATGTCTGTTGTCGGATTTTCCGAGCGTGTGTAAACAAGTCCGTCGGACAAAAGTCCAAAGTACAAACACGCATGCTCAGAAGCAAGGACGAGCCAGAAGCGGTCGGTCTTGTAAACTAGAGTTCGTAATGGAGAATTAACATTTGTGACGAATGCAGCGCACATTCTCTTCTTCTTTAATGGGATAATAATGAAGCTATTTTTCTGGTGATACTGATGGAGTTATTGCAAACAAATTTTCAAAGGCTTTTTTTTCTAGTGATATCAAGAATAATATTATTTAAATCTTTTTTATTTTTGGGCAAGTTACCACAACACCATTATCCCCTAGTTTTTAAGACATGTTGGTGTCCCTTGTCAATTTTACATTGTATTTTTTTAAATATAACTGCCTTCTCCCAAACTGTCATTTGAAGTAAAATACATAGCCAAGTATTATTCTCCACAAATTTTTTTATTGTGCATTAAAAAAAAGAAAACAAATAAAATTAGACATGCTATATGCCAATAGAACTTAACCAAAAAGTGCATTCTATGCATCCAAACATATAGAAAATATAACAAATGAAATCATTATTATTCAACCAAAAAATTAAATAAAAAGCCTCAGATGGAGCAAGGAAACGGTATTCCTGGGTAAAAAAAAAAAGAAGAAAGAAATTACATTTACCGTTGGCAAAAAACAGGGTCCCCTCCAGGAGCTCCCCGCATAGGCAACCTCCTCAGATGACAACAGGATGCCATGCTGAAAGAGCCCAGTAATAAACAAAGAAGAGGGGAGGGACATCTGTGGAAGATGCAACCCTCTAAAAAATTATTTTGACAAACAAGGGTAAAATTTTTTTTTTAAATTTGCCCCTATTCAAGATGGCTGCCTCAACCTCAGGCCAGAATGCGCAAGCGTGGCCGGCGACACTAGGACCTTTGCGGCCCGCCCAAGCTGGCTACCGATGTCCGCACATGCGCAGAGCAGGCAGGAAGACGATGAGGGCGAGGTTTGCGAGGTGTGGGCCGACCACTATAGTAACCAGGAGTGAAGGTACAATATCACAAGGAGGGGAAGGTGGGGGGGAGTAAGAAAGCAAAAAAGAGAGAGGAACGCAGGAACGAGAGTGAAGGTGACCTGATCTGCAAACTCGTTTGGGCCAGTGACTTCATTTTCAGGATTTCTACATAAACAGCTACTGAAATATAATCTGTTCCTATAGAAAACTCATACTGAGCAAAGAACAAGGATTACATTTCTGACCGGCTTTTGAAATCGATAGTTGCCTTGCTGTCTGTGGTATCATTTAAACTCTGTTTTAAAACAAAGTGTGATTGCTTGATCTATTTACTTGTTCTAGGTCAGTGACATAGAAAGCATTGAAGTGACTGGGAGCCAGGGAATTAGTATTTCCAGAGTGAAAGAATAGCATTAACCTTCATATTTCAATAACACAGCTTTCCGGTAATGTAGTTGATAATATAGTTATTTTTTAATTTCACACAAATATTTTATAGTCCCATATTTTCACTGAAAACATATATGTAAAGGTTAAAGATCTTTGATGGAAAACACATCATGGCATTTGAAAGGGAAGTAATTGGAAGGTTTTACTAAGCCCTAATCATACTATGCAGTTACCTGCTCTTCACAATACAATAGTAGTAAAGTGTAATAATATAAACATACAGTAACAGAACATAAATAACCTAATAGACTGCACCATTACACCAGTCACTTCCAATATCCACATTTCCAACTTTGCAGCACAGACTTCCAAGTGTGCCAGTACTTTATCCACGCACATGAGGACAAATGTTTTATATAGCTGCATTATGGGTGCCTGTGGCCAACAAAAATTAGATATCCAGGGGTGTACAAACATAGGGCTTGTGGGTAGGGCAAACATGGGGTGTTGGCGGTCCACAAGCATGATGTGCCTGAGACCTACAAAGAGGTGGTGCCTGAGGAGGAAAAACATGGGTTCTCTGGGGTCCACAAACATGGGGTGTCTGAGTCCTACAATCAGGGAGTGTCTGAGGCCTATAAACAGGGAGTGTCTTGGATCTACAAACATGGGTTGCCTAGGGTCAACCAAGGGTGTCTGGGGGTCTACAAACACAGGGTTCCTGTTCCTGGGGCCAACAAACAAAGGATGTTTGAGGCCTACAGACATTGGATGTCTGGGGCCTACATATACAACAAGGTACCTGGGGCCTATAAACATGAATAGCCTATGTGCAGTATATATCTGCATTGATTCTGCTCTGATATCAATGTCCAAACAAAAAATAAAACCTTGGAATAAGTGTTAATCATAAAAAAATCAGTTTTCAATGCCTGACCAAACCTTTAATTTTTGTGCTAGATTCTTGACAACCTTCCTAGTTCCACATGATAGGATGCAGAATTAATAGCCCGCAGCAAGGAATTACTGAATAAGATACATGAATAGTGTATATATTATCCATTACACTGCAGCCACTGTAATATAAAAAAAAACAAGCCAAGTCATGAAGCTATAATTTCAAATAATGGTGTGAGATCGGTACAAAATATGCATTCTGCCTTTGGTAAGTCTGCTACATGTTTAACCACTTGTCGACCAGCCGCTGTCATTATACTGCGGCAAGGTGGCACGATCCCGCGAATCGGCGTAGCTGTATGTCGGCTCGGGAACTCGCAATTGTGGGTGCGCGCACACTGCCGGAGGCATGTGCGTGCCCCCATTGGCCAGCGGGGAAGCCAATCAGTGTGTCAGGCGGACTCGATGTCTGCTGGCCACCCGCGATCGTTCCCACCAGTGACAGAACGGGGATCTGCCTGTGTAAACGAGGCAAATCTCCGTTCTGACAGGGGAGACCACACAGATCCTGTCTTTCTGCTAAGCAGGAAGATGAATCTGTGTGTTTCCCTAGTCATACATTCCCCTATACAGTTAGAAAACACCTGCAGGGAACACATTTAACCCCTTGATTGCCCTGATGTTAACCCCTTCCCTGCCAGTGTCATTAGTACAATAACAGTACATATTTTAAGCACTGATTACTGTAATAATGACACTGGTTCCCAAAAAAGTGTCAAACATGTCAGTTAGGTGTCCGATCTGTCCGCCGCAATGTCACAGTCCCGCTAAAAAATCACTGATCGCCGCCATTACTAGTAAAATAAAAATAATAATAATAAAAATGCATTTTTTTTAAATCTATCCCCTATTTTGTGACATGATAACTTTTGCTCAAACCAATCAATATACGCTTATTGCGATATATTTATTTTTTTTCAAAATTATGTAGCAGAATACATATTGGCCTAAAGTGATGAATAATTTTATTTTTTATTTTTTATTTTGGAAATGTTTTATAGCAGAAATAAAACATTTTGGGTTTCTTTCAAAATTTACGCTTTTTTTTGTTTATAGCTCAAAAAATAAAAACACTTAGAGGTGATCAAATACCACCAAAAGAAAGCTCTATTTATGAGAAAAAAAGGACATAAATTTTGTTTGGGTACAGCATCGAACGACCACGCAATTGTCAGTTAAAGCGACGCAGTGCCGTATCGCAAAAAGTCGCCTGGTCAGAAAGTGGGTAAATCTTTCTGGTGCTGAAGTGGTAAAGAACAACTTTACTTTTATAAGAAAGTCCTCTAGTGTACCCCTCCAGTACTCCTGAACCAATCTTCATTATTATCACCCACTCCAGCGTTTTACTTATCTCTGTAGCAAAGCTGCATCCTGTGCCCTGTTTACTTCACCCGTGTCACGAAACTTTAATAGCATCATACCAAGATGCCGGAGCTACTTCATGTGCAGGCTTACTAGTTTATGAGTCAGTGCGCAGGCACTAAATTATTTTACTTTTTAACTGGCATTGCCTTTCAAAGCATAATTACTCCCCTTCAGAATGTTAACTTTTTAGCTAGTGCAGGTAATTAAAACATAATTTAAAACCTTTAGCAAACCCAGATAGGTGGCCCCCCTTCCATGACCCACATGAAAACTTAGATGCAATTAATGGAGGCCTATGATAGAAATGGGGGGAAAGGAGGGGATAGGAGGTTTAGAAGGGACAGGGGGATTATAGAAATGAATAGGGGGAAGAAAAAGGGGAAGGAAGAAAAAAAGATCCAAGGGCCAGGCAAGGTGAAACAATTATATTTAACAGAGGCTAAATGGATTCAAGGTACGAAGTGCACATCCAAGCCAGGATTCCCAGAGGAAATTTCTTCACAGCTTCTGGCAGTGGTCTGTTTAGCCACTATGAAAAGAAAGGTGGCAAACATTTGCTGGGAATTAGTGAGGCCTGAGATGGGGAGATGTACAAGGGTGATTCCAGAGTTGTTATGAATAGTGACACAAAACTTTGGATAAGGCCAAAAATTTGAGATCAAAAAAAGCAATTTTGGACAAGGCCACCATGTGTAAAGTGCATCGCCTATATGGCCAGATTTTTCTATAAAACAGGACTGCTTTCACAATCCAAGCTGGTTCCCAGTACCACCTAAAGAGGAATTTGTAGGTTTCTTCCATAAAAGTTATAATAAAGGAGCATTTAGCTATTCAAGACCATACCTCCCTCTGCTTCTGAGAAGTTAATTGTTATGTCAAGTCATATTTCCAGCTCCTAACATATGTATGCAGGGACTGCTAAGAGCAGCTGTTTGAAGCTGAGTTCTTAGTTGATATTAGCTTTGGGGAACCTGGTGCATGAAAGCAAGCATGTTCAATAATCAATGACCAGTATGAGGGAATGTCAAGTGGATAAGGGATGAGTGTTTAATCTGTAGGTATCCGCCTAGAGGCTCTGTGTGGAGAGCTTCATGATACTCCTGCAAGACCAACCACAATAGACAGAGGCAGGAGGTAAGGAATGAAAGGACTTGGGAAAAATAATGGGCAGTTCACAAGGCAAAAAACCTAGGATCATCCATCGTCAACTGAAAAAGGGGATTATTACCAATCGATTGAAAGCATCCAATCTCCCAGATTCACTGCCAGTAGTATGGACTGGAGGCTTTCCATCTTGAAGGGGATTATTTGTGCCGTCATACGGAATCCTGCACCAGTTCAGTTTGGATGCCGTATACCAATCGGAAAATAGGGGTGCGAGGAGGGGGACCTCCTGCGATTTGACCTGCTGCGGCGGGGGAATGGGAGCGACTGTGCCGTGAGTAGCTTCGCCGTGAGCGGCTGTGCCGGTGGCGTGAGGGGATCTTGAAGAAATCTGGCACTCTTTTTTCTCCCCTTCAATACTTACCTACTGTCCAGCCTCTTACCTAGTTTGCTGATGGTGGTCGCGTGGGCAGTGGGGGGACATTAAATCTGGCGCCATTTGCGAAGGTACAGGCGGTGTCTCTCCCGACCCTGTAATGCGCATGGGCGATGCGGGGACGCGCCGGCTTACCACACCGACGCTCGAGCAGCAGGACAACAAGGGCAGCAAGCCCAGTGTAAGTGACATTGTTTATATGTTTTATTCCTATAATAATCGGCCACACTCCTTCATGCGGCACATACTGTTATTGGGAAGATTAGAGACTTCTCCCAGACAAATTCACAAGGCAAAAAACCTAGGATCATCCATCGTCAACTGAAAAAGGGGATTATTACCAATCGGAAATAGGGGTAAGAAAGGGGACATTAAATTGCTTCATTATTGCAGTGAATCCCATACTTTCAAGCTTTGTAGCTTTAAGGGGATGAGAGAAGGTGGAAGCACTAAATAAGGAAGTCAGAGCAAAACTGACATTGATATTTAGTCACAGTTTAGGAAGCTCTAAAAAGACCCCTAGGAGAGTGCATGTAGCACTAGCAAAGTAACAAAATGTAACTTTTAAACATAAGTCATTAGTATTCGGAAACCCACTGGAACTCAGATGCACAAAATTGCCTTTCCTGGCTTTGTGATGAAAAATATTACAGTGTTGCAGGGATTATTTTTAGTATCTGTAGCAGAATGATCTTGTTATAGTTCAGCTTGAAACTTTACAGTGCATCTATAAAGGCTTAATTAGCTGTGCAGCCATTGACTGTAATGCAATATCATATTTACAAGAAAGCCACCACAACAATAAAATATGACAGTGGGAGCAGGTCACAATAGAACATTCTGTAACTTCATGAATAAAACATTAGATCCTTGTTTCTTTAGTCTACTTTTGTCATTTTATGCAATGTTATTAAATCTTCAGAATAAATATATTTCTGTGCTTCTGTTTTATTGCTTGAGACAATGACAATTTGGATTAAAAAAAGCTGGGGAACGTCAAGCCACAAGAAGAGTTCCTAGAGAACAATTTTCACCAGGGCTTCCATTTCTGAGCTCATGCTGAAAATGTTAGTTGCCTAGCTGTTTTTCTGGCTTATGCCCCGTACACACGAGCGGATTTTCCGTCAGAAAAATCTTGGATGGTTTTTCTGATGGAATTCCGCTCAAGCTTGGCTTGCATACACACAGTCGCACAAAAGTTCGCTGAACTTTCGTCCGTCAAGAACGCGGTGACGTACAACACTTACGACGAGCCAAGAAAATTAAGTTCAATGCCTCCGAGCAGGCGTAAAAAATTTTCCGAGCATGCGTAGGAATTTTGCGTGCCGGAATTGGTACAGACGATTGGAATTTCCGATCAAAACTTTTTCCGACCGAAAAATTGAGAACCTGCTCTCAATCTTTTGCTGGCTGGAATTCCGCCAGCAAAAGTCCAATGGAGCATACACACGGTCGCATTTTTTCCGACCAAAAGCTCTCATCGGACTTTTGCTGGCGGAATTTCCGATCATGTGTATGCGGCATTACTGATTTTTGGAGTCACCAAACAAAATAACTATACAGACATGATGAAAGCCAGTGAACAGCTAGTCCTTATATGCATACTCGTTCAGAGCCAGTGGCTCAGACTATTAAAGCAAGGGTTAGCATGACAATCAGTCTACTGGAATTTGCAGAAGGCAAGATCAATAAAGGCAGCCTTCATGTTTCTTTCATGACAGATTTCCTTTAAATTGTTATGCATGCTTTGACAGTTGTGTGTTCTGACTCTGGTTGTGGCTAATCTCACATCTATAGATGCCCCCAAGACACCAACAGCCAAAACACCTAGAGGGGGAGTTTGCATATGAGCTTATGTCTATGGGTATTAGTTTCTATCAGTGCTCCCCCCCCCCCCCCAATATACAGTAAGTCAATGAGAATTCAAAAGCAGCTTGAAGCCAGTTAATGCAACTAACAAGGATATCAACTACAGGTCCATAGTTGCCAACATTTAAAATTTTTTTACAGGGACACCTTTTATTCTGTGTATCCAGCAAGCCATAGTTAGCCGAGAATGTACTTTAACCAGGCCATTTTTTGCGATACAGCACTGCATCGTTTTAACTGACAATTGCGCGGTCATGTGACACTGTACCCAATTAAAAGTGATGTCCTTTTTTTACCACAAATAGAGCTTTCTTTTGGTGGTATTTGATCACCTCTGCGTTTTAATTTTTGCGCTAATTTTGGGGGGGAAAAAACAATATTCTTTACTTTACTCAATTTAGGCCAATATGTATTCTGCTACATATTTTTGGTAAAAAAAATTCCAGTAAGCTTATATTGATTGGTTTGTGCAAAAGTTTTTGCGCCTACAAACTATGAAATATTTTATGGACTTTTTATTTATTTTTTTGTTTTTACTAGTAATAGTGGTGATCAGCGATTTTTAGCGGGACTGCGCCATTGCGACGGACCAATCTGACACTAACTGACACTTTTTGGGGACCAGTGACACCAATACAGTGATCAGTGCTAAAAAAAAAGAGCACTGTCACTGTATAAATGACACTGGCAGGGAAGGAGTTAACATCAGGGGCAATCAAAGGGTTAAATGTGCTCCTAGGGAGTGCTTTCTAGCTGTGGGGGAAATGCTGTGACTGGAGGAAAACAGAGATCCATGTTTCTGAGACAAGATCTCCATTTTCCTCCCTCACAGAACAGTGATCTGCCTTCTTTACATAGGCAGACCGCCATTCTGCCTTTCCTCTGAAAGATCGCAAGGGGCCGGCAGCCACCGCGGCTGCCCGACCCGCTGATTGGCTCACTGGCGCTGAGACTTTGTGCACAATATCACATACAGGTATGTGATTTCGTGCAGCCGGGTCGCCCTGCTGCAGTATATGTACGGTGGGCAGTCCGGAAGCGGTTAATTAGGATGGAGCATTCATTTAAAGAGGCATAATATTGACCAATTGAACAATTTTGTTATAAAAGACTATATAGACAGGAAGATTTATCACATGGATTATGGATAGACAGCATTGTTCATTAGTAATCATTATTTATGTGTTTGTTTAGCTAGCTACAACTTTTAAGCTGGCTTCATATGGCTCCTGCTGAAACAGCTTAAATTTGAACTATGGGTGGCCCTGTTGTCAGCACCTGGCTCAACAAAAGCCAACATCAAAATTGTAGTACTTGGGTGGAAAATTATCCTCCAAACAGTGACTGCATCCAATCAGATGTAATCACTGTACAGGTATCCAGACAGCTGCAGCTGTCTGAGTTCAATAACCATCAGAGGAGATTTGTGTGAAATGGGGAATTGAGTGTAGAAATCCAACAGCTCATGCAGAAACTGCAGTGATAATTACTGATTATACAGCGAACATATTTGGCATACAGTATTTAGAGAATGTCATTTGATGCTGGCCAATCTGCTGAGCATTGTGAAACCTGTTGGGAAATTTATACTGACCACCAATATATAAGGGGGATTTCTACACTGGCCACCAATGTAAGGGGGGAATTTACACTGACCACCAATGTAAAGACAGCACTCTACACTGACCATTAAATGAGCAGTGGATTTTACACTGACCAATATGACAGACATTTACACTGACCACCAATGTAAGTGGGAATTTACACTGGCCACCAATGTAAGGGGGGATTTACACTGACCACCAATGTAAAGAGAGGACCCTACACAGACTGCCAAATTAACAGTGGATTTTACACTGACCAATATCAGACATTTACACTGACCAGCAATGTAAGGCCTAGTTTACACTTGCAGTCAGGTGTGGTAAAAATAGGCAGTTGAGCCATGGTTTTAACACCCCTAGCTTACCCCCTTAAGCTGGAAAAGCAGCTGGACAGGGTTGTACACCTGCCACAAACGTAATGCTTAGCTTCACAGTTGCAGAAAAAATTACACCCCCCCCTGTTGCACTTGACAGCAGTACTGCCACTGAACATGATCCATCCAAATGAATGGGGCTGTGTGGAAATTGCCCTGCCACTGCATGCAATGCATGTGATTGTGGGGTGGTAATGAGTCTTTTAAGGGTTCATGCTGTGGTCTTAGGACAGCCTTCAAGGGGGGAGGTGAATAAAAAGCAAATCTAGGACAGTTGATAAGTATGCAGGTTACATGAACCTGTCAATGAACCACGAATAATCTCAAACGTGCCTCTAGCTAATGTCAACTGCAAATGTAACTAAAAGCAAGCTGCATTTGACAGTTGACACATGCCCAAAGCCCATCAGAGCAGGCCCTTTAGAGACCTTCTCCAATTAATATTTTTTCTCATATTAGTATATACCTTCTCAGCTCTTTCCATGCCATGAATAAGAACACCTGTTCAGGGGACAGTGGCCATTCACTACATATTTATAGGCAATTTTGTGTCTATTTTCTCCAATGTGATGTTGCATTAGTATAAAACATGCCCCTCAGCAACTATTCCCCTCTTTGCATTCATCTTATAGGCATATGAATTATAATCAGAATCCATTTTTGTCTATGTAAGGTGAACACAATTCAGACTGTGCAAAGAATAAGGATCACTTATTATACATACATAAAAATGACAGCCTGTGTATTGCTTGCATTGAGATTGGCCCCTCTGAGATGCATTTAAGGAGAATGAATTATGATGTTTTTAGCTGCTATTTATGGCTCTTGTGCCGCTGACTCCATTAGATACAGTTATGCTGATCATACACATTTTATTCAGTTTCATTTGTTTATTGGATTGAATCATCTTAATGCTCCACATACCATGTATGAAAGCATTCTGGACTTGCATACTTTAGCGCATACCATTATAACGCACATGTACTGCTACTCCAAAGATCTCAATTGTAGTACTTAATGAAGGCTTTACAGCAGCTCAGGAGTCTGAATTCAGGTAAATTATGGCAAAAGCAAACAAAAGAACTTTGATGTTTGAAGAGTTTTCTTATTGATTGCTTCTCAGGAAAAGATTTATGACACATAAAATTGAGTTCTCACAGCATCCCAACATCATTATTGTAGCTTATGCAGCCATACATGAGTCGATTTCTGAACTAATTTTCTTTCGAAAATCGTAACTAAGAATTTTCGCTTGACTTGGCTTGACTATTAGGCTGCATTCACACCTGAGCGTTTTGTCGCCCTAAGCCGCCCTACGCCTGAAGCTACAAAACGTTCGAGGGGATAAAATACATTATTCTCTATGGAGATGGTTCACATCTCCACTCCATGTCGCCTGAAGCCGAACGCCTGAAGCTCAAACAAGTTCCGGACCCTTTTTTGTCGCGCGAATCGGGCAGATTTGGGCGTTTGTATCCCCATAGAACATAGCAACAAATGATGACAGTGATGATCATTTTTCCTATTGGCTATCAAGAAAAACGCCGAAGTTGAAAAACGCCTGTTACGCCGTATGCAAATGTGCAAAAAACGACGGTATTCGCGCGACAAAACGTCGGTAAAACCGCTGGTAAAAACGCTCGTTCCGCTACGCTCAGGTGTGAATGCAGCCTTAGTGGGCCGCAGCAACGGCCAATTTTCGTGCGATCATCAAATTTGAGTGATCAGGCATGTTGGAAATTTTTTGAAAAACAAATGAATTTCTATTCAATCAATGATGGGAGAACCATGTGAGAAATATAATTAAAAAAGAAATGCGCATGAGCTGTGACCTGGAAAAAAAAAAAGAAGATTTCTGACCTTTTCTGTAGCAACATGGGGTGAAATTATAAGGCTTGGTTGGTCTGATTTTGAAAAAAAGGCCTCCTTAGACATTGGTTGACAGCAGCAAGAGCGGTCATACCGTGCCATTGGCGAATGGCACATGCTCCTTCTCTGATTGAATGGGTTGTAGAGATGGACCATATTGAGAGGATGGAGACACTCCTGTCACGTGAATCGGACACGTATGAACAATGTTGTCAAATCTGGCTCCCTTGGAAGTTGCTCAGGGAATCCCCCGAAATGCAAAATATATCTATGGGTCGGTTTATTTTTATTTATACCTATTTTTTTTTTTTTTTTTTTTTTGTATCGTTCTGTCATGTTTTGTCTGGTCTAGTCTTGTTCTGTTTTGTTTTTTATGTGATGTTTCCTACACCCCTGCAGGAGTTAAAAATGGGAAGTAGTAAACCATTAACTATAATCTTGTTATTTTGATATGGCTACTCTCTCCAGGGGTTCAATAATATGAGTAGTGTAGTATACAAATCTACTTTCCCTTATAATTTACAGGTCTCTGTACTGGTAGACCTTCCCCAATAGTATTTTTATGTCATATTTAGGTAAGGGTTCTTGTGGGATGTTTACATATGTTTACATATGTCTACATGATATACACCTTTATAATACAACATGTCTTTCTATGGTTGCCTTTGGTATGTTGACACTACCTATTGTTGTACAATTTTGTATGGAAATATTTTCAATAGAATCAGAGTAAGAAAAAAATAAAAATTAATCGTATCACAAAATGCATACATTTTCTAATTTTGAAAAGAAAATTCATTCAGAATTCGACCCATGTATGGCCTGCATAACTCTTTGGTACGATGTGTACTCTCCAGGGCCAGCTACACTGTGTGGGATAGTTGATGTAAGGGGGTAGGCATAGTTGAGAAGTGAAGGCCAAAGCCTTCAGTAGGACAAAGCACTGCAGAAAAAGCTAGACCTGGGAGCCTAATCTGCAAAGAAGAAACCATGTTGGAAGAGGGAATGTAACAGCATCAAACTAGAGCTAATTAAGACTCGCCAAAGTATCAGGATGGTCCCACAAAAGAACAGATGATGGTGAAGGCTAAGAGCCAGCAGGTATGTACTAAGGACCTCCTCAAGGTGGTTTGGACTTAAGTTGGCCATAGACAGTTCAAATCTCAGCCGTTTCAGTAGGGACAGGCCGAGGTTCGAACCATGTATGGGCAGAATGATTGTACCCAAGTTGATCGATTGACCAATTTGGGTACGACCAGCATTTTGGATTTTTCTACATACGGTTACTGCCAGCGACTACAGCCACTTGCAGTAACCAGTGTCTGGGGGGATCCTGAAGACAGAAAGTTTTTAACCTTAATGCGGAGAATGCAATAAGGTAAAAAAAAAATTTTTAACCTTAATGCGGAGAATGCAATAAGGTAAAAAAAAAATTGTATCCCCCATAGAACATAGCAACAAATGATGACAGTGATGATCATTTTTCCTATTGGCTATCAAGAAAAACGCCGAAGTTGAAAAACGCCTGTTACGCCGTATGCAAATGTGCAAAAAACGACGGTATTCGCGCGACAAAACGTCGGTAAAACCGCTGGTAAAAACGCTCGTTCCGCTACGCTCAGGTGTGAATGCAGCCTTAGTGGGCCGCAGCAACGGCCAATTTTCGTGCGATCATCAAATTTGAGTGATCAGGCATGTTGGAAATTTTTTGAAAAACAAATTAATTTCTATTCAATCAATGATGGGAGAACCATGTGAGAAATATAATTAAAAAAGAAATGCGCATGAGCTGTGACCTGGAAAAAAAAAAAGAAGATTTCTGACCTTTTCTGTAGCAACATGGGGTGAAATTATAAGGCTTGGTTGGTCTGATTTTGAAAAAAAGGCCTCCTTAGACATTGGTTGACAGCAGCAAGAGCGGTCATACCGTGCCATTGGCGAATGGCACATGCTCCTTCTCTGATTGAATGGGTTGTAGAGATGGACCATATTGAGAGGATGGAGACACTCCTGTCACGTGAATCGGACACGTATGAACAATGTTGTCAAATCTGGCTCCCTTGGAAGTTGCTCAGGGAATCCCCCGAAATGCAAAATATATCTATGGGTCGGTTTATTTTTATTTATACCTATTTTTTTTTTTTTTTTGTATCGTTCTGTCATGTTTTGTCTGGTCTAGTCTTGTTCTGTTTTGTTTTTTATGTGATGTTTCCTACACCCCTGCAGGAGTTAAAAATGGGAAGTAGTAAACCATTAACTATAATCTTGTTATTTTGATATGGCTACTCTCTCCAGGGGTTCAATAATATGAGTAGTGTAGTATACAAATCTACTTTCCCTTATAATTTACAGGTCTCTGTACTGGTAGACCTTCCCCAATAGTATTTTTATGTCATATTTAGGTAAGGGTTCTTGTGGGATGTTTACATATGTTTACATATGTCTACATGATATACACCTTTATAATACAACATGTCTTTCTATGGTTGCCTTTGGTATGTTGACACTACCTAATTTTGTATGGAAATATTTTCAATAGAATCAGAGTAAGAAAAAAATAAAAATTAATCGTATCACAAAATGCATACATTTTCTAATTTTGAAAAGAAAATTCATTCAGAATTCGACCCATGTATGGCCTGCATAACTCTTTGGTACGATGTGTACTCTCCAGGGCCAGCTACACTGTGTGGGATAGTTGATGTAAGGGGGTAGGCATAGTTGAGAAGTGAAGGCCAAAGCCTTCAGTAGGACAAAGCACTGCAGAAAAAGCTAGACCTGGGAGCCTAATCTGCAAAGAAGAAACCATGTTGGAAGAGGGAATGTAACAGCATCAAACTAGAGCTAATTAAGACTCGCCAAAGTATCAGGATGGTCCCACAAAAGAACAGATGATGGTGAAGGCTAAGAGCCAGCAGGTATGTACTAAGGACCTCCTCAAGGTGGTTTGGACTTAAGTTGGCCATAGACAGTTCAAATCTCAGCCGTTTCAGTAGGGACAGGCCGAGGTTCGAACCATGTATGGGCAGAATGATTGTACCCAAGTTGATCGATTGACCAATTTGGGTACGACCAGCATTTTGGATTTTTCTACATACGGTTACTGCCAGCGACTACAGCCACTTGCAGTAACCAGTGTGTTCTGCCGGCCGGGAATGCTCCCTGCTGGCAGAATACAATAGCGCACCAGTGTGTTGATGGGGGGGAGGGCACCGATCATCCCTGAGGCTGCCCAAGTATCGTGTCAAGCATCGGAGCATTTGCACGAGTGCATATACTCATGCAAATGCTCGGTATCAGTGCAACCCTAGTATATTGGGGTCTGGGGGGATCCTGAAGACAGAAAGTTTTTAACCTTAATGCGGAGAATGCAATAAGGTAAAAAAAAAAATTGTTATTAAACCAAAAACAAAATTTTTTATATATTGTAGCTTAGCAATCATTAGATGTGATGTCTGCATTGGTTTTCTTTATTAGGCTTTTTTTCCCCTCTGTGTTCATCTGGTGATTTGGCCAGTAAAACACATCCTGTATTAAGCCCCATACACACGGTCGGATTTTCCCATGGATTCTGTCCTATCGGACAATGTTGTCGGAAAATCCGACCGTGTGTAGGCACCATCGGACAGTGTACGTCGGATTGTCCGACGGACAAAGTCCTATATCCTGCTGGATAGATTTTTCGACAACAAAGTCCGATCACACCAAATCCGATCGTGTGTAGCGTAGTCCGACGGACAAAGTGCTACGCATGCTCAGATCACATTACAAGACCAAAGCTATTGGCTACCAGCCTCTACGTAGTCCCGTCGTAGGCAACAAACGTCACCACGTTCAGAATGATCGGATTTTCCGACAACTTTGTCCGACCGTGTGTATGCAACACCAACATCAGACAAAGTATGACGGACAGGATCCGACGTATGGGGCTTTAGAATGCCTCCACTCTGGATGAAGGACCACATGGGTTAGATTTGAACAGCAGCTATGTCAGTTCGTAGGGGAGGGGGCTCTGTTATAAGTACTAGCAGATTTAGATATGCTAACAAATTGAGGCCAATCTCCAGTTCACACTGTAGTTAGAGTAACAGTTCTTTTTTATTTTATTTATGTGAATACATAAAAGCTGATCGTCATAAGCACCCCTGTCTGTGGTAAATGGTTAGTCTCAATACTCTTAACCAAAACATTTATTTATATGAGAGCTTGTTCTGTTGAAAAACAATAGACTTACTAACTGAATCACCAGGTGAAAATAAAGGAAAGAAAACCTAAAAAGAAAATGAATGCAGCCATCACATCTAAGAATAGGTAAGCTGCAATATTTTGCTTTTGAGTTTAATACCACTTTAAACTGCTTTTGCAGGGGGAAGTTGGACTTTATTTTCTATTTTAACCATTCCTACTATAAACTAGCAAGAATATAATCAAAACCTAACCATTTTCCAATGAAAATTTTACAGGACAAAACTTACAGCTGAACTTCAGACAGGTATAAAATACACAAGTTAATGCAGCTCTGTGGTCATTAATACATAATTAAATGTATTGTCTAAATAAAAGCATTGTAGGTGCCTGAATTTGACCTTGTATTCCAGTCTCTTCCAGTCCCTGTACAGAAGATCTGTATTATGAGTGGAAGAAGCAGTACAAGGAGCTAACTCTCCAAGTGCTGACAAGAAGCATTCTGATAGGAAGAGAAAGCAGAGTGACAGAGAGATGATCTTATCACTGTGCTGCTTTTACTTTTCACTGTCCAGTCACAAGCTGGGAGCAGGTCCAGGAGGACCTGGGCTCAGAGGAAGTAGGTTGAATGATGCTGGCCAGTAAACTGAGGACATCTAGCAGCATAAAAAAGTCCTGCAGGGGAAATCTATAGATGGAAGGTGATTATTGCAGCAAACACAGATTTTTTTTTAAATAATCTTTAATGGGTTATTCATTTTTATTTTGTTGATTTTATCTGGAGTTCTGCTATTACTGTACTATTTTATTGGAATTTGGTGCTTTATTCTTTATGGGCCAATATTGCAGTGTATACTTTTCTTATAATGTAAAATGTTTCTTTCAGCTACATTTTGAAGTCATATCATAATGGCTGTATTTCACCAACATGGCCTGCAATTACGGCTGCATAAAGGAAATTTTAAGTAAATGCTTGGAAAATGTTTTTTGTATGGTGACAAAGAAATTAAATATACCATATGCAAGCAGGGAAAGGAGAGCAAAACAAGATGAATATAATACTGGGTTTGCTTCCTGCAACAATCTAAAAGCAGCTTTATTGTCAAGATTTGCAAGGATCTGTTTTAATCTAATATTATGTGATATTACCTTTGTTAGCAGTAAATTTGTGCTTGCCCCTTTGTACTCTGGACACATTACGATGCAATAAAAAGCATCAACCTTAACATTAAAGTGAAACTACACTGCATCTGAGCAGCACAAAACAAAAATGCTATTTATTTCATTTTTTAATATTCAAAGCAAACTCACTCATCCATCCATGTCTCCATGCTTTATTTTGCTGAGAAATCACTTTAAAGGAAACCCCCTAGCATTTATGGCTGTGACCTTTTTGAGTAAGGGCAGATGATTCAAGTAGCATTTACTGCCTGGAATCCATCTGCCCTTAGCTCTGGCATGCATGCAGGAGCATGTGCTTAGCTGAGAAAACCCCTCCTCCCTTCTTGAAGCTTCCTGGGATTTATGATATCATTTGCCTAGGCCTTGGAACCAGGAAGTTAATGTAAAAAGAAAATGTAAAAAGAAAAGGTAAAACAAAGTGAATATGATATACTGTCCTATCTATTTACCAAAGCTAGCTGCATAAGGATCTTCCTGACGACAACACTAACCCTTTTATAATTGTATATAGATATTAGATATAAAACCCCTGCTCATTGGCTGAGATACCCCATATACTCATATACTCCTAATCTGTCCTTGCTTTGCTTTTTCTTATCTAATGTCACCAGGTACATGGCCACCTAGCGACAGATTAGAGAAGTGAATCAATTCCAGACTTAAGCCCCATACACACGGTCGGATTTTTGCATGGATTCTGTCCGATCGGACAATGTTGTTGAAAAATCAGACCGTGTGTATGCACCATCGGACAGTGTACGTCGGATTGTGCGACGGACAAAGTCCTATCTCCTGCTGGATAGATTTGCCGACAACACGGTCCGATCACACCAAATCCGATCGTGTGTACCGTTGTCCGACGGACAAAGTGCTACGCATGCTCAGATCACATTACAAGACCAAAGCTATTGGCTACTAGCCTCTACGTAGTCCCGTCGTAGGCAACAAACGTCACCACGTTCAGAATGATCGGATTTTCCGACAACTTTGTCCGACCGTGTGTACGCAAAACCAACATCGGACAAAGTATGACGGACATGATCCGACGGACCTGGTCCTCGAATAATCCGAGCGTGTGTATGGGGCTTAAGGGTGAACTCAATTGATCCCTAACAATGAGCCAAAGTTACTACACCTGGCAGGTAAATTAGGAGCAACATCAGGGTACTACATTCTCCCCCTGCCTACAAAACTGTGTCTCAGAGTTTGCATAAAAAAAAAATTGAGCGCTCAAGCCTGAGAGTAAATGTCCTGGCAAAAACTGGGATGCTGCACCCATCTAATGCCGCGTACACACGGTCGGAATTCACGTCGGAAAAAGCTCTGATGGTTTTCCTGTCGGAATTCCGACGGAATTTCGCTCAAACTGTCTTGCCTACACACCAAATTCCGACGGTCAATCACACCACGCCTTAAAAAACATTGGACTGCACTATAAAAGGGAAGTTTTAATGCTTCTGAGCATGCGTCAAATTGTTTCCGAGCATGCGTCGGAATTTTGCGTGTCGGAATTGCATACACACGATCGGAAAATCCGATAAAAAGGTTTTCCGTCTGAAAAATTAAGAACAGGTTCTCAATCCAAAGTCCGTCGGAAATTCCGACAGAAAAAGACCGATGGGCATACACTCGGTCGGAAAATCCGATGAAAAGCTCCCATCGGACTGCTTCCATCGGAAATTCCGACCGTGTGTACGCGGCATAAGAGTTTTTTGAAATTATTACCAATTCCCGCTCACTCCACTGAGTGTGGAAAGGAGTTGAACCGCTTCTCCTCCAATTTCATTGAGTAGCCACATGTCTTATTAAGCTCCCTGAAATTGAATAATTTCCTCTCTATGCTAAAATCACCATTGAGGTATTTGTATATCGTTATCATATCTCCTCTCGAACAGCTCTTCTCCAGGGACAATAAGTTTAATGTTTGTAGTCATACCTAGTAACTGAGGTCCTCCAGTCCCCTTATTGGCTTTGTTGCCCTTCTCTAGATTGTGTCCAGTTCCAGCACATCCTATCTGAGGACTGGTGACCAAAACTGGATGGCATACTTAGGATGTGGCCAGACCAGAGTCTTGTTAAGTGGTGCAATTATAGTTTTATCCCTTGAGTAAGGGAGGGATAGACCTATAATTCTGCCACTTGACAAGACTCTGGTAGAATCAATAGGTTGAGGTAAATTGCACACTTTATTATGAGCAGCAACTCAGCATGCAGCGTTGATGTGTTGCAGTGTCATTCATTAATAACTTTCTAACACACCTCCACAATACAATGCAGCACACCACTAAGAATGATGTGCAGTGAGGCCAAATAAATGCAGCATGCCTTAAAAGTTTATGTTTTAACCATTTGCTGACCAGCCGCTGTCATTGTACGTCGGTCCGGAAAGTCTAGTTTGTGGGCGCGTGCCACTGGAGGCGTGCACGCCTGCCCACTGGCCAGACGGGGAGCCAATCAGTGGGTAGAGCGGAAACTCGATGTCTGTCGGCCACCTGCGATCTATCCCCGCAGTGACAGAACGGGGATCTGCCTATGTAAACAAGGCAAATCTCCATTCTGACAGGGGAGATCACAAAGATCCTGTCTTTCTGCTATACAGGAAGACGGATCTGTGTGTTTCCTCAGGCAGCCCATTCCCCATACACTTAGAACACACCTGCAGGGAACACATTTAACCCCTTGATCGTCCCTGATGTTAACCCCTTCTCTGCCAGTGTCATTAGTTCAATAACAGTGCATATTTTTAGCACTGTGTACTGTAATAATGTCACTGGTTCCCAAAAGTGTCAAAAATGTCAGATGTCCGATCTGTCTGCCACAATGTCGCAGTCCCACTAAAAATCGCAGATCACCGCCAAAAATAAATTTAAATAATAAAATGCCATACGTCCATCCTCTATTTTGTAGACGCTAAAACTTTTGTGCAAACCAATCAATATATTTTTTTTTACCAAAACAATGTAGAAGAATGTATATTGGCCTAAACTGAGGAAGATTTTTTTTTATATATATTTTTGGGGGGGATATTAAATATAGCAAAAAGTTAAAAATATTGCTTTTTTTAAAAGATCATTGCTCTGTTTTTGTTTATATCGCAAAAAATTAAAACCGTAGAGGTGATCAAATACTACCAAAAGAAAGCTCTATTTGTGGGAAAAAAAGGATGTCAATTTTGTTTGGGTACAGTGTTGCACAACCATGCATTTGTCAGTTAAATTGAGGCAGTGCCGTATCACAAATCATTAAGGGGGAAAATCTTTCGGTCCTTAAGTGGTTAAGCTGTGATACATCCCATCAATTTTTAATGGGCTGAGAGACACAACGTGACTGAAGACGTGTATTACAGTGCAGTGTGTCATAGTCGGTCTAGCACCTACAACAGCCTTTTTCAACTAGGGTGCCTTAAGGTCTCTTCAGGGGTGCCTTTGCAAAATGCCTAAAAATTGATCAAAAATTGTATCCAGGTGGATGAAGCCTACCTTTTAGTTACACAAAGCCACAGGTTTTCATTATGTCCATTACAACTTTTTAGACACTGGCATCCTAGCAACTAATAACGCCATCAGTTAAGGAGGATGTCTGTCACCTCCACAGCATACACCCTCCTGTGCCCCTCTCCCTCTGCACCAGTGGCAGCTGGTGCTCAACATTTTGGGGGGGGGCACAAGCAAACTGAAAAATTCAGAAAAAAAACATCAATCGCAGCCACTGTGCCCATCAATTGCCGCCATTGTGCCATAAAATGCAGCCACTGTGCCCCATAAAATGCAGCTACTGTGCCCCATAAAATGCAGCTACTGTGCCCCATAAATTGCAGCCACTGTGCCCATCAATTGCAGCCACAGTGCCCCATCAAATGCAGCCACTGTGCCCCATCAAATGCAGCCACTGTGCCCCATCAAATGCAGCCACTGTGCCCCATAAAATGCAGCCACTGTGCCCAATAAAATACAGCCACTGTGCACATCAATTGCCGTCACTATGCCATCAAATGCAGCCACTGTGCCCATCAAACGCAGCCACTGTGCCCATCAAACGCAGCCACTGTGCCCATCAATTGCTGCCACTGTGTCCATCAATTTCTTCCACTGTGCCCATCAATTGCCTCCACTGTGCCCATCAATTGCCGCCACTGTGCCCATCAATTGCTCCCACTGTGCCCCATCAAACGCAGCCACTGCGCCATATCAAATGCTGCCAGTGTGCCCCCCACCGGTCCACCATCTGCACTTTCCTGTCTCGGTGGGACAGCTCCTCGATGTCTTCTCCCGTCTTCTCTTCCTGTCCTCTGCTATGATTGGACGCCTGGCGTCCAATCACAGCTACTGTCTCTTCAGCCAATCAGGTGACGGGTAACAGATCCGAGCACCTGATTGGCGAGGAGGCGGTTTAGTGTTAGGAAAGCGAATATTTATTTGTTTTTTCTAACACAGCTGAGTGACCTGCGAGCGCCCAGCATGGCACTCGCAGGTCACCTTTTTTGATGCCTATTAGAGCCTATGGCTCTAAACAGGTGCTTCAAAACCACCCCCCCCGCCACTGTAATTCAGGCGCCTTGCGCCCGAAAAGTGCCCGAACGCCTGAATAGGGGGTGGCAGCGGCGGCCATAGATAGATTCATGCAATGCATGAATCTATCTGTTGATGATAGAGGGGGTGGCAGGAGAGAGGGGGCGGCGCCCGTGCGCCCTTAATGCATGGGCAGCCACTGCTCGGCACTGGGGTAACATTAGCTGACTGATGGAGAAAAACTAAGGAAGAAGAGAAACATTGGAATACTAGTCAGTACCAGTGTGCAAAAGTGTATTTCTTTGCAAGAATAAATCACTTCTAACATTGGGTGGCCTACATGTGCGGATGTTGCTGCATAATTTAAAGCTATTAGAATAGTTTTTTACATTTTAAAATGAGGTGCCCCGAGACTGACCGAAATTTTAAAGGGTGTCTTGACTGAAAAAAGTTTGAGAAACACTGCCCTACAGAATATTTGAAAGTTAATAGTTGATAACTCATTCTTCTGATCTTCTTTAGAAGTGTGATACAGTCTTCTGTGGTACAAATGCACATTCATTTTTGAAATGTGTGCTTATATATTTGTTTTACTGGCTTTAGATTGGCTTCATTTTTAGAACAACCCTGGGTTGACTTAGTGGAAAAGAGAATTTTGTGTGGTTGTAAACAACATTGAACTAGTGTAGTCATTACATTATCATAGTAGAGGAATGCAGTGTATTGTGGGCTGTATATAATAAGGGGGCGCTATGACAATCTAACTACTTAGTAATGATTATCACAAATAAAGTGCACTAGAATGCAGTGTATTGCTTAAAGGACGCAGGTTCCGCCCGATGAATATAGAGCTCTTGAAAGCTAGAAACTTGAAATAAATATGTGCCCTGGGATTTTCAGCAGAAGGTGGGATCAAAAGACACTCTCACTCTCTCTCCTCCATTGAAAGTTCAAGGCACCATGAGACCGCACACAAATCCATAGCTGTCATGTACAAGCAATGCCCAAGATGACATTTGCACAGGGCGGCAGGGACAATTTACACACAGACTATTACAGGCTGATACAAAACAGGATCAAAAAACAGCTGTACACAAATTAGGTTTTGTTACATTCTAGCATAACTGTGTTTTTTTTTTTCTTTTATCCAAGTGGAATCCCAAAGTTAAAAAAAATGACTAGAGGTATTGCTGTAACATCTATATGATGATTATTTATATGCAGTATATTACATACAGCACAGTGTACAGAGTGGAGTGATAGGAGTATGTAATGTATAGCATAGGGTATAGAATATGGCAGTCTAGAGTTTATAACGTGCAGAAAAGGGTAAGGAGTGTAGACTTGATCATATGCAGGGCTTTTTTCCCGCGGGAACACGGGGGTAGGGGGACGGGTGCAGTTTCAGCACCTCCAACACTGTATGTATATGCCAAGGATGCTGGAATGTGCTGGGGGATCTATTGTTGTTGGCTGCTGGGGACACTATTGTCGCTAGGGTGGTCTATTGTTGCATGCTCCAGGGGACCTATTTTACTTTCATTAGCAATTTCAATACAAACTACTTCGCACAAATAAAATTATACTTCTGTATTCTCTAGATAAAGGATGGAACCAAGGGACGGTACTTGGAGGTGGGTAGGGGGCGGAGACAAGGGAAGACTTGGAAAGGGGGAGTACCTGCACCTATTCTCTGAGAAAAAAAAGCCTTGATCATATGGAATCAAGCTTTACAAGCCTATCTAGTGAGGTGATAATATATAGCAACCAATAAAGTTTTGGATTACTTTTGTCAGATGACTTTTGGTTCCTAGTTGCTACAATTTGCACATTATTGTCGCTCTTTCCACTGTTTTAGGCTTATTTCACACTGGCGGTGGAGGGGTAGTAAAATCAAGCAACTCATATAGGGTTTTACCAACCACTGACTGCCCACCTCCAAATCTACATGTTGGCCTGAGCAGTGAGTTAACATTGCTGCACATGCAATGCTTTGTTTCAGAGTGGCAACTTTAATTCAGCATGTTGAATTTGACAGGTGGCATCATCTTTCAAACTCATCCATTGAAGTTAATGAGAGCATGCTGCAACCGGGACACTATTTTCAATGTAAAATCCCCCTTCTGATAGAAGGAATTCCCTTGGGGACTTAAAAACAGGTGTGCAGTGGACGTATCCCCTACCAGTTATAAAACACAGTCTGAAAAGAATCTGCCACCCATGTGAAGCCTTAAGGCCCGTACACACGATCAGACTTTTTGACAACAAACATGCAAATTAGCTGTTTTGGACCAACATCCGACTGTGTGTGCGCTCCATCAGACAAACTTTTACAGTTTTCATCGGACTTTTGTTGGCTGTGCGAACGGACAAACTTTCTGCCAACAAAAGTCTGAGGGAGCAAAGTCCGACCGTGTGTACACAAAACCATCAGACTTTTGTACAAAGTACAAACACGCATGCTCAGAACCAATGCAAAAGATCAGACAACAATACAGAAGTTGACCAAAGGTGGCGCTGGAGTATTTGAACGTCCTCTTTTGAAGTGTCGTCAGTACGTTGAAATGTCACTACGTTCGTGTTTGTTGCCTAAAAAGTCTGATCGTGTGTATGCAATACAAACTTGGGGCCAACGCCCTTTGTACAAAAATCCATGGGAAAGTTTGTACAAAGTCCAATCGTGTGTAATGAGGCTTTAGTCTTAGGAAGCCTCATGCAAGGCAGGGCTTAATCATATTTAAAGAAGTCCATTGTTTACCATAGGACCCAACAGCACAAGCTGCATGTGACTGTCCATCTGGGTTATGAAAACAATATGCACACAGTTTAGACAACACCAAAAGACTGCTAGAAAAACTATTAGAACATTGTGTTACTTATTGGTTCAGAATGCTATAGGGTCAGTAGTCAGATTGCTTTTTAGTTGCACAAGTAGATTTGGGGAAAACAGAGGGTTTGATTTAATAAAACTGAAGAATGCAAAATCTGGTGCAGCTGCGCATGGTAGCCAATCAGCCTCTAACTTCAGCTTGTTCAATTAAGCTTTGACAATAAGCCCTCGTTCACACCTGGCTGATTTGACATGTAATTTGACATATCAAATTGCATGCCAATTTGGAGCCTTTAGCCGGCAACAGCACCGTCCGAATCAGTGTGACGCCGACCTTGCAGCGCCACACCGATTCCCAAACGTAGTTCCTGCAATAATTTTGCTGATTTCGGGGGCAATTTCAATAGACATTTGTGCAGTGCATGAACCTGAACAGATGTCTCTCAAATCGCCCCCGAAGTCGGACTGAAATGCCAGTTTGAAATCGTGCGAATTCAGCTGAACTTTCATGATTTCAAACCCGCATTCAGTGTGAACCTAGGCTAAAACCTGGAAGCTGGTTGGTTTCTATGTAGAGCTGCATCAGATTTTGCACTCTCCAGTTTTAGTAACCCAAATGTATTGTAAGGAGGCAGAGTAGACAGGCAGGCACCACTCTTATTTTTTTATTTAATAACTTGTATATGTAAAGCAGTGGGCTACAGTGAGTTTAAACTCAATTCAAGGCACAACTTAATTTATTTTAAACTTTCTTCGTAAGAACACTTGAAACGTTAGCCCACCCAAACATATTTCTGTTTTTT
Organism: Lithobates sylvaticus; assembly: GCA_028564925.1. Taxonomy (NCBI): domain Eukaryota; kingdom Metazoa; phylum Chordata; class Amphibia; order Anura; family Ranidae; genus Lithobates; species Lithobates sylvaticus. The sequence continues at coordinate 101,167,553 of CM053038.1, forward strand.
GTTGGCTTTTCATAACTTTCAGGAGCTCTGTCACCAAAGTCTTGAAGCTCCTTGCTTTATCCACCTGTAAAGGCTAGTACAAGATAGTTTAATTTTGAATTTGTCATTTATATTACATTACAAAGAATGCTGTAGGAGTAAATGTGCCCTCTGCTAAGGCTTGAAAGTGGAGGGTGTGGAACCAAGAAATCTTCCTTCTGAAGTATTGGGGAGATATAAGCCCAGTGGGCAATTCGGTAGACCCATCCAATTACACCAAAATGTTAATTTTGAATTTAGAATTACTATTTCATGCAGGTTTGAAATCGTAAAAAGTTCAGCTGAACTCGCGCTATTTCAAACTGGCATTTCAGTCCGACTTCGGGGGCGATTTGAGAGACATCTGTGTAGGTTCATGCACTGCACAAATGTCTATTGAAATTGCCCCCGAAATCAGCAAAAGTAGTGCATGAACTACGTTTGGTAATCGGTGTGGCGCCGCAAGGTCGGCATCACACTTTTATTCCTCAACATCCTTTATCACTCCCCCTTTAGACTGAAAAGCACAGATTTTGTTGACCTCTGGAGCTGCTAATGTCAGTGCATTAAAGGGAGCATGTCAGGGAAACGGGGAAGCTGCCATTTCCTTCTGAAAATGCTGGCTGTCATGATGTTCCCCTGTGCTTGAATACCCAGAACAATCTGGATAAAAGGTCTTCTGATTTCTCTCTGAAGGTCACTAGACTCATTTTTTAAGAAATATCGCATGAGATAAGAAAAGAGTCAATTCATCAAAGTAAAATATTGAATGTTAGGTAAATACTGCACATTTGTTAAAATTGTGAGATAAATACCACAAAAAAGATTATATAAATCATTAAATTCAATTCACAATTTTTTTATTTATTACTTGTTGTTTTCTGGCGGTATTTTAGAAATGTATAAAATAACAAATAGAGCAGCCTTTTTTTATCCAGGGTGCCCAGGCATTTTGGTTTGCCTTGTGGCTTCTTCAGAGGTGCCTTGGCAAAATGACTAAAAAAAATTATCAAAAATTGTATACAGGTGGATGAAGCCTGCCTTTTAGTTACACAAAGCCACAAGTTTTCGTTGTGCACCATTACGACTTTCTAGACACTGGCATCCTAATGACCAATGATGTCATCAGTTGATAAGGAGGATGTCTGTCGCCTCCACAGCATCCTTGTTTGACCCTCCTCTGCTTGTCTCCCTCAGCACATTAGCTGACTGATGGAGAGAAATTGAGGGAGAAGAGAAACAATTGAATACTAGTCAGTACCAGTGTGCAAAGTGTATTTGCTTTGAAAGAAAAAAATCATTTTTTTTAAAATAACAAACATGTTATACTTACCTCCACTGTGCAGCTCGTTTTGCACAGAGTGGCCCCGAACCTGGTCTTCTGGGGTCCCTGCGGCTGTCTCGGCTCCCCCCCCGCATGTACTTCTCACCTAAATGCGAGCTCCCTCGCATAGTGAGAAGCACTTGTGGGCGCGCTCCCGTGATACAGCCGCCAGCTATAGGCGATCGCTGTATCACTCGGCCCTGCCCCCCGGCGCGCCGCATCATTGGGTGTGATTGACAGCAGCGCGAGCCAATGGCTGCGCTGCTTTTAATCCATCCACTCCAGCCAATCAACGGCCAGGATGTCGGGGGTGAGCGCGGGACTTTCGAGGGGTCAGGTAAGTAAAACGGGGGGGCTGGGAGGCCAGTATAGTCAGATGTTTTTTCACCTTAATGCATAGAATGCATTAAGGTGTTTTTTTTTTACCTTTCCAACCCCTTTAATGTTGGGTGTCCTACATGTGTGGATGTTGCTGCATTATGTAATACTTTTAGATTCGTTTTTGACATTTTAGAATGGGGTGCCTCAAGACTTTCCAATAATTTTAAAGGTTGCCTTAAGATTGTCTATCATTTTAAAGGGTGCCTTGACTAAAAAAATGTTGAGTAGAGGAACTCCGCACTGGCCAGAAAATTAAAAGTATACAATATGTATCAGTGTGAAAATATTCTCCTCTGAGCTCAAGAATCAAAATAAATTATAACAATTAATCAGGGGGGATGGTTCTATGAATATAAGCACCCTATAATGTTTTCATAGTTTCACAATATTGCTGGGTGCCTTCGGGTGTAGTGTTAGCCTGCAAGAAAAAAAACTGCCAAAATAACGCAAAATTTAAGTGCCACATATTTCAAAACATAAAAATTTTACTCGTTTGGTAATTAACACGTGTTTTTTTGTGAATTGACTACTTCTGAGATAAATACCACATGAGTTATTTTAAAATTCATGTTTTTTTTTATCTCTTAGTGAATTGACTCCATAATATCTATATTTGTCAGTTATATACATTTTGATTATCCCACTGCATCTTTCCTTTGTTCGACACCCTTTTTGTTCCCCATTCTTTCCAAGACCTATAGATTACCTAAAGAAGACTGCTAGATTGAGTAAATTAACTCAATTCGTTTATAGATTCCATCATGCAGAGCTGAGCCTTGCTGTATTCAATATTCAACATATTCAACATCAATTCAACATTTATACAGAAGAAACAACATTGTCTCACAAATCATTAAAGGGAAGCTCCACCTGTTTGCTTCCTCCCCTCCTCTGATGCCATATTTGGCACCTTTGGGGGGGGGGGGGCGGGTACCAGTTTTTGAAAGGTACCTGCCCCCACTTCTGGGAGGTACTGATTTTTTAAGGCATGATCTATAGCACAGTGCTTGTGCCATGTAATTTGTCCCTTCCCATGTTGTAATATACCTGGTTAATCCTGCCTGTTCCTGTGTCCCCTTGTCTGTGCTGCTGAGCTATGATACCATGGTCAGGTTACGTGCCTTCATCATCCCACTCTCGGCTGTGAGTCTCTCCCCTCTCCCCCTCCCTCCCTGCCTGTTAGCATGAGAGCGGCTCTCCACCCCGCCCCTCCCACCACTATTCATCTGCAATATGCAGCAAAAATACTTGTATCCCCTCTAGATTATGCAGTAATTAACTATAGTGTGTGTGTGTGTTTTCTTTTTTTTTATATGAAAAGGCTAAATACCTTTTTAACACACCGCTGCTGTGCAGGCATGTGACTTCCCTCTGCTGGCCAGATGCCGTTATAGGGGAACCTTAGCCCCTCCTGCTGCTATGCATAGATCGAGGAAGGAGTTTGGAGGGAGATCACGTGACCACACAGCTGCGGTGTGAGAAAAAGTATTTAGCCTTTTCACTTAAAAAAAATGCGCCCACATATTATAGTTAAAGTGATTGTAAAGGCTTATTTTTTTTCCTATAAATATAACAAACATGTTATACTTACCTGCTCTATTGCAGTGGATTTGCACAGAGCAGCCTGGATCCTCCTCTTCTTGGGTCCCTCTTCGGTGCTCCTGGTCCCTCCCTCATGTTCAGTGTCCCCACAGCAAGCATTTAGACACAGAGCCCCGACCCGGCCCCACCACCCCCCTTTTCCCCTGATTGGCTAGCTGACTTTGATTGACAGCAGCGGGAACCAATGGCGCTTCTGCTGTGTCTCAGCCAATCAGGAAGGAGAATCTGGACAGCTGAGACATTTGTGGACATCGCTGGACAGAGAGGGACCTCAGGTAAGTGTTAAAGGGGCTGAGGGGGGCTGCTGCACACAGTCTTGGCAGCATATTCCAGAGGGGATAACAGTAAAGTCACAGTGTGATTTTACAAACACTTTAAAGCTACAGTAAATTCCAGGTATGGCAATTTTGACATAGTTTCATTGGACCAGCTTACACCAATATAAGTATGTATGTTTCAGAACTGTGGATCCTGCTGGACGCTGGAAATACTTGTAGTAGGCACGGCTATCACAGTGATCACTGCTAGCTTTCTAGCTGAGCAGCTGCACTTCTGCTTACTAAACACAGGATGCTGCAGGCTTGGCATGGGTGCCATTCAGACAACACTTTACATTTTCTCAATGAAGGCAAAGCATTCTCTGATTGGACCAGGTGAAGGTGGTGACATCAAACCTCACCTTTCCACCTCATCCAGTCAGAAAATATATTGCATTAATTGATAAAATGCAAAGTGTTCCCTGAATGGCAGCTGTGCTGAGTGAACAACCCCCTGTGTTCACAATGCAGCAGGGCTGCCGCTCAGCATTGGACCCAGTAGCTAAAGGAGATCACTGGAGCAGCAGTGCCTACTGCAGGGATTTCCAGATTCCATGGGATCCCACAGGTCTGGCACATACAGTATCTCACAAAAGTGAGTTCCCTCCCTGGTGTCATGTGACTATTTAGTGTTACAAGGTCTCAGGTGTGAATGGGGAGCAGGTGTGTTAAATTTGATGTTATCGCTCTCACTCTCTCATACTGGTCACTGAAAGTTCAACATGGCACCTCATGGCAAAGAACTCTCTAAGGATCTGAAAAAAAGAATTGTTGCTCTACATAAAGATGGTCTAGGCTATAAGAAGATTGCCAAGACCCTGAAACTGAGCTGCAGCACGGTGGCCAAGATCATACAGTGGTTTAACAGGACAGGTTTCACTCAGAACAGGCCTCGCCGTGGTCGACCAAAGAAGTTGAGTGCACGCGCTCAGCGCCATAGCCAGAGGTTGTCTTTGGGAAATAGACGTATGAGTGGTGCCAGTATTGCTGCAGAGATTGAAGGGGTGGGGGGTCAGCCTGTCAGTGCTCAGACCATACGTTGCACACTGCATCAAATTTATCTGCATGGCTGTCGTCCCAGAAGGAAGCCTCTTCTAAAGATGATGCACAAAAAAGCCTGCAAACAGTTTGCTGAAGACGAGCAGACTAAGGATATGGATTACTGGAACCATGTCCTGTGGTCTGATGAGACCAAGATAAACTTATTTGGTTCAGATGGTGTCAAGGGTGTGTGGTGGCAACCAGGTGAGGAGCACAAAGACAAGTTTGTCTTGCTTAGAGTCAAGCATGGTGGTGGGAGTGTCATGGTCTGGGGTTGCATGAGTGCTGCCAGCACTGGGGAGCTACAGTTCATTGAGGGAACCATGAATGCCAACATGTACTGTGACATACTGAAGCAGAGCATGATCCCCTCCCTTTGGAGACTGGGCCGCAGGGCAGTTTTCCAACATAATAACGACCCCAAACACACTTTCAAGATGACCACTGCCTTGCTAAAGAAGCTGAGGGTAAAAGTGATGGACTGGCCAAGCATGTCTCCAGACCTAAACCCTATTGAGCATCTGTGGGGCATCCTCATACAGAAGGTGGAGGAGCGCAAGGTCTCTAACATCCAACAGCTCTGTGATGTCGTCATGGAGGAGTGGAAGAGGACTCCAGTGGCAACCTGTGAAGCTCTGGTAAACTCCATGCCCAAGAGGGTTAAGGTAGTGCTGGAAAATAATGGTGGCCACACAAAATATTGACACTTTAGGCCCAATTTGGATATTTTCACTTAGGTGTGTACTAACTTTTGTTGCCAGCGGTTTAGACATTAATGGTGTTGAGTTATTTTGAGGGGACAGCAAATTTACACTGTTATACAAGCTGTACACTCACTACTTTACATTGTAGCAAAGTGTAATTTCTTCAGTGTTGTCGCATGAAAAGATAGAATAAAATATTTACAAAAATGTGAGGGGTGTACTCACTTTTGTGAGATACTGTATATACCTGTATTGGTCCAACCAATGTAAAAAGTGTCATATTTGGAATTCAGCTTTAATGATGGAATGTATACAAATACAATGAAAATTCCATTTTATATTTCTAACATTTTAATGTATTTGGCCTTGTTCACACTAGGCATATGAACCCTGGGCGCATACCCGCACGGATGTCACAATGGGGTTGGTTTACTTAAACTGGAGAGTGCAAAATCTGGTGCAGCTCAAACCAATCAGCTTCCGGGTTTTTTTTTTTTGTCAAAGCTTAATTGAACAAGCTGAAGTTAGAAGCTGATTGGCTACCGCGCACAGCTCCACTAGTTTTAGTAAATCAACCCCATTGGGAGCAGTGGCTGTGTCCGTGCAGCTGCTGCATCCTTATTGACATCAATGGGAATGCCTGCATGGGGATGCACAGAACAGCTGTGCACCTCCATGCGGGTAAACGCAGCCCTCACATTGGATATGGATTCATATGCCCCATGTGAACGAGGTCTTTGTCTGAGATAAGTGTGTTCTGAATAGGGAATAATCTTGTGTGCTTTATATATTCTCTAAATTGAGATGAGACTAACAATAATTCTACAAATTGCTGTTGTATCACGCACGGTACACTTAACTTTTATTCTTTCAACTCAGAAGGATATTTAGACATCATTTACCATAATCATATACTGCTACACATTTTCATTCTGCATTTCTAGGAATGAAAATAGCTTCTGCCTTCAGCATGAGAAGGTATACCCATTCATATAATTATAGGCATGGCACAACATGCTAACCAGATGAGATATCTAAAATAAAATGAATATATTGCTAGAATAGAGATGCACCAATCAGCAGCAGCCGTTCTGTAACATTTGCACACACATATCTTAAACATTCCTATATATTTACATGAGCAAATGGCAGGATGACAGCTGGAAGAAATGATATGACCATCAATTTCAACCTTTTGTAAATTCCAGCTGTTTCCTGACAGACGGCAGTATCAACCTGTGATCACAGGATTGTAAGTAAGGGATTTGCAGCTAAAGTCTTGATTTGCATTTGAAAGGACTCAGGGATGACAGCATGCAGCATGTTTTAATAAAACCTGGGGCCCAGGAATGGCAGGGAAAGTTGGATCAGGGCCATCCTAAACACCCTTTGATAATAATAACACTTTATTCTGGGTGACGTGATAAACGGGCATCTCTTCCTTGCAGCACTTTAACCACTTGCTTACTGGGCACTTAAACCCGCCTCCTGTCCAGACCAATTTTCAGCTTTTAGCGCTGTCACTCTTTGAACGACAATTGCGCGATCATACAACAAAGTACCCAAATGACATTTTTATTATTTTTTCCCCACAAATAGAGCTTTCTTTTGGTGGTATTTGATTACCTCTGAGTTTTTTTAATTTTTTTGTTAGAAAAAAATAAAAAGCCTGAAATTTAAAAATAAAATACAAAACCATTTTATATTTTATTATTACATTTTGCAAACTGGTGATTTTTCTCCTTCATTGATGTACACTGATGAGGCTGCACTGATGGGCACTGATAGGCTGCACTGATGGGCACCGATAGGCTGCGATGATGGGCACTGATAGGGCGGCACTGATGGGCACCGATAGGGCGGCACTGGTGGGCACTGATGAGGTGGCACTGGTGGGCACTAATAGGTGGCATTGGTGGGCACTGAGATGTGGCACTGATAGGTGGCACTGATGGGCAGCAGTGAAGGGCATCGATAGGTGGCACTGATGGGCAGTGGTGGGCAGCAGTGAAGGGCATCGATAGGTGGCACTGATGGGCACTGATAAGTGGCAGTGATGGGCACTGATCGGCACTGGTAAGTGGCACTGATAGGCAGCACTGATGAGGCACTGATTGGCACCACTGATAGGTGGCACTGATTGCTGCACTGGTGGGCACTGATTCATGGCACTGTGGGCACTGGCAAGTGGCACTGGCAGGTGACACTAGTGGGCACAGATGAGATTGCTGTGCATCTTCCTCTTCGGCAATGGTTTTGCACAGAGCTGCCCCGATCCTCTTCTTTTGGGGTCCCCTGCCAGTGCTTTAGGTCCCTCCTCTTTGGAGTTGCCCCCACGGAAAGCTGCTTTGCATTGGGGGCACCCGTATGTGCTTGCTCCCAAGCCCCGCTGCTGCCTCCATTGACACAGACAGTGGGACTCCCGCCACTGTGTCACATTTTTACATATAATATATACAGTATAATTTTATATATAATTAATATACATTTAAATCAGCGCTATTACTAAATGAGCATGTATAGCATGACCTACAAAATGTGATTAACATTGTGAAAGGTAAATGTTATAAATGAGAAAAAACAAAAAGGGGAGTAATAATAAGTTCATCAAAAAAAAGTCCATAAAACTCCAAAAAAAATCTATGAAAGAAGAGAAATAAATTCCAGTGTCCCAATAGATCAAAATCCACAGGTGAGGAGTGAAACAGATGATTATGTGCGTAAGAGAGCCAGCTTCCCCAGATCCTTTGTGTAAAACACCACCATTTTTTTTTTTTTGAATCATCTGTTTCACCCCTCACCTGTGGATTTTGATCTATTGGGACACTGGAATTTATTTCTCTTCTTTCATAGATTTTTTTTGGACGCTTTATTAACTTTTTTTTTATGAACTTATTATTACCCCCCTTTTTGTTTTTTCTTATTTATCACATTTACCTTTTCACAATGTTAATCAAATTTTTGAGGCCATGCTATACATGCTCATTTAGTGATAGCACTGCACTATATGTATATTGATTGTTATTGGTTGTTTTATCTATTGACCTATGCTAGCAGCTGTTTTCATCATTCACTACTTTCAAATTTAATCTAGTGTGAATATTCATTATATGTTTTCCGTGTCACGTTTCAATCTGCCCAATGAGGAGCTGGAGATCTGGTTCTAAAATTTTCCAACAACAAAATCCGTTTGCGTAAATTCTGATCATGTGTATACAATTCCGACGCACAAAGTTCCACGCATGCTCAGAATCAAGCAGAAGAGCGGCACTGGCTATTGAACTTAATTTTTCTCGCCTCTTTGTACGTGTTGTACGTCACCGCATTCTTGACGTTCGGAATTTCCGACCAACTTTGTGCGACCGTGTGTATGCAAGACAAGTTTGAGCCAACATCAGTCGGAAAAAAAAAAACATGGGATTTTGTTGTCGGAATGTCCGATCATGTGTTAGGCTTTAGAACCACTTTAAAGCTGAATATCAGCCTTACTTTCAGGCTTCTCTCCTGTATAAAACTATGCTTAGTCTGATTTCCCTGCACACTGTGAGGTTCTCCCGTCCCACCTCCCTCCCGTCCCACCGGAATTGGCTTTGATTGGGTCTCGGATCTAACCTGGAAGCGATGTCATGACATGTTTTACGGAAGACTTAAAGATGCCAAATTTAAAAAATAACAGCATTCAAAACTGTAAAACTTGTATTTTTGAATGCTTTTAAGTGCAAAGGAGGGATCTGGGGTCTTACACCCCAGATCTCTCCATTAAGAGTACCAGTCACTGCCTATTACTGTCACAAGGGATGCTTACAATCCTTGTGACAGCAATAAAAGTGATCAGAATTTTTATTTTTTTTAAGAAAAAGTGTAAAAATAAATAAATAAATAAAATAAATACGATTTTTGTAGAAGCGAACACATACGTAAGTCGCGCCCACAAATGTAAACAGTGTTCAAACCACACATGTGAGGCATCGCCATGATTTTTAGAGTGAGAGCAATAATTCTAGCACAAGACCTCCTCTGTAACTAAACTAGACTTTTTTTAGTACCGTAATTAGTAGGCACAAATACAGGAAGGGGAGGCGCTCCACATACGATCATCACTTCTACAGGGTACATGAAGTTAGGGATTACTGGGCACTATCTGTTAACCCAGGAGCTGCATTCAAGGCTCTGGCTAAACCCCATCCTGACTACCCTTTAAGCACTCATTGTCTATGGGTGGAACCAAATCGCTGCCACATACCTGTTACTACGCAGACTTGGGAACTCATTTCTTCTCAAGCTTACAGCGCCTCTGGTCTAGCGTCCATCCTTATCTCCACCTTAATAGTAGTCTCTCCTGGCTCTTAACATGGAATCACTTCAATCAAGCTAGAATGTATTTGACTATACTCCACTCTCTTTCCCTGACGAAGGTGTAAAAACTGGAAACCCGTTGGGTATTAGGGTATATCACCCATCGGAGAGTATCAGTGTCATTTTATATTCAATGTTACAATTTTGGTTCTTGTCTTCTGTTCATGTTTGTTGTATGTATATATTGTGTAGACGTTATACGTCTTTTTATTATTGATCATACTGTTTGATCTACAATTATTTAATTATTAAAATATTTTTTCTATACTACATCAGTGTTGGTGGTCTTTCAAAGTCCCATTTAGGGGGGGTATGCTTCTTTGTTCTATTAACTTAGGGATGGCACCACCACACTTTTCATCTGACATGTTAGGTATCTATTTACTCAGTGTAACATCATCTTTTACATTAGATAAAAAAAATTGGGCTAACTTTACTGTTTTTTTTTAATTTTAATTCATAAAAGACAACTGCGCAAATACAGTGTGACATATAATATTGCAACGATTACCATTTTATTCTCTAGGGTCTCTTCCAAAAAAAAAAAAAAAAAAAAATATATATATATATATATATATATATATATATATATATATATATATATATATATATATATAATATATATATATATATATATATATAATGTCTGTAGGCTCTAAGTAATTTTCTAGCAAAAAATATGGAATTTAACTTGTAAGCAACAAGTGTCAGAAAAAGGCTTAGGCATGAAGGGGATAAGGTAAAAAATTGTCCTGCCTTTAGGACCAATTTATTGGTAACTATTAATTTCCTATAGGTTGGCTATACGTGCTATAAATTTCATTTCAGCAGTCCAGGATAGTAAATATGCTTTAGGGTTGCCTAATGTAATGCATAGTCATTCTTCCCCCAGTTTTTATTAAAGCATGATAATTAGCACTTGTATGTTAGAAGATGAATTGAATGGGTTCTTTGGGATTTGCAGAGCATTCAAAGATGAAATTGATAGTGAGTTATATGAATGATATGAATAGGTATTCTATAATACACAGAGAAGATGTATTAACATCTTGATGAGAAAAGGGCAAATGGACAGCTGGGGCTATCTTCAAGTGAACTGGAAGTTCTACTTTCTGATTCAATCGTTTTTATTGAACTCATAATATATTATACAGTAAGTCAAGAAAATATTACAGAAAAGAAGATGCCTTGCATAAACTGAGATGTTATATCATAAAATTGTAAAAGAGAGAACACATAGCAGGGAAATAAGATATAGTGGGATGTTTCTCATGAAATGATAATTGAAATATGTGATGTGTGGGTGGATGTATATTTTAGCCATGGATTCCAGAACGTTTGAAAATCTTCTACTTTATCACTTAAAATAGCTGAGAGATTTGAATTAATCATTATCCAGTTTTATTTTGAAAACAATCCATTTAAAATAAATAATGTTGAGTTTAAATTTTCAGTTTTTAAAGTTATTTTACTGGAATGTCTGTGAATGTCAGGGATAGTACTGTTAGGAAGATCTACAGAAGTTTCTATAGGTAAGGATATACTGTATTAGTAAAGACAAAATCTCAAAATGTGTAGCAAAGGACTCTTAAGGGGACATGCCCTTAGGAGTCCTTTGCTGCACAGTTTGAGATCTTGTCTATGAAATACTGAATAGGGTGTGGGCATATAGTTTCTGAAAATATTCCTCCTGAAGAAGCAGAATTGTCCATGAAACATGTGGAGGACAATAGATACACTTTGAGGATTAATGTATACTACACCCTGGGTTTGTGTTCTGTGAAGGGTTACATTATCTGCGTCATATATGTTTTTATGTTCAAACTCACACTTTGTGAATATTTGTTGTATGTCATTTTACAAGTGGTTGTAAACTCTCCCCCATAACTGTGCCCCATGTAAATCAGCATAAAAAACCCTAATGAACACTGCTTGTAGATATCTCCTTACTTGCTTAGTATTGTTGTAATCCTTTTTGTTCTTTAGAATGACTTCACTGAGCATGCCCATATCTCCCATGACTTAGGGCACACTCTGTGTGCTTGTCTATCTATTATCAGGACATCATACGGCACACTGAAATCCTACGAGACTGCATAATCACTCAGAGCTTCCTCCTACACCCCATGTGACCATGTGACATCAGATGGAGTGGAAAAAAAGTAATCGGACAGCATTACTGCAGTCTTATCAGCTGAAGCTGATAAGACTGACACAGGCAAACACTAAATAATCGGCACAAGTAAATACTATGAAATAAAACAAGAGCAGGGAAGCAGGGTTGCCATAGAAATGTTGGATTGAGAAGGTTAACAGTACAGAAAGTGCTCAATGTAAGGGCGGAAAAACACTCTACATCTACTTAAGATGGCGCTGCCTTACCCCTGGAAACAAGTTTTTTAAAGTTTCTTTAAACAGTAAGTAATATGCGATTTGGGCTGGATTACAGTGGCTATAGTTTGATAATTACTTATTATAATGGACTAAATGAAAAGAAGCATCAGAGTGGGAGAGTTTACTTCCTCTTTAATGTATCTGGATTTATGACATTTTAGATTCTGTACCAATAAAATGTACTTACCGGCCACTCTTTTAGGTACACCTGTTCAATTTGGTAACACAAATTGCTAATCAGCTAATCACATGGCAGCAACTCAATGCATTTACACATCTAGACATGGTGAAGATGACTTGCTGAAGTTCAAACCGAGCATCAGAATGGGGAATAAATGGGTTTAAGTGAATTAATAATGTGTCCACTGACACCAGTGCTGGGGGTTAATAGTGTGTGCGCTGACACCAGTGCTGGGGGTTAATAGTGCGTGCTCTGACACCAGTGCTGGGGGTTAATAGTGAGTTCGCTGACATCAGTGCTGGGGGTTAATAGTGTGTCTGCTGACACCAATGCTGGGGGTTAATAGTGCGTCCGCTGACACCAGTGCTGGGGGTTAATAATGTGTCCGCTGACACCAGTGCTGGGGTGGTGGCATGTCCAAGAAGGGCAAATTAGCTGGTGTTTGCTGATATTGCTGTACAACCCCTCGGCCCTAAACTAAAGCTGCCCATACATACACTATAAGATGTTTCTCATTCAGCCCTGTGGGCTAAACAAGAGAAATCTATCGATTCCCCACTCACGACATGTTTAGGATGGGAGGGTGCCACCAGGCTCACCAACAGAACAAATTTTGGCTGTTTAAACAAGAACTGTCTGAAATTCGCAACTTGTGTCCCTGTGGCCATCTTAACTTCGAAGCAGGTTTCCAGATCTCAGATAGCATCCATACCGTATCTCCTCACTTCCCATTATTATACCATTCGCTGGATGGCAAGAGGTGCCACAGTGAAAAACAATCATAAGCCTTCTCTACTTCTGAACAGGAATAATGTCTTGCGGGATTTCTCTCTGGTGGCGCTGGGCAGCGTGGCTCTCTCTCTGGCTTCTGCCCAGCACACTCCTCGTTCTTTGTCCTGTAGCACTCTCTCCCTCAGCTTTTTTCCAAGCTGCAGTCTCTCAATCTCTCTCGATCGAGCTGTAGCCTCCTCCCTGTGGAAAATGGGGCCGCCAATCTTTGGGACTACATGTCCCATGATGCTCTCCTCTCCTAGTCTCCTTTGATTGGCCCTCAGGTATGGCCAATAGGGAAGGAACAGAGTTGGTAGGAAGTTGGGCGGGGGACCTGGTGAGAGCCAACGTCTCTTCTGCCTGACAGGAGACAAGGGAGGGCGAGCGGGGGAAACCTCTGACAGCCCCCAGCTCCCCTTTCTCCTGTTACAGCGCCGCCGAGTTCCCTGCTGGACTGAGCAGGGAAAAGAGCCGAAGTCACACTACACTGATGGGGGGGCTTGACAGAACCTTGATGGTGTCACCCCACTGGCGGGTGGCACCCCGATAGCGACACAACTGTGCTGAATTTAAGATCCCTAATTCCAGGGGGGGGCACTTGACCCCCCTTGCCCCTACCAGCGGACGCCCAGCCATGCTTATATACAAAAGCATATTTACAATTTAATTGCACATTTAAATTCATGAGGCAGCAGACCTTCTGTAAACTAACTTTATAACCCCGCACACATTGGCTTTTAAAAACAACATTTATTTCATCTGTATAGTTTGCACAGCAATTAACAAAGAATTCTATATTCTGTGCAGAAATACTAATAATTGACCACATCTTCATTTAAAGATGAAGAGAACTTACCATATTGTAAATACAAAGGAAGATAATTAGGACACGTGGGATGAATAAAAATTAGTTTTAATTAAAAACATTTTCCCACCTAATGGCAGCTAAATTACTGTGTAGGATTAAAAAATAAATCCAAAAAAACAAATCATCCTAATAATTATACGATGTGACAGGGTGTTACAATTGTGTTTTTCATTGTAGTAACTGAAAACATGCTGTATGGCTTATTATGTATATTGAATAAATATTGAACTAAGTCAGGATAGCCTGATAATCCTAGCCCCCTGTATTGATCATGACAGTTTTTTAAGGACATAAAATGAGACGTTTTTAGGATTGCAAAGACCTGGGGCATATTTGGGCACTCCAAGGACAGCAATAATTCACGTGTGAGAGCTGCATGCTAATATGAATGTTAGTGAAAGAATAGTTAGGTCCATTCTGAAGTCTTGTACACACAGGCTGAAAATTGGGTGCATTTGGTTCAGCAGTAACCATCCGAGCGTCTGAGCTAACTACACTATATTGTCAAAAGTATTGGGATGCCTGCCTGTACAAGCACATGAACTTTAATGGCATCCCGGTCTTAGTCCGTAGAGTTCATTATTGAGTTGGCCCACCCTTTGCAGCTATGGCAGCTTCAGCTTTTCTGGAAAGGCTGTCCACCAGGTTTAGGAGTGTGTCTTTGGGAATGTTTGACCATTCTTCCAGAAGCATTTGTGAGGTCAGGCACTGATGTTGGACAAGAAGGCCTAGCTCGGAGTCTCCTCTCCAAGTCATCCCAAAGGTGTTCTATCGGGTTGAGGTCAGGACTCTGTTCAGGCCAGTCAGGTTCCTCCACACCAAACTCACACATCCATGTCTTTATGGACCTTGCTTTGTGCACTGGTGCGCAGTTATGTTGGAACAGGAAGGGGCCATCCCCAAACTGTTCTCACAAAGTTGGGAGCATGAAATTGTCCAAAATGTCTTGGTATGCTGACACCTTAAAGGTTCCCTTCACTGGAACTAAGGGGCCAAGCCCAACCTCTGAAAAACAGCCTGTCAAAGAACCTCCATAACAAACGTTCGTTCCCGTATACCAGCCGTCAATCTCCGTTCCTCCAATGCTAACGCGCGCGTGTCAAGTCGCAGGCAGGAACGGACGAGTTCCGGACCCAGCATGCGCACCGGCGCATCCACATGAACAGGTATGCGCGCACGCCAACGAATCGTGGTGCACAGTGCCCTACTTAAATGAGGAGCCTGCCTGGTGTCAGTGCTGGACTGTCTCAGCTTGTTCCTGTGTACCCGTTGTTATCTTGCTTGATTTATCCTGATCCTGAACACCCGGCTTCCTTTAAACCACTCTTTTGGATTATCGCTGCAACCTTGTCTGCCTCTGTTTACCTGCACCAACCCCGGCTTGGACTTCTGACTACGGTTCTGTCTTCTGATCTTGTAACCCGCTGCCAGCCTGTTACCGACATCTGCCTGTCCCCAACTACTACAAGCCTGCTTCCTGATTGTGTACCTCTATGCCAGCCTGTTGCCAACTCCTGCTTGTTCCTGACTCTGCTAGTGACTCTGTTGGACTTTTCCTGGACTAGTCCGGTGATCAGTGTCTCACCTCCTCCTCGAAGGCTCCGGTGTTCCTGATCTACTACCACCTGTCTGCAGGCACCTTCACCCTTCCGCTGCCCTAGCAGTTCCTGTCTCAACCTCCAGGGGTGCTAGGACCGGGACCGTGCGAGAGGCCGCCCTTGTTAGACTCCGCTGTAAGGTACGTGACACAGCCCCACACCATATTCCCCCCTCCACCAAATGATTTGGACCAATACACAAAGCAAGGTCCATAAAGACATGGATGGTCGAGTTTGGGGTGGAGGAACTTGACTGGCCTGCACAGAGTCCTGACCTCAACCCAATAGAACACCTTTGGGATGAATTAGAGCAGAGACTGTAAGCCAGGCCTTTTTGTCCAACATCAATGCCTGACCTCACAAATTCACTTCTGGAGGAATGGTCAAACATTCCCATGGACACACTCCTAAACCTTGTGGACAAAGAAGAGTTGAAGCTATTATAGCTTCAACGAGTGGGCTAACTCAATATTGAACCCTACATACTGAGACTGAGATGCCATTAAAGTTCATATGTGTGTGTGTGTGTGTAAAGGCAATTTGGCAATATAGTGTATTTGTGTGTGTGTCTGTGTGTGCAGAGGTGCATCCAAACAGGCAGCTTTTCTGCAGGAATTGGGTGGGACGAAAATGGCCACCCTGGCCACAGCTCTAGTGATGATAATGCTTTCCTCTGTTCTATTCTTTTACAGATAAGGCTTACCAGTGAACAGTGACTAAGGGGGCACAGTATTGTTATCTTGTGCTAATTCCCATCCAAGCTATTTTATAAAAGGAATTATCAGTTGCAATGGAAATTCATGGTGCTGCCATTTTCAGCAGGTTCAAGGATACTATTAGCTCAATGCTTCTAGCCCCTGCCGTTTTCTGAAAGGAAGTAGGTACTGCAAATGGCACCCCTATAGTCTTCCATTGTAGCAATTGATTCATAAAATTGCAGATGTAGAAAGTGCATAGACCGAAAACACAGAGCTAACACTACCACTGCACTCCCAGTTTTCGGGGAGCTGTATCTTGGAAAAGACATCATACATGTAAGTGTAAATAAACCATTACACTTATCTCCCACTGTTCTAGATAATTCATGGACTTTCAGGAATTTTACCCATCAGAAAGTTTTAATTTTGCTGCCAGTAAACTGTAACTACAGCTGTGTTTCTGGAATTCTCTCCTAAACTAATTTTCTGCAACGTTTACCACCTAAGTACCGTAGTTCATACCGTTCTGCTACAAAGTAAATGTCTCATGGTTTTTGCACCCAACTACACTAGAAGCATGCTACATTTCCTAATGTTTTATTCTAGAACACGCAGCTGTCAGATATGTTCACATACAGTACCACCTTCCCGTTACTGAGACTGTTTTACCTCTATGCTGCACAGATTGTTCACTTTCCTAGAAACATACTCAATGTGTTCTTCCAACAATCAATGTATTCCTTGCTGTGTCTCTATAGAACATAGTAACAACATGCATTTTTATATCAACTTTACTTAAAGTGTATCTAAAGTCAAAATGTAAAATCATAATCATTTCTACATTGTATTTTAATTATCTCTAGCCTACTCCTATTAATTTTAATGATCTTGAAGTTTGTTAAATCCTTATTTTTTACTTGCTGGAATTCTGTTAAACATATTTACTATGCCCCATACCTCCCAACTTTTTGAGATGGGAATGAGGGACACCCATCAGCAAAAGTAGGCAGGCATAGGACACACCCCCTTGCCACGCCCCCTCAAAGGAGAATTGTACAAAAAAACAAGATTGGTTAAACCCACAAGTGATTTTTTTACCACTACTATTCCTTTATATTGGCTTTTGGAATGTACAAATGCAGCAATTTAGAAATTAGATGAAAGGTTTAGAGCTGGAAAACACTTTTTGATAGATAAAAAGTGCATTTTATATAAAGCTATATAGATCAGACCAAAATAAGGGACAAATGAGGAGCAATGAGGGACATTGTTCCAAATCAGGGACAGTCCCTCGAAACCAGGGACAGTTGGGAGCTATGTATGCCCTGTGAGTAGGCATTGCTGTGTCACAGAATTCACAGAGCCTGCCTTATGAACTACAAAGAGGCTGAGAGGAGGAGTTTCAGCAGGTGGAGCAGGGGCAGACTGGCAACTTTTGGCCCAGGGGGAAAGTACAACCTAGGGCCCATGGTGCAGCCACTTGGCCCTGCTCCCACCCCCCCTCTTCCCTTGCTCCTCCTGACCTCCATCCCAGGCTGAAGCTCCACTCCAGGTACTCTGTGCTCACCGGGCGAGTCGGGTTGCATAGTGCTTGCTGCACCAACTCCAGGCTCCTAAACTAGCCAGCAGGGGACAGCCGGGGAGCTGGAGTGGCTTTGTCGGGGCTGAGAAAGGAGAGCCTCCGGTGGGGCACAGAGCCAGCCTTTGCTTGGATGCAGCATACACCATCCATGCTGGGGTGGTGGCCTGTGCTCTGTCCTCGTCCTCATCCCACACTCAGTAGGACACTGACTGGCGGGGACTTTTTACTCCTCTTCACCAGGAAGCCTTTAGGCATCTTTGCCCTGGGTTGATGATCCGGGTTATTAGAAGAAAGTGTGGCAAGGAATGCAGTATAATATTCGACTCTTCCCAAATATGATGCTCACAAAGTGTGGTTACACATTACCGGGAAAGAAAAACAAAAACACACCATAGCATAATACTGCTACACTTTGCTCCTCATTGATAATGTTAACTATAACGAAACGCGTCTGAGGGTTAACGTGCTGACGTCACCACGCGAAACAGGACGGGAGCGTCTGTCCGTTTGTAGCCGGCCGGCTCTGCCAACTTCAATACTCTGCTGTTTTTACTTTCACAGTTTGTAAGTGCAAACTTTTTATTTTAAATAAACCTTTTTAGTACTATATTACGCCATGGTCTATATGCTTTTTCCCCTGGGTACTGGTTAAAAGCTCCTTATCTGCGATCGGCACATGACTTCAGGCTGTGGAGGATTCCTTGCTTCTGATTGCTGTATATGCTTCCCCAATCTGGGGTTCTGGTAAGGAGACAAAGCCTTTAGGCATCTTTGCGGTGGAAGCCATGTGGCAGAGGCATAACTAAAACCTTCAGGGTCCCGGTGTAAAAAATCATGAAGGGCCCCCCAACCCAAGCCCGTATGCCTCCCGTCCGAGCCCGGCAACCTTTTTCGCCCATCACTGGGCCCTTTATTATCGTCCCGCAGCAGTCCCTTTCACATGTTCTGCAGTGGTTGTGCAGAGCTGCCGATCGCTCGGTTCTCAGAGCTCCCTGAGTAGAGAGCTGGTGACTGTGAGTCACCCCTTTCTGCTCTTCCCCCCCCCCCCCCCCCCCCGCTCACTGGAGTCCTGGGCTGGGGAGGGGGCAGCTCAGGTTCTCAGTGGTTGGCTGAGAGGTTGAGCCAGGTGCCGGTCCTGGCATGTGGGTGGATCCAGAATATACGGTCGCAATCTTTCCTAAGCCTGCCCTGCCTCTCTGATGACAGCTGACAGCGGGCTTTATCCTGCTGTCTGCTGCTGGATCCACAGAAGAAGTACAGCCAAACGAGCTATGGCAGTACTTCTCCTTTAATATACTGTATGATAACTAAACAAGGGCAGCAAGAAGAATGTCTTCAGCCACCAGTTATTTTCCTATTTGTGGGGCATTTGCTGGTTAGCGTTGAATCCCTGTTGGGCAGATCAAAACCATACATAAATTATCACCTTCCTATTAATTATTTTTGATTTAATACTTTACCACAACTTTCTGTTGTATCTAATTAAATCACATTTTATTTTAACCAACACATTTGCATCTTAAAGAACTTTTCCAAGAACAATTTGTATGGTGGCCAGATGACATCTTTTCTGTGAAATGAAAACTTTTCATGGGGTTCCCATGTTTCTAACTGCCAGGTGCATGGAAAGAAATTACTGTGTGTGTGGGTGGTGGGTTCTTCTTCTCAGCATGTCATTGTTAAGAAGTTCAGGACCAGCATAAATGACTGTGTATGGGTGGTAGTTCCTTCTTTTTAGCATATCATTGCTAATGAGTAGTGAGGATGGTTGTGGCTAGCCCACATCCTGAAGTGTCAGAGAGTGCCGGCTGCTGGCAGATGGAAGAATAAAGCAAACTCCTGCAGTGCTGCAATGACCATACTGCAAGGGTCATTGTCTCACTTAACCCAGGTTTAGCTTTAAATGGGTGGATTTATTCTTTATACAATGATATATATGGAAAGCACAATAGCAATTTCTAAATACCCAGCTCAAGGACCAAATCTGGATGGTGCATCAACAAGGGTCTATAGCTTTTCTGCATCAGGGCTTAACATTTTGCATACACACACATCTCACAACTGTCTTTTATGTGGAGGAACTGTCTGTTTTTTAGGACCAAATCCCTCTGTCCCTCTTTCCTCCTCGGTTGTTTCTCTTTTTTCTGCTCTGACCTACAGATCTCTATAAAGAATTGCACTATTTAATAACCACAGGTGTTGCACTACACTTAACTTTTCATTTGACCTCTGTATCATCGCATTTCACATTCTGAAAATTCAGTTATAAGGCAAAGTAGTGGAAAAAACATTTGTCTGTTTAACTAATCATTTTTGCGTATCAAGGTCAATGTAACTAAATATACGACTTCGGCCTGCATGGATTCAGAAAATTGGTAACTATAGATACAGTAATTCACTAACAGAGGTGAGGCAGAAATGTGCCCTATGCTTTAAAGTCTTGGCGATAAAATGTATAATTCCTTTTCAATCTAAAAATTTTATCACATAGGACTAACCAACTAGCCTGAAGACTCAATGGCTAATGCCGCGTACACACGATCGGACATTCCGACAACAAAAGCCCATGTTTTTTTTTTTTTCAAACTTGTCTTGCATACACACGGTCGCACAAAGTTGCTCGGAAATTCCAAACGTCAGGAACGCGGTGACGTACAACACGTACGACGAGCCAAGAAAAATTAAGTTCAATATCCAGTGCTGCTCTTCAGCTTGATTATGAGCATGCGTGGCACTTTGTGCATTGGAATTGTCTACACGCGATCGGAATTTACGCAAGCGGATTTTGATGTCGGAAAATTTGAGAACCTGAGAGTTTCCGACAACAAGCTCCGATCGCACATTTGCCGTTGATAAGTCCGACCGTGTGTACGCGGCATAAGAGCACCTATACCCAGCACTGCAACTCACAGGCAATGGCGACAACACTGAGATTTCTGCATACTCATCTGAATGATTTAGGCAATGTGAAATGCAGAGGATATGCATATAAAGTGAACCTAAAATAAAGCTTTACTATGCCTAGGAAGTACTCAAACAAGCCTACATTTTGTCTTGAACTCCGTCTGAAAAATAGCAGTGCACTCCCTGTGTCTTGAGTCTCATAAATAAATATCTGAAGTGTTTGCAGATATTTTAGATCACTGAGCTTCTGACTGCTAGTCTCACAAGGCTTGAAGAGAGATTTGTGATTTGTGATTTTGGCACTACTGCGTCGATCACTGTTCTTGCTGGAAAGAAAGCTGTACCCTGGGAACTGCTATGCAAGGATCTCCCTGTTTTCTACTTCGTTCGTTCTGTAGATCTGTGATTCCTCCAGTTCTCCTACTGTTTCTTTAATATTCTTCTACCAGTTATCAGGTGGGCTGCTCTTTTATGAGAATGCAAAATCCTGCTCCTCTACCAAGATGGCCACCTCCACACAAAGAAAAGATTCTGTAAGCTCCCATTATCGACAGTTGTGCGTGAATTCAGAAGGAGTCTGTAAAAAAGCCTGTTGTTGTATGTCTAAGAATATGTAATTTGGTTTAATGAACATCGAATATCTTTATTTCAGGAAAAAAAACGCGTTTCATGTCTTTACATTGCCTCTTCCTCAGTTCAGGGAGCTGAGGAAATGGCAATTCAAAGACATTAAACACGTTTTTCTTTACATACAACTGGCGCCTCTAACAATCGGACTAATAACGGCTCTTTTACAGATTCCTTGTGAACTCACAAATTTCACCCACCCACCTAAGAACCCCACGTAGGACACAGGATTGAGATCTTCATCCTGCACAGAGACAGGTCTTCCTCCACTCGCTTCCATGGTGGTGGAGGAATGCTAGGACAAAACAACCCTTTTAGTTTTTACTTCTTCATTAAAGATTTGTAAATCTTTACCCCCTGAGCAGCAACATGCAATAAGACTTGGACATGAAAATTTGGCCAAAGAAGAAACAGTTTGTATGAATAACTTGGTGCCTAAAGGCACTTCCTGCTAGATAGACCATGAATAATCTTATTAAATGTGAAATTAGCTAAATATTAGAGTGAAAACAACATGTGTTTTTGATTGTTCGATTATATACAAGTATTTATCACAGTCCTTGTAAATATTATAGTTAAGGGTGATCGTAAGTTAGTATTAATATATCAGTATTTGGTTAGGGTCAAGTTAGAATCAACTCAGGTTGGCCACACACAGCTTCAAATTGGCCAGATCAGGTGAATATCAGAATGTGTAGGCCAGATCAACAATTTTGACTGTCATAGAAGCTCAATATTGCACACAAAAATGTTCCAATTTAGTACAAAGTCTCTGCATGTGAAGGGAAGGAAGTTCTAGAAAACGAGTGAAAGGCTATATATAGATACCTCATCCAAACAAAGAATTTAGAAAAAAAGAAGCAATTTTACGGACATTAACGGTATCTTAAATGTTTCACTAGGTTGTTTGTATCTGATGTCATTGGAAAAAGTCTGTCTATTGCTGTTATTTAGAGGGAATACAGGAACCCATTGTAGGCTGGGAAATGATGCAGCATGGAGTTAAATGAAGAGTCTGTTTGCAGAACACATGACTGTGAAAATTTCTAAAATATGTCTTTGGTTATCATTTGCCAATGAGAACAGATTTTTTTGGTCCCCACTTTATGAACCGGAACAAAACAATGCAATTGGCCAACAAGACATCCGAAAAACACAAAGGAAATGAAATGTCATCTTTCTGTACAGGGCTATATTTAGCATAATTGCACTTAGAGGGAGCTTTAAGCAGCGGGGTCAGAAAAACGGGCAACAGCAAGCATCTTAATTTACAAATTGTGATAACTTTTTGCTTATTTTGTGTTCCTCTTCTGGCTGTCTTTAAACATTTGTGGCTTAAAGGGGTTGTAAAGGTTCCTTTTTTTTTCTTTTTCAAATAACAAACATGTCATACTTACCTCCACTGTGCAGCTCTTTTTGCGGCTGTCTCGGCTCCTCCCTGCATCAGCTAACCCCCCTTCTGGGAAGCACTCTCCCAAGGGGGTTAGCTTGCGGGCACACTCCCGTGATACAGTGATACAGTCGGCGGCTATAGCTGCCGACTGTATCACTCAGCCCCGCCCCCCGGCTCGCCACGTCATTGATTTGATTGACAGCAGCAGGAGCCAATGGCTGAGCTGCTATCGATCCACCAATGAATGAGCCGAGAAGAGCCGAGAAGCCCGGTCGAGAAGCCAGCGCATTCACGATGCAGGACTTTCGAGGGCTTAGGTAAGTAAATGGGGGGGCTGGGGGGCCGCTAATCGTCGGATGTTTTTTCACCTTAATGCATAGAATGCATTAAGGTGAAAAAACATGTACCTTTACAACCACTTTAAGAGGAAGGGGGGTATATACTGTTGAAAGGAGTCAGATAGTCCAAGACACATAAAACAATGTTCCATTTTTTTTGTGTAGTGTTTTGTACAGTTACATTAACTCTGCAGATAAATGATATCCCATGTAACCTCCTACAGTACATTCAGGCTGTAGCTTTTACTAAAATAACTACATGACACCAGGAGCAGAGCTTTACAAATGGACATCATAGATATGTGCAGAACAAAAAAATTTTGTTTTGTTTAGTTTTGATTCGTTATTTACATAAATTTATTTAGTTAAATTAGTTTTATCCGTTTAATTCATTTTCAGAATTTGTTTCGTTTATTCGTATTCAAATCGATTAGAATTTTCGGAATTCAAATAGTTTTCGAATCAATTTCAAATAGTTTTCTAATTCGAATAGTTTTCAAATTCGAAACGTATTCGAATAGTTTTCTAATTCAAATAGTTTTCCATTTTCCAAAGAGAATAAATTAGAATAGAAAATAAAGGAATAGAATAGAAAAAATATAATAAAATAGAAAATAATATAACAGAAAATAAAAGAATATGATGGAATAGAAATGAATAGACTAGAATAGAAAAAATAATAGAATACAACAGAATATACCGTAACCATCTTCTGAAATTCAAATAGAAAAAAATAGACTAGATAAGAATATAATTTAAAAAACAATAGAATAAAATAGAAATAATATAACCATTTCCCAAAATAATATTTTATTCAAATTGAATTTAAATAAAATAGAAAAGAACAGAATAGAAAATAACAGAATAGTATAGAAAAAACCATAGAATAGAATATTCTAATCTATTCTATTCAAATTTGAATTGATTCTATTTGAATTTTGGGAAATGGTTATATTCTTTTTATTCTATTCTATTCTATAATTTTCTATTTGTTTATTCTTTTCTATTCAAATTCGAATTTATTCTATTCGAATTTCAGAAGATGGTTATATTCTTTCTATTCTATTCTGTTGTTTTTTTTTTTTCTATACTATTCTGTTATGTTTTTATTCTTTTCTAATCTATTCTTTTCTATTCTGTTCAAATTCGAATTGCTTCTATTTGAATTTTGGGAAATGGTTATATTCTTTCTATTCAATAGTTTTTAGATATATATTCTTTTCTCTTCTATTATAGTCTATTCTATTCTTTTTTTTCTATTCTATTCTTTAATTTTCTTATGTATTCAAATTCAAATTTATTCTATTTGAAATTAAAATTTCAGAAGATGGTTATATTCTTTCTATTTTATTCTTTATTTATTCTAATCTATTCTTTTTGTTTCTATTCTATTCTATTCTGTTATTTTATTTTCTATTTTGTTCTATTTTACTATATTATATTCTTTTCCATTCTTTTTTTTGTATTTTATTCCTTTAGTTTCTATTCTATTTTATTCTCTTTGGAATTTGGAAAACTATTCGAATTCAAAACCTTTTCAAATTTGAAAACTATTCGAATCCATTCAAATTTTGTCCGAATTATTTTTTCGTTATATTAATTCGGAATTTCAATTTGAAATGAATCAAACTGCACATGTTTAATCATCATACAAGTAGGCCTAGTGCAGAAAAATGGCTAAGGGCCTTTCTCAAGAGGTTTTGGGCTTCAGAGATGTCAACCCGGGCAAAAAAAATGATATCGTAATAATGGATGAAAAGTGTACCGCTGTAGAAAAATTTGATGGGTTATTTAATGAAGATGGTGTGGCTTAACACATATATACTTGATTGAAAGACACTGATATAAATTATAATTGAATACACACTCACCGCTTTATTAGGTACACCTGTTCAATTGCTTGACTTCAGCAACACAGTGTCCAGCACATAGAACTCCCATGCTGCACTTCCGCAGCACTGTGCATACCAGCTCACTCTTACCCACATAAAGCCCCTCCCCCGTCAAAGCGCCTTCCACCCACTTCACCTTCCCGGTCAATCTGCCTGACACAGGTGCTACAGCTCCTCCAACACCCCCACCTCACCAACTCTGAGTCACAGCACCACCCCACCAGCCTTTCAGCATCGCTCACCCACCACCTCAGCCCTCTGGTCACAGTTCCTGCCACCTACCTCTCCTCCACTCCTCTGCTACAGGACTTGCCATCCAAATCACCCCCCACCACAGTGCCTACTACCCAATCCACACATCTTAGCCCCCTGGTCACAGCACTTCCCTCCCACTTCAACCCCCTGGTCAATATGTCAGCCACCCACCACTCACCTCACAGCACCCCCCAGTTACCCACCTCACTCTTCTGGTCACTGCACCTCCCACCCCCTTGACCCTCAACTCCAAACACCTGGCAATCTCCTTTCAGCAGCCTTCAACCCTTTACCTCACCAACCTGGTCACAGCATTTCTCACTCACTTTCTGTCCCCACCTTCCCATCCTCATTCAAAGTGCCTTACACCCATCAAAATCACTCCCCCAGCACAGTGCCAAACACCCACCACAATGCGCCCTTCAACCACTCATCCACTTCACCTCCCCCCTGGTAAAAACACAATTTGTAAGAAATGCTCTTCACCAACTTTTATCATTTATGAAAATGTTAAAGAGCAGTCCCCACCTTTTTATAACCTTGGAGCAGTCAAAGCATAAAAAAATTATCATGACTCTCTGAATGCAATTTTAACCACTAAAGGACCAGGCCATTTTATGCGATATGGCACTGCGCCGCTTTAACTGACAATTGCACAGTCATGCGATGCTGTACCCAAACAAAATTAACGTCCTTTTTTTCTCACAAATAGAGCTTCCTTTTTTTATATTCTTTTTTTTTACTAGTAATGGCAGTGATCTGTGATTTTTAGCGGGACTGCAACATTGCAGCAGACAAATCGGACACTTTTGACACTTTTTTGGGAACAGAGACATTTATACAGCGATCAGAGCTATAAAAATGCACTGATTACTGTATAAATGACACTGGCAGGGAAGGGCTTAACACTAGTGGTGGTAAATGTGTTCCCTAGGAGGTTTCTCTAACTGTGGGGGGAGTGTGCTGACTGGAGGAGGAGAGAGATCGCTGTTCTTGATCACTAGGGACAGACTATCACTCTCTACTCCCCTGTCGGAATGGGGATCTGTTCGTTTACATTGACAAATCCCGGTTCTGGCTCTCTGTAGAGCGATCGCGGGTGACTGGTGGACATCGCGGCCGCCGGCCACCTGCATCTGCTCCCCCGCCGTGCAGCGAGCACACGCACACACCTCCGGCGGTGCGGGCGCACCTGCTATAGCTCTTAAAAGAGCCTGTGTACAGCTACGGCGATTTGCGGTATCGAGCCAACCTGCCGCAGTATAATGACGGGGCTGGTCGGCATGTGGTTAAACAAGTTTTCCATATAATAGGCCTTATACTATATCTAAAGCCTAAACCTATTTTGTCTAGTTTGGGATACCTGACAATTTTCTCTTGCTGTCTGTGTACCATTGCGGAGAAGTTCCTTTAATCCCTGTCTCAGTGACACTACAGGGATTGAGAGGACATCTTCATTCACACAGACATGAAGGCCTTTAAAGTATGAATGAGACACTTGTTCATGTGGCTGGAGCTGCCTGGAGCTTCATGCAGGCAGCCAATGTTATTGAATTGGGGAAGCATCAGCTGTAAGGACACCGCTGCACATCCTAATTTGACATGAATGCGGGGGTGGGTGTGCAGCCCTGAACTTAGCTACTGTGCTGGAGTGGTCCTTTACGTGCCTGCCTCACTTGGCACAGTCTCCTTTAATTCTTTTACCCACAATCACCTGGGCTCCTATCATCACCTGGGCTCCTATCATCCACTGAACCTGTGGACATGCCCAGGGGATATAAATATCAGCTCTGTCCACAAGGCTCAGAGAGATTCTGCTTGATGGGGTGGCAGCGACTGGGCATGTGAGCTGTACCAATGTGCCTTGGCTTTCATTACTATGTCTGGGATGCAGGCCACCGGAGGAGAGCTCTAGAGGACACAGCTTCTTTTCTAAGCCCCGGTCACTATGGTGGACACTGTGCTAACAAACTTTGGAGTACTGCCCTTCAAGTTGTCTGGCATTGCCTTCAACCACCTGAATCAATGGAGCAAAGACTCCTTCAGCCATACCCTTGTGGAGTGTGCTTGGGGATATTTGCTGCCAGCTACCTGAACTATCAACCACGGCCAGCCTGCTAGTGAAGGAGGTGTTACTTGTGGCTCCCTTGGAAAGTGATGTAACTGCTGGGGGTGTGGAGGATCTAGTAGGTTAAACTGCTTTTTGCTGCCCCTAGACTTAAACAAGCAATTTTTTTTTCCAGGAGATGGGCTTTAAGAATATGTAATACTTTAGTATCTATAGTCTAGACACAAATGTTGTTTAAGCATTTTTATTCATGCATTTTATTTAACTCCATCAGTTTTGGTTACAATATTTAGATTTTAAGCAGTTTTGATCTAAGATGCCCTGTTTACTACCACATTAAATCAATGAGTGCATAACTCATCATTACTGCACTGTACAGATTATAAACTGTCCAATGGATTATACTGGCTTCACTTGTCTCATGAAATTTTGAATCAATATCGTACTCCATCAGGAGTGCCAAACTTAAGTGCTTCTGAACATTGGCAAGTTGTCTACCTTTTTTTTCTTCTTCTCCTTGAAGTCTGTTTAGAGGACACCAAGCCAAGCTGTGAGGTTTTATGTCTAGAGACGGGAGCAGGCATGCAGTAATGTCAACTTGAATCATCAAATCTAGTTTTCATTAATGAATTTAGTTGTTTGAAGTGCTAAACTAGTGATTTCTGCCAACCTGCTGTACAACGTCCTCTGTCCTAGCTGCTTTAATTGTAGACGAAGTTTCATATTTGCCAAGAACTTCATTAGTGTGGCAAAAAACTAGAGCCAGCCCACTCAATAATAACACAATATTTGATATTTATTTCTCAGTTTGCACTTCACTTAACCAAAGAGACTAGGGGATATCTCACATGTAGGCACAAAATCACTCCTGTCCACGTGTAGGGCCATAGAACATCTGGCTCAAAAGAACACTTGTTAAAGGTGGGGTGGGGGCATAAGAGGATCTCAGCACTGCTCACTGGGTAAAATGACAGATAACAGGACAGGTCCTTTCCTTCTAAAGGATTGCTCTTTCAGAGAGCCACATAAATGCCTGGATTGAATTACTCAGACTGTCACTCAGATGAAAAGCAAGAAGCGCCCGATGTCCAGAGAAATACAACTTGTAAAGTACGTGTCAGGGATGTGCTGGCCATAGCACTACTAATGCTCAAGGGTGGACGCAAATGCAAATGTGCAATCCTGCAAGTGCCCATCGTGCCAGGCACAAGAATGTGCGCATGCGCACAAATATTCATTCACGTGCCAATAAGCGTTGGCGCCAAGTGCCATATATAAGTGCAGCAGTTGCACTACTGATTGCTGTCTGATCTGCAGCTGTACCTGTGTTCCTAAAACTTGATCCTGTTTTTCCTGTGTTTGACCCGGCTTAACTTTGACTCCGTTGCATCTCTCCTACCTTGACCCTGCCCTGTATCTGGGCTTCTGGACTGCTTCTTGTCTCTTGCTCATCTGCTTTAACTCACATTGATGATATCTGCCTGTTCCCTGCTGTCTATGCCTGCATCTGATCATCTGTTACCAACCTAGCTTGTCTGACAACGCATCCTGTTTCTCTGTTCCGCATTCACCTGCCTGGTCCCTTCTTCCTGCTGCCACCAGCCTGGAATCTGCTGGCCTGCTAACGCCCCTGCCGTTTAACCTTCTGGTCCATCCACGGAAGACGATCCAGGCACTCATATACCACCACGCTCTTGTGACCACTGTTGCAACTTCGGTGGTCCCTGAGCCTGGGTTGTACGAAAGGCTTTTTCTCTGCACGTCTGGCTCAGCCATTAGGTACGTGACAGTATGGTTCATAGGCGTTTATTAAGAATCAGCAACGTGTACATCAAGCCAACCTAATTCAGGGCTAGCAAGCAAAGGGTAGATAAAAAATACATATAGCATTATATATGTAGCACCTCCCCATAGGGATTGCAGATGACATGGTTCCCCACTGCCGCACAGCTAAGCCACAAGTAACTTCCACACTTTCTCAAGAGGCAAGGAACAGTCTTTGGGCTTTGTTTTGATGTTTTATTAGGGGTAAGAACTTGGATGGGGAAAGGAATTATGGGATTCCCAACTTGATAGCAACAAAACCTGGTACAACTTCCTCCCTATGTACAACTCTAATTGATTCCTCTTTCTTAGTTTGTACAGCTCTGATTAATTCCTTTCTTGGCAGCTAACAGTTTATGTTAGAAAAGCAACAGCCCCTTACGGACTAGGAACTCTCAGTCCCTTTAGAAAGTAGCACAATGTGTTGTGAACTGCATCCTTGAGCACCTCCAACTCCCTCCAACTGGTCCCAGCTCTACCACTGCAGGAACTGCTGACCCACCTGGCTGCCTCTCCATCAGCCCACCTGGCTGCTTCTTTACCAGTCTACACAACTGACTCTCTACACCAGTCTACCGGGAACGGTGGTCACCCGTTTACGTCACCAGGTGGCCCTGTCCGCTATATAACAGCTGTCAATGCAGAAAGCCTGCAGTCAGCGGGAGCCTCCCATGGAGGCAGAGTTTTTTCCGAGTCATCGGACGCTGTGATCGAAGATAATTGGACATCGTGGGACACTTTGTTTTTATAAAGGACTTGTCCCAAATTGTCTCCTGTCATTTTTTACCATTATGACACTTTTTCTGGTGAATGTGTAGGGGTACAATGTACCCGATACCCATTAACATAGGGGGGCCGGGATCTGGGGCTTCCATATTCCGATAAGCCCCCACCCGCAGACTCCCACAACCACCGGGCAAGGGTTGTGGGGAAGAGGCCCTTGTCCCCATCAACATGGGGACAAAGTGTTTTGGGGGGGACCCCAAAGTATCCTTCTGATGTTAAGGGAACCCACAACCACGGGCAGTTTTAAATTACGTTTTGCTGCTCTCATACATAAAACTATGTATGGCTGCCATGTAAGGGGCTTGGACTCATCCCCCTGAGCCATGATTGGCCAAAGGCACCCTGCCTTTGGCCAATCATGGCTCTCACCTCAGAGCGCGTTGTAATTGGCCAAAGCATGCAGGTCAGGTGCATGCTTTGGCCAATCAGCAGCCATCAATGCACTGTGAGATCGCAGTGCATTGACGGTCTTGCATTATGGCGCGTTCTGCAGGTGCTTGAATTTCCCATGAACGGCCTATAATTTTCGGTATTCGGCGAATAGGCGAACACTCGATGTTCGAGTCAAACTTAGGTTCTGCGGGCTCATCCCTATTTATGAGCAGAAGTTACAGGTATTTTCTGCATTTATTTAACAGATAAAACAAAACACTTACAATGGTATATTTAAAGTGTAACTAAGGGCAAAAGTATTTTTTTTTCCATTTTAAAAACAGTAAGATAGGGTTATAACCCATCGGTTTCTTTTTTTTTTTCCCTAGTTGTGGTAAAAAAAAGCCGTTGCGGGTCTAACTAATCTTTTTGGGAGGGTAATTCTCCTGTAAGGGGGCATGGCAGGGGGCGCGTCCTATGCCTACATACTTTAGTTAGTAGGTGTCCCTCATTCCCATATTAGAAAGTTGGGAGGTATGGGCTTGTACCAAAGGACATCACCTTTCCCTGAATCACAATAACAGCTAAACAGTGCCCTGAGACTCCTTTGCAGCACAGGTAGTAAGTACATGCACTCTTGATGCTAATAAATACTGTTTATTAGATCTGACTGGGAGCATTACCTGGATCACATGTCAATCAGCATGTCAACAGAGAAGGTTATACAGCATTACTGCTGCTAGGTGAACAGCTGGGGGCTCGGATCTCTACAACCAATAGTGCCAGCCTTCCCCTGCATGCACCCATAATGTCACCAGCACTAGGTCCTAATAGACTGCTGCCGCTGCCAAGGAGACAGATGCCAGACCAGTGCTGTCAATAGCAGGGGCAGGACAGCAAAAGGAGGCTGTGGAGCCCCACAGTGGCAGAACACCATATATCTCTTGTTTTCTGCCACCCTGGGGGGCCCCAATACAGTAGGAAGGGAGCTTACTGCAGAACATGTGAAAGGGCCCGTTGTGAGATTGTAGTAAAGGGCCCCAGGATATATATACAGTGGTGTGAAAAAGTGTTTGCCCCCTTCCTCATTTCCTGTTCCTTTGCATGTTTGTCACACTTAAGTGTTTCGGAACATCAAACCAATTTAAACAATAGTCAAGGACAACACAAGTAAACACAAAATGCAATTTGTAAATGAAGGTGTGTATTATTAAAGGTGAAAAAAAATCCAAACCATCATGGCCATGTGTGAAAAAGTGATTGCCCCCCTTGTTAAAACATACTATAACTGTGGTTGTCCACACCTGAGTTCAATTTCTCTAGCCACACCCAGGCCTGATTATTGCCACACCTGTTCACAATCAAGGCATCACTTAAATAGGAGCTGCTTGACACAGTAAGGTCCACCAGAAAATCCTTAAAAGCTACACATCATGCCGAGACCCAAAGAAATTCAGGAACAATTGAGAAAGAAAGTAATTGAGATCTATCAGTCTGGAAAGGGATATAAAGCCATTTCCAAAGCTTTGGGAATCCAGTGAACCACAGTGAGAGCCATTATCCACAAATGGCGAAGACATGGAACAGTGGTGAACCTTCCCAGGAGTGGCCGGCCGCCCAAAATTACCCCAAGAGCGCAGCGACGACTCATCCAAAAGGTCACAAAAGACCCCACAACAACGTCCAAGGAACTGCAGGCCTCACTTGCCTCAGTTAAGGTCAGCGTTCATGCCTCCACCATCAGGAAAAGACTGGGCAAAAATGGCCTGCATGGCAGAGTTCCAAGGAGAAAACCACTGCTGAGCAAAAAGAACATCAAAGCTCGTCTCAATATCTCCACAACACATCTTGATGATCCCCAAGACCTTTGGGACAACATTCTGTGGACCGATGAGACAAAAGTGGAACTCTTTGGAAGGTGTGTGTCCAAGTATATCTGGCGTAGAAGGAACACTGCATTTCAGAAAAAGAACATTATACCAACAGTAAAATATGGTGGTGGTAGTGTGATGGTCTGGGGCTGTTTTGCTGCTTCAGGACCTGGAAGACTTGCCGTGATAAAAGGAACTATGAATTCTGCTGTCTACCAAGAGATCCTGAAGGAGAATGTCCGACCATCTGTTCGTGTACTCAAGCTGAAACGAACTTGGGTTCTGCAGCAGGACAATGATCCTAAACACACCAGCAAGTCCACCACCGAATGGCTGAAGAAAAACAAAATGAAGACTTTGGAGTGGCCTAGCCAAAGTCCTGACCTGAATCCTATTGAGATGTTGTGGTATGACCTTAAAAAAGGCCGTTCATGCTCGAAAACCCTCTAATGTAACTGAATTAGGACAATTCTGCAAAGATGAGTGGGCCAAAATTCCTCCAGGACGCTGTAAAAGCCTCATTGCACGTTATCGCAAACGCTTGGTTGCAGTTGTTGCTGCTAAGGGTGGCCCAACCAGTTATTAGGTTTAGGGGGCAATCACTTTTTCACACAGGGCCATGATGGTTTGGATTTTTTTTCACCTTTAATAATAAACACCTTCATTTACAAATTGCATTTTGTGTTTACTTGTGTTGTCCTTGACTATTGTTTAAATTGGTTTGATGTTCCGAAACACTTAAGTGTGACAAACATGCAAAGGAACAGGAAATGAGGAAGGGGGCAAACACTTTTTCACACCACTGTATATATATATATATATATATAATTGCATTTTATAGTTGCCCCCCTACTTTTGTCCCTGTTCCCCCATGTGCCCCCCCTAAATATGAAAGCTGGAGACACCACTGGCTGTTGGTGATTGGTTGCTATTACCTTCCCAGTAGTGGAAAGTACTGAGCCTAAATGAGTCGCCAGACAAAGAGAAGGTAGAACAGAGAGAAGAAAAAGAAGAAAAGTGTGGGGGGGGGAGGCAAAACAAGAGGGGTACATGATGGGGGGGGGGGGGGGGTCAGCCAATCTTAGGAAAATGTAAAATAAAAAGCATATGTAACGGTTAAAGAAAGGGCTTTAGTTTGGCAGAGTTTGGAAAATCAATCCAGGTGTACTACAGTATCAGAAACTTCAGGTAACACTCCTGAAGGCAAGCAGTTATCTCTTTGATTCTCGTGATGTAATAGAGCTCTGCTACCCATTCCTTGATTGTAGGGATGGTAGATGTTTTTCAGTGTCTCAAAATGTGCAGCCAGCTGATAAGAGAAAGCAAGGCATTCCCTTTTTAATCTTCCCAATTGACCTAAGTATGATTAATTGAAGTGCTACTTCCAGGGTTTCTCCCCGGCCTTTAGAAATAGCAACGCTTTCTATATATGGAAACTATGCAAGCTCACTACTTTGAAATCCCTCTCCCTAAATAATACATTTCACCATTTTACAGATCTATGCAAAATATACAATCTCCCAGTATCAGAATTACCACATTATACTCAAATTGAAAAATTCTAAAAAAAAATACTACTCTCTATTCTCTAACATTACAATCCCCTCATATCCATTTTGAACAAATCTGTATCTCCTCACCAAGGGATAAGGGATTGATCTCTCATAATTATCGCTGCTTAAATGATTTTTCCCTCTAAGAAAAGTCAAAACCAATGCTTCAATGGGAAATTGACTTAGACCGATCTTTTACTCTACCAGAATGGACCACTATGGTCCAAAACCTACTGAACAGTACTCTCTCAATTTCGGCGAGAGAAACAGGCATCAAAATACTCACCAGATGGTACCAAACCCTGTATAAAATAAACAAATTTTATCAGTCGGTATCTCCCACATGTTTCAGGGGATGCCCAGATCAAGGTACCATTTTACATACCTTCTGAAACTGCAAAATTTTTAATCCTATATGGCTACATGGCTTTATGACTACAAGCAGCTGCTAAGATTGAACATATTATAGGCAAAAAAATTCCCCTCACCCCTCAGGTGTGTTTATTATTTTTGCCTCTATACCAAATGTACTTACACATAATACTAGACTAATACACACACTGTTTAACTCAATTCATTGGATGATGGCTTTTAATTGGCATTCATCAACGGTTCCTTGGCCCCAGGTATTGAGTAGAATGGAACAAATAAAACTATCCACCATACACTCTTTGACACCATGCACATTTAAAAAAAAAAAAGTGGTCCCCTTGGGACATACCACTACCCTAAATATCACCTTATATAGTCTAACTATATTTATCATTATAGAACAAAAATGTGTTTTGAATTATACAACCTAAGCCCCCGTACACACAGATTTTTTCTGACGGACTTTGTCCGACGCTGGTGTTGTATAGACACGGTCGGACAAAGTTGTCGGAAAATCCGATCATTCTGAACGTGGTGACATTCGTTGCGTACGACGGAACTACGTAGAGGCTAGTAGCCAATAGCTTTGGTCTCATAATTTGATCTGAGCATGCGTGGCACTTTGTCCGTCGGAATTCTCTACACACGTTTGGAAAAAG
Organism: Lithobates sylvaticus; assembly: GCA_028564925.1. NCBI lineage: Eukaryota > Metazoa > Chordata > Amphibia > Anura > Ranidae > Lithobates > Lithobates sylvaticus. Next base: position 101,202,302 of record CM053038.1, read on the forward strand.
TCCAACATTTTCTGATTTCCGATTTTCCGATTTTCCGATTTCCGTCGGAATTTCCGACCGTGTGTACGGGGCATTATAGGTAAAATCATACTCATATCTCATACTTATTGTTCTTTTGTTGTATTGCTATGTTTTTTTTTTTTTATATGCCATACACCTCATGTTAAGTACATATTTGATGTACCTATGTTTCTATTACACATTTGTACTAAACTCTGACCTTTAACAAAAAAAAAAAGTGTTCCATAGGGAGATGTTTCTAACTGTATGGGAGGTGGGCTGACTGGAGGAGGAGAGAGATTTCTGTCCCTAATCACTAGGAACAGCAGATCTCACTCTACTCCCTTAACAGAACAGGGATCTGTTTGTTTTCACTGACAGATCCCCGCTCTGCCTGTCTCTGGAGGGGTCGCGGGTGGCCGGCGCACATGAAGCTGGTTGGCTCCCCCGCTAGTGAACGCCCGATGTACAATGACGACGATTCACACAGGGAAGCCACTGGTCCAGTACTAGTTAAAGCGGTTGTATACCCAAATTATACACTTTTACCTACAGGTTAGCCCTATAATAAGGCTTACCTGTAGGTAAAATTAATATCTCCTAAACCTGTACAGTTTAGGAGATATTCATATTCCCTTTGCATGCAGCCGCTGACGTCAGCGGCACGTGCCCTCTGAATGCCCGGCTGAAGGCAGCAATACCGGACCTTGCCAGGGAGAAAACTCCCGCGCGCATTCGCGCGAGTGACGTAATCGCAGCTCTGGCCACTCACAGCCCTGGAGCCACGAACCCGGAAGACACACCGAGGGCAAGATGTCAGCTCCCTCGGCGTGGACCGGCTTCGATATGGGGGCTTCGTTCTGAGGTAAGTATTTCATAATGAGCTAGTATATTTTGGGTGGGTTTACTACCGCTTTAATCTCTGTGTATCATCTGAGCCTATTCACTTCACTGGGTATATGTGAGGGTTTACAATCACTTTAGTGGTTAGTCTTACCTGGCCTTTGTACTTAGGTTGATTTGCATCCCTCACCCCAGTACCTGTCATTTCACCAGTGTTTGGTATGATTAAATTCAGAAAAATATGCCCAAGGGAAACAATTTAAAATATATTAAATAATATTGAAAAAATATATAATTTTACATCCAAAATATATTAAATATTAAATATTTTCATCAACTCCTTAAGCCAGATTTTCATAAACCTGAGTTAATGGAAAAAGCTTTTCCATGCTAGTCATTCTTATTTTGCTTAAAAAATATTTTCATGCACATTTTAATTTCTTCTGCTCAGTGATTTGAGTGATAAGTGCAGGGTCATGCTCAGTTCAGGACGAATCTGCATGTGACCTAAGGACCCGCTGTCCTCCAAAACTAACAGCACAAAAATGTTAAGTTCGGTGTCATGCTCTAATGTTCAATGTGTAGCTCAGAATATTACCTTTATAGCCAGACAAAACAGCTGTCTTTACTGTGTTTGATATCTCTGACATGTTACAATGAATTTGTCAGAAAGAGAACATTGGATAATAAATGATGTAATGCTTGCCAGGCACATAAACACTTCATCATGGTATTATGATCACATCTTAAAACAGAACTAAACTCTCTCAATCAATAATAACTATTTTTAATTCTTATACTGCTAGGATTAGTAAATAAAAGAGATAGAAAGGTATTTTATATTTACTTACTTTAACTTTTTTTTTCTTTTTTTTACATTTATTTGGTTACTTCCTGGTTTCTGGCCTAAGCCAAAATGATGTCATACATCCCATGAATCTTCATGGGCTTTTTTTATTTTTTCATCTGGAGGAGGGGCTTTCTCGGTTAAGCACACCCTCCTGTCTGCATGTCTGAACTGAAGGCAGATGGATTCTATAAAGTAAATGCTACATGAATCCTCTGCTAGTACTCAAGATGGCTAGAAATACTAGGGGGGCCAGGCCTTCTCGTCCAACACCAGTGCCTAACCTCACAAATGCGCTTCCGGAAGAATAGTCAAACATTCCCATAGACACTCTCCTAAACCTTGTGTACAGCCTTCCCAGAAGAGTTGAACCTGTTATAGCTGCAAAGGGTGGGCCAACGCAATATTGAGCCCTACGGACTAAGACTGGGATGCCAAGAACATTCATGTGCGTGTAAAGACAGGTGTCCCAATACTTTTGGTAATATAGTGTATGCTGCTTTCCTTTGAAAAAAAATATTTATTATGTATTAATGAATACAGTGCTGTATTAATTTGTGTCATTTATATCTGTGTGGAGTTAATGTTAATTTCCGGAAGACTTGAGTGTATTCTGCCAAAAACTGGGTTTGCAGGTCCCGGCCTTGCCGGGTTGGGAGGGGGTGGGAGGGGGTGGGGGGGGTGGGGGGGAATAGAGTGGGGGGGTTGGTCGACCACCGTCTGGGGCAGACGAAAACATTCTGAGTTCCGCCCGCTAACCCCCGCTTCCCTGGTTTTGTCTCAGGGTACGGGAGAGTTTTAGATCTAATCAGAGTCCCACCTCACCTGAAGGATGGAGAGTACGGAGGGGATCCACAAATGGCGGACCCCCAACGTCTCTAAGACCTTAGTAGGGGTCAGGGGGGGAGGAGGGGGGCTAGGGAAGGGGGAGCGGGACGAGGGGGGGAATAAAGAGGTGAGGGAAAAGAGGGGGGGAGGGAAGGGTAGAAGGGTGGGTGGGAAGGAGGGGAGGGAAAGCTCTTGTGTTGCTGTGACCCGAGTCCTACAAATTATGAATGGTTGATTTAAAGAGACCCGATGACTAAAATCCAGTTAATATCCTATAACGTTAAGGGACTTAACCTACCTAGTAAAATGATATGTCTGTGCCAGGCGAGACCGCAGGAGATGGAAAGTGTAGAATTATTTTGTGTAAGAGAAAGAGAAGATAAAAGAGAGAGTAGAAAGAGATGAGTTAGGAGAGAGGAGATCAGACTGAGATCGGGGAATGAATGACAAGGGTTGCCAGGAAAGAGTGAGTAGTTTGATAAAAGAGAAGAGAAATGCGAGAGAAGATAGAAGAGTATGGGCAGAGAGAAGGAGAGATGAAGGAGATCGAGCACTCAGAAGATAAGAAGAAGAGTTTGGAGGGGACCTGGGGTTGTGTGTGGAGAGGTAGGTTTGAAGTCCCTGTGTGAAGGTAGTGAGAAAGATCGTTTGAGGTGGACAGAGAGAATGGTAAGCAGAGAGTGAGTGTTCACGCTTTTCTTAATGTGAGAGAGATAGGACTATCCATTTGCAAGAAAGAGTGAGACATTAATCGGGATGTGCTAGGGAGAGTCGGCGTTTTTAGGGAAGGTAGAAGAAAAGTTGAGAATAGCAAAATGACATCGAGTTTAGCGTGTTAAGGGGGGCGAGAGTTTTTGTTAATGATTGTAGATTGGAAATAATGAGATTTGTGTATGAATGATTAGTGTAGTGTATGGTCATTGCCTAGAAATCGTGTAGAAGAGATATAGGAACGTGGCTAACAAAGATGGATGGGTGAAGATGGTTATGGCAAACTTTTAAGAATAGATGAGTGTGAGAGAGGGAAGCGATAAGTACGGTTGAATAATAGTTTGTTGAAGTTTAAGTGAGATGGGACCTTATGTGCATAAATTGGTACTAACCCAGGTACGAAAGTCGATGGAAGTTACGCCAAGCCTTGTAGTAAAGTATGTAATGTTCAAGAAGAGGTGAGGTCTGGAGAATTAGAAGAGGGGGGATATAGTGAGCTTGCACGGGAGAAGGAAGGGTGAAGATAAAGTAAGAGAGGGTATGGTGAATGATGTTCTTGGAGACTTTGTGTAACACGCAGTGTAGAGAGAAGGAGTTGAAGGGGTGAGTTTCCTCTGAGCGTACAGAGCGTAGCATGAAACGAGATGGCTTGAATTATCGCAGAGCTAGAGAGTGGGATCTGTAAGTCTAATGGGCTCAGTGTACGAGGATGATAAGTTTAAAGAGAGAAGGTATATGTAAGGATGTTTGGGTTCAAGAGAGACGTTGAGTGAGACGGTTGTATTGAACATAGTAGGAGGAGTGACCAAGAAAAAGCAAGTGTGAGAAGCAGAGGTGTGAGTAGAGCATGAGAGATGATTAATTCCAAGTAGGAATCTTGTGCTCTACCAAAGAACTGTAAGAGTATAGGTGATGAGATAGGAGGGGCATATGTTAACAGGGAGCTAGAGACGGGATTGTGTGAGTTAAAGATGTTGAGAAATTAGTTCAGACGAATTAGGTAAGAGAGAGAGTAAGTAGGTGAAGGGCAATGAGTGTGTCAGAGATGTTGAGGGTTACCGCGTGTTAGAAGGTATAGTTGAAAGCTTTCGGTAGCATAAAGTCGGTAAGTAAGAAGACAAGACGGTCAGAGCAATCACAGTCCCTGTGCAGTAGAGGTACCATGAGACAAGACCCCCACATCGCAAGTTTCCAGGAAGGAGAGTTATGGTCAAAGCAGAAGCGAGTGATTGAGAGATGAAAGGAGGAAGGAGGGTTTCACCGTAGACAAAGTGGTTTAGCGTGGAAGCTGGGTGTGTAAGTAAGGTGTGTATTAAAAAAGAAAGGCGAGAGAGAGGCGTTGTTGGCAAGAGACAGACGTTGTGTATGGATGGGAGAGCTCGTGTGTAGAGAGAGCAGAGAAAGAAGGTGAGATTGATAATGCCAGAGGTGAGGATTGTTTGGTAGGTATAGTAGAGTTCGACTGTGTGTGGATTATGTTGGTGAGTTAGTTGTGACTGATCCCCAAAGCCTTGCCTTGTCACCTGTAGTAGATGATTGGAGTGCTAAGTAAGCTGTTACTGTTCCGCTAAATGATTAGGAAGTGTGAAGGTACGAAGTAATAGTAGAGAATAATGGTGTCTTACATGGGGTAAAGGCAGACTGTCCATCAGTAGATTAGGAGAGGGTGAGAGAGAAGAATGTATGGCCAGCTCAGTTTATACGATGATAGAGTGGACTTAGATATCTGTAGCAGAATGAGTGTGATAGTAAGAGGTGCTCGAGGGAAAATGCATAAGGAAGTAGAGAGTGTGTAGGGAAGACAGAATTGCGTGTTGCATTGAGTTCTAAAGGTGTAAAGTCCATAGTTAGTGCAGTTAGACTTGTGTGGTTAGGAATACAATAGTTCAAGTGGGTTGAGTCGCAAGAAGTCTGGAAAACTGGGAAGTAGATGAGGAGGGCTAGGGCCATATAGCCAGGAGCCAAGAGGTATTAAGAGTATAGTGAAAGGAAGAAGGAAGAGAGGGGAGAAGTAAGAGGGTTTAAAAGATGTAAAAGTAGAGCAGGTAGAAGTAAGATTAATAATGTAGAAATAAAAAGAGAAGCTTAACGCGGCGAGCAATAAATACTTGTAGAACTCAAAAATTATAAGGCGGGCTATTGTCTTCCTCTTGTAGAACTCAAAAATTATAAGGCGGGCATTGTCTTCCTCCAGGAGACGCATATCTCCCTTGGGGCCAATATAAAACTTAATTCTTACCATTACCCAACCTGGTTTTATGGAGACACCATTATAAATAGATCACGGGGGGTGGCCATAGGCTTCTCAAGAGAGGTGGTCTTCTCCTTGGAAAGTAGGCTGGTGGACCCAGAGGGGAGATATTTGTTTCTTAGAGGATCTATTGGACAGACAAAATATACATTTGCCAACATCTATGCCCCCAATACCAGGTCCGAACGCTATCTCAGGGGGATTCTCAACAAGTTAAGAGATTTCAAAAAGGGGTTCGTGATATTGGCGGGCGATTTGAATCTCCATATGGACCAGGACCTAGATTCTACGTCCCGTGTGCGGGGGACAAGCAATGCAGCAAAGATAATGTTAAAACAAAACCTTCACACCAGCCAACTAGTCGACATTTGGAGAATCCACAACCCAAAAACCAAAGATTACACATTCTTCTCCCCCGCTCACGGGACGTACTCGCAAATAGATTACATATTTGTTGACCACGGTCTATTGGAAAAAGTTTTTGAACCTAGAATAGAGATCTTCACCTTATCCGACCACGCCCCGGTTATGGTGACGATCAATGCCCCAGATATACAAGTACCGGATAACAACTGGAGATTAAACGAGGAACTTCTTAGAGACAAGGACATCGTAGCGCAGATCAAGACAGAGATTGAACAATATTTTATAAATAACGACAACGGGGAGGTCCAGGGATCATATGTGTGGGATGCACACAAAGCGTTTATAAGAGGGTGTTTTATTTCAAAGGGGGCCTGGAAGAAAGAAGAACAGTGTAAGAAAATGGAGAACCTTAAAGCAGAAATAGGCCTACTGGAAAGAGAACATAAACGATCAAAGGGCCAAAATAAAGAACTATTTCTGAAATTAATAGCCACGAGAGAGGACTTGAAGGGTATGCTAGAACAGGAAACGAAGCGAACTTTTAACAGAATAGAAAAAGAAAGATATGGGGAGACAAATCAAGTAAACACTTAGCCAAAATTCTTCAAAAAAAAAAGTCAAGAAACTTTATAGAGAAAATACAAAGTAAGACAGGAGAGGTTAAATTCTGCTCGAAGGACATCGCAAACTCCTTCAGAGAATACTATGAGGGGGTCTATTCAGTCGACCGAAACATTAAGACAAAAGAGGAAAAAATAAACAGAATAAAATCCTTTTTAGAAAAGGCAGGGCTGTCTAGGCTCCCTCTAGAGGACAAGGAAGATCTTGAGAGACCATTCTCAGAAGAGGAAGTAAAAAGGGCTTTAAAAAACTCGCCTTCCGGAAAAAGTCCCGGGCCGGATGGCCTTACGGTATCATATTACAAAACATTCCAGGAGCTATTAATCCCCAGATTATGCGCGTACTTCAATGGTCTAGGTGTGGGATATAAAATGAGTAAAGACTCCCTAACGGCTGATATCACGGTCATCCTGAAAGAGGGGAAGGATGGATCAGTGTGCTCAAGCTACAGGCCAATTTCACTACTAAATGTAGACACCAAGATATACGCTAAGATCCTTGCAGAAAGGGTCAAGCTGTGCTTGGGCACACTGATCCACCCTGACCAGGCGGGTTTTATGGCTGGGAGGGAAGGACGGGACAACGCAGTCCGCACGCTGCTGCTAATACAGAGAACTAGAGAGGCTGAGTCCCCAGGTCTATTCCTGTCAGTAGATGCGGAAAAAGCGTTCGACAGGGTAGACTGGGGACTCATGTTTCAAACATTGGCCCAAATGGGCTTCGGTCCAAAAGTACTTCAAAAGATCAGGGTTTTATACGATGCCCCCGAGGCCAGGGTTAAAGTTAATGGAGCTACATCTGCCCGGTTCCGCATGGCAAACGGGACGAGACAGGGCTGTCCCCTGTCCCCCCTCCTCTTCATTCTCTCCTTAGAACCTCTCCTGGCGACAGTCAGAAACAACATAGGGGTTGAAGGTATCGTGGTAGACGGTGACGAACACAAAGCAGCAGCGTTCGCCGACGATATTCTATTCTACATAAATAATCCACAGAGAACTCTGCCCAACCTAATGCAGATCTTGAAGGCATACGGGGAGATATCAAATTTTAAAATAAATAGCTCCAAATCCTTTATTTTAAATATAAATGTACCCAAAAAAGAGAAGGAGAAGCTACAGGAACAATTTGTCTTCCCATGGAAAAAACATATTAAATATCTCGGAATTAACCTAGCTATATCCGATAAGGAGATATATAGAATCAACTACATCCCGCTCTTAGACGAGATAGCTAAAAAAAGTAAGGACTACTCTGCAAGACCTCTCTCGTGGCTAGGCCGCATAAACACCGTCAAAATGACGTTACTACCCATAATTATGTACAAATTCCAAATGCTCCCTATCCCCTTACCTCAGGTGTACCTCAAAAAATTAAAATCCATATTAATGAACTATATATGGAAAAATAAGAAACACAGAATCTCACTCCACTTACTAAAGAAGGAAAAAAATAGAGGGGGCCTAGCAGTACCAGACCTGGTAAATTATTACTACGCTACAGTACTCTCGAGAATCCCAGAATGGTGCAACAGTAATAGCAAAAAAAGATGGGTAAACTTGGAAATAACTCTCTGCAACTCACAATTAGGAAACGACATTTGGATTCCTCCAAAGTATAGATCACTGAAAGAAGGCACAAACACTATGACCACAAATACACTAAAAATTTGGGATAAAATTTACAAATCAACTGGAGCCAAATATAATTCTCCACTGATAGCACTAAAAAATAATGCCTATTTTGCACCGGGGAATAATACATTGGGAGGGGGTTGGATTAAAGACAATAGGGTTCAATTGAAAGATATTGTACACAAGGGGAAGATTTCCACATTAATTGAATTAGGAAGTAGAAGAGATTTATTTGACATGAATGGATGGAGGTACCTCCAACTGACCCACTTTGTCAGAAGCCTCCCCCAACCAATAAGGGAGGGCAATGATCTGACTCACTGGGAGCGTATCTTTACAGCATCTGAAACAAAAGGATCAATATCCAAGATATACAAGCTTCTACAGGAGGTGGAAGGAAGGGAGATACCTACATACATTCAAAATTGGGAGAGGGAATTGGGCACTCAAATCGACACATTAACAATGAGAAAAATTTTCAAGTTAACATATAGCTCGGCAGTTGACTCCAGGGCCTACGAAACTAACTTCAAGTGCCTTTCTAGGTGGTATTTAACCCCATCTAGAATAAGCCAATACACACAAGGAGGTTCAGCAGAGTGCTGGAGGGGCTGTAGTGAGAAGGGAACGATGGCACACTTATGGTGGAACTGTGACAAGATCAAAAAGTATTGGAGTAGAATATTAGACTATATTAAGGAGGTCACCGGAGTCACTGTGGAAAAGGACCCCTGGGCGATCTTGTTCCACGGTACTAAAGGACCTATTAAAAATTACCAAAGCTCTTTAGTACCGCATCTGCTTAATGCAGCTAAACGTCAGATAGCGAGAAATTGGAGGAAACAAGAGAGCCCTCCAATTTGGGAGTGGATAGATTATGTTGAAAACACCCGACTAATGGAATCCCTCAGAACAAATCCGGAGGAGTCCACGGGAGATGCAGTAGAGAAGTGGGATAAATGGATAAAGTTCAAAAGGACGTGGAGCTTCATGGTGGGCCAACGGTCACAGCAAACGGGAGCAGGGTATGGGAGGGGGGGGGGGCTATAAAATATAAAAAAGTATATAGTTTAATAAAGGAGTAAAGTTGAGTATAGATCAACCAGCAATTAAGATAAAGCCATAATGATGTAAACACTGAAACGGACGCAATGAACAGAAAATGTGGAGCAAAGTCCGCGTGAAGTTGAACTGAGATGGCAAAAAAATAAATAAATAAATAAATAAAAAATAATGTACACCTTAACTGCTTCAGCCCCGACCATTTGGCTGGCCAAAGACCAGAGCCCTTTTATGTGATTCGGCACTGCGCCGCTTTAACTGACAATTGCGCGGTCATGCAACATAGCTTCCAAACAAAATCGACGTCCTTTTTTTTACAACAAATAGAGCTTTATTTTGCTGGTATTTAATCATCTCTGCGGTTTTTATTTTTTGCGCTATAAACAAAAAAATAGCGGCAATTTTGAAAAAAAACGCATTCTTTTTTACTTTTTGCTATAATAAATATCTCCAAAAAATATATTAAAAAAATATATTTTTTCCCCTCAGTTTACGCTGATACGTATTCTTCTACATATTTTTGGTAAAAAAAATCGCAATAAGCGTATATATTGATTGGTTTGCCCAAAAGTTATAGCATCTACAAAATAGGGGATAGTTTTATGGCATTTTTATTAATAACGGACGTTCAAAGGCAGTTGGATGCTTTTTTTCAACTGCCCCTGAACTTATCCAATGTTATCTTATGTGTACATGTACACAGGTTCGCTTAATGATGTTTTTAGGCAGTTGCATTTATAGGCTTTTTTTTTAAGGCAAAAAGTTCAGACGCGGGATTTTCCGACATTTCAGATGCCAAACGCGGCTAAACGCAGCTAAACACGGTAACTCACATTTAGCCGCGTTTCGTTTTACAGGTGTTTTTCATTTTTGGCCATTTTGACAAAAAATGTAAAGATTTTTTTTCAAACGCTTCTAAGCGCAAACGCGGCTAAACGTGGCATGTAAACGTGTCAAAACTAACTTTTTAAACGTGGGTTACTATCTGTCAAGTTAAATCGTTCAGGAGAGGTTGTAAAAACGTCCCGTGTACATTAGTGTTGCAGGAGGCCGAGTTTAGAGTAATGTTTCTTCAACTATCTATTGGTATGCAAATTGGGTTGCATGTTTCTGAGGGTTCATTACTAGACTGTGTAGCCTAGTTTGTCCAAAAACAAAAAATGTGAAATCATCTGTTATTTTATGTCTTTTATATCAGCCTGGAAGTTTGTTGTAAACAGTTTTTGTTTAATATTTATGTACATTTACATTAGAATGACAATCTAAGCAATGTATTTTCTGGTTTAAATTATAATTTTCTTTTATTAATGACATGTTAGCTTTTCACACTTCTCCTTTAAAATGAGAAACTATTAAGAAATACACTTGCATGGAAACAAATATGTTTACTCTTTGTGTGTTTGTTTTTATTATACGGCTATTGTTCTTTTTAATTTGTAGGGCTTTGATGACATTTGGTAATAATTCTCTTCTAGGGTCCCAGTAAGTTTTGTTTAGTTAAATATATTTGTCTTGAGTTGTACAGCAGTCTTCAATGACGGTTTAGGCATTTGCAAAGACAAAGAAAACGGATATCCTTGCGGAGTTAAAGTGGTATTAAACCCCCCCAAAAAAAAAAAATGCATTAAATGGGTTGTAAAGGCAAAATGTTTTTTTATCTTAATGCATTCTATGCATTAAGATAAAAAAAAAGCCTTCTGTGTGCAGCAGCCCCCTTCAGCCCCCCTAATATATACCTGAGCCCATCTTTATCCAGCGATGTTGCAGGAGTGTCTAAGCTGCCCGGGACTCCTCATTGGCTGAGACAGCAGCGCGGCACGATTGGCTCTCGCTGTTGTCAATCAAAATCAGTCAGCCAATCAGGAGAGAGAGGGGCAGGGCCGAGTCACGGCTCTGTGTCTGAATAGACACACGGAGCTGTGACTCGGCTTGGTTGACCCCATAGCAAGCTGCTTGCTGTGGGGGCACTCAACAGGAAGGAGGGGTCAGGAGCACAGAAGAGGGATCTGAGAAGAGGAGGATTGGGGCTGCTTTGTGCAAAACATGTTTGTTATTTAAGAAAAAAAAAAACGAGAGTTTAAAATTACTTTAAGATAAAAAGCCTTCTGTGTGCAGCAGGCCTCCTCAGCCCCTCCTAATACTTACCTGAGCCCCATCTCGATCCAGCGATGTCCACAAGTGTCTCGGCCATCCAGGACTCTCCCTCCCGCCATTGGCTCCCACTGCTGTCAATCAAAGTCAGTTAGCCAATGAGGAAAGGGGGGGGGGTGGCTTAACTGCAGCTCCGTGTCTGAATGGATACACGGAGCTGCGGCTCAGCTTGGGTGCCCCCATAGCAAGCTGCTTGTTGTGGGGTCACTCAACAGGAGAGAGGGGCCAGGAGCACCGAAAAGTGACCCAAGAAGAGGAGAATCTAGGTTGTCCTGTGTAAAACAACTACACAGTGCAGGTAAGTATAACATATTTGTTATTTTTATAGAAAAAAAAGCGAGACTTTACAATCACTTTAAAGTGGAAATCTGGGTTAAAGTGGAAGTAAACCCCCCTATTGTTTTCAGCCAAGGAAGCTGCCATCTTTGCCTCTGTTTAATCTTCAACTGCCACAGTGCTGCACATGTGATCCGTTATAACACCAGCCATTGGATGGTTTGACTGTTTGGTTGGGAGCACAGCCCAGTGGCGGCTGGTGCTCAAACTTTTTGGGGGGGCGCAAATAAACTGAAACATTCTGAAAAAAAAAGCCCATCAAATGCAGCCACTGTGCCCATCAAAACGCAGCCATTGTGCCCATCAAACGCAGGCACTGTGCCCATCAAAACGCAGCCACTTTGCCCCTTTAAAACGCAGCCACTTTGCCCCTTTAAAACGCAGCCACTTTGCCCCTTTAAAACACAGCCACTTTGCCCCTTTAAAACACAGTCACTTTGCCCCTTTAAAACACAGTCACTTTGCCCCATCAAAACACAGTCACTTTGCCCCATCAAAACACAGTCACTTTGCCCCATCAAAACACAGTCACTTTGCCCCATAAAAACACAGCCACTTTGCCCCATCAAAACACAGTCACTTTGCCTCATCAAAACACAGCCACTTTGCCCCTTTAAAACACAGCCACTTTGCCATCAAAACAGTCCCTGCAAAGAAGCTGCCACTGTGCCCCGCCCGCCCTGCACTTACCTTGTCTCGGGTGACAGCGGCATCGTGTCCTCCATTTCCTCTCCTGCCCGCGCCTCCTCTCATCCTCTGCTATGATTGGACGCCTGAACTGTCGTTTCAGCCAAGCAGGGCACAGGTCACACAGACCTGTGCTACTGATTGGCTAAGGGGCAGTACAATGATAGCAAACCGAATTCCTTCGGTTTGCTAACATCAGTGCTGAGTGACAAGGAACGCACAGCGTTGCGCCCGCTTGTCACCTTTTTGGACGCCTATTAGCGCCTACGGCGCTAATCAGGTGTTTCCAACAAACACCCCCACCGCTGTAATTCAGGTGCCCGGTGACCGAAAAGGGGCCGGACACCTGAATAGGGGGTGTCAGCAGCGACCATAGATAGATTCATGCAATGCATGAATCGATCTATGGTATATAGAGAGTGACAGGAGAGGGGGGGCGGCGCTCCTGCGCCCTTTATGGACGCACCGCCCCTGGCACAGCCAATGTGCAGTTAGCATTCCCGGCATGCCTTTTTTTTTTTAAACTGTTAAATCGATGGGTTTACTTCCGCTTTAATACTGTCTAAGATTAAACATGCTCCCACCCCCTTCTAAGCCTCATACTAACTACCCTGTAATGGAAAGATGGGTATACTTACCTAATCTAAGGGCATTCTGGTCTGGTCATGTGGTCGCCCCAACGACAGGCTTCAGTGAAAAGGAGAGAACAGTGACAATGGCTGCAATGCCTGGGCGGTGATGTCACCAATAGGCTTTCTATGGGGCATTCATTGTCTGCCTTCCTTCCTCTCTCTCTCTCTCTATCAGCTAGCGCTGGGAGCCCATAACGTGACCGGACCAGAGCATCCTTAGATTAGCATACACATTTTTCCATTACAGGATAGTTAATATAGGGCTTAGAATGGCGGTAGAAGCAGGTTTAATCTTAGATAGCATTAGCCTGGACTTTCAGAGTTTGACAGTGCTGCAGTCCAAAGTGTCTCTATTGCTTTTCCATAGAGGGGAACCACCCTAATACTGAAATGTGTTATTAGCCGGGTCATCAGGTGAAAATACATGCAAAAACCAGCATAAAAAAAGATAACTAGTGAAGCTATCACATTTAAGACTTAGTAAGCTTCAATATTTACAATGAGTTTTTGTTTTGGGGTTAAGATATGATTTGGGGCTCATATAGACTTAAATCCCTGCGTTTAGCTTGCGGTTCCACATACATGTTGACATGTGTTTGTGGCACACATTTTGGGGCATTTTTCTACTGAGTTTCATTTACACGTGTTTGCATTGCATGCACATGCATATTGGTACAAAAAATACAGCATGCTGTACTTTTTTTGAACTGCAGGTGAAAGCACCACAATGATTTAAATTAAACTCATTGAATGCATTTGTTTGCATATGCATTTGTACTGCATTTAAAAGTGTGTTCGAATGCAAACAAGCTCCTAATGTTTCTCCCATCAATATTTTCCCAGTGAAAGTCTGTTCCAATTCATGGACATGAGACTGTAACAACGTAGAATTCTTTATGAGAAGTTTTAAACTGAGCAGGATCATCCACATGGCAACCCAGATAGGAGTCTATGGCCCATCGGATGTCCAGTCGGCCCGGCTACAACCTTCATTCTCCTGCAGTAAATCAGGAGGATAGTTTACTTGGTCAAAGCTGTGTGCCTGGAAGGAGGCAGTTTGTGTCCGATCGGAAGGGCCATGGCAGTACAGGCTTTGTAAATGGAGTGGCTTCTCTTCGCCTATTGCAGTCCTTAACAATCTCAATTGAAGGGTTGGGGACAGGATTGCTAACTTAACTAGAGCCCCTTTCTGGAATAATCTTTCTTTGGCCTATAGCAGAATTTAAGTGGTTGTAAACCCTAGTCATGAAATTTGAACTAACCACACAAATGTGTCTGTAATGTTTATTTGTCTCTCTCCAAAGTTCTAAGTGTCATCTCTCTCTGGAGCTTCGTTCCTCTGTTATCAGCATGAGTCACTTCTGAGAAGTTTTCCTGACACATGAGATAAAAATGTTGGGGAGGAGAGCTCAGCACACAACTTGTCAATTCAGAATACAGCTCAGGCCAGGGACAAAGACACCAAACATGCTGCATGCTGTCTGTTGTTAAATAAAGCTTTCATGAAATAGTGTTGCCATTGATGTGCCGGCCTGCCCGTGGTTACATTCTTGGTATCGAGAGCATGAACAGGATTTTTTTGGTAGCACCCAACACGGTGGTGGCCTGTAATGTATGGTGCATGGGCGCGGCCCCCTGCATCCATGCGTCCAGCCCCTAATCTACATGCAGGTTGTCGGACGCATGGATTTCAATTTTTATTTTTTTTTATTTTTTTAAGCATGTGATTAGAGCCTAAGGCACTAATAGGCTTTAGAAAGGGGTGGGCTCGGGGCGTAGAGCACTGCACCCCACCCCAGCACTGTACTATTGTGGGAGACCTGGGTCAATCCCAGCAGCCCCTCGGGTGAGCGCTACAAGTACCTAAGAAGTAAAATGTTTATTGCAAAAAATCTATATTTATATGTAAAAAAGCAGATAGATGAACATGCATTTACCTAAAGGGACACAAAGCAGGTATAGCTTTCAGCCCTAATGGTGCCCCAATCAAACAAAATGTATTTTATTCATGCATGTGAATATTGTTAATTATCTATTCTAGTTCACAGACCAGAGACAACTAACACCAGCCACCCACTGATCAGACAGGGTGGAGACCTTACATTGTTCCATGTGGCAACAGTATATGCTAATTAATTAAATTATGGCTTTCATTTTAAATTATAGTAATTATCACAGACTCAAGAAGCTGATTTATAAGCCCCCAGGATGGTGTAATAGCACAGAATAACGGTATAATTATATTGAACTAGTCACCACTTCTCTCTGCTCTGACCTCTAATACTTTAGTGGTACCTATCAGATTCATAATACAGTGAATTTAAAATTACCCTTTGTGGTTTTGTAACAAGAGTTGCATTTTAACTGGATTCACTGTATTATCATTTATTCTCTGGAGCCGTATTCCCATACAAAGTCTATACAGTATAAAGTCTATCAGTTCATTAAAATTACAAATTTTAATGAACTGATAGACTTCATACTGTATAGTCTTTGTATGGGAATACCTCCAGAGACTAAATGATAATACAGGGAATCCAGTTAAAATGCAACTCTTGTTACAAAACCACAAAAGGTAATTTTAATGAACTGATAGACTTCATACTGTATAGTCTTGTATAATAGTGTAAATTTGCTGTCCCCTCAAAGTAACTCAACACACGGCCATTAATGTCTAAACCACTGGTAACAAAAGTGAGTACACTTCTGTCTTATGCCGCATACACACGACCAGACTTTCCAGCAGACTAGGTCCGATTTTCTTTTCAGACGGACTTTCTGCAGACTTCCGACGTACTTTCCCGAACGAACGGACTTGTCTACACACAATCACACCAAAGTCCGACGGATTCGAACGTGATGACGTATGACCGGACTAGAATAAGGAAGTTCATAGCCAGTAGCCAATAGCTGCCCTAGAGTCGGTTTTCGTCTGTCGGACTAGCATACAGACGAACGGATTTCTCAATTGGAACTGGTTCCGGCGGAAAAATTTGAAACATGTTCTATTTCTAAAGTCCGTCTGATTTTTCGACAGCAAAGGTCCGATGAAGCCCACACACGATCGAATTGTCCAGCGGATTTGTTTCTTCGGACCCTTGCTGTCAAAAAGTCTGGTCGTGTGTACGCAGCATAATTCTCTCTCTGTCCTGTTTCTCTCTCTTTTGGTAGCATTTGTATGCTGTCATAATAATGCTTTAATGCTTTGATGTATCTGTGTGTTCTTCATCAGTAAACTGTATTTATATCATAATTCCTGCTGCATTTTTATTTTTCTAATATTGGCAGCAGGGCTGGGACAAGGGGTGGGCAGGAGGGGCGGTTGCCCTGGGCACTGTGGTACCATGTGAGGTGGGGGGGGGGCACCACAAGGAGATTAGGGGGGGAGGGAATTTGTGTTAAAA
Organism: Lithobates sylvaticus; assembly: GCA_028564925.1. Taxonomy (NCBI): domain Eukaryota; kingdom Metazoa; phylum Chordata; class Amphibia; order Anura; family Ranidae; genus Lithobates; species Lithobates sylvaticus. Next base: position 101,218,672 of record CM053038.1, read on the forward strand.
AGTGGAATTTGGGGGGCTTCAGGGGGTAAGAATTGTTTTAGGAGGGCAAATTTAGGGAGGGTGTGCTAGGAGTTGTGATTTGGGGGAATTTGTGTTGGGAGTGGGATGGAACACATAATGCCCATACATCTTGGGGGGGGGGGGCAATTTGGCATGTTCGCCCTGGGCTCTAAATGACCTTGTCCCGCCACTTATTGGCAGCGTGCATTTTTATACCTAAAAATATAGAGGCTATATGACAGTATATTGTCTTGAGAGATTTCTGCATGCAGCAGTAGGTTATATGATTATTTTAACTCTATCCTTGCATTTTTACTACAGTTGCTGATTGGTGCTCGGGACTCCATGCTGAATCAATTTTAACACCTGGCTTACCAATAACTGGCATGTCTATGAATGAAGCTGAAAAGGACGTTGTATCATCTCAGCTCAAACCAGCCGGTGAGAATATTTTATTCAGTTTTGTGCATTTTACATCTGATATTTCTGAATGTGTTTTTTCTTAAAAGCCTCTATGGCCAATATAGAGAATCCAAAAACCAAAACCAATGAGTATTATTCAGACTGAAGTTTTCAGAGGAGATGTTCTACTTGCACCCCCTCATGATGAGGGGGGTGAGGGGTAGCTGAGGCAGTATGGGGGCGTAGGTGAGGCAGTATAGGAATGGGTGAGGCAATAAGAGGGATGGGGGAGACAGTTTGGGGGGAGGGGGAGGCAGTATGAGGGGAAGATGAGGCAGTATGAGAGGTGAGTGAGGAGTGAGGCAGTATGGGGAGTAGGTGAGGTGGTGGGAAGACATTTTTACAGGTACCAGCAGCAGGATGTTCAGCTCACCTGAGTCCCCCAGTGCCGCTGGTCAACATCTGTGCAGAGCCCACCCTGTGCCCCAGTTTCCTGCCTGCAGTGATGTCACTCCTTGGCTAGGTAGGTCTGATGGAGAAAGTTCCATCCTTGCCCTCTTACTCCTTCTCTGAATGTTGGGGCCTGAAGGCAGGGCAAGCACGTGATTGGTTGCTAGGACCGCCAATGTCCTAGCAAGCAACCACGTGCTTGCCCTGCTCCCAAGCCCTGACTTTCAGAGAAGGGGAGGGCGAGAACCGAGGAGGGGGAAGTCTGGGGACCACACTGCCACTGCCGCTCAGCCTATATTCTCTGACAGATCTGATTACTGAGGCTAAGCGCCACGGCTCCATGCAGCAGCAGGGGCTAACTGGGCATTTGGACAGGGTGCTCTGGGTGAGTTCAGACCCCTGTAACTCTCCCTTATCTATGTTCCTGCGAAAGAGATTAGGGAAACCAGCGGCCGTGGCTGTGCCCTAGGAGGCAGTGTGCCCTAGGCAGCTGCCTGGTTTCACTAGTGGCAGCACTGGCCCTGCCTGTACCTTATGACCAGGCCATAGATGCTATCCATGCTATTGGATAATGACCGCTAGGGAGGGAGCCAGATAATGACCCCCTCGCTAACAGAGGACCTATCACCTTACAGGGTACCATGCCTAACAACTGGTTGCTTTGTGTCTCGAACTTGTACATGGTTACTCTTAGCAACTACACTCCTTTTGTTGTCTTGCTGAGTTAACCCTTTGTAGTGGTGTTACTGCAAACCCCATAGTGCTTTACAAACCTTGGTTCTTTAGATACGCCAGTACCAACATGCACCCCTTTGTTTAAAACTTCAGACCAGACTTAGAACTGTTAATGTAACTTTACTGAACAAGTGTGGCAAAACAATATGAACAACGTCCTTTTCCCTAAACTAACTACTGTAGTGTGGCTGCCCAGGTATACAGTACCTTTATGAGGTGAGAGTCCATCTAGGCATTCTCCATGGCTTGGATGTCTCAGAAAGTCCCGTGCATTTATCAGTCCCAGTACCTCCAACCATGAGTGGGAACAGAACCAACCAAATGGGCAAAAAGGCCCTTGGACCTCAACCTTCCTCTTTTTTATAGCACAGGTGGGCTGGCTAGGACCAGAAAGCCTGGGAACTGAAAGGGAAGTTAACCCTTTTCCCCGGCTTGGGACAGCCGCTAAATTGCAACCAACATAAATTTGAACCTGCTTGCAAGTGCATGGCTCAAGTCTGCCCTCCCCTTACATTTTCTAGTGATAACATTTTTAGATATATGTGAAAAAAAAATCAGCTTGATATACTCTTTCTTATCAATGTACAGTATATTAAAGCTCAACTCCAACCTAATGATATAAGACCCAGTTCACACCCGTGTGTTTTACGTGTATTTTAGGTGCAGCCCGCTAAAAATAGTCCTGAATGCTTCATCTTTGATGCATTTTCATCAAAATGCACATTCTATAGAGTTTTATTTTAGCACACATAAAACACATGTAAAGTGTGCCTAAAACACAACGTGCTAAAAATACGCACCCTAATGCCACATACACACGATCGGAAACTCGGCCAGCAAAAGACACATGAGAGCTTTTAGTCGGAAAATGCGACCGTGTGTATGCTCCATCGAACTTTTGCTGGCTGAATTCCAGCCAGCAAAAGATTGAGAGCAGGTTCTCAATTTTTCGGTCGGAAAAAGTTCCGATCGGAAAATCCGATCGTCTGTAGCAATTCCGACGCGCAAAATTCCTACGCATGCTCTGAAGCAATTCAATGCATGCTCGGAAGCATTGAACTTAATTTTCTAGGCTCGTCATAGTGTTGTACGTCACCGCGTTCTTGACGGTCGAAAGTTCAGCAAACTTTTGTGTGACCGTGTGTATGCAAGCCAAGCTTGAGCAGAATTTCCATCAGAAAAAACAGCATTAGTGTTGTGTTTTATTTGCCTTTGAAAACAGCAAACGTACCTTCCATTTTGTTCTCTCTGTGTGTTCTGTGTAGATCTGGCTTTCAGACAATGGCTGTCAGGTAACCTCAACCCTGGATGATGTCCAATATAATCCAACCCCCTTCTCAATGGCTTGGCTGTTAAGGGAATTATGATAATGATGATGACATCATAAGTGGGTGTTACATGGAGCTGTTTGCATACTAATGCAGCCCTCACCATAATGCCTACTTCAGTGACACATCCTGCCCTGCTCAATGCTTCTGATAGGCTAGTTCTGTATCCCCTATCATCACCCAATTAGCCTCTGTCAGCCTGCCCACACAACCACCCGCACAATCACATCCTACTATCGATATCCTACACTGTATTTTGACAGGGTGAACATGCATCAACTAGAGCAAAAATAGGTTGCCCTGCATACTCCTCCACCTGGTGGGTGCGTATATGGGGTCCAATCAGATCCAGTGATGTTTTCAATAATAATCTTATGTTATTGCAGTAGCTAGTGGGTAATGTATAATCTCTACAACTAGTACAATAGCAAAAACAGAGCAAGTATGTAAATATATGTTGTGTGTGTATATATAATATAATATATATATATATATATATATATATATATATATATATATATATATTATTGCACCCATGAAAAAGGATTCCCAGAGCATTATGAGTATTTAAAAGCGAAAGTACAGCAGAAGTTTTTTCCTTTTCAGACTGTCTGGCTGTCCTCCCATAGGATAAAACGATCGGCTCCACTGGTCAAAGAAAGGATTTTAAACACTGAATGCAGGTGTGTTCCCTCTGTAGAAAAATACCAAAGCACCTGGCTTTTTTAAGAATCCCCATGCAAAAGGTGTAGGGTAGCTGTGCTGGCTTTAAGTGGCTCTAAGCCAGTGATTCTCAACCAGGGTTCCTCCAAAGGTTGCTAGGGGTTCCTTCAGCATTGGGCAATTTCTGCCTCTCAGATAAGTTCCCACTGACACCATTGATCTTTTTAGCTATCTGTAAGGAGGTAATTCTTCCCAATGACCACAAGTGTAAAGACCATTCTTCCCACTGACCATCACACTGTATCACTATTGCATCATGAGTTGTAGATTACTAATTTTTAGCAGGGGTTCCCAGAGACCAGAGAACTATTTCAATGGTTCCTCTGTGTTGAAAAGTTTGAAAAAGGCTACTCTAAGCTGTCCCTCTGTAGATAGCTAGCTGGGTATTGCACCTATCTGCTTCTCCTTCATAGGCTTTGGGGTGTAGTGGTTGAAGCTATTTACTCAGTCCCTTTGAAAGATCCTGTAGCTCATGTGGTGACTGCTGAATGGGTCTCCTGCTGGACAGGTCCCAGTGGTTCCCAGAGTGGCTTAGCTAAGCCTAGCTGAGGCTGAAAGGGTGTGTGGCTTCCTCTGCAACTCTCTCTCTCTTTCTTCATATGGCACCTTCCTGTCCAGGGGCAGAGCCCCCCCCCCAGCATATGGGTCCCCAGTAGGCAACAGGACACTGGACTCTGCTCCCACATGGCCAGGCTCCAGAATAATTATGGGCTATCTCTCCACCTTCTAGGCCTTCTCTCACCCAGGAATTGGAGGAGACTCCATAAATATTTAGGCCTCATCTCTGCCCCGCCACTCTCTAAATTTTAAAACTCCCCAGCAGTTCTAGAAGCCAGGGGGAGGTGACAGAGACTCAGCCCTTGGAGCTCTGCCAAACTAACTCTAAACAAATGTACCTCAGCTCCTCTGGCTACAACAGGATCCCAACTAAACATACCTACTGTATACAGGGGGTGCTATATCTATAAAAAAGAAATATTGGAAAACATGTGAACAGGAGCGGAGACCTGTTGGCTGCAAGTGGGGAAAAAAACGATTAATACGGAATCTGTGAAGTCTGTGGCAGGGTTGCCAACCGTCAGTAAATTTACGGACAGTTTGAAAACTGTCTGTAAATATCAGTGACTGATAATTTGTCATGTGTTGACCTTTTAAGTGTAACCCAGGCAAATTAAGTGTTATGGATATTGTCAGTGTTTCCATATTGTGTTCATACCATTTAAATATCATTTGTCTTGGTTTTTAATAGGAGTTCTGTCATTTTTCAGGTTGTCAGTAAAAAATATGCTCCGTCTGTAAATTTTCCATGTTTTGTCAGTAAAAAATTCTGCAGGAGGTTGGCAACACTCTGTGAAGGTCAATGCCAAAAAGGAGAGTTCTGCAGTTAGAGCCACTTTGTTTTATTTTACAGCTGCTGAGAACGTAATTACAACAAAGTTACGTAAAGTTGATTTGGGCTTTAAGTTTGTAATTTGGTGAAAGTAAGCATGTGCCACCATCAAACAACTTGATTTTTTAAGCTGTTTTTTTTAACATACACTTCACTGTGGATTTTGGATGTTCCATGGGTTAAACATATCTGAAAATACTGTATTATTACAAAATGTACTATTTAGCCATATAGCGTTTTTTTCAGTGGTTACTTAGCTATGTCTTTTTTCATGCTGAAGGAGAAACGTGTGACTTTGAAACGCATTGTTCTTGGACATCGTCTACAAGTAGGAACGGAAAGCCACACTGGGTGAGAACACTCGTTGGAGAATTGTCATTGCAAGACCAGATACAGCTTCTGAACAAGTCTAGAAGCCTTGATGGTAACTATTTTTGTAATACAGATATATATTTGAAAAATATTTTTGGAATTATTTTATTGTTTGTTGAAATAGGCAACAGAAGTTAAAACTTCAGCTATGCCCTTGAACATTACTTTCCATATTGCATGGGTGCTCAACCTGTGGCCCTCCAGCTGTTGCCGAACTACAATTGCCACCATGCCTCTGCTTTTTGTAGTCATGCTTGTAACTATCAGCTTTGAAATGTCTCATGGGACTTGTAGTTCTGCAACAGCTGGAGGGCCACAGGTTGAGCACCCATGCTTGTTTATACAGAATAAACATACTTACAAACCCATTGAATCCCACACCATCCTTTTCTTCCCTGCTGCTCTTCCCATGTACATCCCCTCCAATGCTGCTATCTTGAATCTCAAATAATCAGGAGCCGGTCGTCGCTTCCTGATTTTTACAGCCGGCTCCCTGATGGCAGGTCCTGGATCTTGTGCATGGGCCATGAGTCCTGCCAGGTGCACCGGCTCATTTTGAAACAAAGGGATTGATTTACTAAAACTGGAGAGGGGAAAAACCTGGTGGAGCCAATCGACTTCTAACTGTAAATTAAGCTTTGCCGATAAAACCTGGAAGCTGATTGTTTTTTTATGCAGAACTGCGCCAGATTTACGCTCCTCAGTTTCAGTAAATCAACCCCATAGCCTCTTAGGATATGTGACATGGACATGCCTAGGGACTGCTGGCAGCCAATCATACCTCACTCTCGCCAAACAGAGATATTTAAAAGTGGGCAGCTGCACTATTATGAACCCCTTTATGACTGCCCAACACATATGTGCAGCAGCAAATGGATAGGCTTTAGCTCCCATAGGCCGCACATATGTGTCGCTGGGCGGTCCATGTTTATGCACTGAGAGCACTCAGTGAGCTGTCAAGGACAGCTCTCAGTCTCAGTAGCCAGTGGAACTAGCTTCCAATCATATGACCACTTTGACAGTTCTGGAGGCAGCCAGCGGGAAGGGGTTAATATGCAGAAAGGTAGCCGCTTAGTACAGACCATGGCCATCACTGTAGCAGCTCAGTATATTATAGTGATATACAGCTTTCACAGATGTCGATCAGATATCACATATGCATACTCACATTAGCCAAGCTGGCCTGTGTATTTATGTAAAATATACCATCCGTGGAGTTCAGCTTTAACCTGTGTTTTAGTCCCTGCAGCTAAATAGCTGTAGGTGAATCTAAAGGAGATAGTATGATCAGTTTTTAGCTGAGAAAATGCCTTTTTAACCGCTTCAGCCCTGGAAGACTTTACCCCCTTCCTGACCAGAGCACTTTTTGCGATTCGGCACTGAGTCATTTTAACTGAAAACTGCGCGGACATGCAACGTTGTATCCAAACAAAATTGACGTCCTTTTTTTCCCACAAATAGAGCTTTCTTTTGGTGGTATTTGATCACCTCTACGGTTTTAATTTTTTGCGCTATAAATCGACAATTTTGAAAAAAACGCAATATTGTTTACATGTTGCTATAATAAATATCCCCCGAAAATATATTAAAAATAAAACATTTTCCTCAGTTTAGGCTGATATGTATTCTTCTACATATTTTTGGTAAAAAAAAAAATCACAATAAGCGTTTATTGATTGGTGTCCGCAAAAGTTATAGCGTCTACAAAATAGGGGATAGTTTTTTGGCATTTTTATAAATTTTTTTTTACTAGTAATGGTGGCGATCTGCGATTTTTATTGGGACTGCGACATTATGGCGGACACATCGGACACTTTTGACACTATTTTGGGACCATTGTCATTTATACAGCGATCAGTGCTATAAAAATGCACTGATTACTGAGTAAATGACACTGGCATGGAAGGGGTTAACCACTAGGGGGCAATGAAGGGGTTAAGTGTGTCCTAGGGAGTGATTCTAACTGTGGGGGGGGATGGGCTTCAACTCACATGACAGCGATGCTCCCGATGCCATGGAACAGTGATCTCTGTCATGACACAAAGTAGAATAGGGAAATGCCTTGTTTACATAAGCACTTCCCCTTTCTGCTGCTCCATGACACGATCGCCGGGAGACCGGCGGACGTTGGGTCCGCCGGTCCCGCGGGCACGGTCACGCTGTACACGGCGCATGCGCCTGCTATCCCCGCCTCTTAAAGGGGACGTACAGGTAAGCCTATTTGCCCACCGCTGCCATTGTGCAGACGTATATCGGCATGCATCGGTCGCCAAGTGGTTAACATATGTCTGTCCTTGTAGGAACCAGTCCAAATGCAAGTACGTGAACTGTACTGTTGGCTTGTTTTTAATGCAAAAGGCTGTCAATGCTATCCTGGCGTCACTACCTTGTGACTCACTGGTTTGGAATACGCAAGCCAGCTAAGTCAGAACTCTCAATCTGCAGAATTAATGCATTTCAATGACTCACTTGGTAGTGAAGTCACAATCTGAATAGCAATCTCAAAACTTGCAACGGTTGCAAGCATATTTGTAGCTGACAGGTCCACTTTAAATCACTTTGAAGGGATTTAAAGGCTTTGGCTTACCAATGTTTTTTTTTTTTTCTCAGCCTTCATCACTCCTTTGACTAATTACATGCACAACTGCATCCTTTTAATGTTCACCCCACACATGTCATTTTAACAAACTGATATTGATAAAGGCGTGCAAAACCGGACTGCTCTAATGCAGGTGTGGATGAGCCATTGAGCCTCCAATGAACCAGCTTCATTAACTATATGAGTAATACACTTGTTTTCAAGCAGGTTGAATATATTCCCTACTTATAGAGAGCTATATGTTTTATCCACAGATTTGCTTTCTGTAATGGCATATTCTACCTGCATAGGAATGGGAGATGATTAATTCATGAACTGATCTGTGGGTTATATAAATATACATGTGTTGATGGTATTGTTCTAACAGAAGGGAGGTCAGTAAACAGGCGATTGGCAAGTTAACAACACAAATATGACATGAAATTGGTGAAAATTTATATTTTGACTGATAAAAGCGATTTAAACATTCCCATACCTCCCAACTGTCCCTGATTTTGAGGGACTGTCCCTAATTTGGAAGTAATTCCCTCTGTCCCTCCTTCCTCCTCATTTGTCCCTCATTTTGGTCGGATCTATATACAGTGGTGTGAAAAAGTGTTTGCCCCCTTCCTCATTTCTGTTCCTTTGCATGTTTGTCACACTTAAGTGTTTCGGAACATCAAACCAATTTAAACAATAGTCAAGGACAACACAAGTAAACACAAAATGCAATTTGTAAATGAAGGTGTTTATTATTAAAGGTGAAAAAAAAATCCAAACCATCATGGCCCTGTGTGAAAAAGTGATTGCCCCCTAAACCTAATAACTGGTTGGGCCACCCTTAGCAGCAACAACTGCAACCAAGCGTTTGCAATAACGTGCAATGAGGCTTTTACAGTGTCCTGGAGGAATTTTGGCCCACTCATCTTTGCAGAATTGTCCTAATTCAGTTACATTAGAGGGTTTTCGAGCATGAACGGCCTTTTTAAGGTCATACCACAACATCTCAATAGGATTCAGGTCAGGACTTTGGCTAGGCCACTCCAAAGTCTTCATTTTGTTTTTCTTCAGCCATTCGGTGGTGGACTTGCTGGTGTGTTTAGGATCATTGTCCTGCTGCAGAACCCAAGTTCGTTTCAGCTTGAGTACACGAACAGATGGTCGGACATTCCCTTCAGGATCTCTTGGTAGACAGCAGAATTCATAGTTCCTTTTATCACGGCAAGTCTTCCAGGTCCTGAAGCAGCAAAACAGCCCCAGACCATCACACTACCACAACCATATTTTACTGTTGGTATAATGTTCTTTTTCTGAAATGCAGTGTTCCTTCTACGCCAGATATACTTGGACACACACCTTCCAAAGAGTTCCACTTTTGTCTCATCGGTCCACAGAATGTTGTCCCAAAAGTCTTGGGGATCATCAAGATGTGTTGTGGAGAAATTGAGACGAGCTTTGATGTTCTTTTTGCTCAGCAGTGGTTTTCTCCTTGGAACTCTGCCATGCAGGCCATTTTTGCCCAGTCTTTTCCTGATGGTGGAGGCATGAACGCTGACCTTAACTGAGGCAAGTGAGGCCTGCAGTTCCTTGGACGTTGTTGTGGGGTCTTTTGTGACCTCTTGGATGAGTCGTCGCTGCGCTCTTGGGGTAATTGACACATCCTGCCATGCTCACAATGATTACAGTGTAGATTAGGCTAGTTCGGTATCCCCTATCTCACCCATTAGCCTCTAGTCAAGCCTGACCACACAACCACCCGCACAATCATATCCCACTACTACACTGTAATTTGACAGGGTTGGCATAAACTGGAGCATCATAGTTGACCTGCATACTCCTTTACTCACCTGGTGGGTGCGTTATGGGCGGTCCAATCAGATACCAGTGATGTTTTCAAATTAATAATCTTATGTTATGCAAGTAGCTAGTGGTAATGTATAATCTCTACAACTATTACAATAGCAAAAACGAGAGCAAGGTCATGTAAATAGTATGTTGTGTATGTGTGTATATATATATATTAATATATATATATATATATATATATATATATATACATATATATTATTGCACCCATGAAAAAGGATTCCCTGAGCATAATGAGTTTTAAAAGGGCGGCCGGCCACTCCTGGGAAGGTTCAAAAAACACACTGTTCCATGTCTTCCCCATGCAAAATTTGTGGATAATGGCTCTTTTCACTGTGGTAATTCTTCCGCTGGTGTAAGGACCATTCTTCCCACTGACCATCACACTGTTCCTATTGCAAAGCTAATTTTTAGCAGGGGTTCCCAGAGACCAGAGAACTATTTCAAGGGTTCCTCTGTGTTGAAAAGTTTGAGAAAGGCTACTCTAAGCTGTCCCTCTGTAGATAGCTAGCTGGGTATTGCACCTATCTGCTTCTCCTTCATAGGCTTTGGGGTGTAGTGGGCTAGATCTCAATTAGCTCATGTGGTTGCTGAATGGGTCCTCCTCTGGTTCCCAGAGTGGCTTAGCTAAGCCTAGCTGAGGCTGAAAGGGTGTGTGGCTTCCTCTGCAACTCTCTCTCTCTTTCTTCATATGGCACCTTCCTGTCCAGGGGCAGAGCCCCCCCCCCCCCAGCATATGGGTCCCCAGTAGGCAACAGGACACTGGACTCTGCTCCCACATGGCCAGGCTCCAGAATAATTATGGGCTATCTCTCCACCTTCTAGGCCTTCTCTCACCCAGGAATTGGAGGAGACTCCATAAATATTTAGGCCTCATCTCTGCCCCGCCACTCTCTAAATTTTAAAACTCCCCAGCAGTTCTAGAAGCCAGGGGGAGGTGACAGAGACTCAGCCCTTGGAGCTCTGCCAAACTAACTCTAAACAAATGTACCTCAGCTCCTCTGGCTACAACAGGATCCCAACTAAACATACCTACTGTATACAGGGGGTGCTATATCTATAAAAAATAAATATTGGAAAACATGTGAACAGGAGCGGAGACCTGTTGGCTGCAAGTGGGGAAAAAAACGATTAATACGGAATCTGTGAAGTCTGTGGCAGGGTTGCCAACCGTCAGTAAATTTACGGACAGTTTGAAAACTGTCTGTAAATATCAGTGACTGATAATTTGTCATGTGTTGACCTTTTAAGTGTAACCCAGGCAAATTAAGTGTTATGGATATTGTCAGTGTTTCCATATTGTGTTCATACCATTTAAATATCATTTGTCTTGGTTTTTAATAGGAGTTCTGTCATTTTTCAGGTTGTCAGTAAAAAATATGCTCCGTCTGTAAATTTTCCATGTTTTGTCAGTAAAAAATTCTGCAGGAGGTTGGCAACACTCTGTGAAGGTCAATGCCAAAAAGGAGAGTTCTGCAGTTAGAGCCACTTTGTTTTATTTTACAGCTGCTGAGAACGTAATTACAACAAAGTTACGTAAAGTTGATTTGGGCTTTAAGTTTGTAAGTTGGTGAAAGTAAGCATGTGCCACCATCAAACAACTTGATTTTTTAAGCTGTTTTTTTTAACATACACTTCACTGTGGATTTTGGATGTTCCATGGGTTAAACATATCTGAAAATACTGTATTATTACAAAATGTACTATTTAGCCATATAGTGTTTTTTTCAGTGGTTACTTAGCTATGTCTTTTTTCATGCTGAAGGAGAAACGTGTGACTTTGAAACGCATTGTTCTTGGACATCGTCTACAAGTAGGAACGGAAAGCCACACTGGGTGAGAACACTCGTTGGAGAATTGTCATTGCAAGACCAGATACAGCTTCTGAACAAGTCTAGAAGCCTTGATGGTAATTATTTTTGTAATACAGGTATATATTTGAAAAATATTTTTGGAATTATTTTATTGTTTGTTGAAATAGGCAACAGAAGTTAAAACTTCAGCTATGCCCTTGAACATTACTTTCCATATTGCATGGGTGCTCAACCTGTGGCCCTCCAGCTGTTGCCGAACTACAATTGCCACCATGCCTCTGCTTTTGGTAGTCATGCTTGTAACTATCAGCTTTGAAATGTCTCATGGGACTTGTAGTTCTGCAACAGCTGGAGGGCCACAGGTTGAGCACCCATGCTTGTTTATACAGAATAAACATACTTACAAACCCATTGAATCCCACACCATCCTTTTCTTCCCTGCTGCTCTTCCCATGTACATCCCCTCCAATGCTGCTATCTTGAATCTCAAATAATCAGGAGCCGGTCGTCGCTTCCTGATTTTTACAGCCGGCTCCCTGATGGCAGGTCCTGGATCTTGTGCATGGGCCATGAGTCCTGCCAGGTGCACCGGCTCATTTTGAAACAAAGGGATTGATTTACTAAAACTGGAGAGGGGAAAAACCTGGTGGAGCCAATCGACTTCTAACTGTAAATTAAGCTTTGCCGATAAAACCTGGAAGCTGATTGTTTTTTTATGCAGAACTGCGCCAGATTTACGCTCCTCAGTTTCAGTAAATCAACCCCATAGCCTCTTAGGATATGTGACATGGACATGCCTAGGGACTGCTGGCAGCCAATCATACCTCACTCTCGCCAAACAGAGATATTTAAAAGTGGGCAGCTGCACTATTATGAACCCCTTTATGACTGCCCAACACATATGTGCAGCAGCAAATGGATAGGCTTTAGCTCCCATAGTCTCAGTAGCCAAGGGGACTAGCTTCCAATCATATGACCACTTTGACAGTTCTGGAGGCAGCCAGCAGGAAGGGGTTAATATGCAGAAAGGTAGCCGCTTAGTACAGACCATGGCCATCACTGTAGCAGCTCAGTATATTATAGTGATATACAGCTTTCACAGATGTCGATCAGATATCACATATGCATACTCACATTGGCCAAGCTGGCCTGTGTATTTATGTAAAATATACCATCCGTGGAGTTCAGCTTTAACCTGTGTTTTAGTCCCTGCAGCTAAATAGCTGTAGGTGAATCTAAAGGAGATAGTATGATCAGTTTTTAGCTGAGAAAATGCCTTTTTAACCGCTTCAGCCCTGGAAGACTTTACCCCCTTCCTGACCAGAGCACTTTTTGCGATTCGGCACTGAGTCATTTTAACTGAAAACTGCGCGGACATGCAACGTTGTATCCAAACAAAATTGACGTCCTTTTTTTTCCCACAAATAGAGCTTTCTTTTGGTGGTATTTGATCACCTCTTTTCACCTTTTTGCGCTATAAACAAAAAAGAGCGACAATTTTGAAAAAAACGCAATATTGTTTACATGTTGCTATAATAAATATCCCCCAAAAATATAATTAAAAATAAAACATTTTCCTCAGTTTAGGCTGATATGTATTCTTCTACATATTTTTGGTAAAAAAAAAAATCACAATAAGCGTTTATTGATTGGTGTCCGCAAAAGTTATAGCGTCTACAAAATAGGGGATAGTTTTTTAGCATTTTTTTATTTTTTTTTATTTTTCTTTTTGACTGCGACATTATGGCGGATACATCGGACACTTTTGACACTATTTTGGGACCATTGTCATTTATACAGCGATCAGTGCTATAAAAATGAACTGATTACTGAGTAAATGACACTGGCATGGAAGGGGTTAACCACTAGGGGGCAATGAAGGGGTTAAGTGTGTCCTAGGAGTGATTCTAACTGTGGGGGGGGGGGGGGTGGGCTTCAACTCACATGACAGTGATGCTCCCGATGCCATGGAGCAGTGATCTCTGTCATGACACAAAGTAGAATAGGGAAATGCCTTGTTTACATAAGCTCTTCCCCTTTCTGCGGCTCCGTGACACGATCGCCGGGAGACCGGCGGACGTTGAGTCCGCCGGTCCCGCGGGCACGGTCCCGCTGTACACATGGCACATGTCCGTCCTTGTAGGAACCAGTCCAAATGCAAGTACGTGAACTGTACTGTTGGCTTGTTTTTAATGCAAAAGGCTGTCAATGTTATCCTGGCATCACTACCTTGTGACTCACTGGTTTGGAATACGCAAGCCAGCTAAGTCAGAACTCTCAATCTGCAGAATTAATGCATTTCAATGACTCACTTGGTAGTGAAGTCACAATCTGAATAGCAATCTCAAAACTTGCAATGGTTGCAAGCATATTTGTAGCTGACAGGTCCACTTTAAATCACTTTGAAGGGATTTAAAGGCTTTGGCTTGCCAGTTTTTTTTTTTTTTTCTCAGCCTTCATCACTCCTTTGACTAATTACATGCACAACTGCATCCTTTTAATGTTCACCCCACACATGTCATTTTAACAAACAGATATTGATAAAGGCGTGCAAAACCCGACTGCTCAAATGCAGGTGTGGATGAGCCATTGAGCCTCCAATGGACCAGCTTCATTAACTATATGAGTAATACACTTGTTTTCAAGCAGGTTGAATATATTCCCTACTTATAGAGAGCTATATGTTTTATCCACAGATTTGCTTTCTGTAATGGCATATTGTACCTGCATAGGAATGGGAGATGATTAATTCATGAACTGATCTGTGGGTTATATAAATATACATGTGTTGATGGTATTGTTCTAACAGAAGGGAGGTCAGTAAACATGCAAAGGAACAGGAAATGAGGAAGGGGGCAAACACTTTTTCGCACCACTGTAGTTGTATATAAAATGCACTATTTATCTATCGAAAAGTGTTTCCCAGTGTTAAACCTTTCATCCAATTTCTAAATTGCTGCATTTGTAAATTTCAGAAGCCAAATATAAAAGAATAGTAGTGCTAATTAAAAGCACTTGTGGGTTTAACCAATCATTTTTTGGGAGTGGCGTCGGCGGTAAAGCAGCGCTATATTTAGCGCTGCTTTACCGTCGTTTTTGCCGCGGTATTCGGCCACTAGCGGGGCGGTTTTAACCCCCGCTATCGGCTGAAAAAGGGTTAAAACCCCCGCAAAGCGCCGCTGGTATTGCCGCAGTATTACTGCGGTGTCCCATTGATTTCAATGGGTAGGAGCGGTATAGGAGCGGTGAATACACCGCTCCTTCACCGCTCCAAAGATGCTGCTAGCAGGACTTTTTTGACCGTCCTGCTAGCGCACCGCTCCAGTGTGAAAGCCCTCCGGCTTTCACACTGGAGTGAATGGGGCCAGATTTTTTCAGGCGCTGTACAGGCGCTATTTTTAAATGCCCCAGTGTGAAAGGGGCCTAAGGGGGCTTGACAGGGGGGGGTGTCCTATGCCTACATACTTTTGCTATTCCTCATTCCAATTTTAGAAAGTTTGGAGTTATGCATTCCCCAAACATGGAAACACAGTGGTAACTTCATAATTTGTTCTATTGCTTGTTTGTGTAGCACCCTCTACTTCCAGGTAGGTGCTAGATTAGTATTTTTCTAGCTGTCAGGCCCAGGTGCAGGTAAATTTAGCCAGGCCTGTATTTCATTTCAGGCTTGGTTGTTTTGATCTGGGAATGGGAGTGTCAGTATAGTGGGGGGTGTGGCCACCTGTACTCTGGCTCAGAGATCCTCCTCTGCTTTCAGAAGAATTGTTCTGGAAGGGAGGCTGGACTTGAGACCTGAGTGGCAGGCAGCTTATGTGAGAAGCCCTGACCAATTATCTCTTGGTGTTGGCAAGGGACAGGCCTCTCATATAAGCTGGGGTCACATGCTTCCAGGTTGGAGTTCTGGAGCAGATAGACAGCATGGAGTGCTGAGGTGCTGTACCGGGCGTCCCCATGCGGGGATGCGCCATGCGCGGAGGAGGAATGGAGGAGTCCTAGGGAAAGATGTTCATCTCCATGAGAAAGTATCAAGTTTCTGTGACCGGGGAACACAGGATTTGTATGCTGGAGAAGACCAAGTAGAAGTAGCAGCAGTGAAGTGGTGGAAGTAGATCGGCGTTCTGTGACCGGGGAACACAGGACTTGATACAAAGGAGAAGATCAGTGTAACGTAAAGAAGCCGAAGCTCGAGAGAGTAGTGTAGCATGCTGTGTGGCTGGGGAGCACAGCATGGACAGGAGTGGACAGGCTGGGAACAGTAATTCCATCGTTTGCCATGTGCCAAGTCATCCGGAAGGGAGATCCTGTGTGTGCACATTGGTAGTAACTTCCAGAGACTGTGAGGCTGTTTAGTTCATTGAGCCATGAAAGATAAGGCCGTTTGGCTCTCTGATTTGTAGCAGGTAAACCACATCAGTCAAAAAGGGGAATTATTCAGAGTGATTCTTCTTGTTTAACCACTAGACATCCGCGCTATGGCCGAATGACGGCCTCAGCGTGGATGTCAATTCCCGGGAGGGCGTCATATGACATCCTCCCCTGTGCACGGTCCCTGCGCGTGCCCTGTAGGTCCCTGAGACTCGGGTGATCAGCGATCCGAGTAAGGGGCAGGTCCCGGCCCCTTACCATGTGATCAGCTGTCAGCCAATGACAGCTGATCACATGATAAAAACAAAAGCTCTGTGATCGTTTTTTTTCTCCTCACGTTGACAGCGGAGGAGAAAAAAAAAGCAGATCACCGGCTTATCTTAAAGGGACATCGGTCCCACTTGCAATGCCCATAAGTGCCACCTGTCAATGCCCATAAGTGCCACCTGTAAATGCCCACAAGTGCCACCTGTCAATGCCCACCAGTGCCACCTATCAATGCCCACCAGTGCTGCCAATCAGTGCCACCTAAAAGTGCTGCCTATCAGTGTAACCCATCAGTTCCCATCACTGCCACCCATCAGTGCCCATCACTGCCATCTATCGGTGCCCGTCACTGCCGCCTCATCAGCGTACACCAATGACGGACAAAAATTACCAATTTTTTTATTTTTATAACAAAAAAAAAACATTATTTGTTTTTGAAATTCTGTCTTTTTAAATTTTTAACAAAAAAATTAAATCGCAGAGGTGATCAAATACCACCAAAAGAAAGCTCTATTTGGGGGAAAAAAATTATAACAATTTAATTTGGGTACAGTGTTGTGTGACCACGCAATTGTCATTCAAAGCGCGACAGTGCTGAAAGCTGAAAAATTGGTCTGGAAAGGAGGGGGGTTTAAGTGCCCAGTAAGCAAGTGGTTAAATGGAAGCAGTGAGTAGTAGATCTTCAGTCAGATATGCCAAGTAACAGAAGAAGCAATAGTCTGCAGTGAGGACTGTACAGGGAAATCCATATACTAGGCCAAGGCCATGGATGATACCATACAAAATGAAACCTCTATGGGCATCTCATACCCCCCTTGTTTCATTCACGTTGTATCCCGACAATAAAAGAAAGAAAACTAAATCATTAACTGTTTATTGTCTTTAACATGGTGAATGGGAGGTCGGCAGCAGGGTGATTGGCGGATTGCTATAACCAACTCAGCATCCCTTACGAGGGTACCGATACATTTGAAAAGTACTTCTTCCGCAAAAATGTGCAGTGCACATATTTTGCATATCTGATATGCAAATTTTGACTTTGTATCAAAAGTCAGCAGTTCTGATGAAAGTTAACAAACTTGAGAAGTTGTACTTTAAACTTGATTTTAAAGTGTCACTCATAGACCAAAAGTGTGTATTTAAGACAGAGCTGGACCAATAATGGAGTCTGGTATCTCTGGAGGTGATCCGTGATATAGTGCTCTTCAAAGGGATCCCATGGGTAGAAGAGGGTGAATAGAAAGGTAGTCCTGATGCGGACTCGGCTGGTAGCGACGTGAAAACGCTCCGCTCCATAGATAAGGTTTCGGAAATTGAAAAATTAGAAATTTTGGAAATTCAAAATTTCGGAAATTCGAAATTCAAAATTTCGGAAATTCAAAATTTCGGAAATTCGTAAATTTCGTAAATTTAAAATTTCGTAAATTTAAAAATTTGAATATTTGGAAATTTGAAAATCCGAAAATAAGAATGAAAATCTGAAAATTCAAAAAAATGTAAATCTGAAGAATTCAAAAGAATGAAAATCCGAAATTTTTTAATTCTGAAATAATAACTAACTAATAATAACTATTAAATTATAGGTGTAGTATTACAATTTAAAGAAGAATGTCAAAAAAACAAGCTTTCAAAAAATTGTAGCAGCGCTAAGATGTGAACCTCCTAGTTCAGTGTGTGAAACCAAATATGATGATAAACACGTGATTATTATTTATAAATTATTATGCACAAATATAAATCCCTCTGGATAAATAGATCAATCACCCACAGTGAATAAATATATGTAAAAGCAATAATAAATAATTAATATATAATTAATAAATAATTAATATATAAATTAAAAAGAATATATGTATATAAAATTATAAATATCTCAGTCCGTGATTGAATTAATTAAATAAATAAATCCATGTGAGTCTGTGCAGATGGGTAAACAGTTCTTTCAGCTGTGACAAAAGTATACGGTGTGCCAGACAGTTCTATAAATTAAATCCGTAGCCAATCAAAGCCATCCACCAAAGATTCCACCCTGTGTGATGGTCGTCCCCTTTTGGGGGTACACTCACCAGATGCAAATAATATATAGGCCTGTAGTCATCCACCGTATATTCGCCTCCTCTCCACCATCACCTCAGCAATTTCTCCAAACAGCTCGGGTTATACGTGAAAAAGAATAAGGGGCCGAATAGTGTAATACTGCATATATTTTTATTGGTAAAAAAACATTATAAATTTTATTGGTAAAAAAACACCCCCCTTACAAGTAAATTCCCTCTGTAATTTAAGCGTACCAGAAGATTAAAATAAATGGGCAAATGTAAAGAATGTGCTTTTGCCTGGGCTTCTTACTCTAGCTGGATGTAGCAGGGAGAGTTCCGCCGTGTACATCAGCGCTGTTCTCCTAGATCCGGCCGTTGGAGCGCAAGCCTGGACCGCACGCTACGTCACTTCCGGTTGACCTACGCCCTGACGCGTTTCGTCACTTCCGACTTCGTCTCGAGGGCGTAGGTCAACAGGCGGAAGTGAGCTATTTATATTATGGGACACGCCGCCCGACCAATCAACAGCGCCGCATGTTAAGGAAGGCAGATGAATATCCGCCTTCCCGTCACATAGAGGTACATTGCGGACACTTCTAGGTCTCGGGGGCCTGTTTCAATGATACAGATATACAGCGGTATACAATCAATACATGTATGCAATTTATAAATACTTTAAAAACAGCAAATGAATATATTTCCCAGATGTCTCTGTACAAATATAAATGAACATCAGTAATGCATATACATATGCTGTCTGTCATGGAGTGTCATCAGCGCAGGTGTATATAAAATGTGTATTATATTTAGGTAGATCAATTCCTGGTTTTAAATATCAGATTGGGGCATGGGTTTGTGACCTCCAATTCTCGCATAATACTATGAACATATAATATTACACATTATACCCGCGCCCATGACACTTCATGATATATTGATACAATCGAATGTAGGAATATAAAAATAAAATTAAAATATGTAAAAATAGCGATGTCACTTATATTTAAAATTATTTAAGGATGTATTGAAAAAATATGAATATAAAGATTTATGTATAAAATTATATAATATAATATATTATATAAAAAAATAAATATATTAACATGAATATACTTGAATGATATGTAGAGGATAAAGACACATAAGAATGGATACGAGGTGACAATAATTTATAAAACCATAAATATTGTCGTATAAAAAAGAATATAATAAGAACTAGATAAAACTGTTAAAATTCTGTATGATGGTGGAATAATCAAATCCCACCACGAATACATAATAAAATGAAAATAAGATGAAAATAAGATACAATAAATACGGAGGATGTGGAGTTATATCGTTTGCCATGTGCCAAGTCATCCGGAAGGGAGATCCTGTGTGTGCACATTGGTAGTAACTTCCAGAGACTGTGAGGCTGTTTAGTTCATTGAGCCATGAAAGATAAGGCCGTTTGGCTCTCTGATTTGTAGCAGGTAAACCACATCAGTCAAAAAGGGGAATTATTCAGAGTGATTCTTCTTGTTTAACCACTAGACATCCGCGCTATGGCCGAATGACGGCCTCAGCGTGGATGTCAATTCCCGGGAGGGCGTCATATGACATCCTCCCCTGTGCACGGTCCCTGCGCGTGCCCTGTAGGTCCCTGAGACTCGGGTGATCAGCGATCCGAGTAAGGGGCAGGTCCCGGCCCCTTACCATGTGATCAGCTGTCAGCCAATGACAGCTGATCACATGATAAAAACAAAAGCTCTGTGATCGTTTTTTTTTTCTCCTCACGTTGACAGCGGAGGAGAAAAAAAAAGCAGATCACCGGCTTATCTTAAAGGGACATCGGTCCCACTTGCAATGCCCATAAGTGCCACCTGGCAATGCCCATAAGTGCCACCTGTAAATGCCCACAAGTGCCACCTGTCAATGCCCACCAGTGCCACCTATCAATGCCCACCAGTGCTGCCAATCAGTGCCACCTAAAAGTGCTGCCTATCAGTGTAACCCATCAGTTCCCATCACTGCCACCCATCAGTGCCCATCACTGCCATCTATCGGTGCCCGTCACTGCCGCCTCATCAGCGTACACCAATGACGGACAAAAATTACCAATTTTTTTATTTTTATAACAAAAAAAAAACATTATTTGTTTTTGAAATTCTGTCTTTTTAAATTTTTAACAAAAAAATTAAATCGCAGAGGTGATCAAATACCACCAAAAGAAAGCTCTATTTGGGGGAAAAAAATTATAACAATTTAATTTGGGTACAGTGTTGTGTGACCACGCAATTGTCATTCAAAGCGCGACAGTGCTGAAAGCTGAAAAATTGGTCTGGAAAGGAGGGGGGTTTAAGTGCCCAGTAAGCAAGTGGTTAAATGGAAGCAGTGAGTAGTAGATCTTCAGTCAGACATGCCAAGTAACAGAAGAAGCAATAGTCTGCAGTGAGGACTGTACAGGGAAATCCATATACTAGGCCAAGGCCATGGATGATACCATACAAAATGAAACCTCTATGGGCATCTCATACCCCCCTTGTTTCATTCACGTTGTATCCCGACAATAAAAGAAAGAAAACTAAATCATTAACTGTTTATTGTCTTTAACATGGTGAATGGGAGGTCGGCAGCAGGGTGATTGGCGGATTGCTATAACCAACTCAGCATCCCTTACGAGGGTACCGATACATTTGAAAAGTACTTCTTCCGCAAAAATGTGCAGTGCACATATTTTGCATATCTGATATGCAAATTTTGACTTTGTATCAAAAGTCAGCAGTTCTGATGAAAGTTAACAAACTTGAGAAGTTGTACTTTAAACTTGATTTTAAAGTGTCACTCATAGACCAAAAGTGTGTATTTAAGACAGAGCTGGACCAATAATGGAGTCTGGTATCTCTGGAGGTGATCCGTGATATAGTGCTCTTCAAAGGGATCCCATGGGTAGAAGAGGGTGAATAGAAAGGTAGTCCTGATGCGGACTCGGCTAGTAGCGACGTGAAAACGCTCCGCTCCATAGATAAGGTTTCGGAAATTGAAAAATTAGAAATTTTGGAAATTCAAAATTTCGGAAATTCGAAATTCAAAATTTCGGAAATTCAAAATTTCGGAAATTCGTAAATTTCGTAAATTAGAAATTTCGTAAATTTAAAATTTCGTAAATTTAAAAATTTGAATATTTGGAAATTTGAAAATCCGAAAATAAGAATGAAAATCTGAAAATTCAAAAAAATGTAAATCTGAAGAATTCAAAAGAATGAAAATCCGAAAATTTTTAATTCTGAAATAATAACTAACTAATAATAACTATTAAATTATAGGTGTAGTATTACAATTTAAAGAAGAATGTCAAAAAAACAAGCTTTCAAAAAATTGTAGCAGCGCTAAGATGTGAACCTCCTAGTTCAGTGTGTGAAACCAAATATGATGATAAACACGTGATTATTATTTATAAATTATTATGCACAAATATAAATCCCTCTGGATAAATAGATCAATCACCCACAGTGAATAAATATATGTAAAATCAATAATAAATAATTAATATATAATTAATAAATAATTAATATATAAATTAAAAAGAATATATGTATATAAAATTATAAATATCTCAGTCCGTGATTGAATTAATTAAATAAATAAATCCATGTGAGTCTGTGCAGATGGGTAAACAGTTCTTTCAGCTGTGACAAAAGTATACGGTGTGCCAGACAGTTCTATAAATTAAATCCGTAGCCAATCAAAGCCATCCACCAAAGATTCCACCCTGTGTGATGGTCGTCCCCTTTTGGGGGTACACTCACCAGATGCAAATAATATATAGGCCTGTAGTCATCCACCGTATATTCGCCTCCTCTCCACCATCACCTCAGCAATTTCTCCAAACAGCTCGGGTTATACGTGAAAAAGAATAAGGGGCCGAATAGTGTAATACTGCATATAATTTTATTGGTAAAAAAACACCCCCCTTACAAGTAAATTCCCTCTGTAATTTAAGCGTACCAGAAGATTAAAATAAATGGGCAAATGTAAAGAATGTGCTTTTGCCTGGGCTTCTTACTCTAGCTGGATGTAGCAGGGAGAGTTCCGCCGTGTACATCAGCGCTGTTCTCCTAGATCCGGCCGTTGGAGCGCAAGCCTGGACCGCACGCTACGTCACTTCCGGTTGACCTACGCCCTGACTCGTTTCGTCACTTCCGACTTCGTCTCGAGGGCGTAGGTCAACAGGCGGAAGTGAGCTATTTATATTATGGGACACGCCGCCCGACCAATCAACAGCGCCGCATGTTAAGGAAGGCAGATGAATATCCGCCTTCCCGTCACATAGAGGTACATTGCGGACACTTCTAGGTCTCGGGGGCCTGTTTCAATGATACAGATATACAGCGGTATACAATCAATACATGTATGCAATTTATAA
Organism: Lithobates sylvaticus; assembly: GCA_028564925.1. Lineage (NCBI taxonomy): Eukaryota > Metazoa > Chordata > Amphibia > Anura > Ranidae > Lithobates > Lithobates sylvaticus. Next base: position 101,241,406 of record CM053038.1, read on the forward strand.
ATACTTTAAAAACAGCAAATGAATATATTTCCCAGATGTCTCTGTACAAACATAAATGAACATCAGTAATGCATATACATATGCTGTCTGTCATGGAGTGTCATCAGCGCAGGTGTATATAAAATGTGTATTATATTTAGGTAGATCAATTCCTGGTTTTAAATATCAGATTGGGGCATGGGTTTGTGACCTCCAATTCTCGCATAATACTATGAACATATAATATTACACATTATACCCGCGCCCATGACACTTCATGATATATTGATACAATCGAATGTAGGAATATAAAAATAAAATTAAAATATGTAAAAATAGCGATGTCACTTATATTTAAAATTATTTAAGGATGTATTGAAAAAATATGAATATAAAGATTTATGTATAAAATTATATAATATAATATATTATATAAAAAAATAAATATATTAACATGAATATACTTGAATGATATGTAGAGGATAAAGACACATAAGAATGGATACGAGGTGACAATAATTTATAAAACCATAAATATTGTCGTATAAAAAAGAATATAATAAGAACTAGATAAAACTGTTAAAATTCTGTATGATGGTGGAATAATCAAATCCCACCGCGAATACATAATAAAATGAAAATAAGATGAAAATAAGATACAATAAATACGGAGGATGTGGAGTTATATGGGGTATCTGGTTTAAAAATTACTATTTTATGTTTATATTCCTTACGTGTGCAATTATGTTACAATCACATAGACACAACTAGTAATTTTCAACTGGTGATTTTTTGAACCCCCAAAAAAGAATATTATTGCAATGGTCAATATCTAAGTGTCACTAATAAAGCAATTTATGTCAAGTTCTATGTTGAGGCCTTTAGGAGCAAGCACATCTACCATGTATATCCATTGGGTTTCGCGTTTTGAAAGTTTGCGAACCATATGGATGCCCCTCCAATGTGGTTGTACCTGTTCAAGTTGTTCAGCATAAAACTGGTAAGAGTAAAAAACTTCTCCTTTAAGAGCGTTTAAAATCTTGATTCCTGCAGTGCTCAGTGTCAAAGCAAGACAAAGGGCAAAGAAACAAGAAAGGGAAGCCTCCACTAGTGTAGTATCTTGGTTAAATATGGGCAAGTTTATTTAAGTACAGTGGGTGGACTCTTACATTAAAATCAAGGTTTAAAAGCAAAAAGCGGCATAGACATATATAGAAGTAAGTAACTCCTAGGCGTTCTCAGCGCCTTCTCACGTCTCACGTCTCCTCTGCCTGCGGCCACTCCCTACGCGTTACGACACGTCACGTGTCTTCATCTGGGGAACCGGATTGGCTAATTGGGCTTTGTTTATATTACGTATAACCGGAAGTTGGTATTCGGCCATCTTGGTTGTGGTCAAGTGTCTACTCGGCGGCGGACATTTTACCGGTGGTTTGGTTATTAGGGCGGATATGTTTTAAACAGTGCGTTCCACCTCTGCGTTCCACCGTTATGGCAGCCATTATCCTGTAGATTTGTGGATTGTTAAAACGAGTATGTTTTCAACAATGCGTTCCACCTCTGCGTTCCACCATTATAGCGGCCATTATCTTGTAGATAAGTTGGTGGTTGAAATTGTCTACCGGGAATGTTGTAGTGTAATATTATTGCGTCCCGGGACTTGATAGTGTCATGGTCATATTATACTGTCCCCACCTGGGTAGAGTATATATGTTAATAAAGGCCACATATGTTCCATATATGTAATAATACACATCTAAAATGCATATAAATTACTCCTAGTGGTGGTATGCTTATTAAATTGCCATAAATAGACCTTAAGGAAAATAATTGCTATAAATAGGTTAATAATTTAAAAATTGATAATATCCTATATGTAAATGATCTATTTAGTCCCAGTATGTAGATACTGATATTCCTAAAATTGGGTTGGTGATTCAATACTGGATAATATCTTATATATGAAGGGTCTATTTATAACCAATACTTGGATACTAATATTGCCATGTCATCGGACATAGTATGGATACTACAAATGCCAAAATTATGGTACAATAAAAATATATAAATAATTAAGATGATTAATAAAATCTATGGTACATAAAATGTCCCATCAGAGATGTGTAATATTCTACCAGATGTACCCTGAGTACATATGTAGAGTAATATCTAGATATAAGGTCTAGGATGTTAGAGTGAGAGAAAGCCTTGAGGTACCTTCAATTAAAAATATAGTACATATAAAAAATATAGTACATATAAAAACAATCCATCATATTTGATCAATGTATATAGTGAAACAAAAACAGATCGGCCTCTCTATAGGTTATATGTATATATAAAATGTTATGATGGATCGTGCAATAAAATGGGTAAAATATAAGTGCTATAGTAGGTTTATGTGGAGGCATATTTTTGGGATGTTGTTTCATCCACTGACTTCTTGTATGTATTAGTGTGGGTATATGAATACTAGCTCCTTCTTTCAGAGTACATGTTCCAGAGTTGTTCAGAAGTTGCTTAAAAAACAGTTCAGATCGAACTCGACATTGAGTCCTCCAGGGGTGAGAGTACGCATGGTGTGAATCCATCTCGATTCTTTTTGGCTGATTGTTCGTATTTTGTGGCTGCCTCTCCATGCTTTGTTATATTTCTCTATTCCCCAGAATTGCAGGGAAGATGGGTCTTTATTGTGTTTTAAAGCAAAGTGTTTTGACACGTTATGTTTAGGGAACCCGCGTCTGATATTTCGCACATGTTCCTCTATTCTTACTTTTAGTGCCCTTTTTGTTCTTCCCACATATTGGAGATTGCAACTGCATTGTAGTACATACACGACTCCCTCTGTATTGCAGCCTATAAAGTCTCTTATTTTATGAGTTTGTCCCGTGTTGGTGGCTGTAAAGTCCATTTTCTTCTTTTGGGGTTTTTGTGTATGTCTACAGGCATAACAGTTGCGACAAGGATAGAATCCCTTCCCTGAAAAAAATGTAAAAGTTGGTTTTGGTGGCGGTTCTACTACCGATTTTACTACTAGGTCCCTGATAGTGGGGGCTCTAGTGTAAATTATATTTGGTTTCTGTGGTAGTATAGTTTTTAGATCCTTATCCCTCTTCAGGATGTGCCAATGCCTCTCTATTAGCTTGGCTACATCTTTATGCTGTATATTGTAGTCCAGGATCAGACAGGGTGCCTCATTTTGGTAACTTTTTTTTGGTTTATTCTGAAGCATAGTTGTTCTGTCCATTTTACTTACATCCTGTATTTGTTTTTCTATCCATTGTTCGTCGTATCCTTTTGTTTTAAATCTTTCTCCTATTTGTTTTGCCTGGATTTGGTAGTCTTCTTCTTTCGTGCAATTGCGTTTTAGTCTTATTAGTTGCCCCTTTGGTATGTTGTATAACCATGGTTTGTGGTGGCAACTATTAAGGGAGAGGTAGCTAATGGACAGAACAACTATGCTTCAGAATAAACCAAAAAAAAGTTACCAAAATGAGGCACCCTGTCTGATCCTGGACTACAATATACAGCATAAAGATGTAGCCAAGCTAATAGAGAGGCATTGGCACATCCTGAAGAGGGATAAGGATCTAAAAACTATACTACCACAGAAACCAAATATAATTTACACTAGAGCCCCCACTATCAGGGACCTAGTAGTAAAATCGGTAGTAGAACCGCCACCAAAACCAACTTTTACATTTTTTTCAGGGAAGGGATTCTATCCTTGTCGCAACTGTAGACATACACAAAAACCCCAAAAGAAGAAAATGGACTTTACAGCCACCAACACGGGACAAACTCATAAAATAAGAGACTTTATAGGCTGCAATACAGAGGGAGTCGTGTATGTACTACAATGCAGTTGCAATCTCCAATATGTGGGAAGAACAAAAAGGGCACTAAAAGTAAGAATAGAGGAACATGTGCGAAATATCAGACGCGGGTTCCCTAAACATAACGTGTCAAAACACTTTGCTTTAAAACACAATAAAGACCCATCTTCCCTGCAATTCTGGGGAATAGAGAAATATAACAAAGCATGGAGAGGCAGCCACAAAATACGAACAATCAGCCAAAAAGAATCGAGATGGATTCACACCATGCGTACTCTCACCCCTGGAGGACTCAATGTCGAGTTCGATCTGAACTGTTTTTTAAGCAACTTCTGAACAACTCTGGAACATGTACTCTGAAAGAAGGAGCTAGTATTCATATACCCACACTAATACATACAAGAAGTCAGTGGATGAAACAACATCCCAAAAATATGCCTCCACATAAACCTACTATAGCACTTATATTTTACCCATTTTATTGCACGATCCATCATAACATTTTATATATACATATAACCTATAGAGAGGCCGATCTGTTTTTGTTTCACTATATACATTGATCAAATATGATGGATTGTTTTTATATGTACTATATTTTTTATATGTACTATATTTTTAATTGAAGGTACCTCAAGGCTTTCTCTCACTCTAACATCCTAGACCTTATATCTAGATATTACTCTACATATGTACTCAGGGTACATCTGGTAGAATATTACACATCTCTGATGGGACATTTTATGTACCATAGATTTTATTAATCATCTTAATTATTTATATATTTTTATTGTACCATAATTTTGGCATTTGTAGTATCCATACTATGTCCGATGACATGGCAATATTAGTATCCAAGTATTGGTTATAAATAGACCCTTCATATATAAGATATTATCCAGTATTGAATCACCAACCCAATTTTAGGAATATCAGTATCTACATACTGGGACTAAATAGATCATTTACATATAGGATATTATCCATTTTTAAATTATTAACCTATTTATAGCAATTATTTTCCTTAAGGTCTATTTATGGCAATTTAATAAGCATACCACCACTAGGAGTAATTTATATGCATTTTAGATGTGTATTATTACATATATGGAACATATGTGGCCTTTATTAACATATATACTCTACCCAGGTGGGGACAGTATAATATGACCATGACACTATCAAGTCCCGGGAGGCAATAATATTACACTACAACATTCCCGGTAGACAATTTCAACCACCAACTTATCTACAAGATAATGGCCGCTATAATGGTGGAACGCAGAGGTGGAACGCATTGTTGAAAACATACTCGTTTTAACAATCCACAAATCTACAGGATAATGGCTGCCATAACGGTGGAACGCAGAGGTGGAACGCACTGTTTAAAACATATCCGCCCTAATAACCAAACCACCGGTAAAATGTCCGCCGCCGAGTAGACACTTGACCACAACCAAGATGGCCGAATACCAACTTCCGGTTATACGTAATATAAACAAAGCCCAATTAGCCAATCCGGTTCCCCAGATGAAGACACGTGACGTGTCGTAACGCGTAGGGAGTGGCCGCAGGCAGAGGAGACGTGAGACGTGAGAAGGCGCTGAGAACGCCTAGGAGTTACTTACTTCTATATATGTCTATGCCGCTTTTTGCTTTTAAACCTTGATTTTAATGTAAGAGTCCACCCACTGTACTTAAATAAACTTGCCCATATTTAACCAAGATACTACACTAGTGGAGGCTTCCCTTTCTTGTTTCTTTGCCCTTTGTCTTGCTTTGACACTGAGCACTGCAGGAATCAAGATTTTAAACGCTCTTAAAGGAGAAGTTTTTTACTCTTACCAGTTTTATGCTGAACAACTTGTATCCACAATCCATGGGGCTATAGGATATGCCCAAAAAGCTACAATCTTTCAGATTTGAGGTGAGAGTTTTGAGAGACTAGTGATTGGATTGAATTTTATGAAAATCAGGACCAAGTACCCGCTGCAGAAAACATACAGGATTTAATATCTATATCATGCAGCTAATGCTGATAACCTGAATGAATGGAATATATAATTACTGCTTAATTAAAGCGAATACGGTACCTGACTAAATACACTATCAGGACCGGATGGACTAACTTGGACACTGCCCATTCATATATATTTTATCCTGTTCTATGCCCCAAAATTCTAGTCCCTTGGGATCCATGTTGTGTTTGAGTTTAAAGTGTAGGGATACGTTGTGATCCTTGTAGCCTATTTTAATATTATGAATATGTTTGGGATCCATGTTGTGTTTGAGTTTAAAGTGTAGGGATACGTTGTGATCCTTGTAGCCTATTTTAATATTATGAATGTGTTCGGCTATACGTATCCGTAGCAGTCTCTTTGTGCGGCCTATATAAATTAGGCCGCATGGACATTTCAAGGCATATACTACATACATGCTGTTGCAAGTAATAAATTGCTTGTCAAGTGGGCACCATCCACTGTGGATAAAAAACATTCCGAAAGGCCAGATAATGCGAGTTAAAAGAAATTGTTCAGAAGAAGAGAACTACATCGCACAATCCAATATTTTAGCAAAGAGATTTGAGGCAAGAGGTTATGACCCGAAAAAACTACAAAGAATAGTAGAAGAAGTTAAATTGCTACCCAGATCAACAACTTTGGAAGAAAAGGACCAAGTCTCCATACCCACAAATAAACAGAATGTAGAATGGGCCTTCATCTCAGGCTTCCATGCTCAGTACCAGGAAGTTGAACGCATATTCAAGCAGCACTGGCATATCCTACTTGTGGACAAAAAGTTGAAGACAGCCATACCACCCACACCTCAATTTATTTACAGAAAGGCACCAAACTTCGGAGACAAAGTGGTCAAAAAAGTAATTGACCCCCCAAAAAAACCTCCTACATTTTGGGACAGAAACGTTTTTTTCGCATGCAGAAAATGCAAGGCTTGACGCGAAGTATCGAGACCAATTCGTTCACTGGACAGGTTTACATCAACAGTCACTAATAACACGTTTGAAATCAAGCAATTTATTACTTGCAACAGCATGTATGTAGTATATGCCTTGAAATGTCCATGCGGCCTAATTTATATAGGCCGCACTAAGAGACTGCTACGGATACGTATAGCCGAACACATTCATAATATTAAAATAGGCTACAAGGATCACAACGTATCCCTACACTTTAAACTCAAACACAACATGGATCCCAAGGGACTAGAATTTTGGAGCATAGAACAGGTACAACCACATTGGAGGGGCATCCATATGGTTAGCGAACTTTCAAAACGCGAAAACCAATGGATATACATGGTAGATGTGCTTGCTCCTAAAGGCCTCAACATAGAACTTGACATAAATTGCTTTATTAGTGACACTTAGATATTGACCATTGAAATAATATTCTTTTTTGGGGGTTCAAAAAATCACCAGTTGAAAATTACTAGTTGTGTCTATGTGATTGTAACATAATTGCAAACGTAAGGAATATAAACATAAAATAGTAATTTTTAAACCAGATACCCCATATAACTCCACATCCTCCGTATTTATTGTATCTTATTTTCATCTTATTTTCATTTTATTATGTATTTGTGGTGGGATTTGATTATTCCACCATCATACAGAATTTTAACAGTTTTATCTAGTTCTTATTATATTCTTTTATATACGAAAATATTTATGGTTTTATAAATTATTGTCACCTCGTATCCATTCTTATGTGTCTTTATCCTCTACATATCATTCAAGTATATTCATTTTAATATATATTTTTTTTTATATAATATATTATATTATATAATTTTATACATAAATCTTTATATTCATATTTTTCAATACATCCTTAGATAATTTTAAATATAAGTGACATCGCTATTTTTACATATTTTAATTTTATTTTTATATTCCTACATTCGATTGTATCAATATATCATGAAGTGTCATGGGCGCGGGTATAATGTGTAATATTATATGTTCATAGTATTATGCAAGAATTGGAGGTCACAAACCCATGCCCCAATCTGATATTTAAAACCAGGAATTGATCTACCTTAATATAATACACATTTTATATACACCTGCGCTGATGACACTCCATGACAGACGGCATATGTATATGCATTACTGATGTTCACATAGCAGTGGTATTTTATATTTGTACAGAGACATCTGGGAAATATATTCATTTGCTGTTTTTAAAGTATTTAGAAATTGCATACATGTATTGATTGTATACCGCTGTATATCTGTATCATTGAAACAGGCCCCCGAGACCTAGAAGTGTCCGCAATGTACCTCTATGTGACGGGAAGGCGGATATTCATCTGCCTTCCTTAACATGCGGCGCTGTTGATTGGTCGGGCGGCGTGTCCCTCAATATAAATAGCTCACTTCCGCCTGTTGACCTACGCCCTCGAGACGAAGTCGGAAGTGACGAAACGCGTCAGGGCGTAGGTCAACCGGAAGTGACGTAGCGTGCGGTCCAGGCTTGTGCTCCAACGGCCGGAACTAGGAGAACAGCGCTGATGTACACGGCGGAACTCTCCCTGCTACATCCGGCTAGAGTAAGAAGCCCAGGCAAAAGCACATTCTTTACATTTGCCCATTTATTTTAATCTTCTGGTACGCTTAAATTACAGAGGGAATTTACTTGTAAGGGGGGTGTTTTTTTACCAATAAAATTATATGCAGTATTACACTATTCGGCCCCTTATTCTTTTTCACATATAACCCGAGCTGTTTGGAGAAATTGCTGAGGTGATGGTGGAGAGGAGGCGAATATACGGTGGATGACTACAGGCCTATATATTATTTGCATCTGGTGAGTGTACCCCCAAAAGGGGACGACCATCACACAGGGTGGAATCTTTGGTGGATGGCTTTGATTGGCTACGGATTTAATTTATAGAACTGTCTGGCACACCGTATACTTTTGTCACAGCTGAAAGAACTGTTTACCCATCTGCACAGACTCACATGGATTTATTTATTTATTTAGTTAATTAATTCAATCACGGACTGAGATATTTATAATTTTATATACATATATTCTTTTCAATTTATTTATTAATTATATATTAATTATTTATTATTGATTTTACATATATTTATTCACTGTGGGTGATTGATCTATTTATCCAGAGGGATTTATATTTGTGCATAATAATTTATAAATAATAATCACGTGTTTATCATCATATTTGGTTTCACACACTGAACTAGGAGGTTCACATCTTAGTGCTGCTACAATTTTTTTGAAAGCTTGTTTTTTTGACATTCTTCTTTAAATTGTAATACTACACCATTTCATTTATTTTAAGCAGCAGCTTATCAATGTCTATATAGGATCCACTATATAACACATTGTAGAGATTGGAGGTTTCATCACATCCACATCTCTTTTAAGAATTTAATTAATTATTCTCATATATATTTATTATTTATTTATAGCACTTCTATATTTATTTATAGCACTTCTATATTTATTTATTTATTTATATACACGGAGATTTAAGTTATTGTTATTTTATCTCACATACCGCATAGTATATCATCATTTTGGTGCGGAGCGGTGTTTATATATAGGAGGGCGGCATCAACAAACACCTTGGTCACATTAAATTATAGGTATTGAAATTTCCTTTCAAATTTGGCTGTTAGTGAACGTAACGAGTGCGAATGTATCAGAAGTTACAAATTATCTGAAATAACAAATGCCGTATCTAAACAAATGGAACGTAACAAACAAATAATAATAAAAAACAATAATAATAATAAAACCTTTTTATTATTATTTATTATTAATTTGTTCCATTCCATTTGTTTAGATGCAGCATTTGTTATTTCGGATAATTCGTAACTTCAAATAAATTTGTACGTTTGTGAACGTACTTAGTGTTACGTTCACAAACAGCCAATACCTATAATTTAATAGTTAGTTATTATTAGTTAGTTATTTTTTCGAATTTTACAGATTTTCTTCCTTTTTTTTAGATTTTCTGATTTTTGAATTTTTGAATTTACGAATTTTCAAATTCCGAAAATTTGGAAATTTGAACATTTTTAATTTTGAAAATTCGGAAATTCAGAAATTTTAAAAACCGAATTTTCGGATGTCCGAATTTTTAAATTTCCGAATTTTCGAAATTCGTAAAAAAGCAAAAAAACAATGAAACGAAGGTCAGGTTTAGGCGTAAAGTTTTACAGATGGCAGTCTGACTGGTAAATTTGGTTTTCTTTGAGACGGTTAGTCTGGTTTTTCGTTTTTCTTTTTTACCTGTCTTTTTTCGGCAATGCTTTGGGATGTCCTAGCAGGTGATGATCTAAAACAGAGCTTTAGCTGCTGCCTCTGTTATTAAATACTTGTTTACATTAGCACTGCACTCTGAAGAGCGATCCACGATGGATGGCTTTTTAGAGGATGTTTGACAGGCAGCTGGGAGGCATGATGTCTCCTCCTCACTGCCTGTTGTAACCCCTAAAAGTCCACATCACCACACAACAGCCACAGTTATGGCGCAGCCCCATGTCAATGAGTCATATTTGACAAGGGGTATAATCCTTGCGCTGCAAAGTATTGCAGCTGTGATAGGTGTACAACCCTATCTGACTGCCTTTGCAGATTGAGGGGGAGCAGAAAAAAATCTCTCAGCCGCCTGCTTTTACTGCCCCCATTTGCAAGTGTAAACTTAGCCTACTTTACCTGAACTTATTCCACATTGTGAGAAAATTTGTCCATCAGCAGGTGCCGCCCCTGGGTTGACATTTGTTTTTTTTAGTTGTACTTACTGTGCTACTCCTGCAGGTGGTACTATACCCAGTAAGCAGGGCCGGGACAAGGGGTGGGCAGGAGGGGGAGCTGCCCTGGGGACCGTGGTATTATGTGGGGTGGGGGGCACTACAAGGAGATTGGGGGGAGGGCATTTGTAGTGGGTGGGGGAATTTGGCGGGGTGGCAGGGGTTGAAAATAGTTTTAGAAGGGCAGATTTGGGGTAGCTAGGAATGCTAATTTGGGGGGATGTGTGTTGGGAGGGTGTGGGGGGGGGAGAGGATTTGTGCTAAGAGGGGGGGTTGGGGGGGGTTGTACTATAAAAGTAATATGCTAGTTTTTTTTGGGGGGGGGGTTGTGCCAGTAGGTGTGATTGGGGGTTATTTTTGCTAGGAGGGGAAATTTGTGGGGGGAGATTTGTGCTAGGATAGGAGATTAGAGTGGGGGGGGGGGGGGGAGAGGATTGTGCTTGGAGGGGGAATATTTATTTATTTATTTGGGGGGGTGCTGGGGGCATATGGAGAGAGGGAGGATTTGAGCTGGGTTGTTAGGGGGTGAGCATGTATGATGGGGGGGCACAATTTGGCATGTTTGCCCAGCGCTCTAGGTGACCTTGTCCCAGGACTGCCAGTAATGCCGCGTGACGTACAACACTTCGACGAGCCGAGAAAATTAAGTTCAATGCTCAATCTTTTGCTGGCTGGAATTCCGCCAACAAAAGTCCGATTGAGCATACGGTCGCATTTTCCGACCAAAAGCTCTAATCAGACTTTTTCTGGTGGAATTTCCGATCGTGTGTATGCAGCATTAGTGATGATCTAGAGCAGAGCTGTGTCCTCCATTGAATGCAGAGAATAGGATTTTAAGGTGAGCACAGCAAATACTTTGCATCTAGGCATGGAAAACAGTAACTACTGTCTTCTGAGGCCTAAGGGCCACAGAATACATACCCGCAGGTTGGGTACCAGAGGAGCAGTTTGTGGTACCCAGGGCCATCTTAATAGCATCATGGGCCCCAGGGCAAAGTAATGCACTGGGCCCTTACCATCCGGCACCAATTTACGCACCAAGAATTACAGTATAAATAGTTGATAGCATTAAAAAATGTATTTTATTATTATTTTCAATAAAATTGATTTTAAACAATAAGAACCCATTCCATAAATCAAAGACTAATCAACACAAAGGGCACAGTACAGGGGTGAAGGCAGAAGGGCACAGTACAGGGGTGTCTGGACTGGAGGGCACAATACTGGAATCAGGAGGGCACACTACGGGTTCCAGGATGCTGCTTGGGACGCGGCCATCGTGGGGACAGCTTAGTAAAAAAGGGTGACTGACAAATCCGGGACAGTTGGTGCATATGATGTAATGCAATACTATCATGGGGCCCTCATTCACCTGGGGCCCGTGGGTAGTGCCCAGGAGTGCCCATGCATTAAGACAGCCCTGGTGGTACCCAGCCAGAAAAAAATTTTCTAGGGACAGATTGGAGCAGAGTTTTTGTTCATCAATAATGGCATGTTATACGGTATTTGCCAGCGATTTCTGTAAACATTGCTTTGAAGGTAGATAATATTCACTTCAGGTTTTCACCCTGCAAATGCTTATAGAAAAGACTGATCACAAAAATTAATTAGGGAGATCTATCTACAATTAATTAAAGGATGGAAAAGGAAAGAGTTGCTTTGAATGCAAATAACATTGGCTTCAGGTATTCTCCCTGATAATGGTTATCGAGAGAGCGAGTCACTAAAAATAATTATGGAAACAAATGAAAAATTATTTAGGACTAAAATCCAACACTATTTTGGCTGTAGGCAGATGCTGATATTGTACTATATTGCTCCCAACTTTATCTCATCATCTAAATTTCTTGCTCGTTATTTCCACTCAGGAATATGTACAGTATTTATTTTCTAATTTCTTAATGTATAAAATGAGAACTGTTTTTTTTTTTGCATTCCTAAAGGTGCCCATAGATATTATCACTAGCCAGTATTCAAATTGCTAAGCATTAGTCTGGAATTAGCTGTGGATCAACTGCCTTATGCCCCGTACACACGATCGAAAATGCCGCCAGCAAAACTCTGATGAGAGCTTTTTGTCGGAAAGTGCAACCGTGTGTATGCTCCATCGGTCTTTTGCTGGCATAATTCCAGCCAGCAAAAGATTGAGAGCATGTTCTCTATTTTTCGGTCTGGAAAATTTCCTATCCGAAAATGCGTTTCAGACACGCAAAAAATCACGCATGCTCGGAAACAATTTGACGCATGCTCGGAAGCATTGAACTTCATTTTCTTGGCTCGTCGTAGTGTTGTACGTCACCGCGTGCTTGACGGTCGAAAGTTCTGAGAACTTTTGTGTGACCGTGTGTATGCAAGACAAGCTTGAGCAGAATTCCATCGGAAAACCATCCAAGATTTTTCGGACGGAAATTCCGCTCATATGTACGCGGCATTACCTGGTTATGCAGTTTAGCAACTAATGGCATTACATTTTCTGCTGTACTGGAACCTTTTTTTTTCTTTTTTATAATTTAAAAAAAAAAAAAAAATTGACACTAAACTATATATTATTTTTAAATCCATTTCTCTTACAGATGGAATTCTTCTTCTGAACACAAGTCTGTTCTCAGAGAGCTGCATTGGGACCCAGTTACTGAGTCCTTTGTATTCTAGGAGTTCCGGGATGTGTCAGCTGGAAATAGTGTTCTACTCTCAAGATGAGTCCTTGGCTCAGAAACTAAAAGTTATGATGCAGGACAAGAAATCAAACCTTACCATAGAACTACCACCCTTCAGACAAGAGGAAGCCAGCCAATGGTAAGATCATAGCCATACATATCCTGGCAACATCATTTTTGTATTGATATTTAACTCAGACATTTACAGTGAACTTATTGGCTGTATTCTCATAATTCTGACAAAATAGCTGACTTCACTGTTCAGGGATGGCTTTGTATTCTAGGAAATAAATTTGCGTTTGGCAGCGGGGCCAAGCAATTGGTACCCTGAGAGAAAAGAATTCACACTGAGACCACAGATCGCAGTATTGTATATTAGTATCAAAGTTCTGACAAAGTGGTAACAGAGTCTGTATAACAAGCCCGAACTGGTACAGCAGTTTGCAGGGGATATCCAGAAACAACTTATGATGCCGAAAACATCTGACATTGGAGCTGGCTGAAAGGTGGTCTGGCAACAAGGCACCTGGATGCAAAGGGGCTCCTGACTGTGCAGTACCATTCCCTGCTCTACCAAACTGTCCCTGACCAGTGGGTTCCAGTGCCTGACCTAGTGACTTCACATATGTGCGCCAACTGAAAGGGCACAGTGATTTTTATTAGCACTGCCCCCACTAAAGATGGCTGCTGAGGTCTTCCAGGGCAGCAGCGTCCAATTAGACATCTACCGTATATACTCGAGTATAAGCCGAGTTTTTTAAGCACATTTTTTTGTGCTGAAAATGCCCCCCTCGGCTTATACTTGAGTCAAGCACTCTGCAGCAGAGCATGACATTTTCCGACCTGAATTTGGGGCCTCGTATCTCAGGGCCACTTGGTGCTAGAAACTAATTTGGTGTGCAAACCCAGTGGAACTAGCAATACAACATATCCAAATTAGGGGTTCCCCGAGATACAGGGCCCCAAAGTCGGTCAACTGTGTCCATCTGCAGCAATGTCATTTCAGCTAGGGGGCATCTAGGAACCCTTAACTACCAAGTTTGAAGTTCTGGGGCACAGTGAGGCATGCAAATGGGCACAGTGAGGCATGCAAACGGGCACAGTGAGGCTGCAAATGGACATTGTTGACCCTCTTTTCCACTTACAGCAGCTGCGCATTTCTCACCCTAGGCTTATACTCGAGTCAATAGGTTTTCTCATTTTTTTGTGGTAAAATTAGGTGCCTCGGCTTATATTCGGGTCGGCTTATACTCGAGTATATACGGTACTCTCCTGATGACACCAAGCTGATGACACCTGCGGAGTCCTCAGAGGGAACATGAGGTCCCCCTTTCTTTTGTTCTATTTTATTCTATTATATTCTATTTCATTTTAATCTATTCTATTGTTTTCTATTATATTCTAATCTCTTTTATACAATTTTTTTTCTATTCTGTTTTATAATTTTTTTTCTGATCTATTTTTTTCTATTCTAATCAGTTTTATTCTATTCTTTTTATTTTATTCTATTCTGTTCTGTTTTCACTTTTATACCTTACTGTATGTATTGCAATATGTTTCCATTTCGAGTTCAAACAAATTTTCCAATTCAATTTTTTTTTCAAAATCAGATCATTTGTTTCATTATAATTTCGGATTCATTTAATTTCATAAAATCCGGATACATCGAAACAACGAAAATTTCATATGAATTTTGATTCCTAACTAAATGAATCGCACATTTCTAGTGTCTAGGCCCGAGCACCAACACATGGAAGCACGGGCATGGGTAAGTGACAGGTGACTACGACACTGCTTGTTTTCATCCATTTGGTGGATCCGGTCTCATCTGAGCAGCAAGCTTAGATGATCGGTTTTCTGTGTTATCCATCTGCTGCACAGCTCCTTCCCTCCTGCCCTCCTGCTGTTCTTCAGGTTCCTCTGATGTAAGTGTGCTAATTATTCCTGTTCGATAAACCATTCAATACTCTGATCCTTCCCTTACTGAACATTCTGAGCGCTGGCCTTTTTATATATGCTTCTGAAATATAGAGTGTGTTGTGTATCACCTAAACTAGGGTTGGATATGACATTTTTTGATGATATTCAGTATTAGTTATCAGTGGCGGCCCATCCATTAGGGCCACCCCCTCTCTCCTCGCCACCCCCTACAGTCAAGTCCATAAATATTGGGACATTGACACAATTCTAATCTTTTTGGATCTATACACCACCACAATGAATTTGAAATGAAATGAACAAGATGTGCTTTAACTGTAGACTTTCAGCTTTAATTTGAAGGTATTTACATCCAAATCTGGTGAACGGTGTAGGAATTAAAACAGTTTGTATATGTGCCTCACACAATAAATTGGCCCTTTAAGAGTTATGGGCGGAAGTGACGTTTTGACGTCGCTTCCGCCCTGCAGTGTCATGGAGACGGGCGGGGGCCATCTTCCCCTCACTCGTCTCCATGCACAGCCCTGAGAAGGACGCAATCGCCTCCGCCGCTGCCGATGGCTCCAGTAAGCGGTGGAGGGCACCGGATCGCGGAGGGAAGGGGGGCCCTCTCCCGCCACCAATAAAAGTGATCTTGCGTCGAATCCGCCGCCAAGACCACTTTTATCTTGTAGCCAACCGTCGGCTGAACACGGGGATACCAGAGTTATGGCAGCTAGCTGCTGCCATAACAACGATATCCGTCCCCAAAGTAAGGACGTACATCGGCGTGCGGCGGTCGGCAAGTGGTTTAATAAATCGGATGTTGAGACAGTATCACACTATGTGGTGTCCATTTGTCTCCTAAACACTCTGCTATCGAGGCTTCCTTATACTGCATCCTGTATCCTGAGTTTTTGTGAACCTCCTGATGTACACCATCCACGGCCATAGGATAGGAATTGTGCAATCAAAATAATTCAAAATAATAAAGTGCAAATGTGCATATAGTAAACAAATGCTGTGCAAACGGTGCTGACTACTATATTCCTATACAAAAAGTAAAACTGTGCAAGCATATATGCAAATAAATATATGTAAACAATCCTAGTGATAAAAAAAACGCACTTAATGGTGTGAGGTAGTCCTTAGTAAACACCTGGTGGTGTATATATGTGGCTCTTAATAAATCAAGATAATATTGTCCATATATAAGTTCATATATAAACGTGCAAAAAGTGCTGATGTGCAGCAATATGACAAGCAGGCGTTTTTCGTGTGCCCCACTCAGTGCTCACTATGCTCTTACCTCCAAGTGAGTAACAAAACGCCACTGAGATCTGTGTATTGTAGGGTCTTCCTGGGTATCGTGACAGCAGATGGTATCTCTCAGAGTGCTGTACTCCTATCCTGGCTTCCAATTGGTCCGTTCGGCCGTTTATTCATAGCATATATAGGTGAGGAATAAACAGGAATATCCCATAGTGCAGTAAATTAAGACTGGTTTATTGTTAAAATAAGAGATGGCTACTTACAACATGTATAGATAAAAACAGCAGATCTGTAAAAACGGCGTTACAGGCGCCTCTTTGTGTCACTTCTGGTTGTCTCGTATTCCGGTCACTTCCCTATGCATTACGTCACGTCACGTGACTTCATCATGATGACGATTATTATTTTGAATTATTTTGATTGCACAATTACTATACAGGTACTTGTTCACTGTAGTACTATAGGGTATATAAGTTGCGCTGACCATTATTTTTTAATTATTCCCATTTGAGTGCATTGTATACACTGTAGGTCATCAGTAATTTATTTAATATACCACACACAGACACTTTTCACTTTGATAGCGCGAGGGAACCACACTTTTTTATCCATAGGATAGGAATGTCCCGATTTCTTTCTCAGTGGATCAGAGATCCAACCAAGCCCTGTGTGAGCTCTGAATGAATGAATGATTTGTATAGCGCTGCAACTGCGAACTGAATCGCCTTGAGGCGCTTGATCCGACCTGCGTTGATTCCTTCTTAGAAGAGGTGGGTCTTGAGTTTTTTCCTGAAGGCCTGATGGTTTCCTTCCAAGCGGATGTTCGTAGGTAGAGCGTTCCATAGCCGTGGTCCTTGGACTGCAAATCTTCGTTCTCCCCTTGATTTGTACCGGGACTTGCCCTGAGTAAGAGGGGTCGCTGGCTTTCTGGTAAGCCTCCATTTTTGATTATGGTGATGGGTGTCACACCGTCAGGTGTATGATCATCATTTCCAAACACTCTTTTCTCCCATGGGACTTTCTTTGATGGAATCCAACTTTATATGAACTTTTTGTTTGCACAATTGCACTTTATTCACATGTGATGTAATTTTGCATATGTGTCTTCAAACTTTATTCAGTTATTATTGTTTATAAATAATTGATTGTCTGCATGTTTGTATTCGCACAAATGCACTTTTATATTATATTTTTTAGCGCTGCACTCTTTCTACATATATTATCTGTGCCTGGTGTCTGGGTTATAGTACACAGCTGCTTATTAGATTTGAGTTCCTAGTGCGGATATACCCTTTACATTTATTCACAAATAAACTTCATTACTCAGTCTATCTCCCTATTGATCCACAAAGAAAATAAAGTAAATTATCTACTATCTCATTTTGTCATCCCTATTAAACTTATCACCGTCGTCTGTAAAGTCAGGGGTGGGACTTTATGGACATAGAATTCACCCAAAGCAATATTATTCAAACAAGAAATACATCTGCCTCTATTGATATGAAGACAGTTGATGGTTCACCTTTTATCGTCAGGACCTGTTACCCATGAAGTAGTTACTCTGGTACTCCAATTTAAGGCTGACCATTGTGAGACTATCAGCTTTCATCTTTCAGCTGATAAATTTTCCGTCATCCTGGGCAGGGGCCGACAGACCGGTCAGTCAATTTGGGGATGTGTGGGCGGAAAGTTTGAACCCAGAAGAGAAAAGCTGCAGACTGCCTGTGCCTGAGCCTCAATCCTGAGGTGAGTAAGCTCACCCTCTCTCCTGCCTCCCACTGTATAAAACTAATTTAAGGGGTGCTCTGTGGACTTTGATGCAAGGGGGGGCTTTGGTGAGCTGAGACCCCCTTACATCAGAGTTCCCGTTTACAGCAGAGTCCACAGCATTCACCTTAAATCAGGGTTCCCAGGACACCCCTTAAATCAGGGTTCCCCTTTACATTAGAGTCTACAGAGCTTCCACCTTACAGTCAAAGTTGAAATTCTGCGGGGGCTCTGATATAAGGGGGGCTCTGTGCGGACTCTGATGTAAGGGGGTGTGTAATTTACAGGGTGCAGGGGTCATTAGTGTGTAATGTACAGGGTGCAGGTCAGTGGTGGCTGGTGTTTAAAAATTTTGGGGGGCGCAAACAAACTAAAAAATTCTGGAAAAAAACATCAATTGCAGCCTCACTGTGCCATCAAACGCAGTCACTGTGCCCATCAATTGCAGCCACTGTGCCCATCAAATGCTGCCACTGTGCCCATCAATTGCCGCCACTGTGCTCATTAATTGCCACCATGGTGCCCATCAAATGCTGCCACTGTGCCCATCAAATGCAACCATTGTGCCCTTTAAATGCTGCCACTGTGCCCATCGAATGTTGCCACTGTGCCCATCAAATGCTACCACTGTGCCATCAAATGCTGCCACTGTGCCCATCGAATGCCGCCACTGTGACCCCCTCCCCCCCCCCCCCCCCCGCCCACTTACCCTGTCTCAGTGGGGCAGCGGAAGACGTCCTCCATGCATCTCTTCCCGTCCTTTCCTCCCTATAGGCTTCCAATCACAGCGCTTGTCGTTTCAGCCAATCAGGTGATGGGTAACAGACCTGAGCACCTTATTGGTGGAGAGGCGGCCCAGTGTTAGGAAAGCGAATATTCATTTGCTGTTCTAACACACCTGGGTGAACTGCGAGCGCCAAGCATGGCGCTCGCAGGGCACTTTTTTTGATGCCTATTAGAGCCTATGGCTCTTAACAGGTGCTTCAAAAACACCCCCTGCCACTGTAATTCAGGCGCCCAGCACCCAAAAAGGGGCCGGACGCCTGAATAGGGGGTGGCATCGGCGGCTCTGGATAGATTCATGCAATGCATAAATTTATTCAAAATGACATGATAAAATAGGGAAAATATCAACGCTGAAAGTTTAGATGGTATGTATTTTACCGACTCAACTTAGTAGGTCGGGGTTCCCAAAGCCAAATAGAATATGCAAAGAACAGAAAACAAGCCAAGCAGGTTTGTAAAGGGGCTTCAATATGGAACTCACAGCGGCATAGATACAAAGTTTATTAATAGAAAAGAGACACAATTCCGATAATGTATGGCTATTAGCCACAATAACAGTAAAACCTTCACCAACATTAAAAAATCATGACAACGTTGTCACAATAAAAGTGAATAACATAGCAGCCCGGGCTCACTTGCACACACACACACAGACACTCAGCACACTGGCGGGGAAGAGGTGGGTATTAGACTCAGTGTTGAAAGTCTAAAATCAGCCTAAAGTGACTACAGGTATGCATATACCACAAAAGCAGGAAGTAGTGGTGTCACAGTAGGAAAAACGGAAATGTCAATCCTGAAAATCAGTGAGATAATACAGTCAGCTATGAAGAGGATAATCCAGCATATAGTTCAATGTTACTGACATATGTATGGATGAGCTTCAAAATATGATAGGCATCTAGATTTGGCTATAAGTGAGCATATACTATAGATCTTTGGTCCCTGGTGCAGGAAGCCGCCACAGCCAGATGGCATGGGATATAGCATATACAATGCATGGAGAAAAGTTTAAATTAAGGGACTGCAGCGTCCCTGACGCTTCAGGTAGTGGAAGCAGTCATCCTTTGCCTGGCTGTAGATGTAGACTGATTCTCAGTAGTGGCCCGCTTCGTGCGGTGATGAGTGGAGCGAATATACGCTACATGTGTGTGGCTCCAAGACCGGGCTGCTAAACATCGTGGTGTTTATGCATTTCGCTCAGCTGTGTGAGCTTCCTCAGAGCGATGCAATGGACTGGTCAGTGGGCTTATAATAGGGATGCTCCTCCCTTTTCAAAATGATGCCCTTAAAGGGCCACTGCCTTTCTGTTTAGGTGTTTCAATCTTACAAAAATCAAAACAGTGCGGTTACCTTTCAAGGGGCTAATGCCGCGTACAAACAATCGGAATTCTCGTCGGAAAAGTCTTGGATGTTTTTTCCGATTGAATTCTGACAGAATTCCGCTCAAGCTTGCCTACACACGGTCACACCAAATTCTGACCGTCAAGAGCGCGGTGACGTACAACACTACGACGAGCTGCGAAAATTAAGTTCAATGCTTCCGAGCATGCGTCGAATTGTTTGCGAGCATGCGTTGGAATTTTGCGCTTTGGAATTGACACAGACGATCAAAATTTTTCAGATAGAAACTTTTTTCCGTCTCAATCTTTTGCAGGTCGAAATTCCGCCAGCAAAAGTCTGATGAAGCCTACACACGGTCGCATTTTCTGATGAAAAGCTCTCATCTGTCTTTTGCTGGCCGAATTTCTGATCGTGTGTACGCAGCATTAGAAGAAGTATAATTATATTATACATTTTTTTGGCCGGGTAGTTAATAAGTAAAAAACATTCAACACACCTATCATTATGAACAATAGAGTGTACAATGAATGGCCTATAATTATACACTACTCAGCGCTGGATGTGTATCCACAGTTATAAACATAGATCAAAATGATACAAAATATATAAATAAATAGTGATATTCATTAATATATTAAATTACCCTAAGCAGCTGTTTAGATAAAACAAATATATATGGATGATAGTATGAAATCAAACGTTGATAATAGTGAGATAAAATACTAAAAACAGCGCTAAAACAGTGAGATAATCAAATCTTTCTGTGCAAAGTCCATGAGTCTGTGTCATAAACAATATTGTACTAATAGGTGGTCCTTGAGTGACTCAGAGAAGATAGTGTACAGTTCAATCGATAGTGACTTTCCTCGTGATTTATGGTGTATATCCAAGCACCGTTAAATATAGCTTCACCACGTGAGACACTCTCCCCTCAGGGGGTTAAACTCACCGGAATAAAAATTTAAACAGGCCTTAAGATATAAGGTATCACTCTGGCAACCACTGCCCAGGACGCGTCACACATCCACCGTTTAAACAGGGTCTGGTCACTTCCTCAGATAAAAGGTGTCAGCAACAAGGAATCAGGGGTTCAGGGGGGAATCAACTCGCAATGCTGTAGACGTCAGTCAGTCCGCCGGGCTGTTCTCTTCTCCGGCTCACCGTCACCTCTTCTCCCTCTTCAACAGCCAGATTGTACTGGCAGCTCGTCCCCCAATCAGAGCTCGTCCCCCGGCAGGAGCTCTGATTGGGGGACGAGCTGCCAGTACAATCTGGCTGTTGAAGAGGGAGAAGAGGTGACGGTGAGCCGGAGAAGAGAACAGCCCGGCGGACTGACTGACGTCTACAGCATTGCGAGTTGATTCCCCCCTGAACCCCTGATTCCTTGTTGCTGACACCTTTTATCTGAGGAAGTGACCAGACCCTGTTTAAACGGTGGATGTGTGACGCGTCCTGGGCAGTGGTTGCCAGAGTGATACCTTATATCTTAAGGCCTGTTTAAATTTTTATTCCGGTGAGTTTAACCCCCTGAGGGGAGAGTGTCTCACGTGGTGAAGCTATATTTAACGGTGCTTGGATATACACCATAAATCACGAGGAAAGTCACTATCGATTGAACTGTACACTATCTTCTCTGAGTCACTCAAGGACCACCTATTAGTACAATATTGTTTATGACACAGACTCATGGACTTTGCACAGAAAGATTTGATTATCTCACTGTTTTAGCGCTGTTTTTAGTATTTTATCTCACTATTATCAACGTTTGATTTCATACTATCATCCATATACACCTATCATTAAGTAATAGTAATAGAGGTTTTAAAATAGATGGAAATTTTTAGAAGCGGTGAGAGGTAATAGATCATAAACATTATTTTTAATGGGTTAGGATAAAGTATATATCTCATAGTGGGTATTAAAATGCAGATTGATCAAGTACCAGCACGCCTATGATAATATGGGAGAAATGAAGATAATATACTTCTCCTAAGCAAGAAGAGAAGATCATAGTTATGGTTCAAGAAAAGGTTGTAAGCTAAATTCAATATTTAACCCCTTTGGGATCATAGTTCGTAAACAAAATATCCATTCCTTTTCTTTTCGCAGAAGGATAGTGTCGTAATTACCTCTGCGTTTAGGTAAAGATAGGGCAAAAAAGCCTTCTACTTTTAATCCCTTGATAGAATATTTATGAAACCTCTCAAAGTGCCCCTGGAACGAGTCGGGAAATATCTAGATGCCCTGATCAAGAAAATGGTGACAGAGATGCCTTGCTATGTTCTGGACACACGTGATGTCCTTGCAAGATTAGATGGGGTGGAGGTGATGGAGGGAGTCCCTCTACACCTCCACCCCCCATCACCAGGGGCCAATTTTCTCAAAATTAAGGACATCAAGTTTGTCCCACAAGTTTATATGGTAACTACCTAGTCATACATCAACCTGCGTCCACAATACCATGAGTTTTGGGACGTCCATGATAAAAAGAATGCCAATCAATTACCTCCTCGTATGATTGTCCCATTGAACTGCTTCCAGGCGTAGGAAATACCTTTTCTTCAGCTTTTAAATCTGGCAGAATCTGAATTAAATGTGCTCAGGGAGTGGCTTGATGAGAATTTAGAGATGGGCTTTATCAGGCACTCAACGTCTCTTGCAAGGGCAGACCTCTTTTAGTTGAAAAAAAGGACTCCACCTTGCGTCCGTGCATTGATTATAGGGATCTGAATAAAATCACTCTTAAAAACCCTTATCCACTTTGTTTAATCGCTAAAAATGTTGGAAAGACTTTGTTTTGCCAAAGTCTTTACAAAACTAGACTTATGGGGGGCATATAACCTTGTCCGCATCGTCAGGGAGACAAATGCAAAACTGCCTTTAGAACCAGATATGGGCATTTCAAGTCCTTGGTTATGCCTTTTGGCCTTTGCAATGCTCCTGCAACTTTTTAACACTTCATCAGTGATGTTTTTCGAGACATGTTGGACCAGTTTGTGATTGCATATCTGGATTATGTTCTCTTCTTCTCTGATGACCTGGAGGAGTAGCCCAAGCATTATTGCACTGTCTTTGGAAAATTAACCACTTACGGACCGCCCGCCGCTGTTATACGTCGGCTGTTTGAAGGAGGATATCGTTGTTATGGCAGCAGCTAGCTGCCATACCCCCGGTATCTTCTTCTTCAGCGGGCGGTCCGCTACAAGATAAAAGTGGGCTCTGCAGCGGATTCGCCGCAAGAAGACTTTTATCGACGGCTGGATAGGGCCCCCCTCCCGCCGTGCTCTGGTGCCCTCCGCCACTTACTGGAGCCATCGGCAGAGGCGATCACGCATTGTCTCCTGTCAGGTGTGGAGACGAGTGAGGGGAAGATGGCCCCCACCCGTCTCCATACAATTGCTGGGCGGAAGCGACATCAAAACGTCACTTCCGCCCACAGCTCTTAAAGGGCCATATTTTTTTAATGATTTTTTTAAATGACAAATTATTTTTTATTTTATTTTTTTTATTGCATTTTAGTGTAAATATGAGATCTGGGGTCTTTTTGACCCCCAGATCTCATATTTAAGAAGTCCTGTCATGCTTTTTTCTTATTTATTTATTATAAAATGTTTTTCTTATTTATTTTACCTTTTATTTTTACACTGTTTTTAAAAAAAATATAAAAATTGTCACTTTTATTTCTATTACAAGGAATGTAAACATCCCTTGTAATAGAAATAAAAGTGACAATTTTTATATATTTTTTTTAAAAACAGTGTAAAAATAAAAGGTAAAATAAATAAGAAAAAAATTTTTTTTTTTTTTAAACGCGTCCCGTCCCGACGAGTTCGCCTGCAGAAGCGAACGCATACGCGAGTAGCGCCCGCATATGAAAACGGTGTTCAAACCACACATGTGAGGTATCGCCGTGATCGGTAGCGCGAGAGCCCCATAGGAAGCCTCATAGAAAACGGACTCACCGCTATTATTCACCCCACAAGGGGGTATTTCACCTTCACAGTATGAGCCACTGTGTAGCATACAGGAAAGGAAAACCTGTTGTCCTGTATCAGCTGTTTGCTTCCGTGTTTGCAGTATAAGTGGACTCCTTGCGGCTAGCCTCTTATAATGCCCACATATAGAGAAGGAAAAAGCTCCATAGTGTATTACCATAAAACATTGAGGTGTTTATTCATATAGACAAAGGGTACTCACATTTGGTTAGTAAATACAAAGCGAAACAGTTTTAAAACTTTTCTTTCCTGTATGCTACACAGTGGCTCATACTGTGAAGGTGATATACCTCCTTGTGGGGTGAATAATAGCGGTGAGTGCGTTTCTTATGGGCCACCTTTTAAAGAAGCACTAAATGGCAGTTTTGAAGCGCACTTTGTCACTTTATTATTTGTATGATACTTGGACTTCGTAGTGCACCAGCACAGTTTACTCAATGACTTTATATGCATGTTGAGCCTAGTTTTAATACATTGGTTTCACTTGCGATTATGGCACAGGAATATATTCACTTATTTTTAATGAACTATAAAAGGTTTTTGATTCATGTTTTTTTATTTTCATTTCCTTCAGATTGTGGCCCTCTGCTCAGGAGGCTCACACTATTTCAATCCGCAGTTTAGGATTATCATATTATGCCGCATACACACGGTCAGACTTTCCGACGGCAAATGTGCGATCGGTTGTCAGAAATTCTGACCGTGTGTAGGCTCCATCGGACAGTTTCCATCGGAATTTCCGTTGCACAAAATTTGAGATCTGGTTCTCAAATTTTCCGACAACAAAATCCGTTCTTGTAAATTCCGATCGTGTGTAGACAATTCCGACGCACAAAGTGCCACGCATGCTCAGAATCAAGCAGAAGAGCAGCACTGGCAATTGAACTTCTTTTTTCTCGGCTCGTCGTACGTGGTGTATGTCACTGCGTTCTTGACGTTCAGAATTTCCGACCAATTTTGTGTGACTGTGTGTATGCAAGACAAGTTTGAGCCAACATCCGTCGGAAAAAAAACATGGGATTTTGTTGTCGGATTGTCCGATCGTGTGTATGCGGCATAAGAGTGTGGATACAATATTGTGGTGTTTTGTGTTTTTTGCTTTTTTTTGTGTTTTTTTGCTTTTTTTGTTTATGTGCCAGTTACCACAGTAATAGTATATTAGATTGTTACATCTACGTAGACATCTGCACTGTTAGCACTTTTTTGCACTTTGTTATAGCATTTATTGGCCTAGGTTTACACCAGGAACCCACCACACATATAGAGGGCTCTGAGCACCCCAAATTAAGAACAGCGCCATTTCTATGCCCTTCTTTTTCATGAATCCTGAGAAGATCGAAGCAGTGGTGGATTTGCCTGTCCCTAGAGACGTTACAGTAAGGCCCCTTTCACACATGCGGACCGTTCGTCCGTTTTTTCATACATCCGTTTACGGATGAAAACGGACATCAATGCTTGTCTATGGGATAGCGGACGTTAGCGGATGATCATCCGCTAACGTCTGTTAACATCCGTCTCCGTTAAGGTCCCTTTTTTCTGAACGGAAGAAGACCCTATTTTGTCTTCTGTAAAAAAAACGAAACGGATGAAAAACGGACATAAACGGATGAAAAACGGATGAAAAATGGATAAAAACGGATGAAAAACGGAAATGAAAATGGATGAAAAATTATGTTAAGGGCTCTTTCACACGGGGCGGATAGGTGCAGATCTGCCCCGTGGATATCCGCTTGCCCAGCGGGGATCGCCGGAGCGAACTCCACTGAGCAGGAAGATGACAGGTCCGTCTCTGCACTCTGTGCAGGGATGGACCTGTCACAGCGCCGCTCTCCCCTATGGGGGATCGGGTGACGACGGACCGCAGAGTCCATCGTCATCCGATCCGCTCTGCAGACGGATGAAAAAATAGGGTTTTCCTCCGTCTGCAGAAACGGACCATAGCGGGCCCGGACGAGATCGGGTGTCAGCGGATGCTCATCCGCTGACACCCGCTATCCCATAGGGATACATGTATGTCCGTTTTTCATCCGAAAACGGATGGATGAAAAACGGACATACGGACCGTCCGTGTGAAAGAACCCTTACTGACAACAACTGATGATAAAAAAACGTGACTGAACTGATCTAATGTACGGTCCGCATGTGTAAAAGGGGCCTAATACAACGATTTGTTGGATTTGCAAACATCTACAGAAAATTCAAAAGAAACCTTTTCTAAGGTGATAGCACCGATTTCACATCTGACAAAGAAAGAGATGCCCTTTGTGTGGTAACCTGAGGCACAGACTGCCTTCCGTAAGCTAAAGACTCTTTTCACTTCTGCACCAATGTTGGTACATCCCGATTCTGAACTACCTTTTACTGAGGAAGTGGATGCTTCAGACACGGAGCTATCCTTTCTCAGAGAAAAGTTGCAGCTTCATCCTTTTGCCTATTTCTCTTGCTTAAAAAGTATAAATGATGTAAGGACTGGCATTAAAAGTACCATTTCAGTGTTTGAAGAGAACACCAAGCTAGACAGTGGAATAAGATGTCTCCAACCTACAAACTGACCTTAATGCACTGTCTAATTGGTAAACTACAGTGTGTGGCTAATGACATTTAATGTTGATAAATGTATGTAGTTATGTACTTGGGGGCTAAAAACATGTATGCATTATACACACTAGGAGGAGAACAGCTGGGGGAGGCAATGGTGGAAAAGGATCTGGGTGTTCCGGTAGATTATAGACTTAAAAATAGCAAGCAAAATACATTCTTGTATTAAAGGAGGTATAGACTTCAGAGAGAGAGAGAGAGAGAGAGAGAGACATAATTTTGCTCCTGTACAAATCATAAGTAAGACCTCATCTGGAATATGCAGTTCAGTTTCACAAAAAAGGATATCAGATATCAGGGAACTAGAGAAAGTGCAGAGAGGGGCAACCAAACTGATAATGGGCGTGGAGAAGCTCAGCTATGAGGAAGGACTAGCTGAACTGAATTTATTCTCTGTCTCTCTCTATTTTGAGAAGAGCAGATTAAGGGGTGATATGATCAACGTGTTTAACCACTTCAGCCCTGGAAGATTTGGCTGCTCAATGACCAGGCCATATTTTTTTGATACGGCACTGCGTTGCTTTAACTGACAATTGCGCGGTCGCGCGACACTGTACCTAAACAAAATTGACGTCCTTTTTTTTCCCACAAATAGAGCTTTCTTTTGATGGTATTTGATCACCTCTGCGAATTTTATTTATTAAAAGCGATAATTTAAAAAAAAAACACAATATCTTTTACTTTTTGCTATTTTTTTAAATATCCCAAATTAAAAAAATAATAATTATTTTTTTCCTCAGTTTAGGCCGGTATGTATTCTTCATATTTTTGGTAAAAAAAAAAAAAAATCCCAGAGAAAAGTTGTTTACTAGGGATGAGCCGAACACCCCCCCGTTCGGCTCGCACCAGAACCCGCGAACGAACCTAAAGTCCGTGCGAGCTTTAGAACCCTATTAGTTATAATGGATGCGAACGTTCGAAATCAAAAGTGCTAATTTTAAAGGCTAATATGCATGTTATTGTCATAAAAAGTGTTTGGGGACCCGGGTCCTGCCCCAGGGGACATGTATCAATGCAAAATTTTTTTTAAAAAACGTCCGTTTTTTCAAGAGCAGTGATTTTAATAATGCTTAAATTGAAACAATAAAAGTGTAATATTCCTTTAAATTTCGTACCTGGGGGGTGTCTATAGTATGCCTGTAAAGGGGCGCATGTTTCCCGTGTTTAGAACTGTCTCTGCAAAAAGTGTCATTTTTGTAAGTAAAAAAGCTATTTAAAATCACTCGCGGCTAATTTGAATTGACGGCTCCCGTAATACAGAGAACAGTCATTCATTGAAACTGAAAGTCATTCATAAAAAAAAAGTCATTGATAAAAAATAAAAAAAATGAAAAAAAAAAAGCGTAGGGGTCCCCCCAAATTCAATAACCAGGCCCTTCAGGTCTGGGATGGATATTAAGGGGAACCCCAGCCAAAAAAAAAATGGCATAGGGTCCCCCTCAAAATCCATACCAGACCCTTGAGGTCTGGGATGGATTTTAAGGGGAACCCTAGCCAAAAAAAATGGCGTGGGGTCCCCCTCAAAATCCATACCAGACCCTTATCCGAGCACGCAACCTGGCAGGCCGCAGGAAAAGAGGGGGGGACGAGAGCGCCCCCCCCCCTCCCGCCTGAACCGTACCAGGCCACATGCCCTCAACATTGGGAGGATGCTTTGGGGTCCCCCCCAAAGCACCTTGTCCCCATGTTGATGAGGACAAGGGCCTCTTCCCCACAACCCTGGCCATTGGTTGTGGGGGTCTGCGGGCGGGGGGCTTATCGGAATCTGGAATCCCCCTTTAACAAGGGGACCCCCAGATCCCGCCCCCCCCCCCCCCCCTGTGTGAAATGGTAAGGGGGTACAAAAGTACCCCTACCATTTCACCAAAAAAGTGTCAAAAATGTTAAAAATGACAGGAGACGGTCTTTGACAATTCCTTTATTAAAATCTTCTTTCTTCTTTCCTTCCTTCGGTTTCTTCATCTTCTCCTTCCGTCATCTTCTTCCATCTTCTTCCATCTTCTTCTTCCTCCGATCCGCTTCTTCTTGCGCTGGTCTTCTCGTCCTTCTCGTCCGGCATCTTCTTCCGTCAGCGTCGGCGTCGGTGTCTCTTCTTGGGCCGCTCCGCGCAATGGGAGGCTCCCGCTGTGTGAAGCTCCGCTCTGTCTGACAGGTCTTTTATAACGGAGGGCACCTGGTGACCCCGCCCCCCCTCTGACGTCATGGGGAAAGCCATAGGGAATTCCCCATGACGTCCCCGTGCGTCAGAGGGGGCGGGGTCACCAGGTGCCCTCCATTATAAAAGACCTGTCAGACGGAGCGGAGCCTCACACAGCGGGAGCCTCCCATTGCGCGGAGCGGCCCAAGAAGAGACACCGACGCCGACGGAAGAAGATGCCGGAGGAGAAGGACGAGAAGACCAGCGCAAGAAGAAGCGGATCGGAGGAAGAAGAAGATGGAAGAAGATGGAAGAAGAAGATGACGTAAGGAGAAGATGAAGAAACCGAAGGATGAAGAAAGAAGAAAGAAGATTTTAATAAAGGAATTGTCAAAGACCGTCTCCTGTCATTTTTAACATTTTTGACACTTTTTTGGTGAAATGGTAGGGGTACTTTTGTACCCCCTTACCATTTCACACAGGGGGGGGGGCGGGATCTGGGGGTCCCCTTGTTAAAGGGGGCTTCCAGATTCCGATGAGCCCCCCGCCCGTAGACCCCCACAACCAATGGCCAGGGTTGTGGGGAAGAGGCCCTTGTCCTCATCAACATGGGGACAAGGTGCTTTAGGGGTCTTAGACCCCCAAAGCATCCTCCCAATGTTGAGGGCATGTGGCCTGGTACGGTTCAGGCGGGAGGGGGGGCCGCTCTCGTCCCCCCCTCTTTTCCTGCGGCCTGCCAGGTTGCGTGCTCGGATAAGGGTCTGGTATGGATTTTGAGGGGGACCCCACGCCATTTTTTTTGGCTAGGGTTCCCCTTAAAATCCAACCCAGACCTCAAGGGTCTGGTATGGATTTTAAGGGGGACCCTACGCCATTTTTTTTTTTTTTTTTGGCTGGGGTTCCCCTTAATATCCATCCCAGACCTGAAGGGCCTGGTTATTGAATTTGGGGGGACCCCCACGCTTTTTTTTTTTTTTTTTTATTAATGAATGACAGTTCTCTGTGTTACAGGAGCCATCAATTCATTAGCCGCGAGTGCTTTTAAATAGCTTTTTTCCTGCAAAAATGACACTTTTTTGCAGGGAAAGTTCTAAGCACAGGAAACCTGCCCCCCTTCACAGGCCACCTATAGACACCCCCCAGATGTGATACTGCAATGCTGTTTTAACAGCACGCACACACAAATCCCCAGAAATAGAGCATATCTTGTCAGCAGTCAGCAACACACTGACACGCTGACACTGTGACTGAAACATAATATGCGAGGCCGCCGCCGCGGCAGCCTCTTATACCGTGGGGCGTGTACTAAAGCCCCTGAGCTATAATTGGCTACAGGCATCCTGCCTGTAGCCAATTATGGCTCTCCTCGCTGCCGGCGCTGTGATTGGCCAAGCATGCGGGGTCACAGTGCATGCTTGGCCAATCATCAGCCAGCATTGCACTGCGACTAGCGCAATGCATTGCGGGCCGAATTTGATGCGAGCGCCCCCAATAGTTCTGGGCTCGCCGAACGAGCAAACGCCCAGTGCTCGATTCGAACATGGGTTGGAATCGAACACCGGGCCCATCCCTATTGTTTACACACACAGATCCCGTTTCTCGCTCTGTCACGAGCGATCGTGGGTGCCCCCTAGTGCTCAAAAGGCAAAGTGACGTAAGGTAACGTAGTTTCGCCCAGGGGAGTACAACTGCTGGTCGGGAAGGGGTTAAATACATGAGTGGTCCATACAGTGAATTTGGTATAGAGGTATTCGCTTCCAGAGGACAAAGGGGCACTCCTTACATCTGGAGGAAAAGAGATTTAACTTCACACATGGAAAGACTTCCTCACCAGTAAGGGCTGTGAAAATGTGGAATAAATTTCCTCCAGAACTGGTTCTGGCAAGCTCAGTAGATTGTTTTAAAAAAAAACTGGATGAATTCCTAAATGCACAAAATATATTTGTATACTAGTTTTAGAGGTAATAACGCCAGTGCTAGCTGATGCAGGGAGT
The DNA here is from genome assembly GCA_028564925.1 of Lithobates sylvaticus. Taxonomy (NCBI): domain Eukaryota; kingdom Metazoa; phylum Chordata; class Amphibia; order Anura; family Ranidae; genus Lithobates; species Lithobates sylvaticus. The sequence continues at coordinate 101,272,493 of CM053038.1, forward strand.
ATTCCATTGCCTCCTGGGGGATCAGGAAAGAATTTCTTTCCCCATATGGGAGTGAATTGAATCATGCTTCATTTTTATTTTTTTTGTATTCCTCTGGATCAACTATGGATATAGAATTGTGTATATGGAGGTTTTATATGCGTGTGTGTATGTGTGTGTGTTTTTTTTTATTGTTTGAACTAGTTGGACTAGTGTCTTTTTTCAACCTGACTATCTATGTAACTATTATAAATATATATACGCTGCGCTAAAAGGTATGTATAAGAAGTGCACAGTAAATAATTGATCTCAAGTTAAATAAATAATGAACCAGTGAATTATAAATGTTAATACACATATATGTATATAGTTAAAGTACCTAGTGCATAACTGTGTATTAAAGGCCAAAAAATAAAAATATATATTAACCACTTTCAGACCGGACCAATTTGCAGCCAAAGGACCAGGCCCCTTTTTGCGATTCGGCACTGCGTCACTTTAACTGACAGTTGCGCGGTCGTGCGACGTGGCTCCCAAACAAAATTGACGTCCTTTTTTTTCCACAAATAGAGCTTTCTTTTGGTGGTATTTGATCGCCCCTGCGGTTTTTATTTTTTGCCATATAAACAAAAAAGAGCGACAATTTTTTTGCTATAATAAATATCCCCCAAAAATATATGAAAAAACGTTTTTTTTCCTCAGTTTAGGCCGATACGTATTCTTCTACATATTTTTGGTAAAAAAATCGCAATAAGCGATTATTGATTGGTTTGCGCAGAAGTTATAGCGTTTACAAGATAGGGGATAGTTTTATAGCATTTTTATTAATAATTATTTTTTTATTAGTAATGGCGGCGATCAGCGATTTTTATTGTGACTGCGACATTATTGCGGACACATCGGACATTTTTGACACATTTTTGGGACCATTGTCATTTATACAGCAATCAATGCTATTTAAATGCATTGATTCCTGTGTAAATGACACTGGCAGTGAAGGGGTTAACCACTAGGTGGCAGTGTAGGGGTTAAGTGTGCTTAGAGGTGTGTTTCTTACTGTGGGGGGGGGGGGGGTGGCTGTCAGCTAGTGAATGCTGATCTCTGCTCCAATCACAGGGAGCAGAGATCGGCGTCCCTAGTTCCGCATCTCTCCGTTCAGCCTTCCCGTGAGACGATCGCGGGTGTCCCCGCGGTGATGGAGTCCGCGGGACCCGCGACCGGCCTCACGGGGGTCCCGACCGGCGCGCGCCCGATGGCACGGCAGCATCTTAAAGGGGACGTACCTGTACGCCCTTATGCCTGTCCGTGCCATTCTGACGACGTACATCGTTGTGCAAGCGGTTAAAAGAGCAGCAATATATCAAAGTCCTTCTGTGCTTTCATATAGTGTCCAAATAAGTCAATAATGACTGTGCTGGAAAACGATGCTGTAAGTGATTTAAATCATATAACAAAGTGCTCATGAGCATGTAAGTAGCGACCAATTGCATCACTAATCCAGTATTGATAAAGGTCTGTGTAATCCAAAAGCAATAAATGCTCACCTTGGAGCGTGCGACTTTGCGATTAAGCTAAGTCAAAACACATATGTGAACCGCCTCTGGGCTCTGCAATGGCATTGGGCTCCTGGATTCCTCAGCATACACCAACCGGGATATGGAACAGGAAAAAACTTGATTGTGCAAGTACAGTTTAAACCGTTTATTAAATAAGATCCCCTTCAGGGGTACTCACACAGATTAGGTGCATCATTCCACCGCTCTATAGTAAGCCTATACTGGTGTATACCAATGGTGGTATCAGGAGGATGCAGGCATCCTCCTTAGTGCACAAGATGCCTGCCCTGCCGTCCTGACCCCTCCCCAACGCGTATTGATGCAGGAATTGCGCATCTACTTCAGGGCGAAATAGTGTTATTTTTATTTTATTTTTATTTTTTATTATTAACTATGTAACTATGTAATGTCTTCAGCTGAAATGAATTATGGCATTGGGAATAAAGAGTTGAAGGCATCCCCTGGAAGAGGCTAATCATCCTGTAACTGTTCTCACTGATCATAAAAATGTGGAATTCATTCACTCTGCCAAGAGACAAGCACGTTCATCTTTCTTCTTTTCCAGGTTCAATTTTATTATCTCATATTGACCTGGGTCAAGAAAGGGTAAGGCTGATGCCTTATCAAGGATGTTGTCTGAGCCTCTCCAGGAAGGCAACTCTGAATCTATAATCCTACCTTAAAAGAACTTCCGAAGGGCCATAACTTCCAAAACATTCTTGAGTCTTCTCAAAGAGGGGTAAAAGAATAACCCAATTCTCAATCATCCTCCTAAGAATTTGACTCAAGCACATCGTCTTTATGTACCTGAATCGGGTTGGGTAAAAGCCCTTAGATTGGTTCATGAAAGAGCATTGCAGTGACTGGGCAAGCTGCTGGAGGGGAGGATTCTTCTCTCTCTTTCCTCCAGCAGCCGTCTGATGTCAGCAGAATACATTGAGCTGGGGCGACACCACAAACTCCTTCCCAGAGCTGGAAGAAAGAAGATGTGAAGGGCAGGACTCATTGGTGAGAGTAGTGTTTGAGGCAGTGGCGGCTGGTGGTAAATTGTTTGGAGGGGGCGCCGTGCGTCTCCTTCCTCCTCCTCCTAAGCCAACTGGAACGCTTCTCCTTTCGGCAAATCGAAAAATGTGTCTCAGACCCACTTCCTGATTGTCCGGAAGGAAAATCAGTGTGACAATAGTGAAAAATCAATCGATATTGTCACACGACTGGGTGGGCACTGAGCCCCAAGGCCACCCTTTTTTGAAGCCTATCAGAGCCTCTGGCCCTAGTCATGTGCTTAAAAAAAAATAAAAAATTACACAGAGCAGGTAAGTTTAACCTGTTTATTATTTAGAAAAAAAAAACAAAAAACAAGACTTTAATATCACTTTATGGTTAGCTGTGTGTAGTAAAGGATATGCAATAGAACAGTTGTATTTTATTCAAATGAGTATACTGAGGTTTGTACTGTCTGATACATACTCTCTCTTGTGACACAGTCATTAAAGCATATGGCCCTTTAAGCCCTTCCCACTGTTGATGCAATCTGGCCACACCCACAGTTTTGGCATGGCACTGCTATATTGCCACATACTATTATTCTTAGGGGGGAGGGTGCAAAAAAAATGTCCAGCCCTGGCTGCCAGATGTGCTATCTACACCACTGCTCCCTGCCATAGTCCCTCTGAAAAGTGGTCCACCAAGGTGGTATAGCAGTGGCTGACAGACATTCAGGAGGTGGTACTGCACTCCACTCCCTGCAATAATACCCACCACCATATAGTCCTCACTCCTCTCCCTGCACATACTACCCACCATTATACACTTTGCACTCCTCTCCTGCACTTACTATCCATCGCCATACACTCCGCACACCCCTCTTGCACATACTACCAGGGGCGGACTGACAACTCATGGGGCCCCCGGCAATAGGAGATTATAGGGGCCCCCAGGCAATCAGAGATTTTAGGGCCACACAGTATACACACATACAGTATACAATCACACAGTATACACATACTGTACATGTACACACAGTATACACAGACATGTTTCTATTGGCTGAGAAGGTACTGGAGAGGTGGGGCAGCTATAATCTCAGGATTTTTAGACCAAAAGGATGTCGGTAAGGGTCATTTCAGAAACAGATATAAAAAAAAACACAGATTTTTACATACTGTTCCTGGTTTTACTTAGGCTGGCAACTCTGATGGGGCCCCCTAGTGGCCCGGGGCCCTCAGGCAGTGCCCGAGTGGTCGAATCCAGTCCACCCCTGCATACTACCCACCACCATACAGTGCGCATTTCTCTCCCTGCATATAGTACCAACCAACATGCACTCCGCTTTCCTCTCCTGTACATACTAAGCATCGCCGTACACTCCACATTCCTCTCCTGCACATACTACCCACTGTCATACAATCCGCACTCCTCTCCCTGCACATACTATCCACCGCCATACACTCCGCACTTCTCTCTTGCACATACTACCCATCGCTGTGCAATCCGCACTGTACATTATCTATTTAACATTACCACATTTTTCACTAGGTAAGTCATCTCAGACTCTATTTAACCACACCCCTTTTAAGCCACGTCCAATATTTAGTGCAATTTAAACCACACCCACTTTTTGCTGTGGCCTGCTTTGCGTGCCAAATTGCTATTTTTCACGATGCTTATGGCCCACTTTTTATCTTGCACACGGGCCCACTAATTTCATGATTCGCCCCTGTTGGGTGGACTAACTTCTTACAGCAGAATTTGCTTATAACAACTCTAAACATAGCACCACTGCAAAGTCCTTTTTTCTTAACCACCGGGTATCAGTCAGTTTTTTTTTTTCTAATCCGAACTCAATTCCTGCTGTTACCAACAGATTAAATACATTGCAGGAAATTCAGGCGAAATTGATCAAGACTTTGAAGGAGGCTCAGGAATGTTACAAAAATGCTGCTGACAGACATTTCAGCTCACTTCCTACCTTTCATGTGGGTGATAAAGTATGGATACCAACCAATTCTAAGGTATACTTTCCATCTGGTTCAATAGGAAGAATATGGGCCAGAAGAAAATTCTTGGGAACCTTAAGAGAATGTTTATGCCCCTAGATTAACGAGAGAATAACACCAGAGGCTTCACCCCAAACCTGGCCCCAAGACATCCAAGGGATGTCCTTGAAAGAGGGGAGTACTGTCAGAACTGGGATGTGAACCTACCACCTCTGCTGCATCCAGCAGTAACTCTCCTTATTGAGCCACCTGAGATGCTGGACATCATCCTGTCTGAACCCCTGGATAAAATCTTGCCTATTATCTTGGTTTTGGTGAACCATGAACTCCTTGCTCCTCCAATGAGCTTCCTATTTAAACCATGCCTTCGCACTTCCTGTTTCTCAAATTATTGTGCTCTCTCTAGCAGATATCCTGCTCCTTTGCATACCTGCAGCTATTCTTATGTCCACTACCACTCGTTACCAACCCTTGGCTTGTTCCTCGACTACACTTTTGCTTGATCCTGAACTGCAACCACTTGATACCGACCTTTGGTTTGTTTACTGACTACACTTCTGCTTGATCCCTACCCGCTACATCTGCTCCTGGACCCCCGGCTTACTCACTTCCTGTTGGGTCAATCCTGAGGATTTAGTGAGGAGTTAGTGCTTAGATTCAGCATCTCAGGTGAGCCTGTGTCATGTGCCAGGGTGACCTGCTCATGTACTTATCCAGCTGGTCAGTGGGAGCCTCATCTACTATAGCTACTGGTCTTCCAGTCTGACCCCCGACCATGACAATAGCTTTCCTTTAAATATGCTCTGTTTGATATACTGTGTGGGTGGGAATCACACATGTATAGTTTGTCTTTGAATGTAACACTGTTTAAGCATTATTTCTGTTGCTGAGGTCCTTGTGGACCAGTCTTCCTGTCTTAAAAAAAAAAAAAAAAAAAAAAAAAAATATGCTCTGTTATAATGTTCATCTATAAAATATCTTTTACATAAACCGATTTGTAATTTGCTTAGTGGCCCTTTAAAATTGTAAGGACAGAGGAAACCCCTTTAAGTAGTAAATACCTCCAAACTGTCTGCAATGACTTATTAGGCATCCCGATATAGAACATGCAGAAATGTGCTCAATCCATTCACAAGTAAAATAACATTCAGAGCTTCACATTGAGCCAGCAGAAAATCAATAGCAAGGTATTGCAGGACATTTCCTTCCTTATTTTGAGCATTATTGCTGCAGTGTGATCTGTCTTGGCTGCTTATATAAGGGACAAAGCTTGTGATTCCATTAATAAAATTGAATTGGCTCAAGAAGTCTGCTTGGGACCATTGACTGCAGTGCAGGCTCTGTGCTGCATAAGCTTTGATCTACGTGCAATATTATTTGGCATCTGAGAACATTTTGATCAAAACAGTTGAACAACTGTGTCAGTATGATGTCATTTCTTGCTCGCTCAATGGCTTTCATTTGGAATGCTGCTGGTCAGTTTGTAATGTTGTAAATAGATGTTCATTATCAATATACATAGAACAGTAACTATACAGTCACATCACACTGCATCTTGGTTAACTAAAAAACAAGGCTTAGATTTTTAAGTTGTGGATGTCCAGCAGTTCCCTGAATCTATAGACAGGGTTTTATTGAACTTTTTCTGTAGTCAGGATCGGAGTCTCAGGTGAGGTGTATCACAAGACACAGGGTATGCACTGGAAAAGGCTTCACTACTTTTAATTAATGCCTTGGTCAGTATGTGGGCGGAGCCTACTCACCCTGCATGTGGGGGTACCTTTTGCACGTAGCACGCTTATCAATGCCCAGGACCAGGTGCAGGCTGCAGTCATGTGATAAGTCTAACATTAAGGCAGTTTCCTTAAGAGAAACTTAGAGATCAGCCATCATACTGTGTGCAGTAAAAGTACAGAATAAATCTGAAAAGTGTTGTCCCATGTCACTACAAACTGTAACTTGTTGTATGTTACATTAGGAGGCATTTTAATTTAGTGTTTAACTGTTTAACTACTTGCCGACCAGCCGCCGTGTATTTACTGTGGCAATGTGGCGCTATTGCATGAAACATTGTACCTGTACGTACCTGTATGTCGTTTCGTTCAATAGCCACTAGATGGTGTGATCGTGCTGCTGGAGGTGCGATCGTGCCATGATTTGCTAGCGGGTATGTCAATCAATGGGTCCAGATGTCCGCCGGCCACCCGCGATCATCCCCGGGGGAGGCAGGACGGTGATCTGCCTATGTAAACAAGGCAGACCCCCCCAGGGACACGCTTAACCCTTTGATCGCCCATGATGTTTGCTGTGTTCTCCCCCACAATTTGACTTCTCGCAAACTGCAAAAGGGAATTCTTATGGCTTTCTTTGAAAATCACTTTCTTCTTGCCACTCTTCAATAAAGGCCAGATTTGTGGAGTGCACAACTAAATGTTGTCCTGTGGGCAGATACTCCTGCCTGAGCAGTGAATCTCTGCATCTCCTCAAGAGTTACCATGGGCCTCTTGGCAGCTTCTCTGATTAATACTCTCCTTGCCCGGCCTGTTAGTTTAGGTGGACGGCTATTTCTTGGTTTGCAGTTGTGCCATACTCTTTCCATTTTCGGATGATGGATTGAACAGTGCTCTGTGAGATGTTACATAGTAGGTGAGGTTGAAAAAAGACAAACGTTTATCATGTCCAACCTATGTTTGTGATTATATGTCAGTATTACATTGTATATCCCTGTATGTTGTGGTCATTCAGGTGCTTATCTAATATTATTTTGAAACTATCAATGCTCCCCGCTGATACCACCACCTGTGGAAGGGAATTCTACATCCTTGCCGCTCTTACAGTAAAGAACCCTCTACATAGTTTAAGGTTAAACCTCTTTTCTTCTACTTTTAATGAGTGGCCACAGGTCTTGTTAAACTCCCTTTCCTGAAAAAGTTGTATCCCTATTGTGGGGTCACCAGTACGGTATTTGTAAATTGAAATCATATCCCTCTCAAGCGTCTCTTCTCTAGAGAGAATAAGTTCAGTGCTCGCAAACCTTTCTTCATAACTAATATCCTCCAGACCCTTTATTAGCTTTGTTGCCCTTCTCTGTACTCGCTCCATTTCCAGTACATCCCTCCTGAGGACTGGTGCCCAGAACTGCACAGCATACTCTAGGTGGCCAGACCAGAGACTTGTAGAGTGGGAGAATTAAAGGTTTTATCTCTGGAGTTGATCCCCTTTTAATGCATGCCAATATTCTGTTTGCTTTGTTAGCAGCAGCTTGGCATTGCATGCCATTGCTGAGCCTATCATCTACTAGGACCCCCAGGTCCCTTTCCATCCTAGATTCCCCCAGAGGTTCTCCCCCTAGTGAGTAGATTACATTTATATTTTTGCCACCCAAATGCATTATTTTATATTTTTCTACATTAAACCTCATTTGCCATGTAGTTGCCCATCCTATTAATTTGTTCAGATCTTTTTGCAAGGTTTCCACATTCTGCGTAGAAGTTATTGCCCTGCTTAGCTTAGTATCGTCCGCAAATACAGAAATTGAACTGTTGCCCCATCCTCCAGGTCATTTATGAACAAATTAAATAGGATTGGTCCCAGCACAGAACCCTGTGGGACCCCACTACCCACCCCTGACCGTTCCGAGTATTCCCCATTTATCGCTACCCTCTTAACCCGCCCTTGTAGCCAGTTTTCAATCCATGTACTCACCCTATGGGCCATGCCAACAGACCTTATTTTGTACAGTAAACGTTTATGGGGAACTGTGTCAAATGCTTTTGCAAAATTCAGATGTTCAAAGCTAGGGATATTTTTTTTATAACCTAACCCTGATTTAAACTTCTCCAACTTCTTGTTCTTGTTCAACTTGTTCTTTGGCCTTCATGATGCTGTTTGTTCACTAAGGTTCTCTAACAAACCTCTAAGGGCTTCACAGAACAGCTGTATTTATACTGAGTTGAAATTACTCACACTTTATTTACCAATTAGATGACTTCTGAAGGCAGTTGGTTCCACTAGATTTTAATTAGGGGTATCAGAGTAAAAGGGGCTGAATACCAATTCACGCCACACTTTTCACATATTTATTTAAAAAAAAAATTGAAAACCATTTATCATTTTCCTTCCACTTCAATTACGTGACACTTTGTGTTGGTCTGTCACAAAAAATCCCAATAAAATACATTTATGTTTTTGGTTGTAACATGACAAAATGTGGAAAATGTCAAGGGGTATGAATACAGGCACTGTACAGCTGTCACATGACCCAGCTCTTTCCCAGCCTGTCTGCAGGGAAACATAAGCAGGAGGAGCTTGTAGTCCTCTGCTGCTGGTCATGTTTAAAATAAAAAAAACACCTTTTGGAATACAGAGTAAATATAAAGAAATAATATCAATACAGGCAGTGCCCGAGTTACGAACACAATAGGGACTATAGGTTTATTCGCAAGTCGAAGTTGTTCGTAAGTTGCAACACTGCATTTGTAAGTGTAACTTCCGGTCGGAACACTGTGTTCATAAGTGTAACTGCCGCCTGTGTGATGTTCCGGGTGCTTGTTATGTTATCTGGGGAGTAGTACGGCAGTGTGGGATGTGTTCGGAAGTGCTCGAACGTGCTCGAAAGGTATCCAGTACCTGCGTGGAGCACAAGTGGCTGGCATTTGAGGCCGTTCGTAAGTAGGAGTCCTTCGTAACTCGGGTGTTCATAACTCGGGGACTGCCTGTAAACTGTTGGGAGAAAATGCTACATGAACAGAAGGTGGAGATCAGAGGGATCAACCACTTTTTTGCAGAATAAAGAAAACAAATCTCATAGAGTGAGTATGAACAGCATGTAATATAGCATTTATTGACAGTTATTTTATGATGTGGGTTTAGTGACACTTTAACCGCCACCCACCTGGCGAATGTACATAAACAGCCAGATGGGAGCTTTCCCGTTCTGAGTGAACATGTCCTCCGGACACAGCCCATCACAGATCGTGACATGGGCGCATGTCCCACCAAAAAATAAATAAAAAATGTAAAGTGTCCTTGCACCCCGGTGCTCGCATGCAACATCGAACGCACACATTGGTCCTGTACGCATACGTAAACGGCGTGTGGTATCGCTGTGAATGTCAGAAGAGCAATAATTGTAGCACCAGACTTCCTGTGTAACTCTAAATTGGTAACCAATAAAGGCTTATAAAGCATCGCCTATGGAGATTTTTAAATACCAAAGTTTGGCGCCTTTGCAATTTTAAAGCATGGCATGTTTGGTATTTATTTACGCCAAAATTTGGGGTATTATATTGTCTTTGAGTGCATTTAAATTCAACTTAAAACAACTCTTACTAAATACCTTGAATGGTCTACTTGCCAAAAAGGAGTCATTTGGGGGGGTATTTGTACTGTCTTGGCATGTTAGGACCTCAAGTACATCAGGTATGATCAATTTTCAATGATTGGTACAATAGCTTGTAGACTCTATAACTTTCATACAGACTAAATAATATACATTTATATTTTGTAGGCCATGTGTGCATGAACACGGGCCAGTACCCCTGGGGGATGCTTGGGGTAAAGATAGACACTAATAGGGTATATGCATTTCAAAAAAAGTGTAAATTTATTGAAAAGGACGCATGTCAATGCATATGAAACACAGAGATGTTCAGTTTTTTACACAGTATAGGAAAGCATATACAGTTTTTTGAACAAGTCAACAGCATGAACATACAAAAATGTTGTGACAGAAAAAACTTGCTTGATACATATATAATCAGGGAAATGCCAACATGTTCCCGACTTTAGTCCTTTTTCAAGGCAGTTAGATATCCTTTTGTTCACATCTATAATGTGTGAAAATCAGAAATTAGTAGATATAATAAATGACAATAAATACAGTCTTTTTTAACATTGCCAAATAGGCCGGTGTAGTGCATAAGTTATAGGTATGGTACTCACATGTAATGCTAGTTTCACAAAATGCCACAGATGTAGACCCAAATCAATTGGTGTAGAAGATATGCATTGAAAAAATCTTTGTGCAAAATAAAAACAAGGTAGGTATTGCCATAAAAATGGACAGCTGGCTGCGACAGGTTCAGGCAGTTGCAAGGTCCTATACAAGAGGAGGGCTATAGGCCCATATCTTGTAACAAACTGGCCAAGCAGTATGTAACACTGTAATAGAATGAGAAGATAGTGGAGTGTAAGTAAGGAGGGCGAAGCAATATAGCTATAGTTTAAAGACACTAGCTTAGGAGTCTTGTTACCTGAGTATTAGGATGCCTAGTATAAGATGTCAGAAGACGCCAGGGAGTCAGCAGCATGTGTGAGCCTATTCTGGCGCTTGGTTTAAAAATGGTCAAGTAATTGCCGTCAGCTGGGTTGGAATGTTGCGCATTAGGAGCTGATTGGAGTAAGGCTGTGTGTGAGGGGAAAGCGCCATGACGCGCTGTATGTGATCCCCAAGGTCCTCTGACGAGGCGGCGCTGGGCGCGAGCCCGCCCATGAAGGGAGGGGTCGCGTACAGCATCGTGACGTCACCGACGCGGGTGTAGACTGCCGCTCGTCATGCTGCGCTCCAGATGGAACGCAAACAGGAAGGCAGGAGGATGGAAAATATCTGTCAGGAGCGGAAAGAGGCGCATGCGCACTAGAAAGTTAGCGCATGCGAACCAGGTCTTACCCGCGCCGGGCAACAAGCCTGAAACAAAGCAAGCCAATTGTAGTTAATGTATAATAGAGGGTATTATAAGTAGGCAAAGTGTGTATCGAAAGTGGCAAGGAAACGAGCAACCATGTGATCCACAGACAATGTGGCACAGCAATCTTGAGTACTGTGGCAACAGTGTGAGGGATGGGCTTAGTTGGTATTGTATCATACAAGGCATATACAGTGGGAGTGGCAATCGGTACCTCATAACAATATATGCACATTCAATTACAAGTATTCATACAGGGAATTGGTTATGTTGGATGCATGTATGTGGGAAATATAGGGTCAGAGGTCTAGTTCACAGACTCCAGATTGGAATCCCTCAAGGTATGGTTTAAAATTGAAGGCCTCATTAAGCCGGGAGGCAAGGTAGCATTTAAATGGAAAATCCATCTAAGTTCGCTTTGTAATAAAGCTTTGTTGTAGTCACCACCTCGATTGGGGGGTGGGATGTAGTCTAAAGCTTTAAATGAGATTTTGGGAATGGCGTCTTGATGGACAGTCATACAGTGTCGTCCCAGAGGCAAGTCAGGGTCCCGTTTATTGACACTGCAGATGTGGCCATATATACGCTTCCAAAAGGGTAATTTGGTCTTTCCCACATAGAAGCATCCACATTCACATTCAAGTAGGTACACTATGCCAATGGATCGACAATTCACATAGTGCTGGGGGAAGAACCGTTGACCATTTGGCAAAACATTGTGTATATTAGATTTGCAAAGATACTTGCAGTAACTACAGTTACCACATGGAAAAGTGCCTTTGAGTTGCTTGTGGGGCCTATTGCTAACTTTGTATTCACTAGTTGTAAGTTTATCTCGAAGGGATGGGGCGCGTCGATAAGTAATCAAAGGATATGGCGGGACAAAAGGTGACAGGGATTTGTCAGTGGCAATAATGTGCCAATGTTTGGAGAGTATTTGAGTGATTTGATTATATTGTTGACAATAATTCGTTATAATTCTAAGGGGGGGTTTTGTTGGTGTAGAAGTTTTGGTAGAAAGTAGGGTGGAACGTGGTTTGGATTTCGCTTTTTTATATGCGTCTTTGAGGACGCTGTTTTTATAACCCCGTGCTCGTAATCTGCTGCGTAAAATGGAGGCCTCGTGTTCAAAGGAGGTATCCGTCAAGCAGTTTCGTCGGGCACGGAGATATTGGACAAATGGAATAGAATTGAGTAGGGGCTGTGGGTGAAAGCTGGAGGCAGCCAGAATGATATTGCCAGCTGTTGGTTTTCGGAACAGGTGGCTCTGGAGGTGCCCATCTTTGTCTTTGGTAAGTGTTAGGTCAAGGAAAGAAATAGAACTAGTACTGTAAGTCATGGTGAATTTTAAATTTAAGGAATTGGAAGTATTTAGGAATAAAAGGAACATCTTATACTAGGCATCCTAATACTCAGGTAACAAGACTCCTAAGCTAGTGTCTCTAAACTATAGCTATATTGCTTCGCCCTCTTTACTTACACTCCACTATCTTCTCATTCTATTACAGTGTTACATACTGCTTGGCCAGTTTGTTACAAGATATGGGCCTATAGCCCTCCTCTTGTATAGGACCTTGCAACTGCCTGAACCTGTCGCAGCCAGCTGTCCATTTTTATGGCAATACCTACCTTGTTTTTATTTTGCACAAAGATTTTTTCAATGCATATCTTCTACACCAATTGATTTGGGTCTACATCTGTGGCATTTTGTGAAACTAGCATTACATGTGAGTACCATACCTATAACTTATGTACTACACAGGCCTATTTGGCAATGTTAAAAAAGACTGTATTTATTGTCATTTATTATATCTACTAATTTCTGATTTTCACACATTATAGATGTGAACAAAAGGATATCTAACTGCCTTGAAAAAGGACTAAAGCCCGAAACATGTTGGCATTTCCCTGATTATATATGTATCAAGCAAGTTTTTTCTGGCACAACATTTTTGTATGTTCATGCTGTTGACTTGTTCAAAAAACTGTATATGCTTTCCTATACTGTGTAAAAAACTGAACATCTCTGTGTTTCATATGCATTGACATGCATCCTTTTCAATAAATTTACACTTTTTTTGAAATGCATATACCCTATTAGTGTCTATCTTTACCCCAAGCATCCCCCAGGGGTACTGGCCCGTGTTCATGCTAGACATGTGCGATTCGTTTCGTACGAATTCGTAATTCGTACGAATTTTTCGAAATTCGTACGAATTTACGAATCTGTAGTACGAATTTTTTTTTTTACGAATTCCGTACGGAATACGAATTTTTTTTTACGAATCGTTAGTAAAGTTACGAATCGTTACGAATCGTTACGAATCGTTAACGCGGCTAATGAATTGTTGGTTCTCATAACACAGAGAACAATTCGAATCCAACTACAAATATCGAATTTCAATTTCAAGTTACGAATCGTTACGAATCGTTATGAATAGTTACGAATCGTTACGAATCGTTATGAATAGTTACGAATCGTTAGTAAATCCAACTACCAATATCGAATTTCAACTAATTTGAACGAAATTATTATAGCAGATATAACGAATGAATTCGAATGACAAAGTGTCATTTTTGCAGAAAAAAAAAAAGCGTAGGGGTCCCCCCAAATTCAATAACCAGGCCCTTCAGGTCTGGTATGGATATTAAGGGGGACCCCAGCCAAAAAAAAAAAAAAAAAAAATGGCGTGGGGTCCCCCCCAAATATCAATACCAGACCCTTCAGGTCTGGGATGGATTTTAAGGGGAACCCCGGCCAAAAAAAAAAAAAAAAAAATGGCGTGGGGTCCCCCTCAAAATCCATACCAGACCCTTTATCCGAGCACGCAACCTGGCAGGCCGCAGGAAAGGAGGGGGGGACGAGAGCGGCCCCCCCTCCCGCCTGAACCGTACCAGGCCACATGCCCTCAACATTGGGAGGGTGCTTTGGGGTCCCCCCCAAAGCACCTTGTCCCCATGTTGATGAGGACAAGGGGCCTCTTCCCCACAACCCTGGCCGGTGGTTGTGGGGGTCTGCGGGCGGGGGGCTTATCGGAATCTGGAAGCCCCCTTTAACAAGGGGACCCCCAGATCCCGGCCCCCCCCCTGTGTGAAATGGTAAGGGGGTACAAAAGTACCCCTACCATTTCACCAAAAAAGTGGCAAAAATGGTAAAAATGACAGGAGACGGTCTTTGACAATTCCTTTATTAAAATCTTCTTTCTTCTTTCTTCTGGTCTTCCTTTCTTCATCTTCTCCTTCCGTCATCTTCTTCCATCTTCTTCTTCCTTCGATTCGCTTCTTCTTCCTCCGGTCTTCTCGTCCTTCTCGTCCGGCGTCGTCCTTCTCGTCCGGCATCGTCGTCTCTTCTCGCAGGCCGCTCCTCGCAATGGGAGGCTCCCGCTCTGTGAGGCTCCGCTCCGGGTGACAGGTCTTTTATAACGAAGGCACCTGGTGACCCCGCCCCCTCTGACGCACGGGGACGTCATGTGGAATTCCCTATGGCTTTCCCCATGACGTCAGAGGGGGGGCGGGGTCACCGGGTGCCTTCGTTATACAAGACCTGTCACCCGGAGCGAAGCCTCACAGAGCGGGAGCCTCCCATTGCGAGGAGCGGCCTGCGAGAAGAGACGACGATGCCGGACGAGAAGGACGACGCCGGACGAGAAGGACGAGAAGACCGGAGGAAGAAGAAGCGAATCGAAGGAAGAAGAAGATGGAAGAAGATGCCGGAAGGAGAAGATGAAGAAAGGAAGACCAGAAGAAAGAAGAAAGAAGATTTTAATAAAGGAATTGTCAAAGACCGTCTCCTGTCATTTTTACAATTTTTGACGCTTTTTTGGTGAAATGGTAGGGGTACTTTTGTACCCCCTTACCATTTCACACAGGGGGGGGGGCCGGGATCTGGGGGTCCCCTTGTTAAAGGGGGCTTCCAGATTCCGATAAGCCCCCCGCCCGCAGACCCCCACAACCACCGGCCAGGGTTGTGGGGATGAGGCCCTTGTCCTCATCAACATGGGGACAAGGTGCTTTGGGGGGGACCCCAAAGCACCCTCCCAATGTTGAGGGCATGTGGCCTGGTACGGTTCAGGCGGGAGGGGGGGCCGCTCTCGTCCCCCCCTCCTTTCCTGCGGCCTGCCAGGTTGCGTGCTCGGATAAGGGTCTGGTATGGATTTTATGGGGGACCCCACGCCATTTTTTTTGGCTGGGGTCCCCCTTAATATCCATCCCAGACCTGAAGGGCCTGGTTATTGAATTTGGGGGGACCCCTACACATTTTTTTATCAATGACTTCAATGAATGACAGTTCTCTGTATTACGGATCCAACAATTCATTTGCCGGCAATAGCTGCGAGTGATTTTAAATAGTTTTTTTTTTCCTGCAAAAATGACACATTGTACAGAGACAGTTCTCTATATTAGATATACTGAATCTCGAATCATTCGAAGCATTCGTTATATCCGCTATTATAATTTCTTTCATATTAGTTGAAATTACATATTTGTTAGTTACAATACAACATTCGAATTGTTCTCTGTATTGCGGGAATCGGCAATTAGCCGCGAGTGATTTTAAATGTCTTTTTTTCCTGCAAAAATGACACATTGTACAGAGAGAGTTCTAAACACGGGAAACCTGCGCCCTTCTATATACTATATACTCTATAGTATGTCTATGAAGGGGGTCACGTTTCCTGTGTTTAGAACTCTCTCTGTACAATGTGTCATTTTTGCAGGAAAAAAAGACATTTAAAATCACTCGCGGCTAATTGCCGATTCCCGCAATACAGAGAACAATTTGAATGTTGTATTGTAACTAACAAATATGTAATTTCAACTAATATGAAAGAAATTATAATAGCGGATATAACGAATGCTTCGAATGATTTGAGATTCAGTATATCTAATATAGAGAAATGTTCCTGCAGTGTCATTTTTGCAGGAAAAAAAAACTATTTAAAATCGAGTCGCAGCTATTGCCGGCAAATGAATTGTTGGATCCGTAATACAGAGAACTGTCATTCATTGAAGTCATTGATAAAAAAATGCGTAGGGGTCCCCCCAAATTCAATAACCAGGCCCTTCAGGTCTGGGATGGATATTAAGGGGGACCCCCAGCCAAAAAAAAAAAAAAAAATGGCGTAGGGTCCCCCTCAAAATCCATACCAGACCCTTGAGGTCTGGGATGGATTTTAAGGGGAACCCTAGCCAAAAAAAATGGCGTGGGGTCCCCCATAAAATCCATACCAGACCCTTATCCGAGCACGCAACCTGGCAGGCCGCAGGAAAGGAGGGGGGGACGAGAGCGGCCCCCCCTCCCGCCTGAACCGTACCAGGCCACATGCCCTCAACATTGGGAGGATGCTTTGGGGTCCCCCCCAAAGCACCTTGTCCCCATGTTGATGAGGACAAGGGCCTCATCCCCACAACCCTGGCCGGTGGTTGTGGGGGTCTGCGGGCGGGGGGCTTATCGGAATCTGGAAGCCCCCTTTAACAAGGGGACCCCCATATCCCGCCCCCCCCCCCTGTGTGAATTGGTAAGGGGGTACAAAAGTACCCCTACCATTTCACCAAAAAAGCGTCAAAAATTGTAAAAATGACAGGAGACGGTCTTTGACAATTCCTTTATTAAAATCTTCTTTCTTCTTTCTTCTGGTCTTCCTTTCTTCATCTTCTCCTTCCGGCATCTTCTTCCATCTTCTTCTTCCTTCGATTCGCTTCTTCTTCCTCCGGTCTTCTCGTCCTTCTCGTCCGGCGTCGTCCTTCTCGTCCGGCATCGTCGTCTGTTCTCGCAGGCCGCTCCTCGCAATGGGAGGCTCCCGCTCTGTGAGGCTTCGCTCCGGGTGACAGGTCTTGTATAACGAAGGCACCCGGTGACCCCGCCCCCTCTCTGACGTCATGGGGAAAGCCATAGGGAATTCCACATGACGTCCCCGTGCGTCAGAGGGGGCGGGGTCACCAGGTGCCTTCGTTATAAAAGACCTGTCACCCGATAAGCCCCCTGCCCGCAGACCCCCACAACCACCGGCCAGGGTTGTGGGGATGAGGCCCTTGTCCTCATCAACATGGGGACAAGGTGCTTTGGGGGGGACCCCAAAGCACCCTCCCAATGTTGAGGGCATGTGGCCTGGTACGGTTCAGGCGGGAGGGGGGGGCGCTCTCGTCCCCCCCTCCTTTCCTGCGGCCTGCCAGGTTGCGCGCTCGGATAAAGGGTCTGGTATGGATTTTGAGGGGGACCCCACGCATTTTTTTTTTTTTTTTTGGCCGGGGTTCCCCTTAAAATCCATCCCAGACCTGAAGGGTCTGGTATGGATATTTGGGGGGGACCCCACGCCATTTTTTTTATTTTTTTTTTGGCTGGGGTCCCCCTTAATATCCATACCAGACCTGAAGGGCCTGGTTATTGAATTTGGGGGGACCCCTACGCTTTTTTTTTTTCTGCAAAAATGACACTTTGTCATTCGAATTCATTCGTTATATCTGCTATAATAATTTCGTTCAAATTAGTTGAAATTCGATATTGGTAGTTGGATTTACTAACGATTCGTAACTATTCATAACGATTCGTAACGATTCGTAACTATTCATAACGATTCGTAACGATTCGTAACTTGAAATTGAAATTCGATATTTGTAGTTGGATTCGAATTGTTCTCTGTGTTATGAGAACCAACAATTCATTAGCCGCGTTAACGATTCGTAACGATTCGTAACGATTCGTAACTTTACTAACGATTCGTAAAAAAAATTACGATTCGTCCGAATTTCGTATTTCGTACGAATTCGAACGGAATTTCGTACACGAATTACGAATTACGAATTTTTTTATATACGAAACGGGACGAAACGAAACGAAACGAATTTTTTGGCAGTTCCCATGTCTAGTTCATGCACACATGGCCTACAAAATATAAACATATTCAATATTGGGATGCGATAGACCGCTTGTACCTCTACCAAACCCTGCCCAAATATTTTTTTCTTAAATAATATACACAGATTTTGGTTATTTTTACCAAATACAGTGGAACCTCGGATTACGAGCATAATCCGTTCCAGCAGTATGCTCGTAATCCAAAGTACTTGCATATCAAAGCGAGTTATCCCATTGAAGTCAATGGAAACGAAAATAATTTGTTCCGCATTGACTTCAATGGGATGCAATACCGCATGCGGCCATAGGAGCCTCGGAAATGTCCGAAAAGGCCCGAGCACACTTCAGCTGACCTCGGCAAATCTCGGAAAGACTCTCCGAGGTTTGCCGAGGTCAGCCGAACTATCCTCGGGCCTTTCCGTGCATTTCCGAACGCCAACAATCGGCGCTATGCGGCTCCGGCGCCCCCCCCCCCCTTAGGCCAAAAGTGGTACTGCACACCGCTTTTGGCCTGAATCCTGCTCGTTTGCGAGACAACACTTGCAAACCGAATTAGGATTTTTATAAATACAGTGCTCGTTTTGCGAAACGCTCGTTAACCGCGTTACTCGTAAACCGAGGTTCCACTGAAGCAGTATAAGTTTTGGTCAAAATTTATGAAGAAAAATTACTTATTTGCAAAAAATTTTTAACAGAAACTAAGAAAAACACTTTTTTTTTTTCAAAATGTTCGGTCGTTTTTCATTTATAGCGCAAAAAAAAATAAAAACCACCAAAATAAAACAGTTTGTGTGAAAAAAAATTCAAAGTACGACAGCGCTGAAAGTTGGCCTGGGCAGGAAGAGGCTGAAAGTGCCCAGTATTGAGGTGGTTAATGCAAACTGTGAATTCCTAACAAGAGTACTAATATATCTATCTTTTTTGTATAAGAGAAATTTGTATTCTTTACTTATAAAGTATCCAAATAATAGCAAATAGGCATATGTTACTTAACAATGATTCTTCCACTGAATACTGTTCTTAGCAGATGTTACTGTACATTGTTTAATGCTATATAAGTCAATGGTGATATTTATTTTGATTAGCACTCTTGTTTAAATAGGTCCCTAAAAACAATCAAAAAGTGATGTTCCTGTACTATATCAAACATACTCTTTGATATTATTTATGGAAACATTTCCAATAATTAAAGGAGCTGTCTACGTGCAAGTGAATTATATTACCATCCACGTGTATGCATCTGAGGTAATATAATACATTTTCTAAATTACTTCCATTGACATGCTTCTCTGGAATGACCGGCCCTCCATTTTCCTGGAAGAGCTGATGGATCAAATGAAAAATGTTGTAGGTCACAAAAATAGACAAATACAATCTGGCTAAAGTAATCAGACATAAACAATGGTACTCTTTTATGTCTTTATTGAAGACATGATTTCTACATCATAGTTTGGGGGAAAGGTTGGGGAAAGAATGACAAATTATCGAATTATGAAACCTTATAACTGATAGAATGTTGTTTAAAAGCAGTAATATCCAGTGGTGGCTGCTCATGCCGCCCCCTAATCCATGCGCCCCGGCCCCTAATCTACTTACAGGGAGCCGGACGCATGGATTCGAATGGGGTTTGTTTTTTCGAAGCACATGATTATAGCCTGATGTGTGTTCAGAGATGGTATTCTGCAGGGCGGATCCTAGGGTTACAGGCGCCTGGGTGCAGAAATATTTCTGGCGCCCCCCCCATGGGCGTAGTCATCTTACTAACTCCTCCCCTTTACTAATGTTTCTATGGCAACAACTCCACCTCTCCATCTGTAAGCCCCACCACTTTGTTTTATGGCACAGTGGCAGCGTTTGATGGGCACAGTGGCAGCGTTTGATGGGCACAGTGGCAGCTTTTGATGGGCACAGTGGCTGCGTTTGATGGGCACAGTGGCACTGCGTTTGATGGGCAAAGTGTCAGCGTTTGATGGGCACAGTGGCAGCGTTTGATGGGCACAGTGGTTGCGTTTGACAGGAACAGTGGCTGCGTTTGACGGGCACAGTGGCTGCGTTTGATGGGCACAGTGGCTGTGTTTGATGGGCACAGTGGCTGCGTTTGATGGGCACAGTGGCAGCGTTTGATGGGCACAGTGGCTGCGTTTGACAGGAACAGTGGCTGCGTTTGATGGGCACAGTGGCTGCGTTTGATGGGCACAGTGGCTGCGTTTGATGGGCACAGTGGCAGCGTTTGATGGGCACAGTGGCTGCTTTTAGGCGGGGCACAGTGGCTGCATTTGATGGGCACAGTGGCTGCGTTTGAAGGCTCAGTGGCAGCAGTTGATGTGCACAGTGGCTGTGTTTGATGGGAACAGTGGCAGCTTTTAATGGGCACAGTGGCTGCGTTTGATGGGCACAGTGGCTGCTTTTAGGCAGGGTACAATGGCAGCGTTTGATGGGCACAGTGGCTGCGATTGATGGCACAGTGGCAGCTTTTAATAGACACAGTGGCTGTTTGATGGGTACAGTGGCTGCGTTTGATGGGCACAGTGGCTGCGTTTTATGGCACAGTGGCTGCGTTTGATGGGCATAGTGGCTGCATTTGATCGGCACAGTGGCTGTGTTTGATGGCACAGTGGCTGCGTTTGATGGGCACATTGGCTGCGTTTGATGGGCACACTGGCAGCTTTTTATGGGCACAGTGGCTGTGTTTGATGGGCACAGTGGCTGCGTTTGATGGGCACAGTGGGCTTTTGATGGGCACAGTGGCAGCTTTTGATGGGCACAGTGGCACTGTGCTTGATGGGCACAGTGGCAGCATTTGGGCACAGTAGCTGCTTTTAATGGGCACAGTGGCTGCGTTTGATGGGCACAGTGGCTGCGTTTGATGGGCACAGTGGCTGTGTTTGAAGGGCACAGTGGCAGCGTTTGATAGGCACAGTGGCTGCATTTGATGGGCACAGTGGCTGCGTTTGATGGCAGAGTGGCTGCGTTTGATGGCACAGTGGCTGCGTTTGATGGGCACAGTGGCTGCGTTTGGGCACAGTGGCTGCTTTTGATGGGCACAGTGGCTGTGTTTGATGGGCACAGTGGCAGCTTTTGATGGGCACAGTGGCTGTGTTTGATGGGCACAGTGGCTGCGTTTTATGGCACAGTGGCTGCGTTTTATGGCACAGTGGCTGCGTTTGATGGGCACAGTGGCTGTGCTTGATTGGCACAGTGGCAGCGTTTGATGGCACAGTGGCTGCGTTTGATGGGCACAGTGGCTGCGTTTGATGGGCACAGTGGCTGCGTTTGATGGGCACAGTGGCTGCGTTTGATGGGCACAGTGGCTGCGTTTGGTGGACACAGTGGCTGCGTTTGATGGGCACAGTGGCTGCGTTTGGTGGGCACAGTGGCTGCGTTTGGTGGGCACAGTGGCTGCGTTTGGTGGGCACAGTGGCTGTGTTTAGTGGGCACAGTGGCAGCGTTTGATGGGCACAGTGGCAGCGTTTGGGCACGGTGGCTGTGTTTGATGGGCAAAGTGGGCGTTTTGATGGGCATAGTGGCTGCTTTTAATGGGCACAACAACTTACTTCAAAGTTCCTTGACCGGTCTGGACGCTGGTGCAGTGCAGGGACAGGGAGTCACTCACTCACAGCAAGGCAGGTCGCCGCAGCTGAGCAGCTCTGCTCTCTCTTCTGGAGACAGAAGGAGTACTTCAGAGAAGGCAACATGACCGGCACGAGACACGCTCCGAGTCCGCTCCCTCTGAGCCACGCTGTCTGGCAGAGGTGGGCGGAGCTTGTTTACTAGCTGCGGAGGCAGCGCACAAAGAATGCTGGGGCGGCCGCGGCCTCTCTGACTGACGTCACTGGTTGCTAGCTAGACGCCGGCCGGGCGGCCAGCGATTCTAGCAAGTAAAAAGAGCAACCAGTGCAGTCAGCTGCGTTTTATGGCACAGTGGCTGCGTTTTATGGCACAGTGGCTGCGTTTGATGGGCACAGTGGCTGCGTTTGATGGGCACAGTGGCATCGTTTGATGGGCACAGTGGCTGCGTTTGATGGGCACAGTGGCTGCGTTTGATGGGCACAGAGGCTGCGTTTGATTGGCACAGTGGCAGCGTTTGATGGCACAGTGGCTGCGTTTGATGGGCACAGTGGCTGCGTTTGATGGGCACAGTGGCTGCGTTTGATGGGCACAGTGGCTGCGTTTGATGGGCACAGTGGCTGCGTTTGGTGGGCACAGTGGCTGCGTTTGATGGGCACAGTGGCTGCGTTTGGTGGGCACAGTGGCTGCGTTTGGTGGGCACAGTGGCTGCGTTTGGTGGGCACAGTGGCTGTGTTTAGTGGGCACAGTGGCAGCGTTTGATGGGCACAGTGGCAGCGTTTGGGCACGGTGGCTGTGTTTGATGGGCAAAGTGGGCGTTTTGATGGGCATAGTGGCTGCTTTTAATGGGCACAACAACTTACTTCAAAGTTCCTTGACCGGTCTGGACGCTGGTGCAGTGCAGGGACAGGGAGTCACTCACTCACAGCAAGGCAGGTCGCCGCAGCTGAGCAGCTCTGCTCTCTCTTCTGGAGACAGGAGGAGTACTTCAGAGAAGGCAACATGACCGGCACGAGACACGCTTCGAGTCCGCTCCCTCTGAGCCACGCTGTCTGGCAGAGGTGGGCGGAGCTTGTTTACTAGCTGCGGAGGCAGCGCACAAAGAATGCTGAGGCGGCCGCGGCACGCTCTGAATGCTGGGGCGGCCGCGGCCTCTCTGACTGACGTCACTGGTTGCTAGCTAGACGCCGGCCGGGCGGCCAGCGATTCTAGCAAGTAAAAAGAGCAACCAGTGCAGTCAGCTTCGGCGCCCCTCTTCTGGAGGCAAATTACAGCGCTGGGGTGCGGTGCACCCCGTGCACCCGCCCAGGATCGGGCCTGGTATTCTGCATACCTTGGTTGTAAAGAGTGGTTATTTGAGTTATTGTGGCCTTTCTACCATTTCTAACCAGCCTGCCTCTCCTTGACCTCTGACATTAACCGATTCCCGACCACCTCACGCAGATATACTGGGCACGTACAGGCAGATTAACATACCTGTACGTTGCCCTTTAAGAGGCGACTCGCAAACTCCCTCCCATCGGGAGCTCCGTGACCGTGATCGTGGGTCCCGCGGACTCGATGTCCGCGGGCATACCCGCGATCATCCCATGGTGAGGAAGAACCGGGAGGTGCTAATGTAAACAAGCATCTCCCCGTTCTGCCTAATGACACTGATCACACTCCCTGTGATCGGGAGCTATGATCAGTGATGTGTCAGACACAGCCCCCCCCCCCACAGTTAGAATTACTCCCAAGGACACACTTAACCCACCACCTAATGGTTAACCCCTTCACTGCCAGTGACATTTTTACAGTAATCAATGCAATTTTTTAGCATTGATCACTGTATTAATACCAATGGTCCCAAAAATGTGTCAAAATTGTCTGATGTGTCTGCCATAATGTCGCAGTCACGATAAAAATCGCTGATCGCCGCCATTACTAGTAAAAGAAAAATGATCAATAAAAATGCCATAAAACTATCTCCTATTTTGTAGACGCTATAACTTTTGCGCAAACCAATCAATAAACGCTTATTGTGATTTTTTTTACCAAAAATATGTAGAAGAATACATATCGGCATAAACTGAGGAAAAAATATTTTTTTTTATATTGTTTGGGGATATTTATTATAGCAAAAAGTAAAAAATAATGTGTTTTTTTCAAAATTGTCGCTATTTTTTTGTTTTTAGCGCAAAAAATAAATACCGCAGAGGTGATCAAATACCACCAAAAGAAAGCTCTATTTGTGGGGAAAAAAGGACGTCAATTTTGTTTGGGAGTTACGTTGCATGACTGCGCAATTGTCAGTTAAAGCGACGCAGTGCTGAATCGCAAAAAAATGCTCTGGTCAGGAAGGGGGTAAATTCTTCAGTGGCTGAAGTGGTTAACAAGGCTTTTTCATCCACACAACTGCCATGTGATTGGTAGATTAGCGATTTGCATTACCAAGTTTGTAGATGCTATAGCTTTCACACAAACCAATTAATATGAAAATAAAAGAGAGTTGGGACTTTAAATGAAGCAATTGAATAGTGGAGGTAAAAATCAATATGAATTGTTTTATTAATATCATGGACATAAGACCAATGAAAAAATATTTAAATTTATATACATAAAGCGGGCACAAGGCATAAACATGATAGATAAAAGAGTACATACATAACAGCACATGATCATAACGAATACACGGTAATTGATGTAGATATATACAGTAGCATGGCATACAAGAGCCGACAACAAATGCTCGATACTGGCATCTGTGCCCACATGAAATGTGTGCATCCACTGAATGGTGTAATAGCAACATCATCAAACATGATAGGTAGTAGATAAGTAACATTCCATGTGTGGTGTAGCTGTGGAATCAGGTAAATCTCAACGCGTTTCGTAGATATCTCCACTCATCAGGAGCAGATGCAACAGGGATTCATATGGAATATATGAATATGATAAACCACACTCTAAAATGGAAAGGGAGAATATCAAGAAGGATGAGTGTTTGTTATATAAAGGTGGTTAGCCAACCACACTTACTAACCGAGACAGCGAATGCAGCATTTGTGATAATTGGCACCAGATGAGCTGAGACATAGCTTTGTCACGGGAGCTGAGGTGTCAATAATCTCCATATGGCAAATAATGATGGTGTGTAACTCATCAAACGGGGATATCTGTGAAAAAAAATTGAATATGTGTATAATTAGAACAGTATTGGGTTATAAAAAAAATATATATAAGTAAATAATAGTGAGCCCAGTGTGTCTCCACAGAGAGTGATGACAAAAATAGTTCCAATAAATATTAATAAACCTGTATCTGAAGAGTGGTGGGCAGATACCTAAGTAATATGTGTATCATGGATAATAAAAGGAAAAGCTCCAAGCGAAGGGGGAAAAAAATAAATAAATAAATAAATAAAACTCACCCCAATGTCGCATCAGTGCAACAACAGCACATGTATGTAGCTAGTGTGCAAAAACCCCAGGAAGAGACTGGCCATGTGAACAGCTCACTCCAAATGAAGGATATTTATATATATAGGCCACCAACGCCACGTGCGTGAACAACATTTTTGAAGAAATTTTTTTTTATTGCCTATGTTTTATAACAGAAAGAAAAAAATATCTGTTTTGTGTTTTTTTTTTCAAAACGTTCGGTCTTTTATTGTTTATATAGCAACATTTTTTTTAAAACCCAGTGGTGATCAAATACCACCAAAAGAAAGCTCTATTTGCGGGGGAAAATTATAAAAATTTCATTTGGGTACAGTCAGGGGCAGACTGACCATTCGGCCACTCGGGCACTTCCCAGGGGCCCCGGGCCACTAGGGGGCCCCATCAGGGTTGCCAGCCTCAGTAAAACCAGGGACAGTATGTAAAAATCTGTGTTTTTTTTACATCTGTTTCTGAAATGTCCCTTACCGACATCCTTTTGGTCTAAAAATCCTGAGATTATAGCTGCCCCACCTCTCCAGTACCTTCTCAGCCAATAGAAACATGTCTGTGTATACTGTGTGTACATGTATGTGTATACTGTGTGATTGTATACTGTGTGTGTGTATACTGTGTGGCCCCATAATCTCTGATTGCCTGGGGGCCCCATAATCTCCTATTGCCCGGGGGCCCCATGAGTTGTCAGTCCGTCCCTGGGTACAGTGCTTCCACACTGAGGCACGTGAAACCTGCCCACAAAGCGACGGGAGCTTTTGCAGTGATTTTGAGCCGCTGTTGTGGAGCTTATCAAGCACTTTTGAGGCGTTGACACAAAAGAACCATTTTGAGGCGCTTTGCGTGGGCTTTTCCGGGGCTTCCCATTCATTCCAATGGAGAGGGGCATTTTTTGAGGTGCTTTTTTTAGCGCTTCAGACATGCTGCTTGCAGGAGTTTTTTTCACCGCCCCCCCAGCGCACCATCCCAGTGTGAAAGCATTCATTGATTTTAATGGAAATTGTTTTTTGTTAGCTTTTCAGGCACTTTTTTTTAGGAAAGCGCCTGAAAAGTGCCTCAGTGTGAAAGAGATCTTAAAGTAGCACAGTGCTGAATAGCAAAAAATGCCCCGGTCATGAAGGTGGTAAAACCTTCCAGAGGGCAAATGGTTCAACATTTTCACATCACACAAATCCCTAACTGACAGGAATCTGCAAAAAGCTCTCTCTATTTAGATTCTATACCTGCAGCTCCAGTTCAGTGTGAAGCAATTAACCATTTTTTCCGACCTCCCTGGCTCCACTTTCTCTCTTCAAACAGAATTATACAGCTACCATTATCAGCAGTCCACTAATGTGAAGACAAAACATAAACAAGCTGCACTGTAACATAATAGTCAGGATCTGGGGATTCTCAATTATTCCATGTAATACTGGAGGAAATAATTGTATAAGGCTGTGTACAGCACATCACACTTGGCACACACCTAAATGATGATCTCATCTGTTTGCTCAAATGTTTTACCTTCTGCACCTTGGACTATAACATTTAACCCTGGTTCACATCTGTGTGATTTTATGTACATTTTGGAATGCACAAAAACGCATGTGTCATAAAAATACATTGACTCCAGTGAGCCTGTTCACCTCTGTGTGCTGTGTTGGCAGAAATGAGCTATGTGCAATTTTCTGTGCATTTCCATGCATTGTGATGTTCAGTAGAATAACGAAGACATGTAAAATAAAAACAGTGTAAAATGCACTACAATGCATGGTAAAAATGCACTAAAGCCTCGTACACACGATCGGACTTTAAACAAACTTTTCCGTGGATTTCTGTGCAAAGGGTGTTGGCCGTGAACTTGTATTGCATACACACGGCATGACCTTTTCAGCCAACTTTTACCAAATTACGTGTTTTTTCTGCTCTTTACCGCCACCCTTTGGTCAACTTCTGTATTGTTGTCTGATCTTTTGCACTGGTTCTGAGCATGCATGTTTGTACTTTGGACTAAAATCCGATGGTTTTCTGTACACACGATCAGGCTTTGCTCCATCAGACTTTTGTTGCTGAAAATTCTGTTTGCAGTGCGAACTTTTGTCCGTTGAAAACCGAAAAAGTTTGTCCGATGGAGCCTATACACGGTCGGATGTTGCCTTAAAACAGCTAATTTGCATGTTTGTTGTCAAAAAGTCTGATTGTGTGTATGGGCCTTAAGAATGCACAAAAGCAGACATGGACAGATGTAATCCCATTCTTAACCACTTCCTGCCTGGCTGTCATTTTGCTATAGGCTGGTGGTTTAATTGTTCTGACTGGACATCATATGACATCCTTCAGAACAAGTCGCTCATGCGTTCTTCCCCAGGGACATGCAACGCAGCGATCGGTGGTGAGGTGTGTCACTCAGACACATCGCATCTCCGATCATGGTAAAGAGCCTATGACGTAAGCTCTTTACCATGGGATCAGCTGTGTCCAATCACAGCTGGACACAGTGTAAATAGGAAGTGTCGCTTATCGGCATTCCTCTACTCGTGCTGATATCGCGTAAGTAACGGAGAGTCGATAAGCGGCTTTCCTGACAGGGGATTTGTGCTGATAATCAGTGCAGCTCCATTAGCAATGCCTGCCAGTGCCCACCAGTGATGCCAATCAGTGCCTATCAGTGCTGCCTTTGAGTGCCCATCAGTGGTGCCTGTCAGTGCCTCCTCATCAGTGCCCCCCATCATTGTCGCCTATCAGTGCCCATAAAGGCTGCCCATCAGTGATGCCTATCAGTGCCCTTTGGTTCCTGCATATCAGTGCTCATCAGTGCTTCATATCAATGCCGCCTACCAGTGCCCATCAGTGCCAACTCATCACCGAAGGTAAAATAATTACCGTACTTATTTACAAAATTTGTGCCCATCAGTGATGCCAATCATTGCCCATCATTTTTGTTGCAGGGGATGCCTGATATCTGACTTGTATCTTAGTGCAGACTTCTGGGAAAGTCAGTAAGCCAATCACACAAGCAGGAAATTATGTTTCTTGGGGGCTTTCTGTACACATTCTGTATACAGAACACCACCCGATAGCCATATTGCATTTTATTTTATGTAAAATGACAGAGCTGCAGATTGAAAAGGAAAGGGAATTTTTAATAACATTCAATTACAATAAGACTTGTGTCGCAATTGTATATGCTATATGTTTTTTTTTTTATTTGCTATTTTATTTAGCTACCCTTTAACTTATATTTACTATAACTAAATAGTAGTGTAGAAGAAAGTTTATTTTTTAAGCTGTGGCTGGATTGAGAAAGTTGTATCTAGACTTTAAAATGGAATTCAACTGAGCACCACAAATTGAAAATTGTATGTAAGCAGACCTCGTCCATCCATCCATGTCTCCATGCTTTATTTTGTTGAGAAATCCCCTTGAAAAATATCCCTAGCATCTTTAGACATAGCCATCTTGAGTAAGAACTGACGATTCATGTAGCGTTTACTTCCTAGAATCCATCTGCCCTTAGCTCAGGCATGCAGACAGGAAGGTGTGCTTTGCCGAGACCTCCTCCAGATGAAAGAAAAAATGCCCATGAAGACTCCTGGGATGTATGACATAATTGTGGCCTAGGCCAGAAAGCAGGAAGCAACTGAAGAAATGTGAAAAAAAAAAAAAAAAAGTTAAAAACAAGTAAATATAATATACCTTCCTAGTTATATACCAAGGCTAGCAACATCAGGATTAAAAATAATTAATATTGATCGAGAGAGTTTAGTTCTGCTTTAAAATAGCTTGATGGCCCACTAACAAAGCACAATAAACTCAGGTGACATCCTCATACTCCTAATAAGTGTCAATTCTTTCCAAAGACAAGAAAATATAACGCACATTCAGCCTTCCTTAATTCCTTGTTCTGCCCAACTCAGCATGACAAATACTGTTTGAAGTTGTCCGGTGGACTTAGAGGATATGCTTGCAAAATCCCAAGTGGAATATTTATTTTAGGCTGAAGTGCTAATATGATTGATGTGAGTAGATGACAGGTTCTCACCCTTCACTGTGATGACACTGGCAATGTCAAAGATTTTAAACCAGGCTCTTTCTTTTAGGTTTAAGCTTACAGACAATCCTACACTCTCTGAGTTTCAGGACCTCTGAAGCTAGGATAAAATCTCTCTCTCTAGGATAAAGTATGTGTAGGCGGAGTATGAACTTTCAATAAGTGAATATTCTTTTAATCCACAGGAAAGACTATTGGTTGTTTCCTATTTTATCTCTGGAACAATATTGTGTTGATTTACTAAAGGCAAATAGGTCTGGTTGTAGGTGGGGTGCAGCATGTGTGGTGGCAGTAACTCACACAGACAGGTGCCACGGAAAACTTGTATTGAAGTAATGCACTGACCGTTCACAACAACCCTGAGCGACGCCTGCCCTACTAGGTACGCTCACGGTTTCCCGTGATATAAAGATGACAGTTATCAGCTGGGTAGACAGCGTTTGTCAAGTGAGCGTAATGCAGCCTGACTGTCTGGTGCCCAAGCGAGAAGATGTTCAAAGAGTTGTGACCCTGCGCTTTCCTTCCTTCTAGTTCTGTCCCTAACAGGCGAGGTACCTGTCCCTACTCTACCAACTCGCAAATGCAAGTCTGGTAGCCAGGGCCTTAAATCGGCTCTACTTGAGCCAATATGGCTGCTGGGGTCACATGGGGTGTCAACATCCAATTGGGTGACCCAGGAAACCAAAGAGGAACTGTGCTCTTGACTTCCTCTCCAGCTGCAGTGCCACTGCGGAAGAGCGCCACCTGCAGTGGAGAAAGTAGACTGCACCTGCCTACATGTTCACGTTGGAAGGAAAGTTGCACATTGCAATGGAATTTGCCCCAGAGCTTAGTGTATGAGATGAAGCCCTGATAACTTCCATCATCCAATCATGTCTAAGTATAATTGCTGTTTTTTTTCCTTGCACGTGATTGGATACTCTTTGCAAAGTGAAACTTCACCACTTTCACTAAGCTCTGGCACATAGCAAATAAAGGGTAATTATATTCTGCTGGGAATGGGGGATTAAATTAAATCTGTTGCTTTGCCCAGTATGGGAAAGCACAAGTTTGGAACCTCCTAATGACTGCATGTGTGCTTCAAGATGGAGGCTTGGATTTCCAAGAGTCGTGTTTCCAAAGCTAACCACAAAGCCACCACCTGCCAAGTTTCATGTCAGCTCACACAAAACTGATTGAAAATCCGGAGAATGATCACACAAGACTTTCACCTTCTGACATTTTGATTATAAAAAACTAAACATTGACTGTTTAGTGACTATGGAACTTTGCCCATCAATATTGCTCTTTACTATGATGCTATTAAGGCAGAACTCCAGGTAAACATCTTAACACATGCATGGGAGAGGTTTTACTTGCCTACATAAAATTCTACATATAATTTGCATTTCTATGCATCCAGTCTTGAGATTTACACAACCCCTTCACATAGCACAGCCAGGCTAATTACACTATTTCATAACTCTAAAAAGAGGGACACTTTGAGATGGGGAAGATATGTGGCATATTATGTGCTTCATGCTGAAAAAGGACATGGTTTAAAGGAGCATAGTTAAATAGAGTCTGATCCTACATATTACATATAACGTATTTAATCTGCTGTCCATGTACCCACAAAATACTCCCTTGAGACTGGGGTCTGAGTGAGAGTCTGACATAAACCTAAAGGGTAATAAAATGAATCTACACAGAGAGCTAATGCTATGTCCTACCTTAACCACATGATTGTAAGCTTGTAATACCCCTTCATTACCAGGTCATGTTTCAGTGTTTTAGTGTTGTGATAGTTTGACTGACAGTTACTTCTGTTTTGGTAGTGTGACGGAGTGCGTGGCACCCACCCTGGGTGCTTCCGCCAAACAGTACCTCCTGCCCTCCTCTTACTTCAGCAGACCGAGAGCTAATACCAGCCTTTTACCCCAAGTATCGTACACAGACAAGATGTTAAGGTAAAACCAAAGAAATTACTCTTTATTAAAACTCAGACACATACTTTATACCCCCCAGGAGGACATTCCCCTCTTGGGGCTATTAGCATGACAATGCAAACTTCAAAAAGCAATCCAATTAACAAATAACAACTAACAGTGTTCCTAAAGCGGAGTTCCACTCAAAAGTGAAACTTCCGCTTATCTGTCCCCCCCCTGTCCAGCGCCACATTTGGCACCTTTCAGGGGAGGGTACCTGCTTTTGACAGGTATCGTTCCCCGGTTCAGGAGACGGCACAGCGGTGCCGTGTCTCAGAAGTTCAGTCCCCCTCCTCCATCCTCCGCCGCCAGGCCAATTAGAAAGCACAGCGCACTTCGCGCATGCACAGTAGGGATCTTGCTGTAAAGCCGAAAGTCTTCTCTACCGAGTTCCCTTACCAGGAATGGTGGCGGCTGCACCTGACAGCCGATCACCCGATATTGCGTGCTCCCTGGACAGGTAAGTGTCCATATATTAAAAGTCAGCAGCTGCAGTATTTGTAGCTGACTTTTTCCTGGGGGACTGGACCTCCTCTTTAATTAAACAGTGAGTTAATTAACAAATAGTCACCTAGACAAGCCTAGGTGACTCAGGTCAGTGCCCACCCAGACAGTTTGGGACCAGTTTCCTAGAAAGAAGACTCAGGGATATCCAAAACTCATTGACCAGCTTTCACTTGTGTAATCTGTCCACTAGACCAGTCATCACAGGAAACAATGTTCCAGGAGTCTGAAAAAGATTCTTCATAGATTTCGTGAGGTAGATTGTTGATACATTTTTCTGTCTAAAGTGGATGAGCTTCTCCAACCCAACCTGCAGGAGGGCCTCCATATTCCATCCACTCCAGAAGTGAAGCTTTGTCTTTTAGAGAATGAACCCAAAGCCTCGCTCTCAGCGTTCATCAGATTGTTGTCCATCATTAGAGAATTATCTGCCCTCTCTGTGGGTTTAGAGGGTGAACTGAGCTATTTTCCATGCTCCGACTAGGGAAGCAGACAAAATCCCTCCATGGGTCATAATCAGTGGGTAGGAGGCCCTCCAAATGCCTCTGTCCCAGTTGGGTCTGTTACAGGTACTATTTATTACCACTGGGTTTTTTAAGGATAAAAGACCACTTATTTAAAAAAAAAAAAACTATTAACTGCATACCTAAAAATGCAGGAACCCACTGACTGATGCAACTATCACCACAGTTCCAGCTTCCACCCCCAACACAGCAAATGAGCTATCATACACAGCCAGGCCATTAGATGACACTTGCATATGCTATGACCCAGAAGAAAGAAATAAACATCTCAGAATACAAGCAGGGCCCACCCAAACAAAACTATCAGTACAAGCATAAACATTGAAGACCCAAAAACAAAATCTCCTACAATGCAAGAAGGAAAAATAACAAATAACCATGTACCTCTACTAATCACATACAATGAGCACATACAATACATCACTAGAAGGGATAAGAAGGATAATCAAAGATTTGATACCCCTTATAACAGTGGGTGAAACTCTCAAATATTCCAACAACCCCATCTCCTAGCTTTCAGGCAACCACCCAACCTCAAGTAGTATAATAACAAAACAACCATACCGCAATGTCTCTTTAAGTTGTTAGATAGCAGCCAGCACAGTAAAGGATCAATTGCAATGTGAAAAAAATATAAATAAGTGCAGTGCTGATATACTATCTTATGCCGCGTACACACAATCTGACATTCCGACTTGGCTAAAACTTGTCTTGCATACACACAGTCACACAAAGTACGACGAGCCGAGAAAAACTAAGTTCAATAGCCAGTGCTGCTCTTCTGCTTGATTCGGAGAATGCGTGGCACTTTGTGCGTCGGTATTGTCTACACACGTTTGGAATTTCCGACAACGGATTTTTTTGTCAGAAAATTTGAGAACCAGATCTCAAATTTTGTGCCACGGAAATTCTGATGGAAACTGTCCGATGGAGCCTACACACGGTCAGAATTTCTGTCAACAAGCTCCGATCGCAAATTTGCCGTCAGAAAGTCTGACCGTGTGCATTCGAATAAACCAAGACTGAATATTTGTGCAAGGTATACGCTATATGTGAACCCCTTATATGATGAAAAAAACTTGTGAAGAAATAAATGTGATTGCATACAAATTTAATGTACACAATATACAAGCTAATTGGTGAGAACAAATCTTAAAGGTACATGACACTCAATGTAATACTTAGAGTGACATATCTCTAATCTATACACAGTCAAGTGAATAAAATAAAACAAATTAACATAATGACAATTAAGCGAAAATCCAAAAGTAATTCAGAGTCCATAAATGGATGGGTAAAACATCATTGTGACTTCAAATATGGGGTTGTGCAGAAAAGTTGACGCTAGACGATCCACTACTAATAAGTAAAAGGCTTACCGAAAAGATTGAACTCAAGCAGGCGTACGCCTAATGAGTCAATTAGACTTGTGGTGTGACACACCAGGGGATAACGGCCTCAACACACATGACCTCCGGTTAGGGGTATAGACTCCAGTGGTCCCTCACAATGACGCTCCAAAAGGAAATCCCTCCAACAGGATTGAGACGGAGAGCCAGATGAATAATCTCACCTGTGTGATGTAGTTATAAAGAAAAAAGGAAAAGGGCCACATAGCATGATTCCATTTAAGAAAAAAGGGTATTTATTGTATAAATGGAACACTCACATTTGCGAAGATAAAAAAGCGCTTGGTATAAAAGCCGTTTCGGCTAATAAGACATCATCTGGGGGGCTGGCCTGCTGCGGCCACTGCGTTTAAATAGAGTAATGTGTCCCCCATAACAAGATACAGATCTGTAGTGTTAATTGGAGGTATAATATGTTTGGGGGCTCTAAGGAATTTTCTAGCAAAAAAATACAGATTTTTTTACTTAAAAGTGAAGTAAAGGAGCTTTTTTTTTGCTGATTTATACTTACATAGGTGGATGCAGCATGGGTCCGATGCTGCATCTGTCCCCCGGCACCTCTACACTGAGAACTGAGCAATCGAACACCGCGATCGATCGGGTTTCAGAGCCCTGTGAGCAGAGAGCTGCAGACTGTCAGTCACAGCTCTCTGCTCTTCCCTCTCCTTGAGCACTGGAGCACTGAGCTGCGGAGGGGGCGGAGCAGCCGAATCAGGCTCTCAGCAACTCATCATGAGTTTAGGAGATATTCTCAGTACCTACAGGTAAGCCTGATTATAGACTTACCTGTAGATACAAGTGGTAGTACAGAGTTTACTACCACTTTGAAGAAGCCCGAAACCGTGTACGGTCATTAAAGCTCCAACTCTTCTGCACTTTTGTAGTGCTAGGTGATTCTGCAGGGAGGTCTAGTCCAGGAGAAGTTCTTCTGGAGGAGCCAGATACTGTTTGCTGCGTGCACTCTACTTTTGAGCACCAGTACCCCGCATTCGATGGAGCCTAAAAAGGAAGGGGTGTGGTTTACAGATGATATGGCAAGTCTTAAACAGGAAGGGTGGGTCATATTTAAATTAGGGTGTGCAGGAGTTTAGTCAGGCCTAGGGCAGCACAAAATCTAAGTACATCACTGGTCATATTACTGACCTGTTGCCAAGTTACCTGATTAGTTTCAAAATGTTATTTCAGCTCTTACTTGTTAGTAGCACTTACTTTGCCATCTTTTTGTTGCACTGTGACAACTTTTTTGAGACATGTTGCTGCCATTACATTTTAAATTACATTATTTTTGCCAAAATTGTACAATTTCTCAGTTTAAACATTTGATATGTTTACTATATTTTGTTGTGAATAAAATATGGGTTTATGAGATTTGAAAATCATTGTATTCTGTTTTTATGTAAATGTTACACTGCGTCCCAACTTTTTTTGGAATGGGGTTGCCCATAGATCATTGTGTCGTACTTCTTCCAAAATGTTTCTATGACCATTTGTGAATGTATTTAACTTAAAGCAGAACTATAGCAAGCATTTTAAATATATATATAACTAAAATGCATCCTGCCCAAAGATTTGTTATTCTGTTCAACCATTCCCATTATCCATGCAGCCCTGGCAAAGCCTGGTTGCGACCTCACTTTTGTCTTTGCAGATGAGCAATACAGCATGGTCAAGGATCCACTCCATAAAAAAGAGAGAAATCCCTAACAGTTATACAGGCTGCTGCTCAGAGTGGGATACGCACACTAATGATGAATTTATAATAGAGAGCTGCGCCAATTATGCTAAACAAATTAAAAAAAACGAAATACACATCCAGTATATAAAAATATTAACACCTACAATCTTGTTAGATCATCATCTTTTTGCTGCCAGCGGACTTTCATTTACATCCACTGAGCGAATAGCGAATGCTATTATCATATTAACTTTATTATATGTTTAAGTGCTTTGTTTTCGGTTTCATGCACATGATCCCATGTCATATGTGGGTTTACATCTAACAAAATTGTAGGTGTTAATATTTTTATATATTGGATGTGCATTTAGTTTTTTTAAATTTGTTTAGCATAATTGGCGCAACTCTCTATTATAAAAGGATCCACTTCCAGCCTGCTGTCTTAACAACCCAATGTCACTGAGAATGTCATTACTCCATCCTCCTACTACTTCAGCAAGTTCTGAGTGACAGCACTGTGAAATGCAGTAAAGCTTGATTGGCTCTGGGTGCTTCCCCTCGAGTCTTGCCCATACCCTAAAATAAAGATACATTTTAGTATCTAGATATACTGACTGAGGCAAGTACTAGATCTACTTATTGCATTGCATATTTCATATATTGCACTGGTTAAATGGAAGAGGATATACTTCCACTTTAGGTTTACTGTTTATCTCATTTAAAAATCATATATACAGTTATGCTCATAAGTTTACATACCCTGGCAGAATTTATGATTTCTTGGCCATTTTTCAGAGGATATGAATGATAACACAAAAACATTTCTTTCACTCATGGGTAGTGTTTGGCTGAAGTCATTTATTATCAATCAACTGTGTTTACTCTTTTTAAATCATAATGACAATAGAAACCAGCTTAATTACCCTGATCAAAAGTTTATACACCCCAGTTCTTAATACCGTGTATTTCCCCCTTTAACATCAATGACAGCTTGAAGTCTTTTGTGGTATTTGTGGACGAAGCTCTTTATCTTCTCAGATGGCAAAGCTGCTCATTCCTCTTGGCAAAAAGCCTCCAGTTCCTTTAAATTCTTGGGCTATCTTGTATGAACTGCATGTTTGAGATCTCCCCAGAGGGGCTCAATGATATTGAGGTCAGGAGACTGAGATGGCCACTCCAGAATCTTCACTTTATTCTGCTGTAGCCAATGGCAGGTCGACTTGGCCTTGTGTTTTGGATCATTGTCATGTTGGAATGTCCAAGTACG
The DNA here is from genome assembly GCA_028564925.1 of Lithobates sylvaticus. Classification (NCBI taxonomy): domain Eukaryota; kingdom Metazoa; phylum Chordata; class Amphibia; order Anura; family Ranidae; genus Lithobates; species Lithobates sylvaticus. Next base: position 101,308,940 of record CM053038.1, read on the forward strand.
TCTCATGCACAGCTTTCTGGCTGATGTTCCTCCAGTATTTTTTGATAACATACTGCATTCATCTTTCCATCAATTTTGACCAAATTTCCTGTGCCTTTGTAGCTCACACATCCCCAAAACATCAGCGATCCATCTCTGTGTGTCGCAGTAGGAATGGTGTACCTTTCATCATAGGCCTGGTTGACTCCTCTCCAAATTAAGTGTTTATGGTTGTGGCCAAAAAGCTCAACTTTGGTCTTATTACTCCAAATGACTTTGTGCCAGAAGGTTTGAGGCTTGTCTCTGTGCTGTTTGGCGTATGGTAAGCGGGATACTTTGTGGCATTTGCATAGTAATGGCTTTTTTCTGGCGACTCGACCATGCAGCCCATCTTTCTTCAAGTGTCTCCTTATTGTGTCTTGAAACAGCCAAACCACGTTTTCAGAGAGTCCTGTATTTCACCTGAAGTTATTTGTGGGTTTTTCTTTGCATCCCGAACAATTTTCCTGGCAGTTGTGGCTGACATTTCAGTTGGTCTATCTGACCGTGGTTTGGTTTCAACAGAACCTCTCATTTTCTACTTCTTGATTAGAGTTTGAACACTGCTGATTGGCATTCTCAATTCCTTGGATATCTTTTTATATTCCTTTCCTGTTTTATAAAGTTCAGCTACCTTTTCCCGCAGATCCTTTGATAATTCTTTTGCTTTCCCCATGACTCACAATCCAGAAACATCAGTGCAGCACTGGATGAAAGATGCAAGGGTCTGTCAGGAGTCCAGAAACTCATTGACCTTTTATACACACACTAATTACAAGCAAACAGATCACAGTTGAGGATGGTTACCTTTAATAGCCATTCAAACCCCTTTGTGTCAACTTGTGTGCATGTTATCACACCAAAATCACCAGGGTATGTAAACTTTTGATCAGGGTCATTTGGATAGTTTCTCTTGTCATTATGATTTAAAAAGAGTAAACACAGTTGATTGATAATAAATGGCTTCAGCCAAACACTAAACATAAGTGAAAGAAATTTTTTGTGTTATCATTCATATTCTCTGAAAAATGGCCAAGAAATCATAAATTCTGCCAGGGTATGTAAACTTATGAGCACAACTGTATTCCCCATTTTTAAAATCCCTCTATAAAAGCAGAAGGTGTAATTGCAGGTAGTATATGTATTCCTTGTTTTAGACATTGTGTGAGTGTATCCGTTTGTTGCCAGTGGCGGTTCCTGTAAATATTCATCATGTTGTAATGCTGAAGTCGCACAGCCAATGCGGCTGTTAGCACTTGATATTCATTTCTCACCTTCTGGACATAGGTCAGAATGAGCACAATACAGCACTTAGCAGGCCTCCAGTGGCGATCCAAATCTGAGGCTGCTTTATCACTTTCAGCTGTATCGCAGATTGCTTTTAAAGTAATTTATTGTGATGGGAATACTCATCACCAGCATTCTCCACTTCTTTTTACCTTTTTTTTTTCTTTGTGTCTTGTTTTGAGATACAGACTACAATGATGTGAAAGCATATTAACATGCATACTTTACAGGTAGGTTAGACTGGGTATTTGGAAGGGGTGCACTGGCTGTAGCTCTGGGAAATGTCATTCTAGGCTAGTCACACATTTATAATCCTAACTAATAAAAGTAGGATCAGTCCATCTAAAATGATATATTCCCTTTAACATTTGCCCAAAGATAAGGTTTAAGCAGTGCTTTTTTTCAGCAGGAACCCGGGGGAACTCAGTTCCACCACCTCTGGCTCAGGTCTTCTGCTCCCTGCTCACCACTATCACTTGGTAACCAACTCCCTTTTTCTACACGCGGGAGAGGTAGACAGAGAGGATCAAGGAAGAGGCAGACGACAGGTGACAACGCAAATAAAGGGGGAAAAGATAAAAAACTAAAGGACTACTCTATCAATGGAGATGAAAACCAGGATATAAGAGGGGGCGGCCCAATGGGGATAGATCCCCGCATTCCAACTCAGGGTGAATACCCCGATCTGGAGTGCCTGACAGGAGCAAATAGAGCCCCCCTACCTCCACCATCCACCCCCCTCCCAGCTTTCAATACTGCAAGAAATGGAGGAGTGATCTCTAAGAATATTAAAGATAAGGTTTTTCAATTATTTCCCCCCACACAAGACCCCCCAAACCGCCCAACAGCTCCGCAAAATCTGGAGAGATTTGCGTACAAAGACCGATAGAGGACCAGCTACAAGTCATTAATTTATCATCAAAATCTTTATCACGAATGGAATTAGAGGTCTTGGGTTTAGGTCTAAGTTTCTGTCCCACATCTCACACCAACAGTTTTGAGGTCGTCAAAGACCTAAATCTGTTTGCTAGAAGACTTACCTATAAATTTATGTTTGACGATGAAAGGAAAAAGAAAAAACAAGAGCTCATTGAACGTGAAAAATGGAAGGGGTTTACAGTCAGAGACTTTCTTGCCCTGAAGGACTTAATGGATCTTCTGGATGAGAGTGAGGAATCCCAGGGTGGTCCTGCAGAGGGGGCTTCCCCGCTTTACCCGGGGGACCCCCCTCATGCAATTCCACCCAGGGAAATTCCAAAATTCATTAATAAATCCACCAACTTCCCCTCCCTTAAAACGAACCCGAGCATCTGGACTTTTTTACAACAAGTAACTAATGAAGTCAAAAAACTAGATTTCAGGTCACAAAAAACAAAAAACTTAACGTCAGATCAACAATATGTGATCTCCCAACTTCAAGACAACAAAGAAATCACAATAAAAATGGCGGACAAGGGAGGAAATGTAGTAATAATGGATACCACATATTATAGACAAATGTGTTTGGATATCCTCTCCAATAAAGATTGGTATTGTCTCATTCCATATGAGAGAATACTAACATTCAATGGAGATTATGAAATCCTCATAACTCAAGCATTTAACGAGGGAATTATTGATAAAGATATATTTGAGGCCCTCAAAACCTCCTATCCTAGAGTTCCATCCTTCTATGCACTCCCCAAGACCCACAAAAATATCAGCAAACCTCCGGGCCGCCCTATTATATCAGGCATAGGAGCCAAAAGTGAAAAAGGCAGTAGATTAGTGGACGCTTTTCTACGTCCTTATGTGACGCAACTTCCCTCATACCTACAGGACACTTTAGCGCTACTACGAGTCCTGCACAATAAAAAAGTCTCTCCAACCAGCCTTCTGGTTGCAATTGATGTAGAGGCCCTTTATTGCAGCATTCCCCACTCTTTGGGATTAATGGTGGTGGAAAGTTTCTTTAGGGACAGTGATCCGATACGGAGACCATATAATATATTCATATTAGAGCTATTAAAGCATATTCTAACCAAGAATGTTTTCTCCTTTGACGACTCCCACTACCTCCAGGTACAGGGAGTAGCGATGGGGACATGTTGTGCCCCATCCTACGCTAACTTGTACCTGGGGGGGTGGGAGCGTTCTCTACTTACCGACCCCAACCTATCGATGTATCAGGCCAGCATATCCTGTTGGTATAGATACATCGACGATATTTTTTTGGTATGGGAGTCAAGCGTGGAGAACCTGAGAGAATTTATGAGAGCACTCTCTATTAATAATTTCAACCTTAAGTTCACCATGGAATTCAGTCCGGAGACATTACCATTTTTGGATCTTACTATACAAAAACAAGTAGATGGAACAATCTCCACATCCCTATATAGAAAGAAAACGGCAGGAAACACCATCCTCCATGCGAGTAGCTCACATCCCCAAGCGTTAATCAGAAGCATCCCCTATTCCCAGTATCTACGTCTGAGGAGGAATTGCTCAACAGAGGAAACCTTCAGACTAGAGGCCAACCTTTTGAAAACACGGCTGCAGTTACTGTCAGGGACCCAGCGCAGGACGAGCGGCCCGCTCTCCGGTGCGCATGCGCGGCGGCCCCGCTCTCCGGCGCATGCGCACTCGCGGCTCGGCGGTCCGGCGCTCGCGCATGCGCACTGGCGCCCGTTTGTGCGCCATGGCGCACAATTAGCGTCCACTGGGCGCCTATAAAAGCTGCCTGACGCACAGGCACTTTGCTGGTCTGTCTTTCCAGCTCAGTGCCTGTGTGTCTCTTGTGTTTACCAGATCTGATCCTGTATCCTGACCCCTTGGCTTGTTTAACGGACTTTGCTGCCTGATCCTGTGTTTGACCCTCTGCTTGCTCAACGGACTTTGCTGCCTGATCCTGTGTTTGACCCCCTGCTTGCTCAACGGACTTTGCTGCCTGATCCTGTGTTTGACCCCCTGCTTGCTCAACGGACTTTGCTGCCTGATCCTGTGTTTGACCCCCTGCTTGCTCAACGGACTTTGCTGCCTGATCCTGTGTTTGACCCCCTGCTTGCTCAACGGACTTGCCGCCTGATCCTGTGTCTCACTCCCTGCTTGCTTCCACGGACTGGCATTATACTTGTGTGTGACCCCCGGCCTGCTGTCCGGACTTACATCACTACTGACTGCTCAGTGACCTGTGTCAGTTCATCAGCCAGGTGTTTGGGCTCCTGCCTCTCCTCTCTGCCATCTGCCGGTCTGCCCAGGCCAGGTCCACATCTCTCCCAGGCATTCCACTGGTCCCACCTGCCGGAGGTGACCTGTGCCTCCTGGTGCCGTTTGTTCCCTGTTTCACCTCCAGGGGGCAGATTGCGCCGGGTCGCAAGGGTGAACCGCTCTCAGCATTTCGGTCTCGGTAAGTACGTCTCTGATAGTACAGACCAGCCATGTCTGAGACCGACAGAGCGTGTTCACCCCTTGAGATCCTGCGTCAGCAGATGGCAGCACTTACTGAGGCTGTCCAAAAACTGCAGATGGGCTACGCTCAAGTTGACAGTCGCCTACAGCAATTAACTGGGCCATCTGCCCCTGCATCCGGCCACTCAGCCACCATCAGCGGGGTTCCTCCATCAGCAGCCTCCAGCAACCCCACAGTGGTTGTGGCTTCCCCTGAACCTAGGGTGCCTACACCCGAACGCTTCACGGGTGATCGAAAGAGATTTAGGGCGTTCAAAAATGCCTGCACCCTGTACCTAGCCCTACAGCCCAGGACCTTCTCCTCTGAAGTGGTGAAAGTGGGGTTCATCATCTCCCTCCTGGCCGAGGAACCCCAGGCTTGGGCCCATAGCCTGATGGAACAGAGAGACCCCGTATTGAACTCAGTTGACACTTTTTTTGAGAGTATGGGTCAGCTCTACGACGATCCCCAGAAGGGGGCCACCGCTGAAACCACCCTGCACCATCTCTCCCAAGGCCGGAGACCGGTTGAAGACTACACTGCTGAATTCAGAAAATGGTCAGCCGACACCGGCTGGAATGGGCCGGCCCTCAAGTATCAGTTCCGCCAAGGACTTTCGGACACCCTTAAAGATGAACTTGCCCGGATTGATGTCCCGGAATCTCTGGAGGACCTCATACAAGCAGTCACCAAGATTGACAGACGCCTGCGTGAACGCCGCGCTGAACGTTTCCAGACGCCTCGTCCCAGTTGGATGATACCCAAGCCGAGTCCTGCCCAGTCTTCTTATCATCCGCCACCTGTGCCCTCTTCTGGAATTGAGCCCATGCAGCTGGGCCTGGTTCGCGCCCCTCTGACCCCAGAGGAGCGCTTACACAGACGTCAGGCCAACCTGTGCCTCTATTGCGGGGGTTCCGGGCACTATCTTCGCACCTGCCCCATTAGGCCCAGTAAGTCCCTTCCCAGGTTTAATTTAAACTACCAGGTCTCCGGTCTATCTCACACTTATATTACCCTCTTTATCTCTTTGCAGTTAACGGGAAAGGAGGTCCGCCTCCCGGCCATAATTGATTCCGGGGCTTGCAGCTGCTTCTTGGATTCCTCTCTCGCTACTCGGCTCCAGCTTCCCCTGGTCCCCAAGAAGCAGTGCCTCCAGGTTCATCTAGCCGATGGATCCCTTCCGCGCTCCGGCTTGATCACTTTGGAAACCAACCCTATTCCTGTTACTACCGATTCCGGCCACAAGGAGCTCCTCCGCTTGGATATTATTCCATCTCCCATGTTTCCCATTATTCTGGGGCTCCCTTGGTTGCAGGCACATGAACCCCTGATTAACTGGCGGACGAAGGAGGTCTCCTTCCCTTCCCAATACTGTTCCCAAAACTGCTCCCCCGCAACCCTGGCGTCCTGTTCAGCTCTAGCACCAGCACCCGACAACCTGAAGCATGTCCCGCCTACCTACCTAGAATTTAGGGACGTTTTCGATAAACAACAGGCCGACCGCCTACCACCTCACCGACCCTACGACTGTCCCATTGACCTCTTACCCGGTGCCGCGGTTCCTTTTGGCCGTATTTTCCCTCTGTCCGAGACTGAGTTAGCCACTCTCAAGGCCTACATCGATGACAACCTGGCCAAAGGGTTCATCCGCCCTTCCTCGTCACCTGCTGGGGCCGGCATTTTCTTTGTCGAGAAAAAGGACGGTTCCCTGAGGCCCTGTATCGATTATAGAGAGATTAACAAAATTACCATTAAGAACAGGTACCCTCTTCCCCTCATCCCCGAACTGTTCCAACGGTTTCGGTCCGCTCAGGTCTTCTCTAAACTTGACCTCCGAGGGGCCTATAACCTCATACGGATCAGGGCGGGCGATGAGTGGAAGACCGCTTTTAGATCAAGGTTCGGGCACTACGAGTATCTCGTAATGCCATTCGGGCTCTGTAATGCCCCGGCAACATTCCAACACTTAGTGAATGACATTTTCCGGAGATACTTGGATGACTTCCTAGTAGTCTACCTGGATGATATACTCATCTTCTCGGCCTCTCTCGATCTCCACCGTACGCACGTTAAAATAGTCCTCACCATCCTCAGGCAGCATAAACTTTACCTGAAAGCAGAAAAATGTGAGTTCGAGAAGTCCACGGTACAGTTCCTGGGGTTTGTTATCTCTACCAGTGGGGTTGCCATGGATCCACAGAAGGTACAGGCCATTCAAGATTGGCCGGCTCCCAAAGATAAAAAGGGAGTTCAGAGATTTATTGGGTTTGCCAACTTCTATAGGAGGTTTATCGTGGGCTTCTCCTCCATTGTGGCACCGATCACCCTACTCACCCACCAACACAGTCGGTTCAGTTGGTCTCCTGAGGCCCAGGCGGCCTTTGCCCAGTTGAAGTCCTTATTTTCATCCGCCCCGATCTTACGGCACCCAGATCCCGCATTGCCCTTTGTGTTGGAGGTGGATGCCTCTGAAACTGCCCTCGGAGCCATTCTCTCCCAGCGCCAGGGTGCCAAGGCCCTTCTTCACCCAGTGGCCTTTGCCTCCCGAAAGCTGAGCCCGCCAGAGAGAAATTATGATGTGGGGGATAGGGAACTGCTGGCCATTAAATTTGCCCTCGAGGAGTGGCGGTACCTCTTGGAGGGGGCATCTCACCCTGTTATGGTTTGGACCGACCATAAGAATCTTGAATATCTCAGGACAGCCAAACGGCTGAGACCCAGGCAGGCTAGGTGGGCCCTCTTCTTTTCAAGATTTAATTTCCTCATTGCCTACAGACCAGGTTCCAAGAACGGAAAGGCCGATGCGCTCTCCCGCATGTTCCTAGAATCTCCCCAAGAAACCAAACCCAGTACCATCCTGACTCCACAAAACTTCGGCCTACTGACTCAAATAGACCTCATGTCCACAATCAAAGCTGCGACCAAACACGACCAGGTCCCTACCAACCTCTCACTGGCCAAACACGATGACCTCCTGTGGTCTGGGGAGAAGATCTTCGTGCCCCCTGGGGTAAGACGCCTTGTGCTTGAAACCTTCCATGACCACAAATTGGCAGGCCACTTTGGTTCCAGGAAGACCTCAGAGCTTATTGCTCGTTCCTTTTGGTGGCCAGGCTGGAGGCAGGACTGTAAAGATTATGTCGCTTCTTGCGTCCTTTGCCAGCGCAGCAAGGGACCCAAGACCAAATCCTGGGGGCTACTGAGACCACTTCCCATTCCGGATCGCCCATGGGCAGAAGTCTCCATGGACTTTATCGTGGAGTTACCCCCTTCCAGGGGATACACCACCATTCTGGTCATTGTGGACCGGCTCTCTAAAATGGCTCATTTTATCCCTCTGGTAGGTACCCCGTCTGCCTCCACCACGGCTGACGTATTCTTCAAGGAGATCGTAAGACTTCATGGGGTGCCCAGGAGCATCACGTCCGACAGGGGTACCCAGTTTACTTCTAAGTTTTGGAAGGAATTATGCAAATCCCTTGAAATAAAGATCTGCTTGTCTTCTGCCTACCATCCCCAGAGCAACGGTCAAACGGAAAGGACCAACCAGACACTTGAACAGTACCTCCGTTGCTTCTGCTCTGATTCCCAAAATGACTGGTCCTCCCTCTTACCCTACGCGGAATTCGCGTATAATAACTCCATTCATTCCGCCACCAAGCAAACACCCTTTTGGGCCAACTCTGGTTTCCATCCTTCTTTTCTCCCAGAATCTCCCCCGGAAAACTCGGTTCCTGCAGCCCAAGACCGTGTAGAGTCTTTACAGATCAATTTTAAAAAATTGCAAAAATGCATGCAGGAAGCTCAAGAAGGGTACAGTAAGCACTTCAACAAGGGGAGGAAGGAGAACCCGGCTTTTGGGGTTAACGAAGAGGTCTGGCTGTCCTCCTCCAACCTGAAGCTACCTGTCCCCTCCCGGAAATTGGGGCCAAGGTTTATTGGCCCATTCAGGGTCAAAAGGATAGTGAACCCTGTGGCTTTTGAACTTGATTTACCTCCAAGTTACAGGATCCATCCTGTTTTTCATGCCTCCCTTTTGAAACCCACCACTCCCAGCCCTTTTCCTGGTAGAGAAGAACCACCTCCTCCTCCTGTTTTAGTCGAAGGCGAGAAGGAGTTTGAGGTAGAGGAGATCCTGAGTTGCAGAAAAAAGGGCAGGCAGCTCCAATATCTGATCAAGTGGAAGGGTTATCCTCCCGAGGACAACTCATGGGAACCCTCAAGGAACTTGCACGCCCCACGTTTGATCCAGGCATTTCATCAGGCACATCCTGAATTGATGGCCAGTTTGGGTGTCCAGAGGCCACCCCTCGGGGGGGGGGCACTGTCAGGGACCCAGCGCAGGACGAGCGGCCCGCTCTCCGGTGCGCATGCGCGGCGGCCCCGCTCTCCGGCGCATGCGCACTCGCGGCTCGGCGGTCCGGCGCTCGCGCATGCGCACTGGCGCCCGTTTGTGCGCCATGGCGCACAATTAGCGTCCACTGGGCGCCTATAAAAGCTGCCTGACGCACAGGCACTTTGCTGGTCTGTCTTTCCAGCTCAGTGCCTGTGTGTCTCTTGTGTTTACCAGATCTGATCCTGTATCCTGACCCCTTGGCTTGTTTTAACGGACTTTGCTGCCTGATCCTGTGTTTGACCCTCTGCTTGCTCAACGGACTTTGCTGCCTGATCCTGTGTTTGACCCCCTGCTTGCTCAACGGACTTTGCTGCCTGATCCTGTGTTTGACCCCCTGCTTGCTCAACGGACTTTGCTGCCTGATCCTGTGTTTGACCCCCTGCTTGCTCAACGGACTTTGCTGCCTGATCCTGTGTTTGACCCCCTGCTTGCTCAACGGACTTGCCGCCTGATCCTGTGTCTCACTCCCTGCTTGCTTCCACGGACTGGCATTATACTTGTGTGTGACCCCCGGCCTGCTGTCCGGACTTACATCACTACTGACTGCTCAGTGACCTGTGTCAGTTCATCAGCCAGGTGTTTGGGCTCCTGCCTCTCCTCTCTGCCATCTGCCGGTCTGCCCAGGCCAGGTCCACATCTCTCCCAGGCATTCCACTGGTCCCACCTGCCGGAGGTGACCTGTGCCTCCTGGTGCCGTTTGTTCCCTGTTTCACCTCCAGGGGGCAGATTGCGCCGGGTCGCAAGGGTGAACCGCTCTCAGCATTTCGGTCTCGGTAAGTACGTCTCTGATAGTTACGGGGCTATAGTAATACTATACTAAAAAAGGCTTTTAAAAAAGCCCTGGATAAAGATAGAGCTGATCTGCTCTTTGGGGATAAACGCAATAAAAAGCAAGGCAATACCACCCGTGTTATAACTACATACTCAAGTAATCATGAGGAAATACGCAATATAATTGGGAAACATTGGCACCTCTTAACAGGCGATAGGATTGTAGGGAAATATATTGGGACAACGCCCCAAATCACCTATAAGAAATGCCAATCTTTGAAAGATAAGCTGGTACACACCCACTTTCAAGGACATTCGGAACATGAAGTAGACACCCCAGGAATGTTCAAATGTCATGATTGTGACTACTGCGATTGGGTGTTGGAGGGCTCATCTTACATACTCCCCAATGGAGAAACACACACCATTAAATTTTCAGCGAATTGTCAAACTAAAGGAATAGTCTATATAGCTTTTTGTAAATGTGGAGCATTCTATGTAGGCAAAACGTTTAGGAATTTCTGGAGGAGAATCTATGATCACATTTATTACATACGAAAAAATCTATTATATACACCAATAGGGCGCCATGTAGCCTTGTACCATAAAAATGATACTTCAATGGTCTGCTTTACGGCCCTTGAACATGTGATAGAGGACCCTAGAGGAGGCAATATAGATAAAAAATTATTGCAGCGCGAAGCGAGATGGATCTTCAAGCTTAATGCCTTAAGGGCCCCTGGCTTGAATGACTCCCTCAGCTTCCGACCCTTTCTATAAACTACCATCAACATCTTTCTCCTTCTCCTATGCCTCCCAGCACATACCCATGTCTGGCCTTCATTTCTCCCCCTTTTTTACTCTAGGGATGGACTCGTTCAAATCAGGGACCTCTTGGCCATAATGATGGACCAACCCCCCTGTTGTCCATATAGTTGGGACATATCCACCCACTCCTCTAGGGAAACCCCCCCCCCCCCCCTCCACCTTTGACAACCGATCTGGAAGGTTTTATCAGGATAGTATGGTCTATCTGTCTATGGACATTTTATAATGAAGCATACATCTTTTGAAGGATTGCTAATTAACTGTATAAATTGGGCATTCCTTGATATGTACATGTGTCGTTAATGTATACAACATGCAATGCTATATGTATCTGATCTTGTTTCTTATCATTTATTTATAGAGGACCTGGGAAGAGTATCTTGAGTGGAATGCCAATATGATTATGTTGTTTCGTTATCTCATTAGGAACCTATATGGAACTTTGACCTTGTATAGTGGTACAATGAGTCCAGCAAACACTTGGGCTATTGAGCCATTTTTTGATCTCCCTCTGGCTTGGATTTTAACAGGCATTATGGAAGGTAACTTTATCCAACCATAGTGGCCTCGGTGGAGGCGTTGCGGTGGCGGCGTCGGAGGAGGCTCATCCCCAATTTATCTTCCACCTTGGACATGGGCTGCATATGTCAAAGAGAAACTGTTGTTCCCCTTTTTTTTTTTTTTTTTTTTTTTTTTTTTCTATTCAATTTATTTGTATTTCATTTTATTTTTCTCTCTTATTATTCTCTCTTTATTATCAATCTTTATTATTATTTTATTCTCTAACTTTCATTCCCTTATTTATTGTACGTCTTATACTTCTTTTATAAGTATACAGTACTCATGCTTTTCATTAATCCTCTCTTTGTTCTTTATTATTAACTTTCTTTGATTCTACCTCCTGCGGGAGGATTCATTGTTATATTTGACCTTTTTTTCATTTTTAGAATTCAGTCAGAGCTCACCTGTGTGCTCAGAATGGGGATAACAGCCGCTTCACTACGGCGCATGCGCGTATTACTTATCGCGCATGCGCGTACTTTCGCTTTCGGCTGCGGTAAACGGGACGCTTTATATGCGGATCCCATCCCCTCAGCCTGACAGGACGCATGCGCCCAGCGGCATTAGTATCATTGTATCCCCTATTCACTCTGACGGCCTTCCAGCTGCTTTCCATCATCTCTTAATTGGCTGTATGGGGCGATCTGCTCCCTCCCACCTTTAATCTTGGCGCCAAAGCAGCCTATTTAACCAGCACTCCATCAGATGGCTGTTTGAGATGGAGTGCTGGGAAGCTGCTTTCACCATACACTGTTCAGGTACATTTTTCTCCTAAAGGATTTTTATGTTGTCCGTATTTTTCTAGGTGATGTCTTTGGGGCTGTTTAGCCCTTAGCATACACTAAATTTTAATATTGGCTTTATTACTAGTTCTGCCCTATTTCCTTCCTATAAAGGATCTGTAACTAATGGATTCAGCCATTGGAGTCTGATCCTGCAGAGTTGGTGATTCTTCCCAGCTGGGTTGTTCCCCTCCTTTACAAGTGGTTATCAGGTATGTTTTCTTTGGATTAGTAAGGCTGACTCTCACACTGTGCCACACTTTGTGGCAGCCCACCGTGTGTCTCTGGATGTTGCATGCTGGAGATGTATTGTATACATTCCTTCTTTTTTATTGATTGTTTTCAGCTTGTCCTTGTGATGCTGGACTTGATATAGTGTTCCTAACATCCCGTGATATCACCACTTTTCACAAGGAGACTCACGGGGAGGACCCACTTGGACCTTTAAGGTATATTTAAGGGGCTTTTGAAACTGGAAGCTAATGTCTCTCTATTTATATCTTACCTTACTACTGTTATCAATTACAGGATATCGGCATTACAAATCTGTCCGCAGAATACCATTCTGTTATTGGCCGATTTGGCACACCCCAGCTCCACTATTATTACTTTTCCTTTTCCTACCTTTTATGTGAGTATTTCTTTTAGATATACATACTTACTTGTTTATATTATACTTATATGGGATTGGTCACCCATTTACTTCATCCCAGAACCTTTAGTGATTCGTTGGGTTTTTTTTTTTTTTTTTTTCTTCTCTCTCTCACCTGCAGCTCTTGTCCTGTTTGCGTGCTCTAGATCCCAAACTCGGCAAGTTCTCAACGGTCCTCCTGAGAGACTTATTTTTAGATACACTATTGGGCACTGTAGACATATACCAGTTCCTACCTTTCCAACAAGAAGTGTAAGGTAGGCAATTCCTATATACCCCTCTGAACCATTTATATCTTTATTGAGACTAATATTATATATATTTAAACACATAACACTTGCCTATCCACTCATAAATAACCCCCTTGTCTTCTTGATATGTACAACAGATACACGAACCGCTATGCTCTGGTTCTGAAGAAGCTTTAAGCGAAACGCGTCAACCAGCATTGAATCAGCGAGTTTTGTTCAAACATTCTGATCTATCAACAAGCTATATGTATATGCATGCCTTTGGATTGCTAGGATCCTCACTGTTTTTATATATGATATGTTTTTTTGTATACTATGTGTTAATAAAACTATTTAGAATCAATCTTTGGTATTGAGACATACATCCGTTCAGGTACCGTGATAGTCCGACAGGTTGGCTAAAAACCCCCTTTCTTCGTTTTTTTATATCACTTGGTAACACAGAAGTCCAGCTTCCGAGTTTACAAGTGATAGTTTATCTCCCAGCAGCTCCCACAGGTCAGATCTCCTGCGCAGATCCCACTGAGTGCCGGACAGGCACAAGGGAGATACAGAACAGGTGCCCAGGGTTCAATGCAGTCATGGGTGGGAGAGGGTGCATGGTAGGCTGCACCCTCTGTGGTCTCCATTTTTTCCCTAGTGACCAGTTGTTGATGCTCCTACTGCATGATCCCCCTTGTAAGTTAATGTAGTATAGTATAGTATGCTGGGAGGTACTAAAGCTGGATGGGTGCTTCAGCTTAATATTGCAACAAAGGTAAGACATGTGGCAGATTGTGGAGCTTTTAAGGAGGGTGGAGAAGATGAGGACAGTGGAGGGAGGGGGTTGTATGAAGAGGGAAGAGCAACTTTTTGATGCCATTTGACAGGTATGTGTATGTGGCGAGCATGGTTGAGTTCCTGCACTTATTCACACTGAGGCGTTTTTTCAGGCGCTACAGCGCTAAAAATAGAGCTTGTATAGTGCCTGAAAAAAGCGTCTCCTTTCACTTTCACTCTTCACTTTCACTTTCACTCTTCACTCTTTCACTCTTCACTCTTTCACTCTTCACTTTTCACTCCAGTGTGAAAGCCACAGGGCTTTCACACTGGAGCGGTGCACTAGCAGGGCGGTAAAAAAAGTCCTGCTAGCAGCATCTTTGGAGCGGTGAAGGAGCGGTGTATTGTTTTAACCCTTTTTCGGCCGCTAGCGGGGTTTAAAGCTGCCCCGCTAGCGGACGAATAGCGCCGATAAAATGACGGTAAAGCAGCGCTAAATATAGCAATGCTTTATCGCCGATGCCCCCACCGCCCAGTGTAAAAGCTGCCTAAGTGAACCGGTAAAAGGATCCTTTTGGACTTTTTTTTTAAAAAACATTCTTTATTGAAATTTTTTACAAAAAATTGTGTTTACAGTGAAATATAACAAAAATAATACTGCTCATATATACAGTACATAAGAAACATCACAGAAAGTCCAATTGAGAGGCACAAATAATGAAAGCTAGGCTAACAGTACGAGATCATACATGAAGATTGGTTCAGCATGTTAGAGATAATTAAACACTTGACAAGAGTGTTACATGCAGGGTTACGAGCTTCAATGTACTCCATTCTGGAAACCCTGTAGTGATACAGAGACAAAATTGTCCAAGAACTGTCTGGTTGAATATAAGTGTACTAGAAGGAAAAAAAAAAGAGGGGAAAAAGGGAAAGGGAGGGGATAATGAGAGAGAGAGAGAGAGAGGGGAAAAAAAAGCAATACATTTAAAAAAAAACACAGTGCATCACCTCCAAAACGCTTATCTTTGTGTCCTGCAGTGTTGTCCAGAGAATGCAGGTACACCCTCCGATTTAGATGTCTTGAGTATGAGATAGAAGAGATATTTATTTACTATTCTAATCCAAGAGGGGCTACCCTTGGATTAGAATGGGAATGGGAGGGAGGGAAAAGAACTGGCAATAGAGGGGAAAGGGTAGGTAACTGATGGGGAACGAGAGAAGAAAACAAGTACAGGTCCCTAAACTGTCCTTGCTGACACTGAATGGTTGAGTATGTAAACACATATTATAGAGATTGTATTAGGTGGTGCACCTTATAACTAATATAATATGCTCTCATCTACTGGTCCATTCACGAAAGGGATTCCCTGAGCACACTGCAAAGGAGTAAACTGGTTGGTGGTTCAAAGTATTCCTTTAGTAGTTCATTGAGTGGAATATTTATCTTTGCAGTGCAAATTGGTAATCTCTGTAAACATTAAAAACAAAAATGTTTGTCTTCAAACAGAGATTTGGAAACCATGCAAATGCAATTGACATAATGGTTCAATAAGAATGTAACAGTTTCCTCTACTAAACATTGCATACACAGTGACTAACCATGACCATTCATTACCATATCAAATGACTATGTGCAGCACTCAACACTACACATTTGTTTAAAACACAGGTGGTCAAAGGGGCAGTAAGTGCTAGCCCTCTAATGAAGATTTACCTTGTGTGGTAATATTACTTATTCTCATGTTTCCAAATATGCTAATTCTTTATCATACACGTATGCAATTCTGCAGCTCACACTCTGTGAGTGTTGGGTTGTTTGTGTGTTTCGTATTTTTCTAGAACCATAGACTGTAGATTTCAAGGTGTAATTGTGTATCCATGGTCTTTAGGATACCAAATCTACAAAACTGCGGCAAGGAAAGGGTTCATAATGTCATGTCACCCTCAGTTCACCTCCTGTACAGGAATTTGTTGAATTAATCACTTATTATATATACAATATGTCACCTATATTTCTCCTAAAAGCTGGTAATGGATAGAAATTAGACATGTGCGATTATTTTCGATTCGTACGAATTTCCGTAAATTCGTACATTTGGGAGGATCTGAAATCCGAATTGCTAGGCTTCCGAATTTTGTACGAAATACAAAATTTTGTTTACGAATTTCGGATCCAAATTCCGTTACAACGGAAACGTGACTGGTGTTTTGTTCTGCTGCTGAGGTTTTCTGAGGGTTGGGAAAATTACCTTTTATAATATGGGAGTGGGAGACTGAATCGGACAAAATAAGAATGTTCATTAATTACGATTATTCATTATGATGAAGTTAAAAACCCAGGAAGTCAGCACAGGGATGGTGGGAGCCCCTCATAATGATAAATTCATCATAACGAAGGTTCGTAATTGTTACGAAAAGTTAACGAACCTAACGAAAATTCGTATTTCGTACAAATCCAAATTGAATTTCGGACACGAATTACGAAATACGAATTAACAGCTAATACGAAACGGAACGAAACAAAATGAATTTATTGATGGCGCACATGTCTAATAGAAATGAGTCATGTACCAAGTCAACAGGTGAAAATTATACAGTGATGTGACTTCCTGAGCTGAGTAAAGATGCTGAATTTTACCCACACAATTGTGGATGCTAGATGGTGTAGATGTAGCATCTATGCTTTGGTCAATAATTTAAGCCTTGCCTTCTCTATGATAGTGAAGCCTAATGCCATGTACACGCGGTCGGAATTTCCGATGGAAACAGTCCGATGGGAGCTTTTCATCGGATTTTCCGACCGCATGTATGCACATCAGTCTTTTTCTGTCAGAATTTCCGACGGACTTTGGATTGAGAACCTGTTCTTAATTTTTCCAACGGAAAACCTTTCTATCGGATTTTTCGATTGTGTGTATGCAATTCCGACACGCAAAGTTCGGACGCATGCTCGGAAAAAATTTGACGCATGCTCGGAACCATTAAACGTCCATTTTATAGTGCCGTCAAACGCGTTTTATGCCGCGGTGTTATTGACCGCCGGAATTTGGTGTGACCGTGTGTAGGCAAGACAGTTTGAGTGAATTTCCTTCGGAGTACGCGGCATAAGAAGCACTCCTCATCCTAGCACCGCATTAAGGGCACTAGATGGAGCTGATAATCATAGGAAATCAACATAGTAGGCCACATGCACACTGGGGGGTTTAGGTGTGGAGGCACAGGCACACAGCCCAACCCTGTTGTGGCAGTCTGTGTTTCAAGCATCATCTCTGGGTGCAAACTGCCCTAAAAGCTAGTACTACTTGGTGCACCATCCAGCTACAG
The DNA here is from genome assembly GCA_028564925.1 of Lithobates sylvaticus. Classification (NCBI taxonomy): domain Eukaryota; kingdom Metazoa; phylum Chordata; class Amphibia; order Anura; family Ranidae; genus Lithobates; species Lithobates sylvaticus. Next base: position 101,325,999 of record CM053038.1, read on the forward strand.
CAGCTTTCAGCCTCTGATAGAGTTTTACAGGCTGTTAGCAGCAAGGCAAAACACAACAGCGTTTCATGCACCAGGGCTAAGGGCCCAGTTTGCATGATGCCTTAGCGAAGATATAGGGAGCATTCCTAACGTCTGTGCAAATCCTTGTGACATTTGTCCAGGGAATTTTTTATAATTAGACCCCTTAAAATTTTGTAAACATTGCTACTTCAATAGAAACATATCAGAAGTGATATAAACCATGGATGGTCACCTCTCAGGATTAATTTTCCTGATACACTTATTTAAAATTATCCTTTGCTCTCAGTGAAAGTCCTATGGTTCCGATGTTGGACTAATTTGATTATAAATGTCACAGTGATAAATCCACAATTGGTTAAAATTATTAATAATGCTTTAGGAGTAGTCTTATAGTAGCAGAACTCCAAAAGTCTCTATCCCGACATGAGTTACACGTATGGCCATAAAAATTTGTTGTATGGAGACCCTTCCCAAATAACAATGTTAGCATCTTGCTATTCACCATTGAGACTGGTAAGGTTGATAAAAATGCATTTCTTATCCGCATTTCTGCAGCTTGCTTAATGATCAACTTTCCTTGGAAGGATTAATATTCATAGGACACTTTGTCTAACTCAGACTCCTTTCTTGGCATATTTCCCTGAGCTAAAATCTATTTATGTGCCAGAAAGGCCAAACTTCAGATAATCAAATATTGAAGATAACTTGCTTTTCTACTTTACTAAACCCCAGCTGGTTATGAGATATATTCTGGTCCTAGGGTGTACTAGGTTATATATATTAAACTGTAAGAAGATACTTGATAGTGCCAGGATATAGTTCTTATACCAACCATTATAGGCAAATCGTTTATTAAAACAAAAAAATGCTGGGTGCATGCAAGTGTGACTCCATCCATTGCACCACAGGAGTTCCTAGCCTAGATAATACCCTTGTATGCACCCGGCTGGGGACTCATTAGATTACATCTATATGCGTATAGATTCCATAGGAGGTTTTATAATAGTGGAGCCTTTGTTCATTTGTTTTTGGATATCACACTTGTAGTACTGATCCTTACCTTTGTGGCAAAATGTATGTGCAGCCCATTGTGGCATTTACAAAATTCATTATATTAAATGATTGGAGCATTGGAGTCTGGGGGGGTTGTCCAGGAGATGGCCCATAGGGAGGTTGGGGGGAAGGTAGGGAAGGCAGTTTTTCATTGTAGGAGGAGGGGGTGGGAAGAGGTACTGGATTGAGGTATGTTATTAATATTTTGTAATAACCTTGCGGTAGTCAAGCCTGGTGTCATATTCAAATGTATTTTCTTTGTTTTGAATCATTTATTTAAGCAAACCTGTGTATTGGCCATGTAGAGCAAACAACAGACTTATGCCGCGTACACACAAGCGGATTTTTCGGACGGAAATTCCGCTTGTGTGTACGCGGCATAAGTCTGTTGTTTATTTAACGCGGCATAAGTCTGTCATTTATTTCAGCAAACCTGTGCATTGGCCATGCAGAGCAAACAACAGACTTATGCCGCGTACACACAATCGGAATTTCCGTCCGAAAAATCTTGGATGTTTTTTCTGACGGAATTCCCCTCAAGCTTGTCTTGCATACACACGGTCACACAAAAGTTCTCTGAACTTTCGACCATCAAGAACGCGGTGGCATACAACACTACGACAAGCCGGGAAAATTAAGTTCAATGCTTCCGAGCATGCGTCGAATTGTTTCAGAGCATGCGTGATTTTTTGCGCATCAGAATTGCATACAGACAATCGCATTTTTGGATAGGAACTTTCCCCGACCGAAAAATAGAGAACCTGCTCTCAATATTTTGCTGGCTGCAATTTCCGCCAGCAAAAGTCCGATGGAGCATACACACGATCGCATTTTCCGACCAAAAGCTCACATCGGTCTTTTGCTGGTGGCATTTCCGATCGTGTGTACGCGGCAGTGTAATGCCCCCTCCCCAGCAGCAGATACTTGCTTTTTCTTTCCTCCCCCACCTACCTTTAAGGCTAAGTATATACAGTACACGGGACTGTCCTCTGGCACCTGCTGATCGGCATAGAGGATGACAGGACAGAGCTCTGTGAATGTAAACAATATAGTCCTGTCCTGTCAGCAGGGATGTGCTGTTTTTTTTCAAGCAAGGGGAAAACAACAGCACATCTCTTAGTAAAAACAACAGCACAGTAAATGCACCAAGCACTGTTAGGCACACATTTAACCCCTTGATTGCCCTAGATGTTACCCCTTCCCAGCCAGTGTCATTAGTACAGTGACAGTGTATAGTTTTAGCACTGATCACTGTATTAGTGTCACTGGTTTCCACAAAGTGTCAAAAGCGTCAGATTGCTCACCATACTATCACAGTTCCGCTATAAGCTGCTGATCGCTGCCATTACTAGTATGAAAAAAAAATTCAATAAATAAATAAATAAAAATTCCAGTATATATACCATAGTTTGTAGATGCTATAACTTTTGCACAAACCAATCAATATATGCTACGTGGGATTTTTTTTACGAAAAATATGAAGCAGAATACATATAAGGTTATAAAGAAATTAGATTTGTAAAGTTTTTTTCATTTGATATGTTTTATAGCAGAAAGTGAAAAATATTGGTGTTTTTTTTTTTTAAATTGACGGACAAAAAAACAGTGGTGATCAAATACTACCAAAAGAAAGCTATTTGTGCGGAAAAGAAAATATATATATATATATAAATTTCATTTGGGTACAGCATTGCATGACCACGCAGTTGTCAGTTAAAGTAATGCAGTACCAAAAAGCAAAAATGGTCTGGTCATGAAGTTGGGTAAATCTTCCAGATGGCAAGTCATTAAGCAGCAGATTCTGAACCAATTTCAAAGCAAAAGTCACCTTAAAACAGTCTTTCATTCTTAACAAAAGGTGCCCAGACCCCTAATATCGTACAGCATTTGGGATCTAATGCCGCGTACACACGATCGGAAATTCGGCCAGCAAAAGCCTGATGAGAGTTTTTGGTCGGAAAATGCAACCATGTGTATGCTCCATTGAACTTTTGCTGGCCAAAATTCCAGCCAGCAAAAGATTGAGAGCATGTTCGGTTGGAAAAAGTTCCGATCGGAAATTCTGATCGTCCGTAGCAATTACGCAAAATTTATACGCATGCTCGGTAACAATTTGACGCATGCTCGGAAGCATTGAACTTAATTTTCTCGGCTTGTCGTAGTGTTGTACATGTAGCACTAACCCCCGAAGGAGCTGCTGGTTTTATTTGGGCTTACCGTTACCTCACCTGCTTGCATCTCCGTCTTGGGGATCCCGTGGAAAGTGGCCCAAAGAATGTGAATTTCCAATACTTAGTCCTTTTTATGATTATTTATTCAAAATAAAAGCCAAGTCTTTCAATAAAAAGGGTCAGAGGGTTAAGGATGAGTTCAGGCACCTGGTACTGTGTGTGGGTTTAAGATCTCTTTTTAGATCAAGAAGACAATAGTTTTACTCACTAGATCCAGCCACCACCGGATAAGGCCCTCTCACTGGACCTAGCAGCCGGTGGGGTATTTTTACAGTCTCTGCCACAGACTTGTAAATTTAAACTTAAGCGTCACTGAGAGATTTAAGAATATTTCCATACAATACCAGTCTCTTTCAGCCGAACCGGCAGTACTGTAGGTATAATGATCCAGGTTGCGTCCTTCAACTGAGTCTCCAGGCTCCTCCAGAGATACCAGCCTTGCGCACGGTCTTCTCTTGAAAGAGTCCTCCCCTGGATCCTTCAGTTTCTTGGCCTCTCCCTTCAGATGAGACAGCACTGGACCATCCCTGGATCAATAGGCTCCGAGATTCGCTTGTGCCTATCCTCTCAGTTGCGTCGCCTCGGGCCAGCCGGCCCCGAGACACAGGATACATAGCTCTGCGCCCCAGGCCAGGAGGGCCATGGGGTCTGGGTCAAGAGGACAAAATGAGAAACCAAACAGCAAAAATAAACCCCTAACAACCTGGCGTCGGTACCTTAAATACCATTTCCCAGAATGCACAGCAGGAAAACACTCCCACTGGGCTGGTTCCGAGCAATAGATGGCATTCAATGCATACAGCTAAACTGCGTTTCTACTCTTCCCGGCTGTGACAGCGACACCTGCGGTCAAGGAGAACCCAGTGCAACCTCGCTGGACTGGTACAGAAACCAGTAATTTAGAGAAATTAGCCTGAAGCCCAACTGTGCGTCTGCTCATTAGGAGCCGGCGCTACATACGTCACCGCGTTCTTGATGGTCAAAAATTCAGCAAACTTTTGTGTGACCGTGTGTATGCAAGTCAAGCTTGAGCGGGATTCCGTCGGTAAAACCATCCAAGATTTTTCTGATGGAAAATCCGCTCGTGTGTACGTGGCATTACTGTAGTCTTTTAAATTGCCACAGTGACAAAATGGTATTTATGTCAGAAGAAGGGATTTTTGTTAACATTAGAAGGTTTTCTGCTTTGTCTACAGAGCTAACAGTTCAGTAAGTTCTTTGTTAATCATCATATGATCGCACCAGTAAAAGCGTAATGAAAAGGAGCTGCATGGAAATCCATTTCCTTACATATTGTGCAGCACAGTGAGAACTGCCTGCAGCCACATCGCTGTCCAGAACGATGACAAGCCTTACATTGTCAGGGAAATCCATCTCTTGTTCTGCTTGTCATACCATGCTGCTTCGTTGTCAGACAGATAAGACATGCAACTGTGAGCCCGTTAACAATATGTGATTTTGTATTCTGCTCTGTACAATAGGTCTCATTGGAGACTGCTGAGCACTGAAATCGGTGGAATGGATTCCCCCTTTCAAATCTCTGTGGATTATGAACTGTGTTTCCCAAAAACAGAGACCTTCCTAGTCCTGGACTCTCTCCATCTCAGGAACTGCTTTGGTGGTAAGATAATTGCAGATTTTTTTTACTTTGTTCCTATATCAAAGTATATTGAAAAGATAACACTGGGTTTACTGGGACCATGTTACAGCCCTATTTAGGGGGTAACATGTAAAAACAACTCCCCAGCCCCAAACATTTACAGATTTGCAGAGTTCTTCTACCCTCAGCCCGCATAACTACATCATTTGTTCACAAGTTGTGAATGAAAATATTACAGGTCTGCCACGACAGTTGAGAAACCTCAAGTTTTTAGGAAAAGTACAAGTGTAGTCTATTGATTTTTCCTCCAGCTCCATAGCTGAAGGTCCATAGCTCGGGAAGAGAAGGGGCTGGCTGAAGGAAGTTTCTATCTGCAGGAGCCAGAGAATTGCACTTACGATCCACTGATCATGGGTGAAAGTCTTTCCATAAGTTACATTTATTATTTTTGTTTGCAAAAGGTGGAATTCTCCTTTAAAGCCAGAACTTTTTTTTAAGTTTTTGATAAAGTAGGGAATAATTAAAACTTGTATCACCAATATGTGTGTTTTTTTTCTCATTGGGGAAATCTCCCTTTACTTCCTGTCACAGAGGCACAACAGGAAGTGAGAGGAAATGTCTTCACTTTAGGAAGAAACTCCCTCTTATGCCGCGTACACACTGTCGGATTTTCCAACGGAAAATGTTCAATTGGAGCTTGTTGTCGGAAATTCCGACCGTGTGTAGGCTCCATCGGACATTTTCCATCGGAATTTCCGTCACACAAAATTTGAGATCTGGATCTCAAACCTTGTGGACAGCCTTCTCAGAAGAGTTGAAGCTGTTATAGCTGAAAAGGGTGGGCCAACTCAATATTGAACCGTACAAACTAAGACTGGGATGCCATAAAAGTTCATGTGCGTGTGTGTAATGGCAGGCATCCCAATACTTTTGGTAATGCAGTGTACTTTAATTGAAAATAAATGTAAAAAGCCACAACTTCCTCTAGTTGTATACATGGCCCGGTGTCTGTTGACCACGCTGATGTCATGTTAGGAATAATTTTAGTTAGGCCTTAGGCCCCTTTCACATGTGCGGACTGTTCAGATCCGCCTGTCAGTTTTTTTCAGGCGGATATGAACCTTTATGGAGCATCGGATGTCAACGGGACATGTCCGCTGACATCCTATCTGCCCCGATCCGATCCGATCCGCAAAATCCAGACGGATGCAAACCCTAATTTTCATCCATCTGGGCGGATCAGATCAGATGAAAACGGACAGGCGGTCTGTAATCATCCGATCCCATTGGGGAGAGCGGAGCTCTGACAGGTCTGTCCCTGCACAGAGTGCAGAGACGGACTTGTCATCCGCCAGCTCAGCAGCGATCAACGAAGCGATCCCCACTGAGCAAGCGGAGGACTAAATATGGATCCGTAGGTCTGAAAGAGGCCTTAAAAGAGTTTGTTACAATGTTTCTTGTACAAAAGGTCTAAATAGTAATTTCTGTAATCTTCTGTGTCCTATTTCTTTAGGTAACAAAGAAGATTTATTTTCTTGTCCATGGGAGTCATCTTTTCTTTGTAAAAATGGTGAATGTATTGGTCGCACAAAAGTTTGTGACTTTCAGATAGACTGCCCAGGAGGAGAAGATGAAGGTGCAATATGTGGTAAGTTCCCACATTCCTGTATCAGTTATTAAGTGTCATTTCTCTTATACTTATAAGGATAGTCCTTATTATTGCACTAATTCCATAAGCAGGCCATCTTACTATTCAAAAAACTGCGGCTAAAAGCACAGAAAAAGGTTCACTTGCAGTGTGTTTTTGAACTTGCTAGAAAATTTGACTACTCCAGGAACAGTCAATTCCCTGGCACAGCCCCCTGCATCCTTGCACATTATAGCCTTCTCCGCTTCTGGGAGTGTCTAATTACTCTTTGTGCTGGCACAGCTCCTCCACCACTTCTCACATCCCTACATAATCATGAATTTAATTTCTGGGGAAAAATAAAGTAATAATACAGAGTGTCAATTGAGTAACAACTCTGAGTCTGCGGGGACTGCTGACATTAGACATGCGCAATTCATTTTTGTTACAAATCGAAGTTTGGATGAAATTTTCCTTATTCGGAGATTTGGATGTATCTGAATCTCTGAATCACAATAGTAACAAATTTCAATAAATCAGAAATAATGAAATAACGAAAACAACAAATTAATTTGTATTCATTTGTTTCATTCAGATGACAGGATGTGATAGTTTGGACCTTTTTGTTAATGTTTGAAACATTCAAAATAATGTACCTACATAATATATGATTCAAATAGATTCAGATCTACCGTATTTGTTTTTATTCCAGTGACCGTAGCGTGAATCGTACAAAATGCACTATATAATACATATGAAATGGGAACATATTGCAATAAATAGTTACAGTACGGTATAAAAAAGTGAAATAAGATAATTCCTACTTATTGTGTTTGGGTTAGATGGAGGTGGATCCATCAGAATCTCCGAATCATAACATAACATAAATGAAATGATATAGAGATGTTACAATCCGATTGTAACCCATATGAACAGCTGTAGCCTTTTATATAATGTGTGTTGTCTTTTCAGAAAATATCCTCCCTCCAGGTGGCCATTGCACTTTTGAAGAAGGCACTTGCCACTGGACTTCTAATACTACAACTGGTAGCTCGTGGACATATACCAATTCAGTGCAGTTGAATCCTGGAGATAACATCCACTCACTTTCTACAGCAGGTAAATGGATACACAATATATGTTTATAATGGGTTTTTTACTTTTTTTTTCTCACAGGATCCAAGTGTTCCCCATAACTGAATAAAAGAGTTTAATTACTCACAATTTCCACAGTTAATGATAATGGGCTTAGGCTTGAGCTTAAAGCTCAATTAAGCTTTTAGTTTAACCTCCCTGGCGGTAATCCCGAGTGTGGCTCTGGGTTAATTTTCAGTACCCCTGTAGTGTCATTTACTTACGATCACCTGTGTCCTCCGGCCAATGCCGGCATCTGTCTTCCGGGTCCCCTTCTCTGCAGAAGACGCAGGGGGGCGGAACCAGACAGGAAATTCAAAAAAGTAAACAAAACATCACATACACATAATACATTTTAATACATTGTTATCTGTTAGGATTGCATTACTGTATCAAAACATTTCACCTCAGTGTTGTCCCTAGTGCTTTGCCCAGTGCCCTGCCTGCTGTTTTAACATTCTTTCTGCCTGGAAACTTGAGGATGTCCATGGCATCCAAAAAGCATCCCTTTAAGTCAAAATCTGTTTTAGACCAGCTAGAAAACAGCGCTAGTGAATTAGAATCACTTGCAGAATTGAGAGATAGTGATTCGTGGGGAAATTCGTCATCAGACACTGAAAGTAACGACATCGACGATACTACGACTGAGCTCAGTGATGTGCGAGCTTGGTGCTCTATTGACTGTGGTATGGATCACACAGCGCCCCCAAGATTCCCATTTACTGGAGCATCTGGTATAAAAGTAGACGTTGAATGTGACAACCCCTTGGCATACTTACAAATATTTCTGACCGATGAGTCGCAGTAAAAACGCGTCTCCAAAAACGCGGCAAGCACCGCAAAAAGCACTGCAGAAACGCTCAAAAGCAACATGCATAGCCTAAGTCACAGCCTAAGTCAGCTAAAAACATTCCAGGTACATCAAAACAAAAGTTGTTTAAATCTGCCAACAGCTGCAGGGTAGGAATTGTGGGGAAGCAGTAGTCTTATTGCAGAGATTCAAAACCCCCCCGTACTGAGTCAGACCTCTAGCTGTGCAATCAGCAAAGCTCCTTGAGTGGAGAGCTATGGCTCTGCAGCGGGGGGGGGGGGGTGTTGGACCTCTGCAGTGAGATCACTGCTTTCCCACAGAGATTGTGACTGTTTTTTTAAAGAAAACAAACTTTAAGGCTAGGTTCACACTAGTGCGGCTTTGGGGGCCATGTTTGTGTGGGCACGGCAGCCCATTCATTTGAATGGGCTGCTGTGCCTGCATCTCACGCAGGAAAAAGTTTCCTGCAGCATTTTGAAAACACAGCAGCTGGGAAATGACACGGTGCTTTTGCACTATGCAATTTCCCTGTGGCTTCCGCACTTGCAAACGCACTGTGTTTTTAGATGCGTGGGGGTGCCATTAAGAATGAATGGCAGCCCCCTGCATTTTTAAAGAGCAGCACGTGTTGGCTGTGGGTGGTTTTGGGTGCAGGAACAGGTGTGATGCCTGAATCCACAACCACCTGCAAGAGTATGAACCTAACCTTGAACTTTCAGGCTCCGTTCACATCTTGGCGTATAGGGGGGGGGGGCACAATCACGGTAAAATTGCACAAATACAATCGTGAGACGCCCGTCGCCCAAAAGAAGCGACAGGCATCTTGCGATTCTGTTAGCCCGATTTTACCTTGATTGTTGCCTAAAGAATCGCGGGAAAATCACGCTGCATTTGGGATGCTATTGAAATTAATGGGCAACACAGTGGCTAATGCATGGGCATCACGTGATTTGCTGCTATTGCGAATCGCGGACAGAATCACAGTGATTCTGCCCACCATTCGGAACGCGGAGATGTTACTGAAAAGTATTTAGCTAATTTAAACTGGAGGTTTAGTTGGGCTTTAACTGCATGTCAGTTTTAGAGTATAACATGTTGACAGACATAATTGATCGCTCATTTTCCATACACGCTTTTTTCTTAGTTGGCTCAGGATATAATTTCCAACAGTGTCCCTGCAAGGAAAATTTGTCCTCACTTCCTTATCTGACAGAACAGGAAGTGATGGGAACGCTCTACAAAAGCAATGAAAAAAATATTTTTTGGTACAATGGGAAATAATTACAACTGCTGTAGAGTTGTTATTGTTATTTGAGACAGTGGATAGATAGTGCTGGACCCTAGGTTTGTCCTACTGGAATAGTTTTTCAATAATATTGCAGATAATCATTAGTCTGCCTGAAAATAGTCCATCTAGTGGAATCAAGGAAAGTTTTGGGCTTGGCAGTGAACACATATATAGAGGGAGGGGATTTTAGTACAACATGCCACATCCTATATATAAAGTAAAGAAGGTGGGGGGTCCCCTAAGGGTTTGGACTTTTAAGGCATGCTAGATGTGTGACCCCAGATAGAACATGAGATTATATATAATAGAAATTGTTTATTACAAAAATTGTATACAAAAAAGGAATTTTTTGACAATGTTACAATAAAAGACTTTTTGGAATATTAGAACAATATTGAATATAGAAAATACAATATATTATATAGATATGTATTGTAGGCGTTGACTCACACCTGACGCGTTTCGGAGGTTTTGTCTAAAAAAACACACACTTTCTCCTTCTTCAGAGGTAGGAGCGCAACATTCCTAATATCTAAGAAACATTGTAATAGAACAGTTTGTCAAAAAAAGTGAACCTTAATATGTATATTAGAGTTTACAACATGAAATCATTATTTTGTATATATATATACACACATATAGACGAAGTGAATTCACATACCGTTTTCAGGAATATTCCAAAATGATTAAAAATAATGGCTGGGAGGAGGAGCTTCTTGGACAGGCCCGTCTTGGATGGTATAATTTAGTCAAAGATTTTTATGTTGGATTCAATGGTTCACTGGGATTATATCCTGTGTCCCAGATAGCTGGAGTCCCAGGACTGTTTAATCTGGCGTGACGAAGACGAGAGTCGTCTGTGAGACACACTGGGGTCGGGTATGGAAGCCCTGATGAATCAAAATATTTATGAGTATTTGTATATGAAGGGTTAAATGAGTGTACAATAAGATAGAAAACACCACTCAAGATGTAATATATATATTTAGCACAGACCTATATTCTGTGTTTGTGGGTGAGTCTTCGTTGGGTTGGATTGATGTTTATAATATCATTAACGATTCGGTAAATCTGAGAAGAAAATAGATCAAAGATGTCCATAATGAGAGAAAGAATCCTAATCCCCAAGGAGTTACCCTCCCAGGGAGATGATTCACAAATCTATGGCTTTAAACTGTTGAAATATAGCTGAAGAATATAGCTGTATTGTATTTTTGTTTTTATTTGTATGCAAGATATTAATTCTCTATTAGCACCCCCGCTGGACAGACAGGAACTTGTGTCCTCCGGTCCAGTGGCAGGTATAAGACACAATGAAAAAAGATCTCCCCAGTGTTTGGCTCCCAAACAGGCACCAACCACGGCTCCAGACAGAGCACACATGTATCGACAGTAGGGTACCACCCAACGCCAGGGACAAACACCCCCCCATACCACTGAAATCCAACAATACACGGCCATGATTAAAGCCATAATTACCCCTGTATTTGCTTCAAGAACCGCTCGTCTCCTCCTCAGACCGACAACTGCAGTCTATTGAGTGGGACGAGCGGGCTATTTGAGTAGGATTCCCCGCCTGGCAATCAGCTGTTCACAATACAGCTGATTGCCAAATGGCGAGGAGGTGTGTCGGCGCCTCTCTCACTCGGCCCCCCGAGTGCTGCGCGCGCATCCGGGTCCCGCGCACCAATCAATGGTCACGCATTGTGGCCCGGACACGCCCACAGCTCCCGCCGGCACGTCAAGCTTCAACGGCGAGCAGCGTGTGCTCGCCGGGTGAAGCAATATGGGGACCCGGCACCAGAGACTGACGCCGGAATTCCCCTGTATGCCGCTCCGTCCATTGGACAATGGGCGGGCGGCAGGGCGTGCCGGGCGGCTCACTGGACGGCCCCTCATCCCTCGTCACTGCCATGTAATTATAAGAACGGGAGGCTGACGTCATATGAAGCTCCTCCAGCCAGGCAAGCATATTACAGCGAATCTGAAACATAAAGAGCAAAGAGGGAAAGGAACAGAGATATATTAATATACCATAGCAGATGACATTTGTAAACAAATTGATATCTTACAGTTCATATAAATGCAGAACATGGCTTAATTGTATAATGTCACAAAGAAAAATAGAGAACCGTCACCTATTCCTTTATTTGTTTTTACCCAGGTTACAAGGGCTGGATATCATATGTAGATGAAGGGGTATTTTGTGGAGAGACAAATATTTATTATGCCCAAATTATACATTACATGTTGTGGACATCACACCTATATAAAGGATTTTTATAGAGAAACAGGACTTTTTATTATTTATATCCAAATTGTACATTATGTGTTGTAAACAACATATACCGTACATGGAGTTAGGGAGGTTAAGCTGGGGTATTTGGATGGGATTGATGTATTATCCCTGAGGCGGGCACATAGTCACATCCACAGCATGGGTGGAGACTGATTACCCACGAGGGTGGTGGGGTTGTTTATTTTTCCATCCCGCCGGAGGAGCGCAACATTCCTAATATCTAAGAAACATTGTAATAGAACAGTTTGTCAAAAAAAAGTTCCAAAAATGTATATATATATACACACATATAGACGAAGTGAATTCACATACCGTTTTCAGGAATATTCCAAAATGATTAAAAATAATGGCTGGGAGGAGGAGCTTCTTGGACAGGCCCGTCTTGGATTCACTGGTTCACTGGGATTATATCCTGTGTCCCAGATAGCTGGAGTCCCAGGACTGTTTAATCTGGCGTGACGAAGACGAGAGTCGTCTGTGAGACACACTGGGGTCGGGTATGGAAGCCCTGATGAATCAAAATATTTATGAGTATTTGTATATGAAGGGTTAAATGAGTGTACAATAAGATAGAAAACACCACTCAAGATGTAATATATATATTTAGCACAGACCTATATTCTGTGTTTGTGGGTGAGTCTTCGTTGGGTTGGATTGATGTTTATAATATCATTAACGATTCGGTAAATCTGAGAAGAAAATAGATCAAAGATGTCCATAATGAGAGAAAGAATCCTAATCCCCAAGGAGTTACCCTCCCAGGGAGATGATTCACAAATCTATGGCTTTAAACTGTTGAAATATAGCTGAAGAATATAGCTGTATTGTATTTTTGTTTTTATTTGTATGCAAGATATTAATTCTCTATTAGCACCCCCGCTGGACAGACAGGAACTTGTGTCCTCCGGTCCAGTGGCAGGTATAAGACACAATGAAAAAAGATCTCCCCAGTGTTTGGCTCCCAAACAGGCACCAACCACGGCTCCAGACAGAGCACACATGTATCGACAGTAGGGTACCACCCAACGCCAGGGACAAACACCCCCCCATACCACTGAAATCCAACAATACACGGCCATGATTAAAGCCATAATTACCCCTGTATTTGCTTCAAGAACCGCTCGTCTCCTCCTCAGACCGACAACTGCAGTCTATTGAGTGGGACGAGCGGGCTATTTGAGTAGGATTCCCCGCCTGGCAATCAGCTGTTCACAATACAGCTGATTGCCAAATGGCGAGGAGGTGTGTCGGCGCCTCTCTCACTCGGCCCCCCGAGTGCTGCGCGCGCATCCGGGTCCCGCGCACCAATCAATGGTCACGCATTGTGGCCCGGACACGCCCACAGCTCCCGCCGGCACGTCAAGCTTCAACGGCGAGCAGCGTGTGCTCGCCGGGTGAAGCAATATGGGGACCCGGCGCCAGAGACTGACGCCGGAATTCCCCTGTATGCCGCTCCATCCATTGGACAATGGGCGGGCGGCAGGGCGTTGCCCTGCCTCATTGAGGCCTGGAGTGTGGGTTGCCCTGAGCTTAAAAATCCATCGTGCTTCCAATTGGAGGAGAGATTTGTTCCAGTCTCCTCCTCTTGGATTAGGATGGATACGGTCCAAAATAAGAAATTTAATGTTTGGAAATTTGCCCGCATGTACAGTGATGGTATGTCTCCCAAGGGGGAGATCTGGGTCACATGTTTTCATGCTGTGGATGTGTCTATAGGCCCTTCTCCAGAACTCCAGCTTAGTTTTCCCTATATAGAAACAGGAACAGTCGCACTGTAATAGATAAATAACGCCTAGCGTTTTACAATTAGCGAAATGTCTGGCTTTGAATATTTGGCCATCTGGTAGTTTCGGATTCTTCTCCACCCACATGTATCTACAGTATCTACAAGACCCACATGTATAGGTACCCTTATATTTGCAGTGTGTTTTGGTGTCGACATTGAATTCACTGCTCGTTATCTGATCCCTCAGGGAGGAAGTTCTCCTGTAGGTGAATAAAGGTTTTTCTGTAACGTATGGGCCTAAAGTGGGGTCCTCGGTTAGAAGGTACCAGTATTTCTGTATTATTTTTTTGGTCTGCTGTTCCTGATTGCCATATCTGGATATAATTCTCAAAGGGTTGTTATCATTTTTGGGTTTTTTTGAATGTATAAGATGGTCTCTACTACGTAAGCAGGCCTGTTGGAAGGCCCTTTTTAATGAGGCATGAGAATATCCCCTTTCCAGGAGCCGGTCACGAAGATTGTCGGCCTCTTGTTTGAAAATATTGTCATCCGCACAGTTGCGTCTGATTCTTAAGAACTGGCCGTATGGTATCGAGTTTAATAAGGGTTTTGGATGAAAGCTGGTCGCATGCAAAATTGCATTTCCAGCTGTTGGTTTTCTATAGAGCTTAGTGAGTAGCTTGCCTTCCTCACCCTTATAAACTTCTACATCCAAGAACGCAATATTCGTGGGGCTGAATGACATAGTAAATGTTAGATTGAATTCATTCCTGTTCATCCTAAGTAGGCATTGTTGTAACAGGTCAGATGGGCCGTCCCAGGCGATGAAGATGTCGTCGATGTACCGGTACCACCCCAAAATGTGGTCCGTGTACATCGACAAGTCCTCATCGCCTAGGACGGTTTTCTCCCACTCCCCCAGGTACAGGTTGGCGTAGGATGGGGCACAGCACGTCCCCATCGCTACCCCCTGTACCTGGAGGTAGTGGGAGCCATTGAAGGTAAAAGCATTATGTTCCAGTATGAACTCAAGTAAGGTGGTCATGAATTCACCGTATGCGGGATCGACACCCATGTCACTTGATAGAATATGTTTAATTGCTGCTATACCCTTGCTGTGGGGAATGGAACTATAAAGTGCCTCCACATCAACGGTTACTAAGAGTATATGATCCGGTACAACAAGACCATCTATAATTTGCAGAAAGTGCATAGTGTCTTTCACGTATGACGGTAGATTCATGACAAAGGGTTTGAGGAATTCATCAATTAGTCGACTGGCGTTCTCGCTTATAGATCCCACCCCTGAAATTATTGGTCTCCCAGGTGGTTTATCTCTATTTTTGTGGACTTTGGGAAGAGCATAGAATGTGGGTGTTTTGGGGAAGTCATTCCGGATGAACTTCCATATTTGTTTTGTGATAGTATTGTTTCTAAGGGCGGAGTCGACAATTTCATAGAATTCTCCATTGAATTTATTAATGATACTATTGGGCATGCGTCTATACCAGTTATGGTTTTTTAAGATATCAGTACACATATTGGTATATTGTTCATTGTCCATAAGGACAACATTGCCCCCTTTATCTGATGATTTTATTACAATTTTGGTATTCTTAGCCAAATTTCCTAGAGCTGTATTTTCATTTTTTGTTAAATTGGTTTTTGCAGGGGTAGAGATTTTTAATCTATTTAGATCTTTCTCTACTAGTTTGAGAAAGGCTGCTGCATTAGGGTTCGTGCTTGGTGCTGGACAAAGATCTGATTTCTTTTTGAGTTTTGACGTGTTTTTAGTAACTAACGTATCCTGTCTATCCACAGATTCCAGAATTTTTTGGAGATCGATTCGGTCAATGAGATCGGCCGGGTCGCTCTCCTCTAAGAGTGCCACCAGGTGATTTAGTGCTTGATTTTCTTGAGGGGTGCGATCTGGGGAGACCCCCTGTTTATCAAATAGTTTTTTTAGAATTAATTTTCTAACATATAACTGCAAATCTTTATAAATCTCAAACTTATTAGTGTTTTGGTGTGGGCAAAAATTGAGGCCCCTCTTGAGTACAGAGGTCTCATCTGTGGAAAGTATGTAAGAAGAGAGATTGATTATATTGAAATCAAACTCAGTGGTTGTGTCGAAAAGAGTGTTGGTATCTATAAATTGACTTGTGTGTACGTGTTTGGGTTGGTGAGAGATGGTTGTACCCCCGCCAGGATCTTCTCTAAAAAAGAGGGATCACTGGAGAGGGTCTCAAAGGATTCTGTGCTCCCGTTGTTGGTAAGTGCTAATGTTTTGCTAATGTGCTAATGTTTTCACGCCAGATTAAACAGTCCTGGGACTCCAGCTATCTGGGACACAGGATATAATCCCAGTGAACCATTGAATCCAACATAAAAATCTTTGACTAAATTATACCATCCAAGACGGGCCTGTCCAAGAAGCTCCTCCTCCCAGCCATTATTTTTAATCATTTTGGAATATTCCTGAAAACGGTATGTGAATTCACTTCGTCTATATGTGTGTATATATATATACAAAATAATGATTTCATGTTGTAAACTCTAATATACATATTAAGGTTCACTTTTTTTGACAAACTGTTCTATTACAATGTTTCTTAGATATTAGGAATGTTGCGCTCCTACCTCTGAAGAAGGAGAAAGTGTGTGTTTTTTTAGACAAAACCTCCGAAACGCGTCAGGTGTGAGTCAACGCCTACAATACATATCTATATAATATATTGTATTTTCTATATTCAATATTGTTCTAATATTCCAAAAAGTCTTTTATTGTAACATTGTCAAAAAATTCCTTTTTTGTATACAATTTTTGTAATAAACAATTTCTATTATATATAATCTCATGTTCTATCTGGGGTCACACATCTAGCATGCCTTAAAAGTCCAAACCCTTAGGGGACCCCCCACCTTCTCTAGTGGAATCAATGGAAAGAAAATAAGAAAATAGAAATTCTTCATATATAAAACACTATACACACAGTTAATCCAAAGGAAGGCAAAAAAAAACCTATAGAGCATGGACCAATTTGCTCCAGCAGGGAGGAAAATAGTTTCTGTTCTCCTGGAGGCAATCAGATATACCCTGGGTCAACAATCTCTGCTGTTAGTCCAGATACAATTTTATTCCATTGTGGGGTCAGATAGTAGATCAAATGAGGAATCCAACACATTTTAGGGACCCAACATCACTTCTTTAGGGCCTAAAGATAGGAGACCATGTGTATGGACTTAATTGAATGTGCAGTTAGTGGTATTTAACCAGTGTAGTGTTGGGATCATCAGCAGTTGGTTTGGAAGATTTGGCTTCTTCATTTGACCTCACATTGGAATAAAATAGTATCTGGACTATTATCTTGTAGTATGGAGAGAGTTTTTATTGTTGTATCTGGGAATTTTGTTCTAATTTCCTGTCCCCCAAACTAAAACAGTGTTGGCTGTAGTTCCTTGAAAGATATAGATGTTGGTTATTTATTTAGTATAAAGTCTTCTTGACAATACCACAAATTGTTTATTGACTTTTTGTACTCTTCCTTTTTTTTTCCCCAAGGGTATTTATTGCATCTGCCAATCGAAAGTGGGCATAATAGTAGCACTGCGACTGTTTACAGTGACTTTTTCCCCCCTGTGTTGCCAAACAAAACCTGTCAGGTACGTTTTTATGCACCATTGAATGATTTTCCCACCCTACAGATTGACAACTATTGTCTTGCAAGCAAAATGCTTTTTTTTGGAACAGCACAACCTATTTAAAAATTAAAGTATATGTAAACCCGATCACTAAAATCTCATAACATGTTAATGTAATTTCAAAGTTCACATTTAGTTTAGTTTTTATTGAATTTTCTAGTTTTGAAAAGAAAAATAGATTTGACAATCATAATGCTTTCCACAAAATAAAAGTCAAAATGTTCACATTAACAATTGTTACATGCAAATGCAACATAATAAAACATTGCACAGTCAGAGTACAATTGGACCAGAGCTGTCATGAAAACAGGCTAGGTACGTTTATTTTTTGGCTTGCTCTGTAATCAGAGGAGCAGTGACTATTTTCTTTGGTCTGCTCATGGATTCACAGGCTAGATGTTATTATTTCCCCTTGCCCCTGGAAGAAGCTTCCAGAGCTTGGGGAGGGAAACTTAAATCACTGGCCTGAATATTTACTATACCCTGGCAAATAGAGGTGTTCCCAGAAGGTGGTCTGGGAGGTGGTAAATAGCTGAAGCTTGGAGGAGATAGTATTTTTTCCTGTGAGGGATGGATTAGTGAGTATCAGGGAACTGCTTGCCCCTGAGGCCAATCTGGACTGGCTGTTGAGCTTCACTGTCAATGGATTAAGCCTGAGGAGATGTCTGTTCTGGGACTTGTGAGTGGACACTTTAACTTTTCTGCAACGTATTTCATGGTACCCAGCTGTGGGATTTTAGCTATCCTACTGCTACCTCATAGTCCTCAGCTATAAGACTTTAACCCTGGCTGAAATATATTGTTGCCCAATATATAAAGCAGGGGCGTATGGGAAGAGATCCGTTTTTATTTGACCTTCAAATCATTCCACACTTTCAAGAAATGCCTAGAGATTTGGCACAATATCCTCCCTCTGTCCTTGCAGTTCAACTAGAGGAGATTGTTTATGGAGATAGGATTGCAGAGATAGGCCTCCAAGGAAACCCACAAGGGGATCCCTACCCCAGGAGATTGATAATGCGTGAGCTGTGTAAGTTGTGCCACATAGTAATAGCATTGCAAAAGCAATCCACCATTAAGTTTAGTTTTAACCACTTGAGGGAAGATACCCTTTGACACAAATTGCAAAATACGTCGCTGAAGGGCGTGAAGCTGATATGACAGGATGGGTGCAGGAAAAACCCAAGCATAGTACATAAACGTTGGTAAAAGTGTCATCTTTGCTGCTGTGATGCTACCCAGCCAAGAAATGTTATGTGTGTCCCAAGTTGTGGGAAGCAAGGTCAAGTGAATACAGAGTTTCTGATATTTAGCCTTATATAATGTATCAAAAGCTGAAGTTGGGTGGACTTTGATGTTCGGAGTGGAGGCAAAAGAAGGATTCTAGCGTATACAGTGTTTCTATAGCTAGAGATATTTAGAGCTTTCAGTTTCGTTTTATTAATGTAAAGACCTGACGGATAACACAAAACGAATCATTAGGGGCATACAGTAAGGTTAGCAATGCATATCAACGGTTTGTTAATATCAGCAAAGCGTTGTCAGCAAAAAAAAACTTTGTGGTGATATCCCACGACCTCAAGCCCCATTCAGCTGAGCTAAGGGTTCAATTGCGAGAACAAACACCAGTGGAAAGAGGGTAATCCCTGTCACATACCCCTGGCAACTGCAAACTCTACTGTAGAAAAGCCAGAGTATCTGATGTATGCAGAAAGAGAGCTATTTAACATCCTTATCCAAATAAGAAAGTAGGGGCCAAATCCAAATTGAGGGAATAGAAAGCTTTTCTGAAATTCAAGGAAAGAAGCATCGTTGGGCAGTTTCTTTGTCCGGCTACGTGCAAAAGAAGTGAAATCCTACAGACGTTGCTGCTTGCCTGTCTTCCTGGGATGAAACCTACTTTGTCTTCAAACCTCAGTTTTAATCAATTTAAATCTGCAGGTTTTAAAAAAAGAATCCCTGGTGATTCTGCCATGAAGGTCCTTTTTAGGCACTTCCTTATGTATGGTGTCAACAATGTGTTCTTTGCTCTAAATTGTGCTTCTGCGTTGTTAACCCGTCACACGGGCTTCTAACAGTGGCTGTTTCAGCAAACATTACACAGGTATGATCCACAGTTGTTACCATCAGTAAACTTGCCCTGAGAAAAGCCATACAGGTTTTTTTCAGGAACACTCCTCCAGCACACCGCTGTGTCTGTGACTCCACTCCCCTTATGTTCACAAACTCACCAGCTGTCTAAGCCATATGCGGCGTACACACTCTCTGACTTTCTGGCGGGATTGTCCGCCGGACCTAGTCCAGCAGGCAAACCGCCGGACTTTCCGAGTTTGTGGACTTGCCCACACACGCCTGGACTTTTCCGGCGGACAATCCGTGGGAAAAAGTCTGCGGGACTTTTGGAAATGAACGGACTTGCTGACACACGATCGGAAAGTCTGTTCATTTAGAACGTAACTGCAGGTAGACGGGACTAGCGAAGGCAGTGAATGCCGCTGCGCTAGCCCCGTCACCTGGCATGGATTTAAAGGTAATCCCCACGCAGAAAAAACGGCGTGGGGGTCCCCCCCAAATCCATCTCAGACCCTTATCCGAGCACGCAGCCCGGCCGGCCAGGAAAGGGGTGGGGACGAGCGAGCGCCCCCCCCCTCCTGAGCCGTACCAGGCCGCGTGCCCTCAACATGGGGGGTGCCCTGGGGAAAGGGGGGCCGTGCGGCCCCCCCACCCCAAAGCACCTTGTCCCCATGTTGATGAGGACAAGGGCCTCTTCCCGACAACCCTGGCCGTTGGTTGTCGGGGACTGCGGGCAGGGGGCTTATCGGAATCCGGGAGCCCCCTTTAATAAGGGGGCCCCCAGATCCTGGCCCCCCACCCTATGTGAATGAGTATGGGGTACGATGTACCCCTACCCATTCACCTAAGGTGTAAAATTGTAAATAAAAAAAACACACAATTTTTTAAAAATATTTTATTGCACTGCTCCGGAGTACTTCTTCCGTCTTGGGGGGTCTTCTCGCCAGACTCCTCCGCTCTCTTCTGCTCTTTTACCTAGCTCTTTCACGAGCGGAGGAGCCCGGCTTTCTTCTTCGTCATCGCCGCCGTCGTCTGGGGGTCTCGTTCCGCCTTCGGGGGTCTTCCGGGGTCTCTTCTGTTCTTGCCGCTGTCGCCGCCTTCTGCATCTTCTTCTTCCTCTTCTTCTTCTTCTGATGTTGACTCGTCGATGTCTCTGGCTGGAATGGCAGAGACACGCAGTGTTGTGACTTATATAGGGACAAGGGGGCGGGGTCACAGGAAGAAGAAGAAGACGGCGCAGAAGGCGGCAACAGCGGCAAGAACAGAAGAGACCCCGGAAGACCCCGGAAGACCCCGAAGGCGGAACGAGACCCCCAGACGATGGCGGCGACGACGAAGAAGAAATCCGGGCTCCTCCGCTCGTGAAACAGCTAGGTAAAAGAGCTAGGTAAAAGAGCAGAAGAGAGCGGAAGAGTCCGGCGAGAAGACCCCCCAAGACGGAAGAAGACCCCCGGAGCAGTGCAATTAAATATTTTTTAAAAATTGTGTGTTTTTTTATTTACACTTTTACACCTTAGGTGAATGGGTAGGGGTACATCGTACCCCATACTCATTCACATAGGGTGGGGGGCTGGGATCTGGGGGCCGGCTCCCGGATTCCGATAAGCCCCCCGCCGGCAGACCCCGGCAACCGACGGCCAGGGTTGTCAGGAAGAGGCCCTTGTCCTCATCAACATGGGGACAAGGTGCTTTGGGGTGGGGGGCTGCATGTCCCCACCCCTTTCCTGGCCGGCCGGGCTGCGTGCTCGGATAAGGGTCTGAGATGGATTTGTGGGGACCCCCAAGCCGTTTTTTCAGCATAGGGATTCCCTTTAAATCCATGCCAGGTGACGGGGCTAGCGCGGCGGCATTCACTGTCTTCGCTAGTCCCGTCTACCTGCAGTTACGTTCTAAATGAACGGACTTTCTGATCGTGTGTCGGCAAGTCTGTTCATTTCCAAAAGTCCCGTGGACTTTTTCCCGCAGATTGTCCGCCGGAAAAGTCCGGGCGTGTGTGGGCAAGTCCACACGCTCAGAAAGTCCGGTGGACCTCCACTGGAAAGTCCGGCGGTGTTTCCGCTGGACTAGGTCCGGCGGACAATCCCGCCGGAAAGTCCGAGCGTGTGTATGCCGCATAAGGGGTGTACTCACTTTTGTTGCCAGCAGTTTAGACAATAATGGCATAGTGTGTTGAGTTATTTTGAGGGGACAGCAAATTTACTCTGTTATATAAGCTGTACACTCACTACTTTACATTGTAGCAAAGTGTAATTTCTTCAGTATTGTCACATGAAAAGATGTAATAAAATATTTACAGATTGTGAGATACTGTACATTAATTACATAACTAAAGGAATAAGTAGGGGAAGTGTTCTCTTCTTTATTCTCCTACCTACAATATAGAAATGACAGCTGGAAGAGTCCTGGTGGCTATTTAAAAATCTGCACACTGCGTTTTAATATTGTAACAGCTCATTTTAATTAATTCAGCAGAGACAATGTGGTTTGAAACACTATTGTAGACATGTGTAACAACATATTTGTTTTGGATATTTTAGTTTACTATGAAGTTCCTTATATATGGCACCTTCAATGGCACGCTGGCAGTGTATTCCCAGGAAGAAAATGCTGGTATGGGCACAGCTAAGTTATGGTTGACAGAAGGAAGTCATACTGATTCCTGGTCTTCAGCAACATTCAAGATTCCTCAGTTCAATGACAGGTTTGTGCAGACACATCATTTTAGCGACGAAACAAGCTGTGAGGCTGCATTAAAGGCTAAGTTCACCTTTGTTTACCTTTTCTTTTTTTTTTCTTTTTTTTAAATGCCAGCCCTCCTATGTACCAATTGCAAAAATAAAACCGCTTTCCATTTATTCTACACAAGCCTACCTCACTCTCTTCATAGCTGTAAAAACACTGCTTGATTACTTCTGCCTTACTTCCTGGACAGGTTTTAGGTCATGACACAGGAAGGAGCTGACCAGCTGAGGGTAGATGATGCAGGATGTGTGCTAATGAGATCAGCTGGTCAACTCCTTCCAGTGTCATGACCTGAAGTCTGTCCAGGAAGTAAGGCAGAAGTAATTGAGCAGTGTTTTTAAACAGCTATGAAGAGAGTGAGGTAAGTGTGAGTAGAATAAATGGAAAGCTGTTTTTTATTTTGCTAAATAAGTACATTGATGCTATATTGGTACATGGGGGGCTGGAATTTAGAAAGAAAAAGAAAAAGGTGGACAAAGGTGAACTTAGCCGTCATTATACTGCAGCGTTCCCGCAAATCGCCGTAGCTGTACGTCAGCCCTTTAACCACTTTCAGACCGGACCAATTTGCAGCCAAAGGACCAGGCCCCTTTTTGCGATTCGGCACTGCGTCGCTTTAACTGACAATTGCGCGGTCGTGTGACGTGGCTCCCAAACAAAATTGACGTCCTTTTTTTCCCACAAATAGAGCTTTCTTTTGGTGGTATTTGATCGCCCCTGCGGTTTTTATTTTTTGCGCTATAAACAAAAAAGAGCAACAATTTTGAAAAAAAACCGCATTACTTTTTATTTTTTGCTATAATAAATATCCCCCAAAAATATATAAAAAACGTTTTTTTTTTCCTCAGTTTAGGCCGATACGTATTCTTCTACATATTTTTGTTAAAAAAAATCGCAATAAGCGATTATTGATTGGTTTGCGCAGAAGTTGTAGCGTTTACAAGATAGGGGATAGTTTTATAGCATTTTTATTAATAATTTTTTTTTATTGTGACTGCGACATTATGGCGGACACATCGGACATTTTTGACACATTTTTGGGACCATTGTCATTTATACAGCAATCAATGCTATTTAAATGCATTGATTCCTGTATAAATGACACTGGCAGTGAAGAGGTTAACCACAAGGGGGCAGTGTAGGGGTTAAGTATGCCTAGGGGTGTGTTTCTTACTGTGGGGGGGCGTGGCTGTCAGCTAGTGAATGCTGATCTCTGCTCCAATCACAGGGAGCAGAGATCGGCGTCACTAGTTGCTAGGCAGAACGGGGAGATGCTGTCTATTTCCGCATCTCCCCGTTCTGCCTTCCCGTGAGACGATCGCGGGTGTCCCCGCGGCGATCGAGTCCGCGGGACCCGCGTCCGGCCTCACGGGGGTCCCGACCGGCGCGCGAGTGCACCGCTCCTGGCGCGCTCCCGATGGCATGGACGGCATTAAGGAGGGACTTATATATACGCCCTCCTGCCTGTCCGTGCCATTCTGCTGACGTATATCGTCGTGCGTCGGTCGGGAACTGGTTAAACAGCTGCACGGCGGGGCAGCTTATGCGTGTGGCCAGCGGCCGCGATGTCCGCCGGCCACCTGCGATCGCTCCACAGAGAGGCACAACAGGGATCTGTCATTGTAAACAAACAGATCCCTGTTCTGTCAGGGGAGTAGAGAGGATCATCTGTTCCTAGTGATTAGGAACAGCGATCTCTCTCTCTCCTCCTCCAGTCAGTAGACATGTGCGGTTTGTTTAGTTCCAAATTAAAATTCTGACGAATTTTCGTTATTTAGAAATTCGGATGTATCCAAATAACCGAATTAAAATAGTACTGAATTTAAATAGAATCCGAAATAACGAAATTTGAAGTCCGCCGAAATTTGAATTTGAATCGTCTTCAAATACTTTTTTGAATTCGAATAGTTTTCAAATTCGAAAACTTTTCAAATTCGAATAGTTTTCCAATTTCCAAAGAGAATAAAATAGAATAGAAAATAAAGGAATAGAATAGAAAAAAAATATATTTGACGGTGTTGTACAACACTAAAGCCCCATACACACGCTCGGACAATCCGCGGACCAGGTCGGTCGGACTTTGTCCGACGTACTTTGTCCGATGTTGGCGTTGCGTACACACGGTCGGACTAGGTTGTCGGAATATCCGGTCCGGAAGAACGTCGTGACGTAAGTCGTCGTCCACGAGATTACAAAAGGGAAGTTCAGCACCACGTCAGGCACCCGTTGGGCTCCTTCTGCTGATCCCGTGTTTATCGAGAGTTAGTGGAAGTTTGGTGACTTAAGATTCGCGCTTCTCAGTTTTCTGACTCAGATCGTTACTGCTCTTCAGTTTGTGCTTGTCGTGCGTATCTGTTTATTAGTGCGTGTAGTCAGTTCGCATTTGTTGGTCATTGCGGCCTATATCTTGATATAGGACGCTTTGATTTGCACTGCTTATTGTCTGCTCGTTGCTGGTATTCACTTCGTTCTTTCAGGCCTTGCTGTTTATCGGTGCTTTCTGTTTGTCCGTTCTGACCAGCCGACCTTTTGTGACCTTCTGAGCGATGTTTCCCGTGCGTACTCGTCGCCGAGTTCGTGCTGTACGCGGAATTGGTGTCGGGCTTTTAGCTTTGACCCAAGACCCGTCCATGAACAGAGTGATGAGGAGTATGTGGACCAAGAATTGGTTGCTTCAGCGTGACCAGTTCTCGCACATGCCTTTGCTTCGTGAGATCCGGGAGAATAATCCTGATGATTTCAGGAACTTTCTCAGGATGACGGACCCCGATTTTCACCGTCTTTTGGCTTTGCTGACCCCCTTTATCAGCCGGCAGGATACCTGCATGAGACAAGCCATTACTCCGGAGCAGAGGCTTGTTGCCACGTTGAGGTACTTGGCGACAGGGAGAAGTCTTCAGGATTTGAAGTTCTCTTCAGGTATCTCTCCCCAGGCCCTGGGAATCATTATTCCAGAGACCTGTTCTGCCATCATTCAGGTCCTGCAGGAGGACTATATTAAGGTAACATTTCTACTTTACTATTCCCTTCTATGTATGCTCTGTTTGCTAATGACTTGTATTTTTGACCTCCTTCCCTAATTACCATGATTGCAATATGTTCTAATATGCTGTGCCCCTTTTCTCCTTCATGCATTTTTCCCTTCACTTACCTCACCAGCATGCTCTTCTGCCCCAATAGACACCTATGGCCTAGTCACTTAAGCAATGTCTTTTGTCTGCTGCATAGTATTGTTTGCCCCAAAACACCCCCTAAAATATGCACAAATGTTTGCTGTGTGGTTTACTTCATGTAGAGCCCCCTTTTTTTGTTCTTTTGGTGGGGGGGGGGGGCAAACTCATTAGGAACCCCCTCCCCCAACTGCTCTGTCAGATGGTACCAATCCTTTATCTGCTGGCTTTCCCAAGGTCAATACACACTATATACCTACCTCTTTATAGTGCGCATCTTTAGGGATGAATTCAGCAAAGCATGTAGTGCAAGGGGCTGCCTCCATACATTCCATTTCCTAATTTTTTGTCTTCTTTCCCTCCTATTAGCTTGCTTGGTAATTTAATAATGTCACACTGTGCCTGCCTTTTTTGGGGGGGGGGGGGGGGGAAATGTTATTTGATCTTTCCTGTGGCCTGCCAATAGTGTTAAGTACAGAGGGTCTGGCCAAACTAGGCCACATTATTGAGCCATTTGCCAATCAATGAAGTGCAGAGGGTTACCTGTCCACCACCACCCCCCCCCCAAAACCATAGTTATTGCCAATGTCCCATCAGAAGTGGGGGGATTGATGGGGGGGTGAGTAATCTGTGAAGGGGAGCCTCTACTTTTCTGTGTAAATACTTTCCAGCCTCCAATTTTATACAATGCTCTTGTTCCAAGATGTTGATTGTCTAATCTGCTTGCAATGTTTAGGTGCAAAGTGACAATTTTTTTTTTTCTTGTTTCACTCCACAGTTCCCTTCCACGCCACAGGAATGGCAGACTGTGGCCTCCCACTTTGCCAGCCGTTGGGACTTTCCTAACTGCGGAGGGGCAATTGATGGGAAACACGTCCGCATCGTCCCACCGCCCAACTCGGGGTCCTACTATTATAATTATAAAGGGTTTAATAGTGTAGTGATGTTGGCGGTGGTGTCGGCAACATACGAGTTTATGTATGTGGACGTGGGGATGAACGGCCGGATATCGGATGGTGGGGCCATTACGCACACGGAGTTCTACTGGCGTCTCCAAAGTGGCAGTCTGTGCTTGCCACCTCCAGAGGAGAATGCCGAAGGACTCCCCTTCGTCTTTGTCGCAGATGAAGCGTTTGCGCTGACTCCCCATGTGATGAGGCCGTTCCCGATGAGGACCCTCACCCCGGACCAGAGGGTCTTCAACTACAGGCTGTCCAGAGCCAGAAGAGTGGTGGAGAACGCTTTTGGCATCCTGGCCAGCCGCTTCCGCCTGTTCCTGACGGCATTTAACTTGGCGGAATACAAACTGAACCACATAGTTCTTGCCTGTTGCATATTGCACAACTTCCTCAAAAGACATAACAGGAACTATGTGGTGCCCGTTGGCCCAGATGTGGAGGGCCCTCCAAATGCGGACCTCACAGCCCTTCGAGTGGCACGTCCAGGCTTGCCCCCTCTCAATGCCCGCGTGGTCCGGGACCAATATATGGAATACTTTGTGGGTAGGGGGGCCATTGCTCTGCCTGACGATGTGTGAGAGGCATTTTTTAATAAATCTGATATTTTAACCAACCTCTGATTTCTTGTCATTTCAGTCTTCTTTTTAGCTTATTTTACTTTGTCATTTTTTCCCTTTGCCTTCGACAGTGGTAATGCACTTTCTGGGCAAAAGGAGGTAACAGTCTCTTCTTCCCAAAAAGATTATTCTCATGTGTGTTTGCTACCTAATCTTTGGTCTAGAGAAGGTTTCTCCTGCATAACTGACACCCAAAATACTCCTTTTCAGCACCAGGTCTGACATGTGTGTATTCTCCAAAATGCTGTGCTCCGTGTTTTCGTACAAAGCACTGTGGGTGTCATTTACATAAGTCAAATCCGCTATGCTCTACAAGTGCATTGAAAAAGTTCCCTGGGAAAGGAAATTGCAGTGCAAAGTGGATTTGCCTTTAGTAAATAACACCCATTGCCCCCCATATCCTTTACATTTTACATACATAATGCATTGTTTTATTTAAATAAGGAAGCCACACATTTGGAAAAATAAAAAAGTTTACTTGGAAAACATTCACAAGTGCGTTTACAATCTTCACGCCAAAACTGACAACATCTTGGTTATTTACAACATTATTTACAAAGATTACGCAATTTGTAAAACCAGGCATGGAGCTAAGCAGAACCTATGAAGTAGGAAAGTTCAACTTTGTAAAGTGAAGACAAGATCAGACATGACTATATGTTCAAAGTGTGTTTGATCTTGCCTTCATCACATGGGGGGGTCACCCCCGAAAAGTGGAAATTTGGAACATGCACACAATTTGGTTATGAAAATGGTCATTAGATGGTAAAACACATGCCTAGAAGCTTCAAAAGTGCCATTTTCCATCATGGGGATGAATGGACGTTTTTTGGGGGTGCAACCCCTTCACCACAACCACTTTCGTAGTTCGTAAAGTGTTTGCACCCCCAAAAAAACGTTGCCATTCACCCACCATGATGGGAGCTAGCACATGTGGACACAATGTGTGCATGTTCCAAATTTCAGACAGTTTTTAAGTTGCAAATGTGTTCAGAAGCTGGCACAAATGTGTGTAAATTACTTGTTGCTTTTTCATATTTTTCCTAAAACATCAATGATGTTCTTCAATTTTTGTTGAACATCATTGATGTTTTGCTTTATGTAATCTAGATCTCTATTGCAGACCATTATCTCTCCGATGAGTACGTGGGCACTCTCTGTGGTAAAGTGCGATTTTTCTTCCACAACATCCACGTCACCTAAAAACCACAAACAAACAAAAATGGGGTGTTGGAAATGAGGCAGCCATACATGGATTAGCTTACCAGTAGCTGTGTTCTCCCACACTCACCTGTTGTGGTGACAATTTCTCCAAGTTCGATGATCTCTCCTTCCTCCTCCTCCTCCTCCTCCTCTGCTTCTGCTCTTTCCCCTTTTTTGGTAGGTGTTGGTTTGGGGGTTTCCTCAGACGGCCCAAGTTTTCGCTCCCCTATGAGAATGTCCAAAAGGAAGATTTAGCAACACAAGCTATTGAGGGCAGAAATAGGAAATGACAAACATTGCTTGAAAGTGACGGACACTATTTTAGTTTGGCCAGTTACAAATGTCAACTACATGAATGAAGTCACTTTGTAAAGGTGCTAAACTGACTAGCTTTTTGGTAGAAGTTTGTGTGATGGAGACCCCCCTCTAGTATCCACTGGAGCACATGTGTGGAAAAGCATAATAAAAAGGGGGTTTGGGTGTCCCAGCACTAGTGCTCTAGAGTCCAGATGGGTAAACAGCTACTGAGTGACCTCTCCTTTACATTGAATAAATTGGCTTTACATTCTTGATGACATTTCTAGTGAGAACAAACTTCCTTTCCCCAAAAAAACACCAAACATCGTATTATAAGTGGCCGAACGATCGAGGTTGCGTACGATCGAATGCACACACACACGACCATGACAGTGGCAGAAAGATCGAGGCTGAGTACGATCGAATGCACAGACGAACCTGAAAGTGGCCATTTTGGAATGTACAACTTGGTAAAAATCAAAACACAATGGAGCAGTATGCAAGCAAGAAATCAAACACAAAACACAACTACTTACTTTTTTGAAGAATTCTCTTGATCTTTCTGTACTGATCGGCCTCCCTCAGTTTCAGGTCTGACCAGCGTTTCCTGAGTTGCTCCTTGGATCGTTGTACCCCAAAATTATTGTACAGCCTTCTCACAACTTTAGACATGATCTTGGCCTTGCGGACATTGGGGTTGAGGTAAGGCCCATACTTCCCATCATAGTCGCTCCTCTTTAATATGTCCACCATCTCCAACATTTCTCCAAATGACATATTGGAGGCCTTGAATTTCAGGTTCCGGGATCGGGACGTTTCTGCCTCCGGACTTTCCTCGTCCTCCTCCTCGTTGGTGGGATATTTGTGGCGCACCTGCTGTGTCCCCGCCATGTGCTCTCCCCACTACGCCGTAAAGAGAAGGGGTGGGGAATAGACGAGAAAGATCGTCAGGGGCGGGCGGAGTTTGAAGCATGCGCAGTGTATATAAAACGTCACACGCCTGTGTCGTAGCCACGATCTGGGAGACGAGGGGAGAGAAAACTCACACGAGACGATCGCTACAAACGAAGGTACAATTTAACGTTGGTACATAACTAGCCTAGACTGATTTGAACTTGAGGCTTCTTTATGGAGAAGATTAGGAGAGTTTAGCCTGACATAATTTTGAGGGTTTTGTGTGTTGTTGTGTCTTGCAGAGATTGATATGAAGGGATTCAACGACATGAGTTTTCTCCCCCTCTTCATTGCCAAATACAGGGATTTTCCCATATTGTGGCAGGGTATACACCCACATTACACCAACAAACCAAAGAGGCACGCAGCCCTGGAGGAACTTGTGGAATTTGTCAAGCCAAGGTTCCCCACGGCAACTGTTGATGATATTAGAAAGAAAATTGGCAGCCTGAGGAGTGCGTATATCAGGGAGAGGAAGAAGGTCGTGAAGTCTGAGGAAACTGCAACTTCAGCAGATGAGGTCTATGTCCCCAAGCTCTGGTACTATCAGAGTCTCCATTTTCTGAAGGACCAGGCTGATGTCACGGAGCCAACCTCAACTCCTCCTTCCACGCTTCCTTGCGCACAGCCCACCCCTGATGAGGCTTCCGAGGAGCAACCTGGGCCTTCCAGTCTGGAAGAGGTGGAGGAGCCCAGCTTGTTCCAGGTATAGTAGTTTTGCTACCATTTAGGGGAATAATGAATGATGTTCACTTAATTCAGGATCGCCAATTGCTTAGTTCCTAACGTGTTTGACATATCAACAGACAGTGGTGTTGGAGACATTTGGGGCCAGAATCTAAACTGCTGGGCTGAGAATTGTATGGTTTTCTATTTGTAAACATTTTGCAACAGTCACTAGATGAGAATTGTGTGTGTTTGATGAACAAATAACTGAAACTATGTCCCTTTTTCCTACACAGGAAGACCTCAGCCAGGAGGTGGCTGTGGAAGGTGGCAGTCAGGAGGAGGCAGGGGTTAGTGGCAGCCACCAGCTGGGTAGTGGCAGCCAAGAGGGGGCTAGGCCTCGGAGCCTGACTGACACCCAAACCCCTCCCCTCCGCCCTCCGTACAAAAGGGCGAGAAGGGGGGGTTATGCGGCACAGTCAGCGCTCCGGATGATAAGAGAGGCTTCAGACTCCCTACATGCCACACCCGCCGATGAGGAGACCTTTGGCTCGGTGGTTGTCACAAAAATGATGGGTATGGAGGTGAGGCAACGCAACATGTGTGAGGGGCTCATCCTCCATGTCCTAAATAAGGGTAGGGCTGGGGAGATGACCCCAGTCACACATGTTTGCCATAGCTACCATGCTCCACCTCCTCCTCCTCCTCCTCCTCCTTCTGCCACCCCACCAGCACGACAGCCACAGCGTGCAAGGAAGCGTGGAAGGAAGACCTGAGAGTGACGACCTGCAATCAGTCTGGTCTGAGAGAAGATGGAGCCTCTCGTAGTACCAGAGCCTGGGGACCTAGATGGCATCTGCTGCAGTTCCGGATACTTTGGACTTCACGACCAGATTGCACTCCCCTTAATATACGTACTCCTCAGGCCCCCAATTTTCTACGCTTGAACAATGATGGTTGCCGTGGGGGGCCAAGGCTTTGCAAATTCCCCAAGTTTCACCATGGCTGCGTTCCTCTTTGGTTTGTTGGTGTGACCTAAATAAAGGTTTTTTGGATTTGAAATAATCATTGACTATTGTGTTTTACTTTGCTACAATGACAGTTTTTCTTTGAGTAGGCTGGTACATTTCACTAATCCTAAAGTAGAATTAACAAGGGGCAACAACAACAAACAACCTCCTAGTAAATTTAAGCAATAAATACAAATGTAAATAATGTGTTTTTGGTAATTTGAGACACACAAACCCCCCTCCAAAAAAAAAAAAAAAAAACATTCAAATATGTATTCCCCAAAAAAAAAAAAAAAAAGACAAATCATGGTAAAAAAATAACAAAGATTCTTTTCCGTTCAGAGTAAAAATAAACATGTAGTGTATAAATGGTGCAAAGTAATAAAGAAGTAAGTTTGTGAGAAGTGCGGGTGAATAGGAGCAGCTAAAAGATGTCATTCTTGTTGCATTGTAAAGAAAAAGAGAATGCGCTGCATTAAAGACATTTTAACATTGCAGCGTGACGAATGTGCTGTGTCGATTAGGAAAGGTAGTTTTACCTGACCGAGCGCTTCCGTCACAGAATTTCTTCTGAGCATGCGTAGCACTTTGTCCGTCGGACAAGCGTACACACGCTCGGATTTGGTGTGATCGGACCGGGTTGACGGCAAATCTTTCCAGCAGGAGATAAGACTTTGTCCGACGGACAAACCGACGAACACTGTCCGATGGTGCATACACACGGTCTGATTTTTCAACAACCTTGTCCGATCGGACCAAATTGATGAAAAAGTCCGACCGTGTGTATGGGGCTTAAGACAAGCCGAGAAAATTAAGTTCAATGCTTCCGAGCATGCATCAAATTGTTTCCGAGCATGTGTAGGAATTTTGCGCGTCGGAATTGGTACAGACGATCAAAACGTTTTCCGACCGAAAAATTGAGAACCTGCTCTCAATCTTCTGCTGGCTGGAATTCCGCCAGCAAAAGTCAGATGGAGCATACACACAGTCGCATTTTCCGACCAAAAGCTCTCATCGGACTTTTGCTGGCGAAATTTCCGATCGTGTGTACGCGGCATTCCTGTATGCCCTCTCTAAACAGACCACGAAAATCAGTGCTGCTCCGCCCTGATCAGCGTGGTCTGATTGCTTCTCTCCATCATACGTATCTGTCCCCTCTGCTCTCCTCTCATCCCTCTCACCCCCTCCTTCCTGCCTGTCATCCCCCTCTGTGTCTGTCTCTGGCCCGGCCCCCTCACCCCTATTATTCTAAAATAAAAACTTTAAATTATCACTGCCGGCCTCTGTATTAGAGGCTGGCATAGCACACTATGTCAGTAGTTTTAAAAAATGA
Organism: Lithobates sylvaticus; assembly: GCA_028564925.1. Taxonomy (NCBI): domain Eukaryota; kingdom Metazoa; phylum Chordata; class Amphibia; order Anura; family Ranidae; genus Lithobates; species Lithobates sylvaticus. Next base: position 101,358,515 of record CM053038.1, read on the forward strand.
GTGTTCTAAATACCAAATTTGAGCTGTCTTTAGGCCGGTCACGTGACCCCCCCCCCCCCTGCAGAAGCAATCCATCGGAGCTGTAAAGCAGTGATGTGACCGGCCTGCAGACAGCTCAAATTAGGTATTTGAACACTCGGTTTTTAAAACTACTGACACAGTGTGCTATGCCAGCCCCTAATAAAGGGGCTAGTTTTATATAGATGGGTTAACAAACCCTTTAAGGGGGAAAATCTTCCGGTCCTTAAGTGGTTAACTGAAGCTCATATTGTTTACTGGAGAAATGTAAAGTTTAGGGCCCTTTGGTTACTTTGTTCACCACTGCTGTTAAAGCATAAAAGCTAGGGCAAAAATAATACTGTGTTTAAATCCTCCACCATGTTCCCAGTGTCGGCCATGGTCTTTTTAACCAGCATATACTGATGAACCCTACTCACGAAAACAGGCCACCATTTAAGTCACAAACCCAGTAATTAAATGCTGTACAAGACAAAACCCATGGGGGGGGGACAAAATAATGCAGCATCGTTCATTGCTTACATACCAGTCTAAGCTCAAAGAAATATAACTAATTTATTGTCTATGAGATTGATGTAAAGGTCACAAAGCTGACTTCTTCGAAGGTGTCCCATTGCATCGTTTGCTGCAAATTTTCCCTCAGGCCTTACAGACGTTATTAATAATTCTTTGCTATGTCTCCGCAGATTCCGCATGCAGTTGGTGGCCACATGGGGCAGAGATTCACTCACGCACATCATTGTTGATAACATCACATTTTCTGCAGACTGCTTTAATTCAGGTAAATCTTGTGGCACTCAGATGTCACAGCTGGAGCGCAATAACCATATGGACGATTTGTAGTCCTTGATTGGAATGTGTCGTATAAGATTGCTTGGTGAGGTCTGTGTTCACAGTCCTGTATTGCTTTCTTTAAAAAGACAAGTATAAGCTTGTTTGTATGTGTTTTGTGTTGTGCCAGGAAGAATAAAATTGAGTTCTGGAGAACTGGAAGCACCAGTCAAGAGAGACTCGTGGGAAGATGACGCTGTCAACCCTCTGTCGAAGCCTATTTACACCGGTTGGTATTCAGGCTGCAAGTCAGATCTTTTCTCACACTGAATATTCCAATACACATTTGAGGGTATATACTTAAAGGGGAATACAATTTCAAGTATTACTGGTCTCCCTCCTTCTTTTGCATCCAAGCAATTGTGATTAATTAGCAAAATGCTGAGACAAATCTGCTTTTAAGATAACAATATGTGAAAGTTACAGTACAGTACTGTAAGGCTATCTTATAACTAAATAGATGGCTGCGCCACGAAAGCCATTCAGCAAATGCAGAATGGCAATGGAAGTAGAATCCTATGTAGTTTAACCCAGCTTTTAATCATATCTTTTAATCATATTGAGGATGTTTATTGAAGGTTGTACTATTATTATTATTAATATTATACAGGATTAATATAGCATCAACAGTTTATGCAGCACTTTACAATATAAAAAGGGAGACAATACAGTTACAATACAATACAAGAGGATTAAGAGTGCCTTGCTCAGAAGAGCTTACAATCTTAAAGGGTGGGACAGGTGGTACAAAAGGTCGTAACTGTGGGGAATGAGCTGATGGACGTGGTAAAAGATTAGCTGGAGGCGGGATAGGCTTCCCTGAAGAGATGAGTTTTCAGGGATTGCCTTAAGGCAGCTAGAGTAGGAGATAGCCGGATAGGTTGAGGTAGAGAGTTCCAGAGAATGGGAGAGGCTCTGGAGAAATCCTGGAGATGAGCATGCGAGGAGGAGACAAGGGAGCTTCAGAGTAGGAGGTCTTGAGAGGAGTGGAGAGGACGGTTTGGGGGATATTTTGGAGATAATATTGGTGATGTAGCTCAGGGCAGAGTTGTGAATTGCTTTATATGTTGTGGTTAGTATTTTGAATTTAATTCGCTGTGTAGGGATTGCCGGAGAGGGGTGGCAGACACTGAGGGGTTGGTAAGATGGATAAGTCTGGCAGCAGCATTAATGATAGACTGAAAACCAAAAGATCAACAAATTATACGGCAGACTCCAGATGGGGTTTGTAAAAATGATAAAAAAATGATTGTGACTTGGTCTTATCTAGTCCACTGAAATAGTGAGTCCATATGGGGAAAAACATAAAACTATGTGGAGAAAGACAAAAAGCAGCACCATCTAAGTGTAGCAGTAAAATATTTTAATATTGGAAACATTAGCGTAACACTCACAAGAGAGCGATTAAAACCAACATGTGTGTAATGGGATCATCTGCTCTGTCCCATGTAGGGTGCTTCCTATCTCTAGCCACCAGAGAAGCCAGATCCAAGGCAGCCTCTGCAGCTAGAGATACAAAGCACCCTACCTGGGACAGAGCGGATGATCCCATTACACACACATGCTGGTTTTAATCGCTCTCTTGGGAGTGTTACTTTAATGTTTCAAATATTAAAATGTTTTACTGCTACACTTAGATGGTGCTGCTTTTTGTCTTTCTCCACTGAAAAGGGGATAGCCTATGGAGAGGTAGGCCAATGAGAAGGGAGTTGCAATAGTCAAGGCGAGAGCTAACAAGGGTGTGAATGAGTAGCTTGGTGGTTTCAATTGTTATAAAGGGGCATATTTTAGAGATGTTACGGAGGTAAAGTCTACAAGCTTTTGACAACGATTGGATTTGGGGCTGAGAGGACAGATCAGAGTCTAGGATTACACTTAGTACCCTGGCATGAAGGGAGGGATTGATGGTTGCATTATTGATTTTGATGGAAAAGTCATGGAGGGGGGCATGGGCGATGGGGAATATTATTAGCTCCGTTTTAGAGAGATTTAGTTTAAGGAAGTTGTGTGACATCCATGCTAATATGTCAGTTAGTAATGTGAGAGGAGACTGAAGGAGTGAGGTGAGGAGTAGACAGAGAGATTTGGGCGTCATCAGCGTATAGATGGTATTGGAAGCCGTGGGCGGTTATCAAGTGACCAAGGGAGGAGGTGTTAATAGAGAAGAGAAGGGGTCCAAGAACAGAGCCTTGGGGGATCCCCACAGAAAAGGGCAATAGAGAGGAGGAGACAGAGTTGTAGGTAACACTGAAGGAGCATTGTGATAGGTAGGAGGAGAACCAGGATAGAGCAGAATCTTGGAGGCCAAGGGAACAGAATTTATTGACATGGAGTGGGTGGTCAACAGTATCAAAGGCTGCGGAGAGGTCAAGTAGTAGGAGTATGGAGTAGTGGCAATTGGTTTTAGCGGTTAGTAAATCGTTTTAGTTTTAGTAAGGCAGTTTCTGTGGAGTGCTTCCAGCGAAAGCCAGACTGTAAGGGATCAAGAAGGTTATTTTCACTGAGGTAGGAGCTAAGACAAATGTAGACTAATGCCCCGTACACACGGTCATAAATTCCGACGGAAAATGTCCGATCGGACAATGTTGTCGGAAAATCCGACCGTGTGTGGGCTCCATCGGGTCCAGTGAGTTGTATCTGACACTTATAAATCTAAAGGATGGCTGGAGTTATGCCGAAGTAGCCTCACGTGAGGGTTGGAAATGGCAAAATTAGGGACTGCAGCAACTATCATGGAAATACAAAGGGGTACAGAGTAAAATATCAAAACACAAATGTACATATAAACTGTCTGTTTCTGGATGTACATTTAGAAAGGTACCTTGTTCTTTTTGAAGGAGTTGATTTTGGTTGCAGGTTTCTTATTATTACTGTTCTTAAAGACATTTAAGAAAAAAAAGCCTAAATGTGTGTGTAATTATTTGTACAATCAATTCTCTGTAATATATTTTGTGTTTGGTCTCCACGTAGAAGAGGAAGAAGACATGTACTGGTGGTTCTCTACTTGTGGTGCCAAAGGACCTCATGGTCCAACTCAGGCCCAGTGTAACAATGCATACCTCAACACCAACATTTCTGTGACTGTTGGGAAAGATGGCCCATTGAAAGGTGTCCAGATGTGGAGGGTCCCATTTACCAAAGTATACAAGTAAGTAAAGATAACACAAATTAAATGAAAATAAAACAGACTCATTCTGAGAATTAAACTGAAAAAAGATGCCTTAGAGCTAAACTCCAGGCAGAAAAAAGTTTGTTTAAATATATTCCTCAATAGCTACAGAGATCAAAAATCGACATTGTTTGCATTAAATATTTTTGCAGACCCAGATATTACCATGTATACATACATGGTAACCAAGTATATAGACCTCGTTTCAAATTAATGAGTTTGGATTTTTCAAGGGAAGGTACTGATGGTGTTACAGCCCGTGGTCATGGAATGGGATAACCAACACGCTCATATAGGTGTAATGGTCAGGTGTTCACAGACTTTTGTCATATAGAGTACTTCCCCTAAATGTTAATGAAAAAGTTTACAACAGGTGTTGGTAAACTAGAATTTATGTCTAAGCAATATATGATAGCATTACTTTTTCCGGGTTATTCTGACACCTTTTTAGGTTTAAAATAGCACTGTGCAAGCTAAATAAAAATAGCCCATTAAAGTGACACTAAGCAATAACCTTATTATCTTAAAATAATTCATACAAACCCACTAATTAATGGCCATGTATTAAAATTTTCATGAAATAGTGTCTTACTGTATTTTTCTGTCTTCTTGTAATGTCCTGCATGAGCTCCCAACCAACCTTTTTTTCTCTTAACTTCCATTTGTTTGGAAAGAGCCGCACACATTAAATGTGGTCACGTGCAGTGTTCTATGCATACTGCAAATCCTATAGTCCCAAATTCCTTGTCCGTCTTGGGAGCAAACAAGAGAGGGTAGCTATGCGTCTACATACTGTAGCGGTGACACTTTTGCAAGGTGTCCGCTATGTGTACATTTAGTATTTTCCTCTCAGAACAGTAAAAGGGTTCTGGGGGTTAATTGTGTAGGTTTAACTTTGGCTGGGCTGTGTAGGGGTTCTGCCTGGTCATGTGTACTGCTAGGTGCACATGACAGGCTCAGAACCAGGCCTGGTTGGACGGTTTGGGTATCAACATTCCCCGGAGCCAATTGGCGGGTGCGTCTGGCCCTGCTGAGGAGTCTGGGGAAGGGTACTTAAGATGCTGGAGTCACGTGTTCGGGGTTCGTTCGGCCAGAGCTGCCTGTTCCTGGATCTGGACCGGGGTAGCCCCACGAGTCTCGGAACCGGCTGTCCGAGGTGCAGTAACTGAGGGAGGATTCAAGGCGTCCGGACACCTTGAATCCTCCCTCAGTTACTGCAACTTGGAGGGGCATTGCAGCTCGTGAAGGCGACCGGGGGAGGACTCTTCGGAGGAGGGCCAACAAGCTGGCATCCCAAGAAGTGCCTAGTTGCTGGGTTGTCAAGGACACTGACGAATCCATGCTTTCCCAGTACTGCCAAGGAGACAGAGAACGTTCCAGGTACTGAGGAAAGGTTCCAGTTCACTTTAAGTGCAACTTTTCGTTCAAGGTCAGAGACTTTGCACGTTTCGAATTCAAGTGCTGACTGCCATGATCTCTGGCTAGAGTTTTGTTCAGCTTTGAAGCGCCCAGCTGCGAGTGGCTACTCTCTGGGTTTGCATTATAGACTTTCCAATAGTCTGCAGTTCAAGGTGCCTGAGTTTCTTCACCCTTGCCCTCTGTTTCTATATGAGACTGTGTCTGTTGGATGTTACCCCCTGCAAATAAAAACCTTTCTAAAGGACTTTTATGGTGTCAGCGTCCAAAGTCGTTGGGTATTAACCCTGGGAACCCCTAGACATGGAAGAACAAGCCAAGTGGAGGTAACCGGTAAGCCCAAAAGTTAAGGCCGCCCCATCGAGGGTTATGGCCTCTACAATACAATGGAACCATAAAGAACAAACTGAACCACCTTCTCACCGGAAGTCAGATCACAGTAACAAGGAATAGGAATTTGGAGATTTGGAGGGAGCTGAGAGCAAGAGAAGGTACTTTTTTGAGCAAGGGTCCTTTCATGCAGGCATCATCAGTTCAGTCACTTTTTTGCTTAGAATAAAACGGATAAATACTGATTTAGGCTACTTCAGTTTGAACATAGATCTTCAGTTCAGTTTACACCAGTTTGCATTTCTGTTCACTTTACATTGGTCTACATCTGTTTTTGCATCAGTTTTTTTTTTTTTTGCAGAAACCAATAGGTGATAAAACTATATACAAAAAAAACATTTCATGCCAAAGGGTTGGTTCACACCAAATGCTGTCCAGTGCATTTTTATTCTGCACAAAAAATGCATGGACAGTGTTTAACATAGATCCCAATGGCCCAGTGCAGTCAACAAATATGTTGCATTTTTTTCTGTATGAAATGCATCTGGAATGTGGCAAAACACATTAAAAAAAGGCCAAAAATTAAAAAAGGAGGGGAAAAATGCACTGGAATTCATTAAAAAAGCATAAAAAATGCACCGGAATGCATAAAAACACATCAAAATTGTGCATGCAGAAACACATCCAGAACGCAGATATTGTGGTGTGAACCGGCTCTAAAACCGGACATAGATGGAACAGACCTAACAGATGACATCCGTTTACATTTGTTCAGATCTGTCTAAATGGAAAAAGATACAGTCTTGTTTCATTTGAAAAAACAGACCTGAATGGACATAGATGTAGGCGGATGTAAACGGATGATCATCTGAATCATAGGAATAAACTGCTGTCTCTTTTTCATCAGAAAACAGACAGATGAAAACCGGCTGAGCGAAATGCCAGAGTGAAAGGGCCCTCAACTTTAATGTTTCAGGGAATCAGAAAAAGAAAAAAACTTACTGCAACAATTTTCTATGTCCCCGTATCATTTCAGTGGAAAACTTCTAAAATGAGATCTGATGATGTAATTGAGACAGCAATGACATTATTTTGATGAAGTGCCTCTAGGGAGTCTGTAATGGTCTGTCTTATTGATTAACGTTACATAAGTTGCTCCAGAAGAGGATTACTCTTGTCATCATCTGCCCTGTGTATTTTGCAGACAAATTTATAAGTTAATAAAATTAAGATATTCCACATGGAAAAACGTTCCTATTCCTAATGTATTTCTTGTTGGGACCAGGCTACATGCACATGCTATAGTGCTATTATAATTCACAAAAGAGATAAAAACATCTTTGAGTATACTCTTTTCATTGCAGGATTTCTGCTAATGGTGCAGCGGGAGGTAAAGGAGCCAAGAACCATAACAAGCGCTCTCATGGCATCTTAATGCCTGGAGTCTTCCACCTAGAGAAAGATGAGTTGCTATATATCCTGGTTGGCCAACAAGGAGAAGATGCATGCCCTGGGGTAAATTTTTGATTTATAGTTTAAGAATCAAATTAATTATACATATAAGTGTACAGTACATTCTCAAATAAAATGTTAAGTGAGAGGTTCTGTCCACTACAACCAGTCCCACTAATAACGTTTGGGAAAATCAATGAAGCAATTACACAAGCAAGAATATGAGAATTTTGGTAAACCCTATACACTTATTATTGTTGCCATGGTTGCAAGAAGTAAAATACAAATAATTTGCAATAACTTGTGTAATAGATATGTCTGTTATATCATTTTATAAACAAGAATGTATTACGCTTACTTTTTTTATATAGGTATGTGAATTATACATTGGAAAAAGTCATAGCTAATCACTTCATTGACAACTGTTGCCTTTCATTTTCTTAGAAAAATAATAAGACCCAAGAAATTTGCATGGGAGAGCTATCAGTCATCGAGGGTGAATACAAAGAGAAGAACAGTCTCTTGGATTATGCAGGTGGAGGAGGAGGTGGAGGTGGAGCTACCTATGTATTTAAGGTTGGCACATTGCTCAGACTTATACACATAAACAAGACTTTTTAATATTTTACTAGAATACAGACTATTCATTCATACATTTTACATCATATGTATGTGGCTGTTTAGCTTGAATTACAAATCACTAAATTGGCAGGACATAATGGATCTTTTAGCTGGATCATATTGCTGACCTAATCAGACTAGGATCTCCTTCAAAACTTCTGCCAAGGGAATTTACTGTGAAATTGGATACAAATTTTCAACCAGTCAACTGACTCATCAGATTTAATTCCACAAAGGCCCTTAAAAGTAAAGTAGGCGGTACTTCTCTACATTAATCCTTACACACTTCATGTTTACATTTGTATGTGATTATGACCTCAAAACAAACACTACGCCTGTCAGTTTTTTCAGGTGGATCTGAACGGTTGCTCCATTGTCTCTATGGAGTGTTGGATGTCAGCGGTGACATGCCGCTGACATCCGATCCGCCACAATCGGATCAGATGAAAACGGACAGGTGGTCCGTAATCATTCGATCCCCCCCATAGGGGAGAGCAGACTCTCTGACAGGTCTGTCCCTGCACAGAGTGCAGATACGGACTTGTCATCCGCAGGCATAGCGGGGATCAACGGAGCGATCCCCGCTGAGCAAGCGGAGGAGTAAAACGGACAGCCCCGTGTCAAAGGGCCTTAATATCAAAAAATCTGCAGAAATATGCAATAAGTGGTAAATCAATATCCTATTTGTGAAAAAATAATTATAACCTAAAAAAAACTGCAAATGTCATATATCCGCAATAACATGCAATAAATGTGAATCAATATCCCATGGGTGAAAAACATATAATGCAAAAAGATATTAAAACAAAAAACACACTTCTGGATCTGGCTCCGCATGAGGAGGAGGTAGGTAGAGCAAGATCCCACTGCACTCCTCTCCAAAACCGCATTCAAAGCCCGCTAGCGCCTCGGGAATACCCCCCTCCATCTCACCCACCCGGTGGGACCCTCATGGATTGGTTTGTGGAGCGTTCCCACAAACAATCGCTCTCCTCCACAATGCAGCCCTCAGCTGATACAGTGGCGGCCGCGGCCAAGACAGCTCCCGACCCCAGCGCTATTAAGACTGTGCAGTCTCACACAGGCACAGCAGCCAGTGATCCTGCCTCTCCTGCAGGCATAGCTCAGGCGGTTGTAGCTCTTCTCACACCCACCGGGGCTGCCACAGTGGATGCTGCAGTGCAGAGGGGAATGGAGCAGCTTCATGTGGAACTCCAGACCCATTGTGGGACAAATTAGATGATTTAGAAAATCGCTTGCGGCAAAATAATTTGCGGATTATTGGCTTTCCAGAATCATTCTCCAATGCACAGCTCACAAATCTCTATGCCAAAACCATTCCTGAGCAACTTGGCCTCCGCACCACCATGCTAAACCTAGACCAGTGATCGTCAGATACCTCAATTACGCTGACAAGAATGCCATTTTACAGAAGTTCCGTTGCATGCAAACCCTCTCTATTGACGGGCAGACCTGCTACTGTTTTCTCATTACTCAATCGGGGTGATGAAACAGCGCAAAGCATTCTCGTCAATTTGCTCAAACTTATACAACAATCACGTCAAGTTCACCATGGCCTACCCGGGTTCTCCATATCCAATCTTCTACAGGGGACCATCTCACTTTTTCATCTCCAGCCGATGTGGAGCACTACATCAATAATCCTTCAGACATGGACACGGAGCACAATAATTCTGCTGATGACTCTCCTTCAAGAGCCGTTAAAGCCTCCCGAGCCTCATCTAAGAGCCAAATAAGTCCTGAAAAGCCCCCCGTAAAAGCGTATTCGTTTTAACAACCAGGCTAATCGCTCAGAAATTTGCTGAATTGTCCCTGACGCTATGCGGATTCCAGAGTCCTGCTGGGAGCTGGTAATTTAACCTTCTGTTCCATTTACACCTCCTAGTCTATTATACATTTATCATTAGCTTCTAGGGACATTGCTATCACCAACATATATGCTCCCAACTCCCCTGATAATCTCTTCTTTCAGGACATGGTGTCTTGGATCTTGAACGCTTCTGAGGCTCTTCACCTGGTTGGAGGAGACTTTAACTCTGTCATGCGTCCATCAGAGGACTGTGATGGTGTTCCATCCCAGACGCCATGAAATCCTGAATCTCCGACTGCAGACCTTTACCTGTTAGCCCAGGCCATCTCATCAATACATTTTGTAGACTTGTGGTGCCTAACTCACCCGACTGACCGAGATTTTACTTTTTTTTCACTCTCCCACAATTCTTTTTCGCGAATAAATAATTTTTTTGCTTCCCAAGCTTTACTATCAACGATCCATGAAGCAGAGATTGGTGATACAGTGATTTCAGAGCACAGTCCAATTATTATACACTTGACCAGTGTCAAACCATCATCGCCCTCCCCTACGTGGCGTTTCCCCTCATATTTAGTGGAAAATTAAGATTTCCGTCACATGTGTTATGGTGCCTGGGCGTATTACGCCTCCCTTATGGAGCACACCTTACTGATCCAAACCTCTTTTGGGAGGCGGGTAAGGCCTTCCTTAGAGGAAAGATTATTTCATATACTGCCCAACTCAAAAGACACTCCAGGCATATATGCACGCTAGTGAAATGTTACGATCAGCACATGCAACTTTAACACATACTCGCACCTTGGATAACATTAAAGCCTGGTAGCTCGCTAAACTGAACTTTGATCTGTGGGCAGAGCAACAGGAAGCAGCTAAGACATCATACTCTACACTTCGCTTCTACAGATTCAGTAACAAGGTGGGCAAACTTTTAGCCAGACTGTGTACAGGTCCTAAACGGTCTATCTATATTTCTGCTCTTAAAGGGATTGTAAACCCTCGTGTGTTTTCACCTTAATGCATCCTAAAAAACTTCTGTCGCTGACCTGCTCCCCAGCCCCCCCCCCCCCCCCCGTTTTACTCACCTGAGCACTGTAATTCCCATGCAGGAGACATGCTCTTCCCCTCTGCCCGGTATCTCGGCTCTTGATTGGATAGATTGATAGTAGCGCAGCCATTGGCTCCCGCTGCTGTCAATCAAATCCAAAGACGCGCGCGCCGGGGGTGGGGCCGAGTCAGGCATTCTTTGTTTATGGACGCAAATGCAGGACTCGGGAGCGCACCCGCAAGGTAACCCCTCGGGAGAGTGCTTCTCCTAGGGGGTTATACAATGCGGGGAGGAGCTGCCAGTGCTGCCGGGGGACCCCAGAAGTTGAGGATCGGGGCCACTCTGTGCAATATGAACTGCACAGTGGAGGTAAGTATGACATGTTTGGTATTTTTAGCTTTACAATCACCTTAAGAATACTGCTGGCTCCCTCGTTACCTCCCCTGCAGAAATTAGAAAACTATTTACTGATTATTACACATCCCTAAACTCTGAGGATCCGACCGATCAGATACTGGTGGAGAACTTGCTATCCAAGGTGCGACTGCCCCAACTCACCTCCGCTCACTTAGAGGCCCTTAATGCTCCCATGTCAGTGAAAGACATTCAAACAACGGTTAAATCCTTAGCCTCATCCAAGGCCCCAGGCACTGATGGATACACTGCCGAATTTTACAAATTGACTAGTGATTTCATTGCTGACACTTTGAAACATATGTTTAACGCCATGTGCGAAGGGGGCTCATAGCTCCCCACAGGAACTCAGGTACACATTAAATTAATATCCAAAAAAGGGAAAGACCCGTTGCACCCAGGTTCGTAAAGGCCAATCTCGTTGATCAACGTAGACGAAAAGATTCTTTCTAAAATAGTTGCCTCACACCTAGCTATCTTACTCCCTTTCTTGCTTCACCCAGCTCAATCAGGCTTTGTTTCGGGGCATTCAGCGACTTTGAACATTCATAAAGTCTTGTTAGCGCTAGAATATGCCAAATCACATCCTGATCAAGATACTGCTAGCATCTCTCTAGATGCAGAGAAGTCTTTCGATAATATTAGTTTTTCATAGTTATTTAAAGCAATGACTGCATTCGTTTTTTCGGGTTCGATTATACGTTTTTTACACCAAATTTATGCATCTCCAATGGCTCGCCTTGTTACTCTGGATTTTATATCAGATTCCATACTCTGACCCCCCCGACACATACACTGACCCCCCGACACATACACTGACCCCCTGACACATACACTGACCCCCCGACACCTGCATTGACCCCCCCCCCCCAACACATACACTGACCCCCTGACACATACATTGACCCCTTACACATACATTGACCCCCCTTACACATACATTGACCCCCGACACATACATTGACCCCCCGACACATACATTGATCCCCCTGATACATACATCGATCCCCCTGACACATAAATTGACTCCCCTGTGACAGATGACCTCTTGACACTCGTGCTGCTCAGCACACTGTGTAGTGTAGCCCATCTCATCCATGACCACTTCAAGACAGCACGCTGCACGCACCAGGGAGAGAGAGCCAGGAGAGCGGCTCCGCTGCCTGCCCATTTACACAGAGCGAGCGGGAATCTCCCAGTGCCCAGCTTGGCCACAGTGTCACTATATTTCCAGTCTGTACTCTCACCTTATTACACATCCATCAGATAAATGTATCTTACCCCATTCCAGAAGTGGTCCTCTATCTTCAACGACATTGAACTTCCAGAAAAAATCCTATAAAGTTATGGTCACATCCACAAACTCACTATCTCAGGAACTTGGCGGGAAACCCCCTTTAAAATCATCCACAGAGCATATATTATCCATTCTGCACCAACATCTCAGAACCTACCCAAGCTCACTGCCCTTGGTGCTCTGTATCTCGCCCTACACTGCTGCACCGTTTGTGGGAATTCTCGGTAATATCTACATATTGGGACTCAGTGCTCTCATATATCTTTATGGTTAGCAAGATATGGCTACTCAAAGATCCATTCTTGTGTCTATTTGGATGTGATCCACCAGTCTCCCATTCCTCATCAACAGGATCACCCACTTTCACACAATGGTCTCATATCTGTCTACTAGCGGCTCGCAGAACGATCATGTGCCACTGGATCAAACCATCTCCACCTTCCCTAGAAGCTGTGAAGCAAGCACTACTTTTCCATATTGAGAGGCTGGACACCATAGTCTTAAATTTTTGCTCTACTACTCGTTTTTTTGCCAGGTGGCGAAAGTATATGGAACATACGTTCACTACTGAAGAATTATCATCTATCATACATCCATTCCGATATACTGACTGGTACTTGAAGCGAGATCTTACTAACACCTTGGGCAAACTCAAAATATCTAATCTGTCCAATCCTTCCAACCCCTTGTCACTTTGATCCCCTCTCATTGTGCTACTGTTCTAGCATTGTTCACAGACCACAATCCCCTAATCCCTGATGGGCAACCCTGTCTATCAATATTGTCTTTTTACCACTTATGACAGTCCTCCCCTTAATACAGATAATGATGCTTCCACTCCTGAGGGTTTCATAGTTTGTTATGCTGTTGTTAATTCCATGATATGTAAAATTTCACTATAGCCCTTTACATCCCTTTCATCCCCCTCCCTTGCTTCCTCCCCACCCATTATTTCCCCCTGCTTATTTTATACATTGAATTACTTCCGCGTTTTAGAGTTTCTCAGCTCTATACTTTCCATTGTATGCTTGTTTATACATTGTATTGTAATAATACAATAAATATTTTACAAAAAAAGTGAGTGAGTACACCCCCTCACATTTTTGTAAATATTTTATTATATCTATGTGACAACACTGAAGAAATGACACTTTGCTACAATGTAAAGTAGTGAGTGTACAGCTTGTATAACAGTGTAAATTAGTTGTCCCCTCAAAATAACTCAATGTCTAAACCACTTGCAACAAAAGTGAGTACACCCCTAAGTGAAAATGTCCAAATTGGGCCCAAAGTGTCAATATTTTGTGTGGCCACCATTATTTTCCAGCATTGCCTTAACCTACTTGGGCATGGAGTTCACCAGAGCTTCACAGGTTGCCACTGGAGTCATCTTCCACTCCTCCTTGATGACATCACAGAGCTGGTGGATGTTGGAGACCTTGTGCTCCTCCACCTTCCGTTTGAGGATGCCCCACAGATGCTCAATAGGGTTTAGGGCTGAAGATGTGCTTGGCCAGTCCATCACCTTTACCATCAGCTTCTTTAGCTGGTCGTCTTGGAGGTGTGTTTGGGGTCGTTATCATGTTGGAATACTGCCCTGCCCATTCTCCGAAGGGAGGGGATCATGCACTGCTTCAGTATGTCACAGTACATGTTGGCATTCATAGTTCCCTCAATGAACTGTAGCTCCCTAGTGTCGACAGCACTTATGCAGCCCCAGACCATGGCACTCCCACCATCATGCTTGACTGTAGGCAAGACACAATTGTCTTTGTACTCCTCACCTGCACACGCTCGACACCATCTGAACCAAATAAGTTTATATTGGTCTGATCAGACCACAGGGCATGGTTCCATTAGTCCTTAGTCTGCTTGTCTTCAGCAAACAGTTTGCAGGCTTTCTTGCATCATCTTTAGAAGAAGCTTTCTTCTGGGATGACAACCATGCAGACCAATTTGATGCAGTGTGCGGCGTATTGTCTGAGCACTGACAGGCTGACCCCCCACCCCTTCAACCTCAGCAGCATTGCTGGCAGCACTCATACGTCTATTTCCCAAAGATAACTTCTGGATATGATGCTGAGCATGTGCACTCAACTTCTTTGGTTGACCATGGCGAGGTCTGTTCTGAGTGGAATCTGCCCTGTTAAACTGCTGTATGGTCTTGGCCACCTTGCTGCAGCGCAGTTTCAGGGTCTTGGCAATCTTGGCAATCTTGGCAATCTTCTTATAGCCTAGGCCATCTTTATGTATGTCTTTTTTTCAGATCCTTAGGCCCGGTTCACACTGCTGCGGTGCGGGAACGCTGCGAATCCACTGCAGGTTCCCGCACCGCATGTCTCCCGCCGGCAGTTCACACTGCCCTATGCGAGCTGCTGGGAGTGTCAATGAAATGTTAATGACACCCCCATAGCAGCTCGCATATCGCAGTGCGATCTGCAAACTCGGACAGGAATCGGATCGCATGGTGAGAACACCATGCGATCTGATTCTGCTGCGGACCGAAAAAAAGGGTCCTGTCCGATTTTGGGCCGAATGCGATGCGAATTCAGCCATACTATCTGTATGGCTGAATTTTCATCGCACAGAGATCGCATATGATTTGAACTGCAGTGCGGTGCGAATCATATGCGATCTCCCGCACCGCAGCAGTGTGAACCGGGCCTTAGAGAGTGATAACTCCAAATTTAACACACCTGCTCCCCATTCACACCTGAGACCTTGTAACACTAATGAGTCACATGACACCGTGGAGGGAAAAAGGCTAATTGGGCCCAATTTGGACATTTTCACTTAGGTGTGTACTCACTTTTGTTGCCAGTGGTTTAGACATTAATGGCTGTGTGTTGAGTTATTTTGAGGGGACAGCAAATGTACACTTTTATACAAGCTGCACACCCACTACTTTACAATTGTAGCAAAGTGTCATTTCGTCAGTGTTGTCACATGAAAAGATATAATAAAATATTTACAAAAATGTGATGTGTAGTTAATCCATACGCAACCACCAGATTGTTCAGACAAAGGCGCGTCTGTCTTACCAAACCGCAACGTGCGTTCCACTGGCGAACAGATGAGACGTCCCCTGCGGTCCACAGATGTATCAGCAATGATCCGACCTCTATGCATTTCGCTATATTAGCATCATATTTCCTGATTAATGTAGAGAAATAGCACCTATTTTACTTTTTTCAGGTTGGCGCCATTTATACTAGGTTAAAATTTAATTCTACAAAGCAACTTTTTTGATCATTTGCACAGTATGAACTTTATAATTATTAAACACACATTACATAATCTTTGATATCTAATGAAATGCATTATAGAGCCATATGTTAATTTAGAATTATATAAAACTGCACAGGTAAGAATGCAAAAGCCAAATCCCAGAACTGAACAGTGCGTACACAAACTGGATGCTACAACCCCTTTTCAGGTTCCACCATAATGAAATTGGAAACTTACATATGCTCTTCCTTTACATAGAAAGATTTCTGACGATTTCCTCTAATTGGATGTCACTGGAAGTGTCCCTCTACACAAGGCCTACATGCAGGCTTATAACACACATAAGGATAATGTGTTAAATAAAGCAGATTATTTGCACATGATCTACATTAGCATCTTTCTATATCAGTGTTACATCATAAATTATTTGTACTGGTTTTTCTGTTTAAGGAGGTGAATGGGGTGTTGATACCATTACTGGTTGGTGCAGGAGGAGGAGGAAAAGCTTATCTTGAAGATCCAGATGCATCAGATTTCGAACAGCAAGAGACATATGAAAGAAATATGACAATTCCTGGGCTGAATGGAAACAGTGGAGCAGCAGGTAGTGAAGAACAATATTAGAAACGGGATGATGATGGGTAGCTTTGGGTACAATAATGCTGCATCCATTAGGAACCATGGTAAAGAGGCTAAAGAGCAGAACTTTGGATCTAGAAGTATGTGTAGTACAAAAGGGAAACCAGATATGTTCCAACAGAATTTTGGCTGCCAATAGAAGAGCAACACATTAATCCTAAAACCAACAGAAAGTTAGCCACATTGTGCTACTAGATATTAAAATTAGATGAGCCATTAACTAACAACTCTGTGTCCATAACAGGGAAGCCCCAGGATATAATCCAGAGGTAACTGAAAAAATGTTTCAACACATCTATCCTTCCTAATGGCTAGTAAGTTAGTCACATTCAACTAGACTTAATCTAATGTTAAAGATGTTTAACTGTTCATTCAAAACAATTCTTAAGCTCTAATGAGTGTTGGGAACATAGTCCAGCATATACTGTATAGCTTAATGTGCAACTCAGTGATTTGACAACAAATAACACCTCCAAAAATGTAACTCGAACAATTAATACACGTACACCTACCATAATGTTGTAGGACAATCAACATCTGCCATGACACTCCCCATAATGACTGGATCAAGGTAACTGAGTTAGGAGACTGACTTCCTATCACAATTTGGATTAGCAGCAAGGATGGGAAGTGTTATTATAATGGGGGATTTTAATTATCCAGACATAGACTGGGCGGAGGGAACCACGCATTCATCTCATGGGTCAGATGGTAGATCCAGCAACTAGAAACCAGGCGTTACTAGATCTACTGATTAGCAACAATACAGACCTGATCATGGATGTGGAAATACAGGGCAATTTAAGAAACAGCTATCACAGGTCAATTAGCTTCAGTATAAATCACACAAATAGGAAACACAAGGGGAACACAAAGAGACTGAATTTCAAAAGAGCCAACTTCCCTAAACTCTGAACCTTGCTGTATGGCTACATTGCATCTTTACCATCCCCTCTTCCCCCATTCCATTTTTTTCTTCTTTTTTTGTCTGCAAATGTAGAACAAAATGAGATAAGGTATAAGATAAGAAGGCCTTGACTAAAGGATACCTCAACTTCGGTCCTCTTAACCCTTTTTCAATAAAGACACGGACTGCTTGACATGGGTTTTAAACAGCCACAGCAGCAATTTTATTAACAAATTAATAAATAACATCAACTACAACAATTTCAATAATGCAAATTTAACAATGCAACCAGGAGGGGGTCTTTGGGTGTCCTTAAGGCACACTTTTGCAACCACAGTTACCCATGTCCTCAGCCGTACCCTAACCGGCTCGAAGACGATTACGGACTCAACATTTTGACATTTTCCCCCAGGAGACCTAGCTCAATACCAATAACCAAGGGGGCGTTTTTGACAAAGATTTCAGCACTTTGTCAAGATCTTTCTAACTGAACAATAAAAGAGGATTTCTCAGGCCTCGAGTAAATCTGTGTGGCAAGACTGGGCTCAAATGAAAGGAAATCGTATTCTCTACATTATGACATCAAAAAATAAACTTTAATAAAAGTGTCTGAGATAAACTTTGTGGTAAAAAAAGGTAGAATCTGATGGTTACTCGGGCAATGATACCAGTTAGGATAGAACTTATCTCAAACACTTATTCATTTCTCCAATATGTTTCCACTCATCTTGTTATTCACAGATGGCAATTCTCATGTCACTATTTACAGTAGAAAACTTTATTTGAGAGTCATGTACATAATACAGCATCCAGTATTCCATTTGCACTGTTAAGGTTTATTGCATTCTGTAGATCACTGTAGACAAACATTCACAGCATTAGGATGTAGTTCTAGGTACAGTGAAATAGTTTACAGTTTACAATTATTCTGGGTGATTGAACTACAGATGTTCCTCCTGCTCAAGTGGGTCTCATTCAGGTCCTTCAAAGCCTCTCAGCTGTCAACCTATTCTAAATTACCTTCCCACTAGCTTAAAGGTTAATAGAGACTGTATAAACCTACATAGGACATAGTTATTCAGGTTGAAAAAAGACACAACTCTATCTAGCTCAACTGACTCTGCATTTTGCAAACTACCCAATCGCGTGCAAGGAAAAAATAAAAAATAAATGTATTTTTGCTTGCACATGATTGGATGATGGAAGTCAGCAGAGCTTTTGCTCATCTACTAAGCTCTGGAACAAGCTCTAAGCTCTTGCAGAGTGCAACTGCCTTTAGTAAATCAACCCCATAGTGTGTTTATAGGTTAATACTAGACATGTGCAATTCGTTTCGTTTTTTTTTTCATTATTTTCGTTCATTCGTTTTCGTACGAATGAACGAACGATTCGCTAAAAATTTTAATTCGCTAAAAATCTGAAAACAATGAAAATCCGAAAAAAATTAATTAGAAACAACGAATGTACGAAAGAAGAAAATCGGAAAAACGAAAACAGGAACAACGAAAATCAAAATGAACGAAAAAATTCGTACATTCGTAACTTTTTTTTTTTTTGTTGAATTGGTAATTTTCCGTGTCCCTTACAATGGTGCTGCTTAACGTGCCTCGAATGGATTGAACGAAAAAAATTCGTACATTCGTAACTTTTTTTTTTTCGATTCGTAATTTTTCGTGTCTCTTAAAATGTAATAATAGCATACACATTACATAACATTATGAATTATGCTCCGATTACGAATCTACGAATGTACAAATAAACGAATAAATGAAAATTAAACTGAAATACGAATCAACGAAAAAATAACTTTTACGAAAATACGAATCGTTACGAATACGAACACCGACGACTTACGAATGTACGAATCGTTACGAACACCGACGACTTACGAATCGTTACGAATCAACGGAAACTAAAAAAACTAAATGAAAATAAACAAATTTTTTTGTTGTGCACATGTCTAGTTAATACATTTGAGGGTTATAAAATTGCTTCAGTTTTCCATTACAAAAAATGTCTAGTAGAAATGGTTGATATATAAAATATGGTTTAAGAAAGTCTGTTTGATTTAGTGTGTATTTCACAGCAGTATCTCATAAAAATGTATACCTCTTTGGAAGTAATTCCAGATGGATGTATACTGTGTTACATATGGTCATTAACCACTTGCCGACCAGCCACTGTCATAATACTGCGGCAGGTTGGCTCGGCTGCGCAAGAGCAATAGCAGGTGTGCAGCGGGCACCCGTGATCACTCCACAGAGAGCCAGAACGGGGATCTGTCAATGTAAACAAACAGATCCCCGTTCTGACAGGGGAGGAGAGAGATCTGCTGTTCCTAGTAATCAGGAATAGTTATCTCTCTCTACTCCCAGTCAGTCCCCTACCCCCACAGTTAGAAACACCTCCCTAGGGAACACCTAACCCCCCTAGTGTTAACCCCTTCTCTGCCAGTGCCATTTATACAGTAATCAGTGGCTATTTGTAGCATAAATGTCACTGGTCCCAAAAAAGTGTCAAAAGTGTCTGATCTGCAATGTTGCAGTCCCCCTAAAAAAAATTAATAATAAAAATGCCATAAATGTATCCCCTATATTGTAGACGCTATAACTTTTGTGCAAACCAATCTATATAGGCTTATTGCGATTTTTTTTTTTTTTACCAAAAATATGTATAAGAATACATATTGGCTTAAACTGATTAAGAATTTTTTATTTATTTTTTATTTTATTTTATATATAAATATTTATTTATTTATTTATTATAGCAAGAAGTACGTTTTTTTATTTTTTAATTGTCGCTCTTTTTTTGTTTATAGCGCAAAAAATAAAAACCGCAGAGGTGATCAAATACCACCAAAAGAAAGCTCTATTTGGGGGTAGCTGCACATGAC
Organism: Lithobates sylvaticus; assembly: GCA_028564925.1. NCBI lineage: Eukaryota > Metazoa > Chordata > Amphibia > Anura > Ranidae > Lithobates > Lithobates sylvaticus. The sequence goes on from CM053038.1 coordinate 101,378,609, forward strand.
AGGTTTTTACCTTAATGCAGAGAATGCATCATGGTAAAACCCTTTAACCATTACAACCACTTTAATACCGTATCAAGTACAGTCGTTTTACCTGTTTATCACTGACATTGTGTAGATGGATTTTAGGCTGGATTCACACCTATGCAGTTTTAGTGCTTTTTGCATTCTGCAGATTTGCACTACAGTCCATTTAACATGGTTTCCTATGGAACACGTTCTGTAGTGCAAATCTGCAAAATGCAAAAAGCGCTAAAACTGCATAGATGTGAATCCAGCCTTAAAGATTCCTTTGTCATGATGTTAGCAAGTATGCCAAATATCTTGAGCTGTGAGTCACAGTGAAACAATAAGCGCAAGTTTGGATGGAACCTTTCCATAACACTGTGTATATTAAGTGAAGTGTTGATGCAGCACAGGTAAATAAAATGTCATGGGAAGGAAGGAAGGAGCTGAGCCAAAGGCACTAGATATACACTATAATACCAAAAGTATTGGGATACCATCCTTTACATGCACATGAACTTTAATGGCATCCCAGTCTTAGTCCATAGGGTTCAATATTGAATTGGCCCACCCTTTTCAGCTATAACAGCTTCAACTATTCTGGGAAGGCTGTCCACAAGGTTTAGGAGTGTGTCTATGGGAGTCTTTGACTATTCTTCCAGAAGCGCATTTGTGAGGTCAGGCACTGAAGTTGACGAGAAGGCCTGGCTTGCAGTCTCCGATCAAATTCATCCCAAAGGTGTTCTTTCGGGTTTCAGGGCAGGACTTTGTGCAGGCCAGTAACGTTCCTCCACCCCAAACTCGCTCATCCATGTCTTTATGGACCCAGCTTTGTGCACTGGTCCAAATCATTTGGTGGAGGGGGATTATGATGTGGGGTTGTTTTCCAGTAGTTGGGCTTGGCCCCTTAGTTTCAGTGAAGGGAACTCTTAAGGTGTCAGCATACCAAAGCATTTTGGACAATTTAATGGTCCCAACTTTGTGGGAACAATTTGGGGATGGCCCCTTCCTGTTCCAACATGACTGCGCACCAGTTCACAAAGCAAGGTCCATGAAGACATGGATGAGCGAGTTTGGGGTGGAGGAACTTGACTGGCCTGCACAAAGTCCTTACCTCAACCCGATAGAACACCTTTGGGATGAATTAAAGTGGAGACTGTGAGCAACACTTCAGTGCCTAAGCTCACAAATGCACTTCTGGAAGAATGGTCAAACATTCCCTTATATACCATCCTAAACCTTGTGGACAGCCTTCCCACAATAGTTGAAGCGGTTATAGCTGCAAAGGGTGGGCCAAATCATTATTAAACCCTACGGACTAATGCCCCGTACACACGGTCGGAAAATCCGACCACAAAATCCATCGGATTTTTTCCGACACTGGTGTTGCATACACACGGTCGGACAAAGTTGTCGGAAAATCAGATCATTCTGAACGTGGTGACGTTTGTTTCCTATGACGGGACTACGTAGAGGCTAGTAGCCAATAGCTTTGGTCTTGTAATGTGATCTGAGCATGCGTGGCACTTTGTCCGTCGGAATTCGCTACACACGATCGGAAAAAGTCCGATAGGACTTTGTTGTCGGAAAATTTGAGAGCAGGAGATAAAACTTTGTCCGTCGGGAAATCCGACGGAAAAAGTCCGATGGAGCCTACACACGGTCGGAATTTCCGACAACATTGTCCGATAGGACATTTTCCTTCGGAAAATCCGACCGTGTGTACGGGGCATTAGACTGGGATGCCATTAAAGTTCATGTGCGTGTAAAGGCAGGCGTCCCAATACTTTTAGTAATATAGTGTAGGAGAAGAGGAATGCAGTATGATCTCTTCTTCTTTAACCGCTTCAACCCCGGAAGATTTTACTCCCTTCCTGACCAGAGCACTTTTTGCAATTCGGCACTGCGTCGCTTTAACGCTAGCGACGTTGCACTTTTGACACTATTTTTGGACCATTGTCATTTATACAGCGATCAGTGCTATAAAAATGCACTGATTACTGTGTAAATGACACTGGCAGGGAAGGGGTTAAACACTAGGGGGCAATGAAGGGGTTAAGTGTGTCCTAGGGATTGATTCTAACTGTGGGAGGGATGGGCTTCAACTCACATGACAGCGATCACTGCTCCCGATGAAAGGGAGCAGTGATCTCTGTCATGACATGGCGTACATCGCCGTGCAACGGTCGGCAAGTGGTTAAAATCTTTATTTGTTATAAGACTATAGAGTCCATTTTGGTATATTGCCACCCCCCCCCCCCCCCCCATAGTGCAGGACTAATATCATCTGCCTCAGTAATGTTGAGTCATATGCGCAACATACTAAATTAAGAAACTAAGTGCGCTTCCCCCTTAAATAGTCATAAAGATAAATAAATCATATACAAAAAAAGGGTAAATAAAATTATCCACATACACTACATTGCCAAAAGTTTTGGGTCGCCTACCTTTACACGCATATGAACTTTGATGGCATCCCAGTCTTAGTCCGTAGGGTCAATAGTTTGCTCACCCTTTGCAACTATAACAGCTGCAACCCTTCTGGAAAGGCTGTCCATGAAGTTTAGAAGTGTGTTTATGGGAATGTTTGACCATTCTTACAGAAGTGTATTTGTGAGGTCAGGCACTGATGTTGGTGGAGAAGACTTAGCTTGCAGTCTCCGCTCTAATTCATCCCAAAGGTGTTCAATCGGGTTGAGGTTGAGTTCCTCAACCCAAAACTCACTCATCCATGTTTTTATGGACCTTGCTTTGTGAACTGGTGCGCAGTCATGTTGGAACAGGAAGGGGCCATCCCCAAACTGTTCACACAAAGTTGGGAACATAAAATTGTCCTAATTGTCTTGGTATGCTGATGCCTTAAGAGTTCTCCTCACTGGAACTAGTGAGCCCAACCCCTGAAAAACAACCCCACACCATAATCCTCCCTCCTCCAAACTTAGCACAATGCAGTCAGGCAAGTAGCGTTCTCCTGGCAACTGCCAAATCCAGACATGTCCAGCGGATTGCCAGACAGAGAAGCTTGATTCGTCACTCCGGAGAACACGTCTCCACTGCTCTAGACGTGCTTTACACCACTGCATCCGATGCTTTGCATTGCACTTGGTGATGTAAAGCTTGGATACAGCTGCTCGGTCATGGAAACCCATTCCATGAATCTCTCTATGCACTGTTGTTGTGCTAATCTGAAGGCCACACAAAGTTTGGAGATCTGTAGCTATTGACTCTGCAGACAGTTGGGGACTTCTGCACACTGTACGCTTCAGCATGTGCTGATCCCGCGCTATCATTTTACGTGTTGCTGTTGTTCCCAGTTGCTTCCAGTTTGTTATAATACCAGTTGACACTGGAATATTTAGTAGCAAGGAAATTTCAAGTATGGACTTATTGCACAGGTGGCAACCCATCAAGGTACCATGCTTGAATTCACTTAGCTCCTGAGAGTGATCCATTCTTTCACAAATGTTTGTAGAAGCAGTCTGCATGCCTAGGTGCTTGATTTTATACACCTGTGGCCATAGAGGTGATTGGAACACCTGAATCCAATGATTTGGAGGGTTGTCCCAATACTTTTGGCAATATAGTGTACATATATATATATATATATATATATATATATCTCAAATATACTCATCAGTATCAACATATCATCAGTAAATAAAGGAAGGAAATAAATAGGTTAAGTGAAACCAAGTGCTTACAATAATAAAAGGATATACAGTGGCACCTTGAATTACGAGCATAATCCGTTCCAGGAGAATGCATGCAATCCAAAGCAATCGCATATCAAAGCGAGTTTCCCCATAGAAGTCAATGGAAACAAAGATGATTCGTTACACATTGACTTCTAGTGCATGATATACCGCATGTGGCCAGAGGTGGGGGGGGGGGGGGGGGGGCGCCGGAGAGACTCGGAAAAATACTCGGAGACCGCCTGAAGTGAGGTGACATGAAGCTCTTAGCAAAAAAAAGAGGCAATTATTTATGATAAATTCGAAATGAAGTGAGCGCTCAGTGTAACAACAAAGGAGCCACTAGCACACAAAAGTTGAATATACAATCCTTAACCAATATAAAGTCAAACAGGTGCAGCGCTAAAAAATGAATACAGTGAATGATTGTCCAAAGTAAAAAGTAACATATGAAGATATGTCTCAATTTATAGTCGAACATAAAGTGCAAATGTGCTTAAAAAACAAATTAACGAGTCTCTTAGAAAATCTCGTTTCAAGGGAACTGAGGGGTGTCAAAACATGTGTCAGACGTCAGCTAATTGTCCCTAATTTGTGTCTCATTTGCTTCCCATTCCAGACAGTGCAGCTAACAGCAGGAGATAGTGCTGTCAAGCTAGTAAATAATAGGCATGACTAGGTGTGGTCAGGTTTGATTGACAAGCTAGAGTGGCAACACTGCTCTGAATTCAGGGGAAATGTAGCATTGTTGCCACCTCAACACAAGAAGCCGCATTAGGTGGACTTCACTGGCAGGCTCAACAAGTATTTGTGGGACTGGGCACCGCTATTGGCATGTTTCTAAATAAACACAATTTCTAAAAATGGCCTTTACTGTTCTTGTTCTGTTTGCACAGGTGGAGGTGGTGGATGGAGTGACATTACGGAGTTGCCATGGGCTGGGAAATCTCTTATTGAAGGAGCAAAAGGGGGCCAATCTTGCTATCAGGCAAGGGCCACTCTTCAGTGGGACACCTATGGTGGCTTTGGTGGTGGTGGAGGTCCATGTACATCTGGTGGAGGAGGAGGAGGATACCAAGGTAGGTTGATGGATCAGTATTGCTAAATGTTAGAGGTTTAAAGCACAATGATATAAGATAGAAAATAAGAAAAAATTATAGAAGTATTAATATATACATATACATGAATAGAGCAAAAATATTTACAGATGAGGGTTATGTCAAAGCATTATGGTCTAGCACCTCGCCCCAGTGTAGGTCTGTCACTCAGCCCCAAAGCATATAGAAAAAAGGCTTCCCAAGAGGGGAGAGAAGAGAAGGGCTACCAAAGTGACATAGGGTGCAGGCAACTAATGTTTTTTTTTTCAAATATATTATTTTATTGAGTTTTTCAAACAGAAATAGAAAAAAGGGCAGAAGCCCCACAAAACAGTCGCTTTTTAAATGACAATTGCCCGGTCATGCTAAACTCTACCCAAACTAAATTTTTAAAATGTTGTACCCACAAATAGAGCTTTCTTTTGGTGGTACTTGATCACCTCTGGGGTTTTTATTTTTTGCTAAACAAATAAAAAAAGACAGAAAATTGTGAAAAAAATAAGTTTTTCTTCATTTGTGTTATAACATTTTGTAAATAAGTAAGTTTTCTCCTTCACTTATGAGCACTGAGGAGGCTGCACTGTTGGGCACTGATAAGACAGTACTGATAGGCACAGATGGGCACTAATAGTTGACACTGATCTGCGGCACTGATGGGCACTCATAGGTGGCACTGATGGGCACACATAGGTGACACTGATGGGCACTGAAAGGCTGCACTGATGGGTACTTATGGGTGGCATTGATGGGCACTGATAGGCGGCACTGATGGGTACTGATAGGTGGCACTGATGGGCATGGATGGGCACTGATAGGTGGCACTGATTGACACTGATGGGTGACACTGATGGACACTGATAGATGGCACTAATAGACATAACTGTATAGGCATCACTGGCAGGCATTACTGATGGGCACCGTGTGGCATCATATATGGGCTCTGATTGGCATACTTTTTGGGCACAGATTGGCATCCCTGGTGGCCAAGGGTGGCATACCAGGTGGTCATCAGTGGTGGCCATCCCTGGTGGTCCTGGTGGCATCCTTGGTGGTCCTGGGTGGGCATCCTCAGGGGGGGGCGCTGATAATCAATCAGCACAGACCCCCCCATCAGAAGAGCAGCCGATCCGTTATCCTCTACTCGCGTCTGTCAGATGCGAGTGAGGAAAAGCCGATAAATGGCTCTTCCTGTTTACATCGTGATCAGCTGTGAATGCTGTGAATGGACACAGCTGATCACGTGGTAAAGAGTCTTCGTCAGAGACTCTTTACCAAGATCAGTGTTGCAGTGTGTCAGACTGACACGCCGCACCCCCAATCGCCATGCACCGGCTGTAATCCTGAAAGACGTCATATGACATCCAATCAGGATAACGCATAGGATGCAGTAAGGTGAAAAAACAACCCATTTAAGGCAAGCTCATTCAAGGAATTGTCTAGGGAGCTGACCAGCATCCCAGGTGGCTCAGCAAGAAGAGATATTGCCAAACACAGCAGAGTTCACAGGTTCAGACCCGGGTCCTGGCACAAAGCTTTGGCTTACCATCAGCATAACTTGCCCCATAACTTGGTTTTGAAGTTCCCAGCTCCAAAGCTCCAGAAAGGGTCACAAAATTCCAGCAAACAGCCCACAGCCCACTTACGCTGGGGTTCATTTACTAAAGGCAGCTAGTAGACTGTGCACTTTGCAAGTGCAGTTGCTCCAGAGCTTAGTAAACTTTAAAAAGAGTACCCAATCACATGAAAGGAAAATAAAATATACAGCATTTTTGCTTGCATATGATTGGATGATGGAAATCAGCAGAGCTTCTGCTCATTTACTAAGCTCTGGTACAACTGTGGTCTATTTCCCTTTGATAAATCTTCCCCACTGTGTCCTGCTCCACGCAACACATAATCAACCTGCTGGTTGTTCCTGCCTTCATCAGGTCTCTCTCGCAGGTGGGATTTTTTAATCCAGAGTGCTCCAAAACTGCTCATCATCCACCTTAAAGAAACCATAACCCAAACAACGGTGATATGATCTACCATCCAGGACCCATCCCTGGCATCCTGTGAAAAGTATAGCTCTAAGATTATATAAATAACATTGGTACTTTAAATTGTGTAACTCTTAAGATAAGGGCTTTATGATTCACAGTACCAATCTTATTTTTAATTACTTTGGAACTAAGGGAAGGTGTTTTATATTTTAAATTACTAAATGTTTGAGCTATACTTTTTACAGTATCTATTCAATTTACCAAACCACAATTTATCATTTTGTTACAATTTAATTTTCAATGTGTTTTTTTAGCTGATAAAGAGAATTATTTCACAAACCCCAGAAATGTGTTGGGTTTTAGACCTTCTGCCTCTAGTTTTTTGCTGAATCCCCAGACTGCTAGCTTGTTTGTTTTGTGGATTATGCCTCTGACTGCCAGTTTGGTCCTCTGCTTGCAACATCAGCAGCTAGCGGTGGGGCAGACTCAAGCATCCCAATCTTGGAGCATCAGGCAGAACCCTCTTCTGGAGGGTTTCTTAGGAAAATGTGGGGAATCCTTGGGTCTAAGCTACAGAGGATCCTGTGTATTCTACCAATAATGCAAATGTCAATTCCACCATAAGGTTAAAAATGCTTTCTTTCATGAAGTTTCACAGCTTGGTTACACATACTTGTGATAATGTATGTGTGGATTAAACTCACTCACCTTGCACTATAAATCAGGTTCTTTTCCCCTTCTGGACAGGGGGTTGGTGGAAAAAGGAAATGTTGGATGATAAATAAGCCCCATTGTTTTAAACACAGTAAAACAAAAGCACTACACAATTATGTTCTAGGAAAGTATTCCAAGAAAGTAAACACTGTGAATGACAGCTTTTAGTGGCAGAAACCAGGAGCATCTCGGGAAGTGATCTGAGCCTTGGTTATAGTTACTATGTATACATTGTGCACTATACGTTTGACTACTTGAAAACTACCAGACATGGAAAGTGCTGTGCTCCAGTTCACCTCTGTTCCCTTGTTTTTTATAGGTGGACATGTAAGCGAGCTGGATGATATCTCCACTGATGGGCAGGATGGCGTTTCATTCATTAATCCATATGGAGAGATGTTTCTTCAGCCCTTGGCTGGTGAGATCACTTTTTCTAAGTAGACAAATTGAAGCTAGCAATATTTCAAAATTATTTATGACTCCGTGTGCCTGGACTATCCTGTTTCTTCACTGTAAAATCTGTTTTGGATTTCTTTTATAGACAATGTTTACAGTATAACCAGGTATCTCAGAAATAAAGAAAGGGGGATTGAAGGTGCAGGAAATCCACTGCTACACAACTATTCTCTCAGAGAACAACTTATGCAAAGCAAAAAAAAAAGTTAATTTCTGCAATATATGAATATTTCTTCATGTTTTTATCTTTTTGTAAACATTCCAAGGACAGGAAAATTTCCCCAGGGCAGTACCCGGACCCCCAAACCCTTTTTACAGCCAATTGCTTGCATATCAGCCTTCAAAAATGGGAAAGCTCCTAAATTCCTGTAGTGAACTGACAACACTGCCTCTGCTGCACTGAAATCTCAAATACTGTTGTCAGACCTGCCTGAGTGCTCACCCTATTGAACTACAGATCAGTTCCCTCTTATGTATAGAGATGAGGGGAGAAGGCGTTTTGTATTCCGTTAGAAGAACATTTAAGCTCACTGGGTTTCTGGAAGGTATATTTTTGTACTTGGAGCATTTGTAAAGGCATAGAACATGGTGAAATATACTGTAAATATAAAAGTATAGCACACCACCCAGAATAGTGATCCTTCAATGTAAAGTAGAGATGGGCCAAACACACCCCCTTGGGCTTGCAGCAGAACAGGGAAAAAGTTCGCCCCAAACCGCAAACTCCATTGAAGTCCATGGAAGCCGAACATTAGAAATCAAAAGTCCCCATTTTGAAGGCTGATATGCAAGCAATTGGCTGTAAAAAGGGTTTGGGGGTCTGAGTACTGCCCTGGGAAACATGTATCAATGCAAAACATTTTCTTAAAAACAATAAAGTAAAACCTTGGATTGAGAGTAACTCGGTTTGAGAGTGTTTTGCAAGACAAACAACATTTTTATATAAATTTTGTCTTGATGTAAAAGTAGGGTCACATCACAACTAAGTATAAAAAAGAAGAGAGGCGCCTCTAAGTGTAGCAATATGGTTACATTTAATGGAGGTACAACATTTAGCAACTCACATGGTTGATGGTTAAAACAGGCACATCAAAGTATGCAGGCATCCGGGGTAAAGCTGTCCACGTAAACTGTCCTCCGCACCACCATCGACGTCATGCCTTCCATGCTGTGCTCCACGAGCGATTCAAGCCTTGCTATCAGATCGCTCTACTGCAGGGCAGTCTTCCCCGTCATGATTGCAGACTGACAGCAGTGAGAGCCGGCGGTGCGGAGGATGAGCTATGTTGACAGCTTTACCCCGGATGCCTGAATACTTAGATGTGCCTGTTTTAATCATCAACCGTGTGAGTTGCTAAATGTTGTACCTTCATTAAATGTAACCCTATTGCTACACTTAGAGGTGCCTCTCTTCTCTTTTATACTCTGTAGCTCCTGCTGGATTTTGCTTCTAATTCCCTTGTGGATGGACATTTTATGCTGTGTGAGCCAGTGAAGAGAGAGAGTCCCGGGAGAGCCGCTGCTTAAATGCACATTGCTGGATTGAAATGGGGCTCAGGTAAATATAAGGGAGGGCTGGGGGGAAACTGCACCCAGAAGGTTTTCTCCCCTTAATGCATAGAATGCATTAAGGGAAAAAAACTTCTGACTTTATGACCGCTTTAAAGAAATATTAAATATTTACATTTTCTAAAATAATAAAAATATTATACTTACCTGCTCTGTGTAATGGTTTTGCACAAAGCAGCCCTGATCCTCCTCTTCTCTGGTCCTCTGCCAGCACTTCTGGTCCCTCCCCCTTTGAGTACCCCCCCGCTAAGAAAGGGGTACTCATGTGGGCTCGATCCCAAGTTGCACTGTGTGCATCTTTTGACACACATAGTGTGGCTCAGCCTCACCCCCCTGCTCACTCATCACTGGATTTGATTGACAGGAGCAGGAGCCAATGGCTCTCACTGCTCTTACACAGTCCTCTGAAGAGGGATGGAGATTGGAGCCGTGCAACTATCATGCACATCGCTGGACCAAGATCAACTCAAGTAAATATTGAAGGGGGCTGCGGAGGGCAGCTGTAGCTAAAATGTTTTTTATGCAGAGAATGCATTAAGGTAAAAAAAGATTTAGCCTTTAGAATCACTTTAATGAATGAGGTGAAGCTTTCCTGACTTCCATCATCCAATTATGTACAAGCAAAAATACTGTCTTTTTATTTTCTCTCATGTGATTGGGTATTCTTTGCAAATTTAATATTTGCCATATTAACTAAGCTAAGAGGAAATTCCTTTGCAAAGTGAACAGCCTATTTGCCTTTAGTAAATCAACCTCAAACACACTGCTTCTGCTAGAAAGTGATATGTTACTTATAAGGCCTCTTGAATACTGGGCATTTAGCCCTGGTGCCAGAGATTTTTGGCCTTTAACGCAGGTGCCAGGTACAGATCAGTGTTGCCAACCTAACAGATTGAAATTTACTGCCACTGCCAAGTTTTTACTGGCATTTCCAAAAGTTACATAATTACAGTTTTAAGTACAAATTTCACTATTTAGGCTACAAACAAGTACAATATGTAATTAGCAATGTGATTTAAGGTAGATAATAAGGCAAAAAACATATTTCTTATTTTATTTTTAAAATATATTAAGTAAGTAGCTCAGGGACAGGAATTGAGAGGGCAAGAAATTAGAATGGGCGGCACACACACATGAAATTGACTCTCACAGTGATACTGACAGCAGTGTGCAGCAGCACAGATCACCGACACATCCCCTCCAGAGTCACAGTGACAGTCCCTCTCCAAGCCAGGTGGTCCCTCCAGTCCAAACAGCACTGATGGTCCCGCTCCTGGCCTGCCTTGCTCCCATCCCGCAGACCCACACACAAGGCTCTGGCCGCTCTGCTTGGCTCCCTTGCACCATGACATCACAGGGCATGTTCAGGCACCGCCTCCACCAGAGCCGCCCAAACACACTGTAGCAAGCACTTGTATGGTCTCGGCTGGCCCTGGGCCGAGCGTCACAGCCATATTTTTTACTGGCAACCTTTTCTTTTTACTGGCATTTACTGGCAGGAGAAAATTGGCTGTTTTTTACTGGCTGCCAGTAAAAATACTAACAGTTGGCAACACTGGTACAGATGCACCGTCCAACCCCGCTTCTGTATGAGAGGCTGACAGCTGCTGCGATATGGGGCTGCACTGTGCACTGAGCCATACTTATGTTTGGTGCAGTATGCAGTTACAGGGGGTCCCCGACTTACGAACACCCGACCTACGAACATCCCCTACTTACGAACGGGGCGCTGCGGGGACCCTCCGCCATTTTCCGCCGTGTTCCGGCCGTTCTGCGCATGCGCGCCATTCGGAGCCTCGGAAAACTTCGGAAATGTCGCAGAAGCAGAACGGCATTGGACGGAACATCGGAAATGTCCGGAAATGGTTGTATTTGTCGGTCTGCGCATGCGCGGCCGACTTGCGAACATTTCCGACTTAAGTACAGGCGGGCAGTCCCTAACGAGTTCGTAACTCGGGGACCCCCTGTAGTGACAAATCCAGCAAGCAGTGTGGGGACACAAATAGCAATAAAATCTTGACAGAGGGTCTAACCCTTTCCCATCCTCTCTAATCTCCAATCTCTCTTTGCCTATAGATACAATTTAAGAATGCTTTAGCCCTTTCTGACTTTACTTATAGCTGTATTTCTTTTACTATAAACGATACCATAACAACCAATAAGAAAAAAAGGTTGTTTTTTTTCTGATTTGCAACACACAAAAATGAAAACTGAAATCTGGTTGGTTGTTAAGACACTTCAATGTTATAACATGTCCATTGTAGAATCTGTTGAACCCCTTATATCAGCACTTGCACTAGCTATTAAGCCCAAGCTGGGGTGAAACGTGGACCTCCATGCTCTAACTTTTTGTAAACCCAATGCCAATATGCAATGTGACCATTTACAAATCAATATAATAATTGCCATTGTCTAATTTTCTCTGATTTGTACAGCAATGGAAAATGATGGGGAAGTCCATATTGAGTTGTATTTAAACTGCAGTCATTGCAAGTCTGGAATTTGTAGGAAGGACATTGAGTGGAGAGTGGTGTGTCTGTGCGTGGCTGGGACTATGCTGTCAGCTGATAACATCACCTGTGTAGGTAGGAAACTCTCCAACCTATGGCTTCTGTTTTCTGAAAATGTAATTGTATGAGGAAATAGCTATCAAATTGTTATAGATTTGTTGGGGTATTTATGCACTACAGCAAGATCATACGGATGATGTTACTTTTATTTTATATATTTTTGATTTATGTAGAAAGTTAGGCCCAAACATTTTTCACTACAGCAAGAAAGAAACATGTTTGTTTTTCGATTAAACTGCATGAGTCATTTCTGACAGCTAAGGCCCACCCCAAGGGATTGAGGGGGACAGGGGAGGGGAGCTCTCAGGTCTCAGGTTACACTCAGCTCTTTGCTGTGCAGAGTGTGACATTAGATCCCCACTCCTGCTTTCTGGAGCTCAGAGATGCTGTGTCAAATGTGTGCTTTAGGAGGCTGTAGAGACAAACGGGTTGCAGATAAACAGGTACAACATATGTACAAGGATTTGTTTCATCTGTATGTATCAATTGAGGCAAGTAATTTCACTGGGTAAATGTGAGGGTTTACAACCACTTTAAAATAATACTGAAATAAAAGGTAATGCATGTCACTCCTGTTTCTGTTTTTTTCAATATTTTATTTTCCTTGGAAAATTAATTTAGTCCTAAAGACAATTTTTCCAGGCCATGTAACAAACACATTTCAACAATATTAGATTTTAGTTTCAGAAACTCTTCTCTTGTCTTCACAGTAAATACAAACCTGTCAGTAATGTAAACTTTAAAATGTAAAAGTCCTGGCCAAGGACAGAAACCACAGGGTCCCTGCTAGCCAAAAAATCTTCCTCATCCCTGCTAAGCTGTCCAAGATTCGAACCATCAATGGCCAGCTTCAGTTTTCTGTGGCTCTTCGCTATCCAGTGAGTGGCCGGTTGCTGGGTTATTATCTAGCTTTTTGCCACCACTGCACTGTAGAGAAAAATCAGGTCACCAACCTTGGTGTGCTAACTGGCATTGCTGTGTAAATCTCAGGAATGTGTAGATCGAGATACAATCCCTTTGACATAGCTCCTGTAATGTACCCAGTGATGGAGCCCAAAGCGCAGAGGAAGGCCTCTCCTTTAGCTCTGGCTCAGGAGCCCTGGTAAAGTAACAGGAAATGCCAGAGCACAAAGTGGCACGAGTGCCTGATAAGACTTTTGCTGGAGAATGCTGATGTGCGTCAGGATACGCAGGAGCAGCTGGCTGATGGCACCCTGGCAGAAGAGCAGGAACTGATGTCAGGTGCAGGAACTAGGCAAGGTCAGACAGACCAGGTCAGCAATTAGCAGGCAGATCAGACACAGGCGGCAGGCAGAAGAGTAGTCAGAAGTCAGGCCGGGGTCAGGAAAAGCAAGGTGGATGAGCAGAAGGGTAAGGCAGAGGCGTAGTCCAGAGACAAGCCAGGGGTCACTGCAGGCAGAGTTCGGGCAAAGTCAGGAGCAGATCGGATCAGCAACAGAAGATCAATACAAGAACCGATACACAGATGCTTCAAGAACATAACAGACCAAACGGCACTGACACAAGGAATTAGTGCAGTTCAAATAGCTAATGAACACTTGCTAAATGGTCACAAACAAGGCTTTTAGGAGCCACATGCATGCGCACATGTATGCGTCTACCCTGACAGCTCCGGTATATGTACTTAAAGAGGAACTGCAGTCTGCTCACCTAATTTGTAATAAAACATCTTTGCCATTCTGGAGCTTCCCTCCAACCACTTTGCATATTATTTTATATATACTGTGATTCTGTACTTGCCAAATATGCTGCAGAAATCTCCCTCCACTGAGTCTGACTACAGCCATTTTAACTGTGGGCAGCTGAAGCTGCTGCCTATTGACTTCCTGGATTTACACAGAGGTACACCGCCGGCTCTGCAGCTCTCAATGGCCCTCTTATGACTCACCCCCCCCCCCCCTCCCTTCCTGGCAAACTCTCAGGAGAGTGAGAGAGAGAGAGCTGTGCATGATGTCATAAGCCTAGGCTGTTTACCAGACAAGAAACAGGAAATGGGCTGTATAAGGTATTTACTGGTAGAAAAAAAGGTTTTATTATCCAAAGTTAAAATAACAAGGGCAGAAGATTTAATAGATGGAAAGATGAAAAAATGACTGAAGTTCCTCTTTAAGTGGCATATTTAGCTGTTTGCCTGGAATTCAGATTTACCAGTCGTGCAAGACCCAAATACAGGGTGACAGTGTATGAGGTCAGGCAGTGGAAAAGACAGCACCTGTCAAGCTTCAGGTGACCTCTGACCCCTGACACTCAAGCTGAAGTGTAAAGCTCAGACAAAGTAAGCAAAGCTAAATAAGGGGAAAATAAATATGAACAATGCACAACTAATTAAAAATGGTCAGATTCTTGTATAAGTTCAGTGTTGACTGATTTTGTTAAAGTAAAGTTTAAGGGAAAAAGAAAAAGCTAATTAATTTTACTTTCGGTAATATACAATAATTGAACCCTAATAAGACAGCAGCATAGGTTCTCAATATGTATGGAATATTAGATGAAAAAAAGTAATATAATACTGAAATGATAAGAAATTAACCTAAACTTTAATATTGTTTCAGCGCCCAAAGGTCCTATTCCAGACAGGCAACTTCCTCTTCCACTTATTCTCGCTGTCCTTATTGCTACAGTTATACTTGGTGTGATATTTGCCTGTGGAAGTTTGTTATTTGGTAAGTATGCTCAATATATTATCTTAAACGGGTCATGTGTTAAAAAAAAAAAAGTATGGGGATACTTTTATATAATTTCTGTATACAGCTAATGAAAAACACAAAAGTGATTTATATGTTGTGTAAAAAGCTTGTAAACAATGTTTGCTTTTTTGTTTTTTATATTATACTGTAGTTGAAAAGGTGATAGTCCACAAGCGTTTTTGAGCTATAAAACCAACTATGAGCCGCTCTGTAGCACCATGTCACTTCTTGGTGCTGTGGAGTAGTCAGTACTTGATATCATTCACTCCAACTGTAGACACAGCTCAGTTCACCTATTCCTAATTACTGTGGGAAATCGTGGGTGCGTGTTATACGCCGAACCGCTACCTTGGAGGGGAAGGAGGGAACGAGTGCCTCCGAAATAGACAGAGCCGAGTGTACTGTGTAATCAGCTAAGCTTCGCTCGCAGTCACGCCCAGTCCCGCCTCCTAGCATTTATTTACGTCCCGCCATTCGACCAGTGTTGTGTCCATCATAGGAGCCGGGCCAAGGGATGGGACTGGGCGGGACTGCGAGATGAGCCAAGAGGAGCCGAGTACACAGGACATTCGGCTCTGTCTATCTCGGCGGCGGTAACATTTAAAAACGATCATGCTGCAATTTTGGGCAAGGCTGCAGATGGACACTGTTGGGCAAGGCTGCAGATGGACACTGATAAGGCTGCATTGATGGCCATTTAAAATGAAAGTTTTTTTCCTTAAACTTCCCTCCTAAAAGTTTTTTTTCCTTAAACTTCCCTCCTAAACTTGGGGTGCGTGTTATACGCCAGCGAGTGTTATACGCCAGCGAGTGTTATACGCCGATAAATACGGTAATTGGAGGCACAAGTAGCCATTATGGTCCATGATGGGTTTTTTTTAACAGTAGACCACTTACACTGTCCTATAGTGAAACTGTGCTTTGGCCATGCAAGGTACAGAGAAGATTTGCTTTAAAGATTATGTTTATTTACCCATATGGCTGGCATGATGTTCAACTGTATACAGTTTTACTAAGCAATGTGTTTTGTTTTTTTTTTGTTTTGTTTTTTTGTTTTGTTTGTTTTTTTTGCAAATCTATTGCAGACTGACTTACCTAGAGATCCTGGCAGTAACAGGACTTCCTGTTTCAGGCTAACAACACTAAACCACTGCCTTTCAATTAGCAGCATTGTTTTCAGTAAGCTCCTTCATTTGGCTATTGGGCTGCCTATCTAGTTTTAAAGGATAGGCAGCTAAACGGTCAACATGGCAGACTGACAAACACTGCTCCTAATTGCAAGGCAGTGGTTTGGCACTGTCATCCTGAAACAGAAAGTGCTGTTACTGGCAGTATCTCCCAATATGAAAAGTTACAAATAGGTTTAAAAAACTGTATTTGCTTAAGAAAAGTGTATATAGTAAGACATGATGCCAAATATACTGCAAAAAAAAAAAGAGATTTAGAGTTTGCTTACTGTATACTTTCATGCCGGCCTTCCCACTTACTCTCTCCCCACCCATATGTGACAGTGAGGTGTGCCTGGTTTACCTTTCAATAAGCACCTGCACTGTCACTGAGGAGGAAGTTGAATGAGTCATATGCTCCCTCATACTTGGAAGTACCAGATATGTCACCTTAATTCCCTGGGCAAAATGAGCAGCAGAGAATCTGAGGGTAGGTATACATATGCAGTTGCGGGAGCTGGAATTAAAGTAAATCTGCTGTTTTGTCTTGCATGGACAAAGAAAAGGTTTACTTAAAGTGTATCTAAACACAAGAAAAGCATAAATGTAATGTAATATATTGTGTCTTATCAATCCTGAAATATGATGGCTGCCATAGTTTTCATCTTTTTCTTGATTTCACTTAGTGATTCAGCCAGGGTGACTGACTATTTACCATTGACAGGCTGCTTACAATGGTTAAAATTGCTTAGCTTTGACCTGGACATTTTATAGATAGGCAACTCCTATCCCCATATTGATTAGAGGTTCCAAATGAATAAATACTGCAGTAGGGAACAGACACAAAAGATACACTCCGCATCTTTCCAAATAACTGTTCTGCTTTATTATGATGCAATTGAAGGTTTTTATACAGATGATACATAGGTATCACATTAATATTACAATTGTACTTTTATGGTAACAAGGGGCGTAACACAGGCAGACTAATTCTAATCAGGACTCGAAAGAATGCCAACATGTAATAAAAACATTATTAGTGCCGTGTGCACAGTGAGGGCAGTGTGCAATACATATAAAATAGAATACAAATATATACAGAACTTACAAATTTCCTTTACAGTCTCCTCTCTTTTGATCAATATTTTGATCACTAACCATACCTGCTATCACCTTTAACCTAGAACCTCCACCAGTGGTGGTAGTCCTGGTCAAAGAGGCAAAAACTTGTGGAGAAAATAATAGCTGAGCAGCTTTTTCATTACAAAATGAATTTTCATTGTAAAAAACAAATGATTGATAATACATATTTAGAGTATTGACTGTACACTCCTGTGGCAATGTATGCAAAACCATTTTCCCAAAAGGAAAAAAACTGTTGCTGTAACTGCTTAAAGGGTTAGTTTACCTTTACAGAAAACCTGTAAAGATGACCTAACACTGGACCACTCCCCCAACCCTGTGGCTGTACTTACCTATGGCAATGCTCAGCTGTTAGGACACTCACAGCAAATCCACCAGTCCAGGGACTTGAAATCCCCACTGCTCTCTCTCTTCTTCATACAGCTCTGCCAGGATGGACCAGATAGATTCTGATTGGCCAGCGCTGTCCATGGGTTGGTGCTGACCAATCAAAATCAACCTGGTCCCTCCTGGCAAGGACCGCTAGTCCTGAACTGGTGGAGCAGCTGCGTGTGACAGCTGAGGATCGCTGTAGGTAAGTACAGCAAGGTTTAGGATGGGGGGGGGAGGATGTGAGGAGGGGGTCCAGTGTTAGGCCAGTTTTAAAAAGTGTTATCTGGAGTTAGCTAATTTTTTAGTCAAGTCCATCTAAGTCTGCTAGTCTAACAATACCCTCTCCACAAGTTGAGAGTGCTGCTGCCCAATGATGGCTCCATTGCTCCTTCATATAATTGAAGATATGGTTGGAGGTCGATTAGCCCATTGTTTGTTTATATTATTGTACCAACATCCCTTTAATGGTAAATGTTAAAAAAGAAGAAGATATGGGATTTTATAGGTACCTTATAAAAGTGCTAATTGAGTTAAATACTCCAATACGCAAATTGAAATATTGAAACATATTTTATTAACAAAAGTGAAAAAATATATAAAATAAAATAAAATGGTCTACATGTTATGCCTATAAAGGCTTCATCAGGAAAGTTGACATGATCACAAAAGGTTAAAATTTCTAAAGAATGTTTTCATTCATATATCGAACCTTGGGTTTGATATATGAATGAAAACATTCTTTGAAATTTTAACCTTTTGTCATCATGTCAACTTTCCTGATGAAGCCTTTATAGGCGAAACATGTAGAAGCCTGTTGAACATGTGACCACACACAAATGAATACTGCATTATCTATGTCTATTATAGGAATAGGTTTATATACCTTAGACCGTGGATATCTGCATGTCTGTTCATTTTATTTTATAATTTTTTCACTTTTGTTAATAAAATATGTTTCAATATTTCAATTTGCGTATTGGAGTATTTATCTCAATTAGCACTTTTATGAGGTACCTATAAAATCCCATATCTTCTTCTTTTTTAACATGCTCCTTCATATAGTGGAGGTACCCTAAGACAGGAAGAAGGTTGGATTACTAGATTAAAATAGAAGATAAAAAGCCTAAAAAAACTAAACAAATGCAGCCCCTACTTTTAAAGATTATTAAGCTGCAATATATATTTTGTTTTTATTTTTGGGTTTAGATTCGCTTTTCTTTTTTAAAATTACATTTTATTTAAAGATTTTTTTTTTTTTTTTTTAAGGCTTAGTACATTTTCTGCAAAAACAGAAAACTGACTGTTAGTATTGTCAGAAATTGTGTGCCTACTGTGTATAACTTCCTGTGAACTGAACTGAAATCACAAACAATATTATCAGCTTTCTTAGTTATCATTTGTAAACTACAAAGCAATGCCTGTACATAATTGAGATGAAGAAGAGGGAGGCGTTTGTGGTAAAATCAGATGAACCGTCTAGGCGACAATGCTGCTCCTCAATAGCTACATGTGAGCCTTGTTACCATGTTACTGGCAGATGAAAATAAAGGAAAGAAAGGCTGAAAATGCAGTCACCACATCTAAGTTGCATTTTTGTTTTTGGGTTTGCTTTAAAGGACAGGTACCGTACTTGTAAAGCGTAAAATACTGTAAAATTACATAAACAACCTGATATGTTTGCTGGGTTCTTGTTTGGAGTATAAATAACCACGCTGTAGCACTCCGTTACCAATAGTGTTTAAGGCCCCTTTCACACTGGGGCGGTTTGCAGGCGCTATTGCGCTAAAAATAGCGCCTGCAAACCGACCCGAAACAGCTGTTGCTGTGTCTTCAGTGTGAAAGCCCGAGGGCTTTCACACTGAAGCGGTGCGCTTGCAGGATGCTGGAAAATGTCCTGCAAGCCGCATCTTTGGCTCGCTATAGGAGCGGTATATTTACCGCTCCTATAGCGCCCGTTCCCATTGGAAACAATGGGGCAGCGCTCCGAACCCGCCCGCAAAAACGCCGCTACAGCGGCGGTTTGCGGGCGGTATTGACCCTTTTTCGGCCGCTCGCGGGGGTAAAACCACCCCGCTAGTGGCCGAAATGCGCTGCTAAAACGCCGGTAAAGCGGCGCTAAATATAGCGCCGCTTTACCGCCAGCGCCCCCACCGCTCCAGTGTGAAAGTAGCCTTATAAAAAGCAACAATCATCAAAGTAGTATGGATTTCACAATGTCAGCACCAAAAGATGAATTGAAACGTGTAGTAAAATTATTCAGTCAATAATTCTTATAATTATCCTAGATCCTTTCTTATACCTTGATATCCACAATAATGAGGATTGAATCTCTGGACTTATACAGAAACACTTGGCATATTGACTTGCTATACTCCCCCACGATTGTTCCTGACATTCTGTCAGTAATTGTCATGATATAAATTCCCACTCATTTCTTCTACTTATCTATAGTAGTGCAACTGAGATAGTGACAAGATCAATTCTCCCCTTGAGGTCAACATCAATACACCAAAAGAGATTATGTGTAGTATTTATAGAGAGGCTGGGATTTCTGAATCAATGTATTCATATGGTACTATATTCAGAGCAACGGGCAGGCTAATTAAAGCTAAATCCCAGGCAAAGAGCTAAATTCACAGCAGAAATACATATATTTGGGCTGTTCTACCTGACCAAGGATTTGAAATTCTGTGATGTTAAGGTGCAAGAGATGTACACCAAGTCAAATAAGGAACTCACTTATTAGATGCATTTAAAAATAAAATGAATAATCTTGGAATGACTACATAACCACAATAGTGGGTGTTTCATATCTGGAGTTCAACGTTAACTCACTTTATTGTGTTAGACTACTACTAATTCTACATCGCTATACCTCCTCTATATGTAAGGAGCTGACAATCTGGAAAAAGGGACTCTTTCACCACTTCAGCCCTGGAAGATTTTACCCCTTCATGACCAGGCCATTTTTTTTGCGATATGGCACTGTGTTACTTTAACCACTTAAGGACCAGAAGGTTTTACAAGTATTCCTGTTGTAATTATTCATATGTTGGAACACAAATGGGGACACGTCTGTCTTTTTTATAGACCAGTTATAGGTGATCCTATGGGGTCAAGGGAGGAGTAGCGTAGTAAGCTAACATAAAGATAGGCCAGGAAGAGAAAATGATGGTAAGTAGCTAAAAACTATTTATTGTAATTTGAAAATATACAATTTTATCCTTTTCCTATTGCAGTTTACCACCGCAAGAAGAAGCAGCTGGAGGGTGCGCGGGTGAGATTGCAGAGCACCGAGTACAAACTTAGTAAAATCCGTAGTTCCATTATCATGACAGATTATAATCCAAATTACTGCTTTGCTGGGAAAGGAGCCGGGCTAAGTGAACTGAAGGAAGTTCCTCGGAAAAATATCACTTTGCTCAGGTAAGAGAAATTGCTGTCCAAATATTTTGTAACTTTGTTTTGACGTTCTTTTTATTTACACACTACTGCAGCACAGCCAGGAAGATCACTTTACTGCCTTTACTAATTTTGTTTCATAAACTAATTTGTTTATTTTAGATTATTTTAGTTTCATTTCCTTTCTTTTTTTAATTATGTAACAAATTAAAAATTGACAAAACGGTTCAAATTCGGATCAGTCAAAAATGTATCAACTGATTTGAAATCAATGGGAAGAATAGCTGGTTGTTAAGGAGTGGTCCGGGAAGCCGGCTAATGCGTCCTTAACAATCGATGAGTCATCAGCTGTCAGTGGGTTTCTCCACTGAGAGTTGAAATGTAAACAAAAGAATTCCAACAATAGAGAAGTTAGAAAAAAAACTGCGTTTTGGTGCTTGTCCCCATGTTTATAGCCCTGGGTGGTGGTTGTGGCGATCTGTGGTAAGGGGGCTTATCTGAATCTAGAAGCCCCCCTTATTAAGGGGTCCCCCAGATCCTGCCCCCCCCCCATGAGAATGAATTTGGGGTGTTTTTGACAATTCCTTTATGAAAAAAAAAACAAAAAACAATGTCCCACAACGTAGATCCATACTCAATCATGGATCAATCAATTCAAATTGTTCCAAAAATTTGGAATTCATTAAAAAAACGAATAAAAGAAACAAATTTCAACTATTTCATTCGGAAATTCGGATATATCCGAATCTCCGAATAGCCAAAACTTGTCCGAATTTACATTCAGACCGAAGCAAATTGTACCTGTCTACAGCTAAATACATTCAAGGTACATCAAAACAAAATGATTTCAATATGTTATGTTGATTTTCTTTCTAAAGCAGCCACAGCCTGAGAAGAAGAGTCTCCCCTCTGCCAGCAACTGCAGACTTGGACTTTTGCTCCCTGTGGGGAAGTAATGGTGTCTCTGCAGAGGTCCAACCCACCCCCTACAGAGTCAGACTAAAGCCCCATACACACGGTCGGACTTTTTCATGGATTCTGTCCGATCGGACAATGTTGTTGAAAAATCAGACCGTGTGTATGCACCATCGGACAGTGTACGTCGGATTGTCCGTCGGACAAAGTCTTATCTCCTGCTGGAAAGATTTGCCGACAACACGGTCCGATCACACCAAATCCGATCGTGTGTACGGTTGTCCGACCGGACAAAGTGCTACGCATGCTCAGATCACATTACAAGACCAAAGCTATTGGCTACTAGCCTCTACGTAGTCCCGTCGTAGGCAACAAACGTCACCACGTTCAGAATGATCGGATTTTCCGACAACTTTGTCCGACCGTGTGTACGCAAAACCAACATCAGACAAAGTATGACGGACAGGATCCGACCGACCTGGTCCGCGGATTGTCCGACCGTGTGTATGGGGCTTTACAGTTCTGCAAACAGCAAAGCTCATTCTCCCTGCTGATATTCAAGCTCTACCAATTATTCAGTAGGGGGCATGCCAGACCTTTGCAGAGAGACAACCATTTCCCCAGCGAGAACAAGGGTCCCTCTCTGCAGCATGCTGGCAGGAAACAGACATTTCCACTCAGGCTGTGGCTGTTTTAGAAAAAAAATGAACTGTGAAACCATAATCACCTTTTGTTTGGCTGCACCAGGAATGTATTTGGCTGGGTAAAGTCCTGTTGAGCTTTACAAGCCTTGGACATACTAGATTTTTCAACAACAGTTTAAACTTTTGAAATGGTTGGCAAAGTTCAGATCTGCCCAGATTAAGCAAACTCTGACTTTATTTAAGCTCTGTGCACACTGCAAATGGTAAAGAACTTTAGGACCGGAAACAACTCTGTTGAAAAAATAACTTTAGGACCTGCACCAAAGAGTTCTTAGTAGGGATCTAGAGTTTCACTAAGGGCCCATTCACACTTGCCCATGCACTAAACCGGAATGGTTTAGTGTGTGGGCATCTGTCCATTTTGGGCTGCAGTGACCTGTGGCATGTTCGTGTTACCACATCACACCGTTCCCTTTTTTTGGCAACTTTATTTGACGTGCACAAAGTGACATTTAATTTACTGTATATCTCCATACATGTGGTGCCATCCAGTGAGGTGCGATATAGATGATTTTCCCTGTTGTCTGCTTAACAGAAGAAAATGAAGGACGGAATAAAATTTTCATTTTATCTGTTAATACGGGGAAAAAGTATGGAAGAGCCCTGGGGCCATCATAAAAGTTTTTTTTTACAGAATTCTTAGTTTGAAAAAAACATTTTTTTTACAGACATCATAAAAGGTTGTTTTACAGAACTCTGAGTTTGAAAGCCAGAATTCTGAGATTACAAGTCAGAATTATGAGTTTTAAAGTCAGAGTTAGAAAGAAAGAGAACCCTTGTTAGGTTTTTATTCTTAATGTTAACAAGTGGCAGCTGGTGCTCTATTTTTTAGGGGGGGCAGCAAACAAACCCCTCCCCCTGCCAGGTCCGCACCTACCCCATCCAGGTCGTGAGCGGCTTTGTCGGCTTCCCTGGCTTCTCCTCCCAGCCAATCCGGTCTTAAGACCTACTTCCTGTCCTGACTGGCCAAGAGGAGAAGCAGGAAGACAATAGCAAATGTTGATTCGCTAATGTCACAAGTGGGTGGGCCCCGGGCCCAACCTTTTTGAAGCCAATTAGAGTCTCAGGTTCTAATCATGTGCTTAGAAAAAAAAAGCTCCCCACATGGAGATTAGGGGCCAGAACATAGAGATTAGGGCACCCTTATGGACTGGCGGCCACTGATGTTAACATCCCTATTTGGATACTTGTGTGGTCACTGGAACAGGAAGTAATGGCGGAGCTCCCTAGCTGGGACATGGACATCATTAAAACTGAGGTTCTAACCCTTACTCTATACAAAACTGTAAAAAAAAAAAGGTTTGGAGTGCAGTGGAACTTTATTATGAGCAATGCGAATTATAGGATGATCTTCTGAACTGAGAAAGTTGATGATTTGCTATGTGACAGCACCCAGGCTAGCCATTGGCTGCTCAGGTACCAAGCACAACATTATGAGCAAGCATTGGAAGTTTCAAGTGTTCCACCATTCTCAGAAGCACTGGGTATTCTCTGGGATCTGGCAGCGGATCAGGGTAGCACAAATAATGTAAGTAATTGCTCCTTAGGGTCCTTACAGTTAAAGTGGTTGTTAAGCCACTCAATGACATTGCTACAATCCCTTCTGCTATATTAAATAATGTCCCCAGTGCATGTGTTTTTTTTTTTTTAAATGCTGCTGTGTACCCCATTCCATAGCGTCATTCAGCGCTCACGTGACCGGCCACCTCTCTCCTCTCTCCATCTGACAGCTACAGTGGGCGGGGCTGAGAAACCCCTGCTGACTTCAGCCAGGAGGCGGAGAGAGGCGGCCGGTCACATGAGCGCTGATTAGCGCTATGAAATGAGGTACATAGCAGCATTATTTTTAAAAAAACACATCTACGGGGGACTATATTTAATATAGCAGAGGGGATTGTAGCAATGTCATTGTGTTATGATAGCAGCAGAAGGGGAGGGCTGGGGAGTGGACAGAGCTGACAGGCAGGGAGGGGAGGGGAAGAAGACAGCCGCGGATGACAGAGGTATGTAAACTGACCATGGTGTCAGGGCTCAGCAGCCATGATAAACCATGGTCAGTTTACAGGGGGAAGATCAGAACCAGGCAGGATCAGCCAGGTTTTTTTACATTATACAGGAGGCCAAGTTACACAGCACAAGCACTGTGCTGTATAACATGCTTTAAGGGAACAGGATCCTTTTTTTTTTTTTTGGGTTACAAACACTTAAAGTGACCCTGTCAGTTTACACAATATGGACAAAGTACAGACACTTGAAATTACTGAGGAACAATACAACTAAAGTTTGTGATTTATCTTTGTACAATCTGAAATTTCAAGATGGTAATTGGGCAATTACTTGCAGCCTTACTCCTGGAATATACATTTTAGGATCCATGATACTGGCACTGGTATAAATCTTTGTAGACAATTGCACACTTTGTGCCCTGCAACTGTTAAGCACAGGAATGTACAGTCAATGAAAGTTATGGTGGCATTCTCTTACAGAGGATAATAGTTCTATCCTAGAGATATTTTTTTACAGATCCGCAGATCTTTTCCCCTTTCATAAATGACCCCTATAATAATGACATCATGAGCTGGAAAGGTGATAATTAGGTTTGTCAGTTAGCTAGTTTACCTCCCCTGTGTGACAAAGCAGCTATCATGTTTGGATATTTAACAGATATTATATAGAAGGTATGCATATTGGCTCCTGCCATTTACTGTACTATAAAGCCATATCATATAAACGATAGAAGTGAAAGATATGGAGTTGTTCACTATATTGTTTTACTGTGGGCTTTCATGAAGTAGTAAGATTTACAAACCTGAATATAAATTCTAAAAAAATTTAAAATCTTTTTGTTTACAAACGTTTTTCATTGTAGCCTAAGAAAATAAAATTGGAACATATAAAGCATATAGCATATAGCATATAACAAATATTGATTTGATACAGATATAGCAGAAAGGCTAAAAAAAAACGTACATAACGTTGGCCATTTCCCTATGTGGGAGTAACAGCAGGAATAAACTAGAAAGTTTTATAACTATTTGGCCACCATGACAAGTAAACATTAACCTGTATCATATAAGCAGAAAATAAAAGGGGAGAAAGCATTATATAAAATAAATGTGACAAAAGAAAAAAAGAAGGTACAAGGCACAAAAATTTTAGTGTTGCTGCCTTGCTGGTTTGAAGCTATCCATGCTTTTATAACCCTACATATCCATATGCGGACCAAGATTCCCATTTTCTATTAAAGACAGGCATAGTATCCATAATGGTATGATGAACACACTCCATAAGTTGAATAGCCTCCATATGTCTCAGCACTTGTTCCCAGGGGACCGCTAGTCTAATGCAATCGCCTATTGAACTGCGCTAAATAAAGTGTGGGACAGGTTTTGGCATAGAAAATGCAAATCAATCTTTTTCTGATTTCTTCTTCTCACTAGAGCCCTCGGTCATGGCGCCTTTGGCGAGGTTTATGAAGGTCTGGTGGTTGGCATTTCTGGAGACCCCAATCCTCTGCAAGTAGCAATTAAGGTTAGTACATAGAAGTGCAAGTAAAGCAAAGAAAAAAATAGGTAACTACTCAATGGATCAGCTACCTCTCTTTGGCTGCAAGAAAATTGAAGAAAAAACTTGATGCAGTTTGAATGTTGCTCAACTCTGTTAACAGTTGTTAAAAAGATCATGCTTTTATCACAGAGTTAGGGTTCATTTAGACTTGTGATTGGGGGGGGGGGTAAATATGCAGTTGAGATGTGTTTTTACTGTGACCTTAAGCTGCATTCAAGCGAATAGGGCCACGATGTATCCCCCTAGCAATCAGATGCAATATGCACAGGGTTAAAACAGGCAGCGAGGAGACAATATATTGCCTCCTCGACACCTGACAAAAACCTCAGAAAACTTACCTGGTAAGGGGAGACAGGTGTACTAAGCTCTATGCCCATATGAATTTCAGACAGTTGATATTTTCATATGTAGCGTTCACCCCCAGGTGGGCCACTGGAAATAACCCAGGTCTCCCTTACCTGCTCAGAGGCTGGCAGGCCCATATACCAGCACACTGACAAACACAGGCTCAATTTATGGGTGTCTTTTTGAAGATTTATTGCAGTACTTAAACACAAGTGTATTGAGGGATGTGGGTTCAGGTTGCTCCAAAACACACATAGGCATTAGGGGACCAATCCGTTAGTAGCAGCCTCAGGTAGAGGTATTGGGGCAGCCAGTTAGTCTGAGACTCTATAAGAGCAGTCACAGTCCTGTAGCAACCTCTGGTGTCTAACCCTGAAAGCATAGGCACACCCAAAGCTCTAGGCAATAGGTCCTACTCACAACGTCTAGAGACAGCTTCCTAAGGTAATGTCCTCCAGTAAATTTTCTTCTGTCTAGGCTCCTTCAGGCCCTCAGCCAAGCACATGTGGAGGCCTGATAACAGCTCTTCAGTAGCACAGGCTGCCTCCCAGGGGCAGAGGCCCCAGAAGAAAGAGAGAGCCTGAACAGACCCTCCTATTTATCTTCCCCCCAGCCACACCTTCTGGGTTTGGGTGAGGTCAGATAAATATTCATAACCCAGTGGCTGACCTTCCTACTCCATTTATGGAAGCTTCTTCCAAAGGTAGGCAGGAGTAATCAAAAAACCGGGCACAGGGAGACCTGACTAGACCTACAAAATAAATTGCTGCTTAGCTGAGTACAGCAGAGACAAAAACTAAACTTATCCAGCGTAGGGCACGGCACTACACATAGGATTTTCTTGGCTCTTTCTTGGGCTGGGGTTGCAAACAGCACCGCTTGGTGCCTGCTATATGGCATTACTTTAGCCATATTGCACGTATCTTTATGCTTTGAAGAATTAGCTCTGAACTCACATTTGTACTAAAATGCTATCTTCTCCTATACCCAGCTCAATTTTCATACAGCCCATTTACACTATTGCAATGCTTTAGTGCACTTGTGTTACTGTGCATTGCATTACGACAGCACAAGATGCATTTATTTTTGGCAACGCGCCACTGCAACACACATTCATTAGCAAGATATGTTGCCGAATTGCACTAACCCATGTAACACCACATCCACGTACATGCAGGCTCAATGTAATGGCAGGTTGAAATCCATTGTTACCAATGAACCCAGTTGACACCAACATGCTGCATTGATGTGCTCTGGGTGAAAATGGAGCATGCAACCTATAAACGCAGCACACTAAAACACATTACAGTCCACTGCAACACTCGTTAAGGAAAACAAGTATTTTGGCTTCTGCTGTGGACAAAAAACGTACATCAATGATGCTCATTAAACTACACAAAAAAACTTCATATCGATGCAGCACAATAAAAAAGACAACTCGGTTGCATTTAATGCGTGTTAGCGTATGCCACACACATTGCACATGGTGCAAATCTGCCTAATGTCAATGGATAAAGTCACACAGAGAGAAATAACAGGGATAGGCTGGACAGTTCCATAGACATCGGTGACCTTTTCGCATCATGTGGCACTTATCTCAGCTCCCTTTGTCTATAACCGATATCATGTGATACTTAACTGGCCTGTAAAGTAATAATGAGGCCATTACAGGGGAGGTCAAATGAACTGACATTTCTGACTGTCATCTCTGTTGAGCACATAATTCAGTAATGATCATCAGATCTTGTTTCCTAATGGCTGCTTTATACTGAAAAACAAATTGGATAGGAAATTAAATTGATAGTTGTAGAACACTATGCAAACATGTGACTTCCTATATGACTGATTATAGCACAAAGCATAGTCACTCTTTCTTTATGAACTCAGAAAGTTCTTTTATACATTATAAACGGTTTCAAGCTTTGAGACAACAAAGTTGTATGATCAATTGACAGCTAAATTAATGGCATGACTCTCCATTACATATCCTAAGTGAATGAATGCAGAATGTTGCATTTGACGCATAGTAGAGTTGAGAATTCAGGCGATGGCTGTATGTGAAGTCAGCCATAAAGGTCAATAAAAGTCTCACATTTTGTACAACTCACACTGAGCACAGCAGGCTGACACAGAGCAGCACTGTTGATTGGAATACTGCGCAGGGGGTGCGTGTGACCGCTGAGGACCTGGAAGCTATGCTCTGTGTGAAAGCAGTGGTTTGGCTCACCAGTCATTAGGCAGCTTCCTACTGTGTCAAGCGCTAACACATAATTAAAAAAATACAAAAAATGTAATATTCTTTACATGTTATGCTGCCTGACTGCATAACAAAGATGCAAGGCTTAATTTGGGCTTTAACCACTTTCAGACCATTTTGCTGGCTTAAGACCAGACCACTTTTTGTGTTTCGGCAGTGCGTCGCTTTAACTGACAATTGCATGGTCTTACGACGCGGCTCCCCAACAAAATTGACGTACTTTTTTTCCCACAAATAGAGCTTTCTTTTGGTGGTATTTGATCGCCCCTGCGGTTTTTATTTTTTGCGCAATAAACAAAAAAAGAGTGACAATTTTGAAAAAAATGCATCATTTTTACTTTTTGCTATAATAAATATCCCCCAAAAATATATGAAAAAGCATTTTTTTTTCCTCAGTTTAGGCCGATATGTATTCTTCTACATATTTTTGGTAAAAAAAATCGCAATAAGCGATTATTAATTGGTTTGCGCAAAATTATAGCGTTTACAAAATAGGGGATAGTTTTATAGCATTTTTATTAATAATTTTTTTTTTTTTTACTAGTAATGGCGGTGATCAGCGATTTTTATTGTGACTGCGACATTATGGCAGACACATCGGACATTTTTGACACATTTTTGGGACCATTGTCATTTATACAGCAATCAGTGCTATTTAAATGCACGGATTCCTGTATAAATGGCACTGGCAGTGAAGGGGTTAACCAGGGGGTGGCAGTGTATGTGGTTAAGTGTTCCTAGGGGCGTGTTACTAACTGTGGGGGGCGTGGCTGTGTTTTAGTGAACACTGATCTCTGCTCCAGGGAGCAGAGATCATTGTCACTTGTTGCTAGGCAGAACGGGGAGATGCTGTTTACTTCCGCATATCCCCGTTCAGCCTTCCCGTGAGACGATCGGACTCACGAGGGTCCCGACCGGCACGCACGCAATGGCACGGCGGCATTCTTAAAGGGACGTACCTGTCCACCCTTATGCCTGTCTGTGCCATTCTGCCGATGTACATCGTCGTGCGCCGGTCGGGAAGTGGTTAAAGCAATATTCAACTCATCCAAGAATTCCTCCAGAGGTTGCTTGGAGTTTCTTGAGCTTTGACTGACTGACCTCCCATTTAATGGGGACTGAATAGTTTTGGGTCAATCCCACTTGACAGAGCCAGTTGCATGTAAGAGGGGTGCAGCGAGGTGCAGTGGAATAACACACTTAGTCCCAGTGCAATGAGAGAACTTGTATTGAAATAATGCAGAAGCAGTCCACTATAAACCCGGTGGGAAGGCAGCCCAACCGGGAACACTTATGCCGCGTACACACCACCGGACTTTCTGGCAAACTAGGTCCGACGGTCTTCCTGATGGACTTTTGCCGAAATTCCAACGGACTTTCAGAACGAACGGACTTGCCCACAAACGATCGGACTCTGTTCGTTTTGAACGTGATGACGTAAACGGGACTAAACAAGTAAGTTCAATAGCCAGTAGCCAATAGTTTACTTGCGTTGTATTTGGTCCGTCGGACCAGCACACAGACAAACGTTTTTCCCAAATTAAGTCCGTCGGAATTGAGTCCGTCGGATAGATTTGAAACATGTTCTATTTCTAGGTCCATAGTTTTTTTCTTCTGAAAAATGAACGGATTAGCCCACACACGTTCGGATTGTCCGACGGACTTAGTCTGCCGGAAAGTCCGGTCGTGTGTACACGGCATTACAGTTCCAACAGCATGTAGGAAGCAGAATGTAGCTGACCTGTCAGCATCTGAAGAGGGGGAGAATGCAGCCTGGCCCTCCTATGCCCAACAGGCAGGTGTTCAGAGAAGTTGCGAGCCCTACTTTTTCCCTCCTCATCATGAACCTTTCTCTGCCACTACCCTACCAGGTGGGGGTACCTGTCCCTACTCTACCAACTCGCAAATGCACGCCTTAAATAGGCTCTGCCTGGGCCTTAAATAGGCTCTGCCAGGGTCACATGGGGCAGCAGCATTCAATTGGATGTTTCCGCAGTGACCCAGGAAACCATAGAGGAACTGTGTTCCTCCTGACTTTCTCTCCAACTGCAGTGCTGCTGCGCAAGAGCACCACCTGCAGTGGAAAAAGTAGACTGCACCTGCCTGCATGAATGACACCAGTGATCTTATTATTATCTCATCTTTTTGTAAGGGTGGCATTCTGACTACCTCTTTAACCTCTTCAGCTCCGGAAGGTTTACCCCCTTCATGACCAGACCATTTTTTGTGCTACGGCACTGCGTTACTTTAACTGACAATTGCGCATGCAGTGTTTCACCCATAAAAAATGGATGTATTTTTTTCCCACAAATTTCTCTTTTGGTGGTATTCGATCACCTCTGTGGTTTTTATTTTTTGCACTATAAACAAAAAAAGCGACAATTTTGAAAACATTTTTAATATTTTTTACTTTTTTAGCTATAAAAGCTATAGAACATATCCAATATTTTTTTTTTTTTTTTTTAAATCACATCAATTTAGGCTAATATGTATTCTGCTACATGTTTTTGGTAAAGAAAATCCCAATAAGTGTACAGTGATTGGTTTGCACAAAAGTTATAGTATCTACAAACTATGGGATATTTTTATGCAATTATTTTTTTTTTTTTTTTGTACTAGTAATGGCAGCGAACAGCGACTTATAGCAGAAATGCAACAATGCAGCAGACAAATCGGGCACGAAGTGGCACTTTTGGGGATCAGTGACACCAATACAGTGATCAGTGATAAAAAAATATGCACTGTCACTGTACTAATGACAGGGAAGGGGGTTGACATCAGGGACGATCAAAGGGTTAAATGTGTGCTTGCTAACTGTGTGGGGTTGCTTTAACTGTGGGAAGACAGAGATCTGTGTTCCTGCTTAGCAGAAAAACAGGATCTCTGTCTTCACTACTAACAGAATGGCGATCTGCCTTGTTTACATAGGCAGACTGCCGTTCTGCCTATGTCAGAAATGGAAAAAACAATAACTCTGTTCTAATAAATTATATTCTAAATGTACTATCTGCCTTTTGTAAAGTGCTGCAGAAATGGTGTTCTATAAATCCAGTATAATAATATTACAAATAATTTCTGTCCATGTTTTGAGATGTTCCTCACTTTATGCTCTGGGGACAACCTGTATGTCGAAGTGTTACAGGGTGCCATTAGGACAGAAAGTAAAGCCTCGTACACACGATCGGATTGTTGGCCAACAAAACCATGGAGTTTTGTCCGAAGGGCGTTGGCCCAAACTTGTCTTGCATACACACGGCCACAAAATTGCTGGCCAACAAACACGAACGTAGTGATGTACTACGTTGTTTTTCAGCTCTTTAGCGCCACCCTTTGGGCTCCTTCTGCTCATTTTGCGCTTTCCATTTCGCACTTTCCATTTCGCACTTTTATTTCACACTTTTCAGTTTGTTTCTGAACGGCTGTTCTTCAACCAGACATGTTGTGGAATTGGAGGAGATAACGTGTTATTTATTATTGGCCTTGGAGTTATTGCTTCGACATTATTTTTTGGTTGAATGATAATGATTTGATTTGGTATATTTTCTATATTTTTGGATGCATAGAATGCACTTTTTGGTTAAGTTCTATTGGCAGATAGCATGTCTAATTTTATTTGTTTTTTTTTTTTTAATGCACAATAAAAAAAATTGTGTAGAATAATACTTGGCTGTGTGTTTTACTTCAAATGACAGTTTGGGAGTTGGCAGTTATATTTAAAAAAATACAATGTAAAATTAACAAGGGACACCAACATAGTTGTATCTTTGATTTTAAAAACTAGGGGATAATGGTGTTGTGGTGACTTGACCAAATTAAAAAAAAAAGCATAATAATATTATTCCTAATATCACTAGAAAAAAAAAAGCCTTTGAAAATTTGTTTGCATGAAATCCATCAGTATCACTAGCAAAGCAGCTTCATTATTATCCTATTAACCACTTAAGCCCCGGACCAATTTGCAGCCAAAGGACCAGGCCCTTTTTGCGATTCGGCACTGCGTCGCTTTAACTGACAATTGCGCGGTCGTGCGACCTGGCTCCCAAACAAAATTGGCGTCCTTTTTTTCCCACAAATCGAGCTTTCTTTTGGTGGTATTTGATCACCTCTGCGGTTTTTATTTTTTGCGCTATAAATAAAAATAGAGCGACAATTTTGAAATATTTTTTACTTTTTTGCTATAATAAATATCCCCAAAAAATATATAAAAAAAATATTTTTTTCCTCAGTTTAGGCTGATACGTATTCTTCTACATATTTCTGGTAAAAAAAATCGCAATTAGCGATTATTGATTGGTTTGCGCAAAAGTTATATCGTTTACAAAATAGGGGATAGTTTTATAGCGTTTTTATTAATATTATTTTTTTTTTTACTAATAATGGCGGTGATCAGCGATTTTTATTGTGACTGCCAAATTTTGGCGGACACATCGGACATTTTTGACACATTTTTGGGACCATTGTCATTTATACAGCAATCAGTGCTATTTAAATGCACTGATTCCTGTGTAAATGACACTGGCAGTGAAGGAGTTAACCACTAGGGGGCGGGAGGGGTTAAGTGTGTGTGTGTGTGTTTTTTTTTTTAAACTGTAGGGGGCGTGGCTTGGCATCTGATGTCACTGATCGTCTGTCCCGATGACAGGGAACAGATAATCAGTGTCAGTCGCACTAGGAAGCACGGGGAGAGGTTTGTTTACACAGACCTCTCCTCGTTCTTCAGCTCTGTGACCGGATCGCGGGACACCAGTGGTGATCGGGTCCGCTGGTCCCACGGTCACGGAGCTCAGGACCGGGTCGCAAGTGCCTGGGCTCTTAAAGAGACACGTACAGGTACGTGATTGTGCCCAGCCGTACCATTCTGCCAACGTATATCAGCGTGAGGCGGTCCTTAAGCGGTTAAAGAAGAAGAGAATTGTGCACTGCATTTTGAGATTTCATAATTTTCCACGTCATGAATGTTAATTCTCCATTACGAATGCTAGTTTAGTAGTTTACAAGACTGACCGCTTCTGGCTCGCCCTTGCTTCCAAGCATGCGTGTTTGTACTTTGGACTTTTGTCTGATGGACTTGTGTACACAGGCTCGGAAAATCCGACAATACACATTTGTCCGCAGAAAATTTGAAAACACGCTAGCCAAGATTTGTCTGCGGCAAATCCGACAACAATTGTCCGATGGAGCATACACACGGTCAGATTTACCGCCAACAGCCTGTCATCACACAATTCCCGTCGGAAAGTCCAATCGTGTGTACGAGGCTTTAGGTTAAAATTCTCAGCAAAGACAGTAATAAAGGGTATCTATCCCTCCCCCTCTCTTCATACGTATTCTGCTTTGCAATATTTTTTTCTTTTTGTTTTGTTGAGAATTCTGAAGCACAGAACAGTTAATAATAAGGAAGCTTTGTAATTTTTAATGATTTTTTTGGGGGGTAACACTTTTGCTTATAGTGATTTATACTCCAATACCTTGAAAAGTCACAATTTGCATTACCACGATTTCACACATTTTCTCCAACTTTTTCTACTACAGACTCTCCCCGAAATCTGCTCTGAGCAGGATGAGATGGACTTTCTAATGGAAGCGCTTATCATCAGGTAATACTATTACTGCAAGTGCACATTGCACAGCCTGTATTATAGACTTATGGTGAAATTGTAGTGCCATCTTGTGCCTGTTTATTGAACTACATCTACCTTTCACTGTAACAGAAATCTTTACACTGTTTACACAGCTCATTACAGAAAGCACAGTGGGGGGTTCAGTAAAACTGGAGTGTGCAAAATCTGGTGCAGCTCTGCATAAAAATCAATCAGCTTCCAGGTTTTATTGTCAAAGCTTAACTCAATGAGCTAAAATTAGAAGCTGATTGGCTACCATACAAAGCTGCACCAGATTCTAAATGCTCCCGTTTTAGTAAATCTTCCCCAGAAATCTATGCAGCCATTGGTCTGACTGGATTGGTAGAAACCTTTTGCTGGCTGGATTGCTATACATTAGGAAAGCTGGTTGTCTTGGATTTTTACTAAATGTAATACTCACCTACAAAAGGTTGAACTAACTCAATTTTACTTTTGAAGTTTTCTGTTAATTGTAATCATTTTGTTTGGCTTAGAATTACTGAGAATTGTTCCAAGCTGGTAGTTAATCATCAGAATTCAGCCACCCTTGCTGCACTGCATAGCTGGGAAGGAGGGGGGTGAGGGTGACACCATCTTCTCTATTAAAGTCCAGCTCTGGGGAACTGAAAAAAATGCCCTTGCAGTTGGGCTCCCCCACCCCCCATTGCAAGGCTTTTTTGGTTATTTTTGCCTAGGAATCCAGTAAAAAGCATTTTTAGTTACCTTATTCTGGGCTCCTGAAAGGTTTTTCTTCCATGCAATCGGTCCCCCAATGCTTCTTTCTTTTGATGATCAACCCAGCGGTCACAGCTGAGAAATCCTCAGGTACAATGCCAGATCCACAGTCCTGCATTTGTTATATTGGTCCGGCTTGGACCAATGTAGGACTTCCGTTTCCGGGGGGTGTGTGTCCTGACCATGTCGGAGTGAGGAGTGAGGGCTAGCAGCGGCTGCACATGTGAATAGGAGCTCGTATGCTACAGCCTGCCGAGGAACGCGTGAGGTGCTGAGCCTAGCCGACGCTGACGCTGAGCGAGGAGAGACGGGATCGGGAGAGCGGAGGTCGGGAGGAGCCGGCCGGCTGTTTTCCACCAAGAGCGGACAAACACTAGCGTCACCAGATCGAGCACCAGATTGAACACCGCAGCAGTAGAGCCGGCACGAAGAATCTCTCTCTCCCCCCTATTCATTGGGGGGAAACGGAGTGCAATAAGTGAACCAGGTGATATTCACACACGCCGCAAACTCCTGAGTGAACTGTGGAGGGGGACCGAAGGAGCGCAAAGGAGGAGGGGTAAGAAGCTAGAAAGCTAGTGTGCTGTGTTGTGCTGTGGCTGCTACTGCTGTGAACCTGATTTTCATGGTGATTCTAATGAACTACAGTGGTTGAAGGAGCCCGGTTACCGTTTGATTGTTGCAATATGGTGGAGGTGTCTGTGGTGGTGCTTTAAAAACGCTGTAAGATGTTGGGACAGGTATAGGAGCTGCTATATACGGTAGTAAATACCAAGAAGAGAACCCTCCCTCAGAAAGCTGCACACCTTTACTTGTTTATGGTCTCTTCCTCTCTCATGCCCCTGGATGAGAATAACAAATCGAGGTCGATAAAAGAAGGTCCATGAAAGGTGTAGGCTGCGCTGACATTGCTAATTGTTTACCGGTACCGTTAATCACTAACTGAGGGGGTAATAACCCACATGGTAAAACAGTGGAAAAGACATTACAAGCTAACCAAATCGCCAAAATAGAAAGCGTTGAGCTAACGTGAGACAAAGGAGAAAGGGTTAAGGGGTGGGTAGGGTGAGTAGGCAGACCCCATGCCTAGAAGAAGGGGCTCCGGCAGAGGGGATAGCCCACCGACCCACTCATATATCACCAGATTTCTCACGAGGAGAGACGGTGGTCCGTCAGCAAAACCTACCACCATAGCATACCCACAATTTCAACCGACAGTTGAAGAAGAATTGGCTAGTAAAATGGCTGTTATCTTGGATGGGAGCATCCGGACCGAGCTTGCGGAGGAGGTAGATATAAGTCTACCAATAATCCCCCAGACCCCACAGACCATTAACTCGTCGGAAGGTGCGGTTGGTCGTCATGTTATAGGGAGACAGGAGTACATAAAAGAACCGGACATCAGGCAACTCATTCAGGCGCTCCCCTCAAAAGAAGACATTTTAGCACTGATGAACGACCTAAAATCCACTGTCAAAGAGGAACTGAGTGAGATATGTGCCAAATTTGAAGCAGTGGATATGAGATTATCCAGATGCGAAACCACACAAAATATAACAGATAAGCGTCTAGACATACTCGAAACTAAGTGTATTACACAGCACCAAAAGATGTTAGAGCTACAATTGCAGGCTGAAGAGTTTGAAAATAGAAATAGAAGAAATAACATTCGTATTAAAGGGATCCCGGAGGCAATTAAGACACCGGATCTAAGGAAGGAGGTAACCTCTATTCTTAACTCATATTTAGAAAAACCCCCAGAGACCCACATAGAACTGGATCGAATTCACAGGAGTCCCGCAGTTCAGAACCGGGAATGGATAGTCCCCAGGGATGTGCTATGCCGAGTTCATTTTTTCAAAATAAAAGAGGATATAATGAGGGCATCATGGGTGAAGGGGGGGATGATACACGCAGATTACGAGATTCAAGTGTACCCCGACATCTGCTGGCAGACAAAACGCAGGAGGCGAATACTGAAACCTTTGCTAGAACTAATCCGATCAAAAGAAGCTACCTACAGATGGGGATACCCACTATCCTTACTTATAAGAAAGGGAGAACGAGGTTTCACCCTACGCAACCCTGAGCAGCTGCCTGACCTTTTCGAATTTCTGGGCACGGAGGAAGTGGAAATACCTGACTGGATTGATATTCCGATGGTGCCCGGTGGGGGGGGGGAACCCCGAGAGCGGAAGAAGAGCAACAAAGAGGAGTTAAACAGGTCAAAAAACTTTGAGACCATTATGACTCTATAAATTCTGATTTGGTAAAGGGGGGAAATGAAGGAAGAAAAAGAAAGGGGGAGAAGGTGCAACTACAGTATGGACTTTCTTTTTTCTTTTTTTCTCATTACAATCAATCTCCCCACTTCCACATCGCCTTGTTACTCCCTTCTTTTTTTTCCCTCCTTTTTTTTTTTTTTTGATTCGCTTGCTTTGCTGTCCCCTTCTGGGACCCCCCCCCCCCACCCTCCCCGCCCAGAGCCATCGACGTCACAGGATTATGGAAGAAAGATATTTTTTAACTGGGAAAAAGAAAACCATTGACTGAACCTTGAGGGGCTAAGGACTACCGTTAACAGAGACCCTGTCCTTCCCTCTCTCTCTTTTTTTTTTTTTTTTATTTTTTTTTTTTTTTGGGGGGGATGAGTAATGTAAATTTGGAATGGAGTGTTTTTTTTCTAATTTTAAGGTATACACGTAATTATTTGTGGTTTTTTTTTTATTTTTTTATTTTTTTCTCCTCAATATTTTTGTCTATCGCTAGGGTAGACTAGGCTAGGGTACACATAGGGAAACAGTAGGGGGGTGGGCTTTAGGGGACGGGCACTTTTTTGGTATGTCACATTTTTTTTCACGAGGGGGATGTTCAAGAGGGAAGGGGGGAAGGGGGTAGGGAACCTAACTAAGAAGGGAACGAAGGTCTCCAGGGAGAATTGACCCAAAAACACATAATTAGTTACATGTCACACTTAGCATACACATAGAACAGTACATAGTACACTTACTACAACACACGTAATCACATATACACTAGGTATACAATAGGCATACACACCTTATCAATATTTTTTTTTTTTTTTTTTTTTTCTTTTTTTTTTTTTTTTCATTTTTTTTTTTCCCCCACACTATATTGGTAAGCCCCTACAAACACAGAGACACTAGGGGTCCAAGACACAAGGTCACGAGGTCACGAGGCACGCAATCACAAGGGGGGAGGACATGGGGGGAGGGGGGGCGAGGAGAGGAGGGAGAGGGGGGAAAGGGTAAGACTCAACAGGTTCAGACCATACCACACGGAGATGAGAGGTGGGGGGTGCGAAGTAGGGAGGGGCAAAACAGAGGGGAAATATAGGGGGGAACAGAGGAGAGGCTGTGGAAGGCGGTGGAAGAGAGGGGAAGGAGGGGAGAAGTGGGGATGATATGATGATGAAGATGTAATGACGTAAACAGTACATATTCGATAATACTGCATGAGAAGGAATCTAACAAAGAATAGAGGAATGTAAGATATGTGTCAAGTAGACCGAAATGAATATTAATTGCGGGATGTATACTTGTAAACACAGGAGGTGCCGCCTAAAAGGCGAAAAAAAAAAATTTATGTTAATGTAAATAACTAGAGGGACCTATAAAACACTTAGATTCAAGAAATGTGCAGCCGCCGGGGCTTACTCTGAGCTCCTGGTGTGTTCGGGGACACTCCCCCACATTGGTCGCTCCTCCTCTGGGTAGAGGACAAGTCGGGGACGACCAAGAGGGAGAAGGAAGGGAGAACAGGGATCTCCTGTTCCTCCCTTTTTTGTTTTTTGTCTTTTTTTTTTTTTTTTTTTTTTTTGTCGCTGTTTTGTTGTTGGTGTATCCGTAAAGGGGAGTTCGCTGACATAGG
This sequence comes from Lithobates sylvaticus, assembly GCA_028564925.1. Lineage (NCBI taxonomy): Eukaryota > Metazoa > Chordata > Amphibia > Anura > Ranidae > Lithobates > Lithobates sylvaticus. The sequence goes on from CM053038.1 coordinate 101,417,518, forward strand.
AAGGCCGCATCAGGGTTGCTTCCCCCTAAGATCAACGGACTTTATTTTTTTTTTTTCAACCCTCCCCCCCCCCACCCCTCCCGCCCCCCCGGGGTTCCCATACCTCTCTGCTAGTAAAGTCTTAAAATGACTAGAATAAAGTTCACCTCCTATAACGTCAAGGGATTAAATATCCCGGAAAAACGGACCAGACTCCTCGCCGAAATGAGAAGACTAAAAACACATATAGTCTTTTTACAGGAAACACATTTTAGTGGCAAAAAAGTACCGAACCTGGGAAACCGCGAATTTACCAGTGTATATCATGGGCTTTCCCAGAATTTTAAATCAAATGGAGTGGCTATCTTGGTATCCAAGCAGATTCCATGGAAAGAAGTAAAAGTTATAAAGGACGAGGAGGGCCGTCTTTTAATTGTGAAAGGCCTAATAGGACAGCAAAAGATTACACTGGTAAACATGTACCTCCCAAACACCAATCAGATTAACTATCTAGAGACCAGTATTCAGGAGATACAGAAACACAGGGAAGGTCTGATAATTTTGGGTGGAGATTTAAATTTAGTTTTGGACCCACTTATCGACACCTCAAGAGGCGCCTCCCATCTCACATACACTAAAATAAGGAAAATTAAAAGACTGTTATTTAACGATATGCAACTGGTGGATGCCTGGAGGACACTGCATACTCAAGAAAGAGACTATACATTTTTTTCTGCGAAATATAAGACATATACCCGTATTGACTATATGTTGGTTTCGCAGATAGGATTGACATATTTGATAAAGGCAGATATAGGCTCATTTACATTGTCCGACCACGCACCCATCAGTTGTGAAATGGATCTAGGAGAAGTAGAATATCGGGAATATCAGTGGAAAATGAACGAATCACTTTTGAAGGACAGAGAGTATAAAAAAACGCTAGAAGACGAAATGAATTCGTTCTTCCAAATTAATGAGACGGAAGAAACAACAACATTTGGCGTCTGGGAGACGCATAAATGTGTGATGAGAGGTATATTTATCTCCCTAGGAGCCCATAGGAAAAAGAAGTTGAATGGACAAATAGAAGCCCTACTCATAGATATTAGAGAAGCAGAAATGGTACATAAAAAATCTCAGGCGCAAAATATAGAAGAGAAATTAAATAATCTAAGGGGAGACTTAAACGCCCTGCTTATCGAACAAGCCAAAGCAAAGATAAAGCGAAACAAACAAACAATGTACGAGTACGGAAATAAGCCGAGTAGGATGTTAGCAAAAGCGTTAAAACAAACCAATACAAAGGGACAAATCAGAAGTATTAAAATGCAAGGAGGAGAGATAGTAAACTCCTCCAAGAAAATAGCTCAGGCATTTAAGAAATACTACGAGGGCCTCTATCAACTTGAGGGTGAAAGGAGCGTAGGGAAAAATAAAAAGGAGGAGGCAGTAAATATAAGTAACGAGTCCAACAAAGAATAAAGTGACTGAAAAAACGATGGTGGTGCCCCCTTCCCCGGGGTGTCACTATCAAAGTCTCTGTAAAGCTGGTTCAGATAATCTTCAGACAGTGGGGGATATGGGTGGTGAGGACCTAATACAGTATGGTGCTCGCTAGCCTCTCACCTCTCAAATGGTTAAAACACGCATCAAAACCAATATGGATGATGAGCTGTAGTTCCAGATCCCTCCTTAGGTGTCGCCCAATCAACTAGTCGAATCCGTTCCAGACATAGGGGGAGATGGTGTCACTTCCTCAAAATGATGGATATTAGGATAAGCCGTCCCTTCCTGGATCTATGGTAGTAGCTACCTGCAGCTGTAGCTCACTCCCACCAATGAATATGGGTGCGGGCAAGGATGAGAGGACGGAGGATACCGGAAGTGCTGTAAGACGGACACGTTCGTTTTTCTCTCTGACTGTTTTTATCAATTTGAATGTAAGCGCATTATTATGAATTAAAGGTTTGGTTATTATCTTGACATACTTCACGATTGGGTCCCCTTTATATTTTCCCCTCATCCTTGCCCGCACCCATATTCATTGGTGGGAGTGAGCTACAGCTGCAGGTAGCTACTACCATAGATCCAGGAAGGGACGGCTTATCCTAATATCCATCATTTTGAGGAAGTGACACCATCTCCCCCTATGTCTGGAACGGATTCGACTAGTTGATTGGGCGACACCTAAGGAGGGATCTGGAACTACAGCTCATCATCCATATTGGTTTTGATGCGTGTTTTAACCATTTGAGAGGTGAGAGGCTAGCGAGCACCATACTGTATTAGGTCCTCACCACCCATATCCCCCACTGTCTGAAGATTATCTGAACCAGCTTTACAGAGACTTTGATAGTGACACCCCGGGGAAGGGGGCACCACCATCGTTTTTTCAGTCACTTTATTCTTTGTTGGACTCGTTACTTATATTTACTTTTAATAACCTATGAGGCAGCTAGAGAATACCTACGTCTATCGGAAATGCCCAAATTAACAGAAGAAGTTATACAGAACCTGGATAAGCCTATAACGGCGGAGGAGTTTAAGAAAGTTCTGAACTCCCTACCCGTAGGTAAAGCGCCAGGTCCTGATGGGTTCCCCCTGTCTTATTATAAAACATTCGAGGAGAAACTGGTGTCAAGGTTTTTAGCAGCATTTAACTCAATACAGGAAGGACAGAAACTATCTGAAGAGATTTTACTAGCACATATTGTTGTTATTCCAAAAGAGGGAAAAGACCCATCCCAGTGTTCCAGCTACCGGCCAATATCATTATTAAATGTGGACCTAAAATTTTTTTCTAAAATACTAGCTAACAGACTGATCAAACACATACCGGTACTGATTCACCCCGACCAAGTGGGGTTCACCCCAGAGAGAGAAGGGAGGGAGAACACACAGAGAGTAATAAATGCAATATATTGGTCAGAAAGCCAGCACAAACCCTTAACTATAATATCAGCCGATGCAGAAAAAGCGTTTGATAGGGTGGACTGGCTGTATTTGAGGACCACACTCCAACACATTGGCCTAGGGGAGGGAATGCTGGGATGGCTCCAAAACCTATATTCAGTGCCGACTGCTAGGGTGAAGGTAAATGAGAGACTCTCGGAACCTTTTCGAATTTATAATGGAACACGACAGGGATGCCCACTATCGCCCATCATCTTCATTCTCACAATGGAACCATTTTTAAGAAAAATAAGAATGAACCGGGACATTAGAGGCATAAAAACAGAAACTGAGGAACATAAACTAGCAGCATTTGCTGACGATCTGATCTTTTTTATATCCTCTCCAGCCATATCCCTGCCACCCCTCCTGGGGGAGCTACAGAAATTTGGTGATATAGCCAACTTCAAAGTGAATTACAGCAAGTCAGAAGCTATGGGACTGGAGATGAACGAACCCTTGACCCGTCAGATAACTACACAATTTAAATTTAGATGGACAGACTCACATATAGAGTACTTGGGGACTAGAATACCCAAAGTGTTAAGCAGGGTGTTTGAATTAAACTATGCCCCAATGTTAAAACAAATAAAGATAGATCTGAAAAGATGGGATAAAGAAATTTTCACCTGGTTTGGGAGGACGAATATAATAAAAATGAATGTTATGCCACGGTTGATATACGTGCTTCAAACGCTGCCAGTAAAAATCCCTCAAAGATTTATGAAAGAACTCCGATCAGTCTTCCTGAGTTTTATATGGGCTGGAAAGCCGGCAAGAGTACGGCGATCGATTTTGACTCTCCCTAAAGAAAAAGGAGGCATCGGATTTCCAGATCCATGTAAATATCAGGAGGCCTCACACCTAGTCAGAATAAAGGAGTGGTGTGCCAAAAAAAAGAAGCCATGGGTACTTATGGAACAAACAATGTGCAAAGCCCCCTTGGAGGGGTTGGCATGGATGGCTGGAAAGGATATTCCAAAGGTGATTAAAAAACACCCATTGATAGGGGCAACTTTAAGTGTAAGTAAAAAAATTTTCAATAAAAATAAGATATCAAGTGAACCAAGTCCCATGCTACCCATATTAGGCACATACGACTTTAAGCCTGGCTTATTAGATCACAAATTCCTTGGCCTGAGAAACAGGGGGAAAAATAGGATTATACATTTCTCAAAAGAGGGAAGACTAATGAAAAGAAGGGAGATAGAAAGCGAATTTACCCCAGAATTAGATTATCTTAGAGCTATGCAGTTGGGTGCATATATCCACTCCAAAGGTAGAAGATACCCAGAAATTCGGGGGATGTCGGAGTTTGAGCAGTTATGCTTGGATGGTGAGAATCTGAGACACCCTTTATCTCACTTTTATGAAATGATCATAAGATCCGAAGCCCCTGAAAATCTGGGCTATCTAAGTGCCTGGGAAGAAGACCTGAAGGTTACGTTCTCCCCAAAACAAAAAGAAAAAATTTTGAGATCCGTCCACAAAACATCAATAGCAAGTAGATATCAGGAGGGGGGATATAAGATCCTTACCCGGTGGTATAGGACTCCAAGTATGTTACATGGTATATTCCCGCAAATGCCAAATACATGCTGGCGATGTGGGAAATCGGAGGGCACAATGTTGCACATTTTTTGGGAATGCGATAAAATTAGAGACTACTGGGAAATGATTGAGGAAGCAGTAAAGGAAATTACAGGGGTTTCTCTTGGAGAAGATCCGGCTGCATACTTGTTAAACGTTGTCCCTATATCGGTGGAAAAATACAAAAAATCACTATTAAAACACCTTCTCACGGCGGCGAGAGCCTGTATCCCGGCTTTGTGGAAAAAAGATGTAACGCCCACGAGGGCCCAATGGTGGGCCAGAGTGGGAGAAATCCAACAAATGGAAAATTTGACAATGGCAATGAATGAAAAGGAGGAGGAGTATTGGGACACATGGGCACCCTATTTTGTATATAGGGGGGAGACGGGGGTGACGTAAGGTGGGGGCTTTTTTTTTTTTTTTTATTTATTTGTTTTTTGTTGTTTGGGGGATTGAGAATGGGAGTGGAAGAAAGCGTAAGGGAAACGGCAGAAGCGAATTTCAAGTAATACAGATCATAGAGAATGTGTGTGATTGATGAGAGACTATGAAATAGGGGAAAGTGTAAAAGATGAAATGTATTGTATTGTATTGTATTGTAAAAAATTTAAAATAAAGAGTTAAAAAAAAAAAAAACACTCTTGGCTTACATATCTGCAGCCAGCAACCCTGCTGGGAAGCCATAGTCCGCTCTGAATAATGTGTCCGGGTTTTAGACGGTCTGGAACCCGGACGCATGATTCCAAACCCGAACTGTCCGGGTGAATCCCGGACAGGTGGTAACCCTACAACTCCATTGCATTCACAAAGCAGCAGGGCAGCTGCTCGGCATGGGACCTGTAAGCTAGGGGAGATCACTGGACTAGTGGTGCCTACTACAGTGATTTCCCAGCCTCCATGGGGATTGGCTAGGTATGACACATACGTAATTGCATTGGTCCATGATGTACCTAAACCTATACCTAAACTTCAGTAAAAATAATTTTACTTGGTACCCTGGGCAAAAAGAGCATTTACCCTTGCAATGTGGGGGGGGCACCCCACTGCAAGGGTATTTTTTTGTTTTTGTTTTTGTTTCCTGGAGCTCATCTTTAAAGATAAGGACTAAAGAACTGGTCTAAAATATATAAAAATACATTTATTTTTTAAATTAAAGTAGAGCTCAAGCCAAAAAAATGCTTTCATTGGCCAGAGTAAGAGAAGGTTATAACCCCTGTCAAGTTTTTTTTTTTTTTTTTTTGTGCATTTTGTGTCCCATTGGGGTGATTTCCCTTCACTTCTTGTCCCGTAACAACAGGAAGCAAGAGAAAATCTCTCCATATGGAAGGAAATACCTGGTTATTAACATGGTCACCAGAATTAGCATCCCCTTAGGAAGATTTCACCTCTATTCTTGTCCTGGTGACAACTCAAAATTTAGCTTTTCTTTCACTTTCAGCTTTTATGGTCTACCAGGACAAACAGAGATGGGGAATATCCCTAAAGAGGACACAGACATCAATAAAAACCGGACAGGTGCTCTAATCCCTCTCCACTCTATCTAAAATGTTGCTTTTAGTTATACTTTAAAGCTTTTAGTAATGCTTTTTATACTGTATATAGTTGGCATTCAGCTTTAAAGGCAAAACACATTTTTTTATATCTGTAGCAATCCTTCCACCTAATCAATGTGTCTTTCTCTTAACATTATTGCTTTGCGAACAGTATTCTGGTGGCTTAACTACCACTTTACATAGAAGAAGTCAGAAATTTCTTGTATGCTGTCTAGGTGTGCTTGGAACCTAGTCTCTTTCTGGCAAACAGAAATCAGATCCAACAGAACTTAAAGCGGAGCTCCACCCTAAAGTGGAACTTCCGCTCATCGAAACCGCAATTGGCACCTTTCAGGGGGAGGGGGGTACAGATACCTGTATAATACAGGTGTCTGCACCCACTTCTGGGAATAGATAGCCGCAGAATCTGCGGGTATTTACGCCACTTCCTGTCACCCCCCGCTGTCTGCTGGGAAACACACGGATCCCAGAGACAGCAGGGAGCATCCTTATTGCGCAGCGCAACTCGCGAATGCACAGTAGGGAACCGGGAAGTGAAGCCGCAAGGCTTCACTTCTTGATTCCCATACCGAAGATGGCGGCGGCAGCACCCGAGAGCCGATCGACATCGCGGGCGCCCTGGACGGGTAAGTGCCCATATTTTAAAAGCCAGCGGCTGCAGAATTTGTAGCTCCCGCTTTAATACTAATAAGTCATTTTAGGAGTTTTTCCCAACAGACACAGAGAAGTATGCTGCAACCTTCTTTTATGTTACATTTGTATTACATTTTGAACTTCTGCATAATATTTTAAAATAGAACCATAAGCAAAACTTATTTCATTTTGGATAGAGCAAGGGAGCACTATAACCCCTGTCAGGTTTTATTTTTGCATCTGTGTGCCATTGGAGAGATTTTCCTTCACTTCCTGTCCCATAAGCAAACAGGAAGTGAGAGGAAATTCCTGAAAATTAAGGGATTTCCTTGGTGATTTCCCCTCAGTTACTTTTTGGGATTTTCTTTTACTTCCACTTTCAATTATAATGGTAAACAGGACAAATAGGGTGAATCTCCTTTAGCTATACTTTCATTAATCCCCTGTCAAAAAAGTGGAATTTAAAGTGTATCCTCACAGGGTGACACTGTGGATACACTGATAGCAGTATGCCCCCGATATTCAATCGAAAAGACTAATGCTGCGTACACACGGTCAGAATTTCCGATGGAAACAGTCCGATGGATGGATTTCATCTGATTTTCCGACCGTGTGTATGCCCATCGGTCTTTTTCTGTCGGAATTTCCGACGGACTTTGGATTGAGAACCTGTTCTTAATTTTTCAGACGGAAAACCTTTCTATTGGATTTTCCGATCGTGTGTATGCAATTCCGACACGCAAAATTCCGACGCATGCTTGGAAACAATTTGACGCATGCTCAGAAGTATTTAACTTCCCTTTAATAGTGCTGTCGAACGTGTTATATGCCGTGGTGTTATTGACTGTCGGAATTTGGTGTGACCGTGTGTAGGCAAGACAGTTTGAGCGAAATTCCGTCGGAATTCTGATGGGAAAACCATCGGAGCTTTTTCCGACGGGAATTACGACCGTGTGTACGCGGCATAAGAAGTTGCAAGAGTGGACTTTATAGGCACACACATAGGGTAAAAAGTATTTGAAATTTTAATTGGATAAAGTTAAAAAGGTAATGTACAAAACATAAAAAGAAAACACATCATACTAATAATGACATATAAAAAATATATGACCCCAGGGACTCAAATAACACCTCCTAATCCAGTGGGATGAGATATAAGATATAACCAGTAGAAGCATTCAAGAGAAATAAAGTGCATGGAGTAGTTGAGTCACCGTTGAGGCACCATTGCGCTTCTTGAGGAGCTTACAGATCTAATAAACATCAAATAAGTATAACATACCATCCAGTACATAAAACAATTTAAACAATGAGATGGTCATGGGATCTAGCAGGATGGAGCCCAAGTCCAGTGACCACGGGGGGGCAAGAAGCACAATCCTCCCATGGGGACACACATTACAAAAACAAATAGATTAAAAAGAGGTTTTTGGCATAACAAATCAAATTTTGCAAAATATATTCCATAGAAATAGATACTTACATGGTATGAGAATTTTTAGAGTAAGAAATTGTAGGGGTCATGTATGATTAAATCAGACAGAGAATCCCCAATATTGAAATAGTAAAATTAGAAAAAAGGAAGAAAAGGAGAAGAAAAAAATGTAAAGTAATCTATGTGGTACCTAGAACTATGTATATATATATATGTTATACATATGCCAAAAAATGGCCAATGAGTAAAAAGTAATAGTAAGTATTAATTAATCCCCTTTTCTCTGTTTTCTGTGTACAGCAAATTCAACCACCAGAATATAGTGCGTTGTATAGGAGTCAGCCTGCAGACTCTTCCCCGCTTTATCCTGCTGGAGCTTATGTCTGGTGGAGACATGAAAACCTTCCTGCGGCAAAATCGCCCATGGGTGGTGAGTAAAATTTGACAGAGGTTTATGTTTGTTGAAAGATAAGCCATGCCTGTAGATGGAGTTGATGGAGTTGTGATTACCATGTATGCATAAGTAACCGTTGTAAAAGTAACCCACTCAGCCTAAGGTCCAACAACAAAGGGGTCCTGATACTAAATTTCCACCTATCAGAATCTCCCTTTAGATCTCAGTTAGGCATGTCACTGAATACAGCATCAGTGAAGCATACCTGTCATTAGCAAATCAAACTTAAAATAATCCCCTTTCCCAATGCAGACTAAGGACACTTAAATGTCACCACTTATAGGTAGTTCCCCTGTTTACCACCAATCAGAATTATCGGAATCTGGAAGTCCCCTTCAAAGCAGTTGTATACCCGCTGAAACTTTTTTTTTTTTTTTAACACACCTGTAAGGGAAAAGGCATAATGAGCTAGTATGCACGGCATACTAGCTCATTATAAAAAATACTTACCTTAGAACGAGGCATCGGTAACTCACCTGGTCTACGCCGAGGTAGCTGACATGTTGCCTCAGCGTGTCTTACAGGTATCGCGACTCCAGCGCTGTGATTGGCTGGTGCCGCGATGTCGTCACTCCCGGCCCCAGATACCAAACCCACCCCCCCCCCCCCCCGCCTATATGAATGGGTACCCATTCACCAAAAAAAAGTGTAGAAAAGTAAGAAGCACAGGAAACAGTTTTTGACAAATAATTTATTAAAACATTTAAAAAAAAAATGGTGTCCCTAGTGGCCCGCCGACCACAAAAAATGCAAAAGACACTTCGCCTCCTAAGAGGCTACCTGCCGTCTGCTCTCTCTTCGCTTTGACAGTTCTTATATAGGCAAGCTGCAGGGCCACCTTGTTACATCACCTGGTGGGACCACCCACTTCTGACGTCACATGATGCCACGTGATGTCAGAAGGGGGCGGTGCCACCGGGTGATGTAACCGTGTGGCCCTGCCCCTTGCCTATATAAGAACTGTCAAAGACGAAGAGAGGGCATACGGCGGGTAGCCTCTTCGGAGGCGAATATTTTTTTGCAATTTGTCAGGTCGGTGGGTGTTATAATGGACATTGATTTTTTTTATCTTTTTTAATAAAGGACTTTAATAAACAAAAACTTTTTCATGTGTTTCTTACTTTTTGACACTTTTTTTGGTGAATGGGTGCCCATTCACATAGGGGGGGTAGCAATCTGGGGCCCCTCTTGTTAAAGGGGGCTTCCAGATTCCAATAAGCCCCCTGCCCACTGACCCTGACAACCACAGCCCAGGGTGCTTTGGGTGGGGGGCACAGAGCCCCCCTGCCCCAAAGCACCCACCCCCCATGTTGAGGGCATGTGGCCTGGTATTGTTCAGGAGGGGGGAGAGCTCACTCACCCCCCCTTTCCTGACCTGCCAGGCTGCATGCTCATATAAGGGTCTGGTATGGATCTTCATATGGATTTTGATCCCAGCACCACCTCTTCAGACACTGCCTGCCCACCTGGCTGCAGCTTCCCCTTTCACCAGCCCTCCTGGCTGCCTTTCTACACCAGTCCACCCGAGTGACTCTTCACCAGCCCACCCAGCTGACTTCAGGGAAAGGATAGAAGACTTAAGCACACAGCTGTCTTCAAGGGACACTGACTACAAGTGGCAGCCTCCCCCCTTTGTTAGTCCCCACAGTGTTGCTCCTGTGCCCCCAGGAAGACCTTCTCCTGTGTGTTTTTGGCAGGATCCTTCCAGCACCCGAGCCCCGGGCCCAAGGCAGGATACCCCCCTCCCCCAGACTAGCGGGTACCCCTCAGGGTAACCAACAGCCTCCTCAACACTGCATCTCCATCTTCCACCCGATTGCTCCTGCTGGCATCGCCCATGTCTATTTATGAGGTATTCTCTGCCCCTTGTCAGCCTACCTCTGAGGATTTACCAAGGCCCCATAAATATTAGTGGCAGCTTCTCCTAACCTCCACCCTTTAGTTCTAGAAGGTTCTCTACCTTCCAGACCAGGGGGAGGCACCAGAGAGCTGCCAGGATGAGTCACTCAGCCCTGAACTCCCACGAACCCTGACCCAATTAAGACTCAGAGTTGAGTCAGAGTATGGTTTGCCTGCTCTAATTCTAGCACACATACTAGAGCAGGGGTAGGCAACCTCAGCACTCCAGCTGTGGTAAAACTACAAATCCCATCATGCCTCTATCTCTGGGAGTCATGCCGGTGATTGTCAGGGTCTTGCAATGTTTCATGGGACTTGTAGTTTTATCACAGCTGGAGGGCCGAGGTTGCCTACCCCTGTACTAGAGGGTGCTACATTTAATTTACTTGGTAGGGTAAAAAAATTATCTACTAGGTGCTTTTAATACAACATGATTACATTAAAATGTTTTAGTCATATCTATACATGTTATCAATATTACGTATTAAGCAACATCAAATTTTGCCTCTGCCTAGAACCAACCATCAATGTTAACAATGTCAGACCTGCTCAACATGGCCAGAGATATTGCCTGTGGCTGCAAGTACCTGGAGGAGAACCACTTCATACACAGGTAGATACTGAACATTCTGAACTACAAAAATTAGCACTTAACTAATATAAACCACAAAAATTTAGAAAGAGTCTCCCCCAGTGCTGTACATACTAAAACTAATTGTTCCTAACAGCCTCAAATCAGATTACATTTTTCAGGGCTTGTTTAAAAACCACTTCTGGACCGGCTCACGCTGGTATACGTCAGCACTTTGAAGAGGAATATCGTTATTACAGCAGCTAGCTACCATAACCCCGATACCCTCTTCAGTGAGTGGTCCGAATTCAGATAAAAGTGGTCTCTGCAGCGCATTCGCTGCAAGATCACTTTTATCGGTGGCAGGAGAGGGCCCCCCTTCCGCCAGGCTCCGGTGCCCTCCGCCACTTTACGGAGCAACCGCCAGCGGTGGAGACGATCGGATCCTTCTTTCTGCTTGACATGGAGCTCCATACCATTGCAGGGCGGAAGCGACATCAAAACATCACTTCCGCCCATAGCTCTTAAAGGGACACTTTATTTTTATTTTTTTTAAATGACATTTTTTTTTATTGCAATTTAGTGTAAATATGAGATCTGGGGTCTTTTTTGACCCCAGATCTCATATTTAAGAGGTCCTGACATGTTTTTTTTTTTCTACTACAAGGAATGTTTACATTCCTTGTAATAGGAATAAAAGTGACAAAATTTTTTTTTTTTAAAGAACAGTGTAAAAAAAAATAAAAAAAAATAAATGTAAACAATTTTTTTTACACACTCCCCATCCCGCCGAGCTCGCATGCATTAGCGACACTTACGTGAGTAGCGCCCGCATATGAAAACGGTGTTCAAACCACACATGCGAGGTATCGCAGAGATCGTTAGAGCGAGAGCAATAATGTTAGCACTAGACCTCCTCCTGTAACGCAAAACATGCAACCTGTAGAATTCTTTAAACATCGCCTATTTTCTTGTTTCTTGTTAAAAAAAAAACATCGCCTATGGAGATTTTTAAGGGTAAAAGTTTGTCGCCATTCCACGGGCGGGCGAAATTTTGAAGCGTGACATGTTAGGTATCAATTTACTCAGTGTAACATCTTTCACAATATAAAAAAAATTGGGCTAAGTTTACTGTTGTCTTATTTTTTAATTCAAAAAAGTGTGTTTTTTCCAAAAAAAATACCATTGGCTAAGAGCGCTGACCGGGAGCCAATCAGTAGACCATTTTCAGTCATGCCCCTTCAACAGAAGCCAGTAAAACGGCTGGCTCCTGACGGACTGACTCCAGTACACATGCCCGACATTCGGCCTGCGTTATAGGCTTAAAACTTGTGCACATAGAATTTGGTGCAGCTGTGAATAGAAACCAATCAGCTTCTAGGTTTTATTGTCAAAGCTTAAAGTGGAAGTCCACCCTAACACTTAAATTCTCCCCTGCAATCATTAATGTGAGCTCAGTTCAGCCTTATGTCTCAAAATGGAAAAAATCCCAGTTTTTCTACCTTTATTTTGCAGAATCCAGTGCTGTCACATGACTTCAAATCTACTTCCTTCTGAGACTAAAAGCAGCCAGTGGGTGTGGTTACTGAAAGCTAGTGACATCACTTCCTGGGAGGGGCACTGTTCCTGTGGAGCCAGTGGGTGTATACAGGATGGGAGTATATACAGGGTATATTCCTCTTGGGGGACTTTAAAGGGGAAGAACCAACTGCTTGAGTATAAAGATATGTTATTCAAAAGGTTTTTATTTGAAGGAAAAATGGGTTGTGTGGGGAACAAATCCACGTGGGTATGCAAAAAACAAGTGTACATAAAAAAGAAATGAGTAGGATGCACAAAACATAAGCATAGGCATAAGACACAGATACAGATACAATTATATGCGATTTATCCGATGCTTTTCACGTTATACAGGATGGGAGGAGCTAATCATAGGTTCCTGCCCAGTGTTCTCTCATTGTACATCCTAATTCATGAGAAATAAAAAGCCCCGTCCACACAGGGGGGATGGGAGGTGCAGTGCACATATACAGTATTGCTGTGCACAGAAGGGAGATTTTTGACTGGACTTCCACTTTAACTGCTCAGTAGAAAATTGTGCGATTATGTGAGATTAATTGCTGCAACATGTCACTTGTGTAGCTTGCACCATAGGAGGTCATTTGTTTCCTTTGTTTTGTGATTGATTACTACTCCTAGAGAATAATTTGTAGTGATTTTATTATTAGGTTTATGCTACTAAAAATGATTCATGTAGCTCTAGCCATATTGATATTGATGATCAGTATAAACAATCATTTAACAAAACCCTGAGGACAGACAGCCATATGCCTGATCTGCAGGGGAATAAAACCACCAATCTATTATAGCTACCACCTATTCCTTCTTTCCCATGATGCTTTGCGTGCAAACATGGTAGTGGTGTAACATGAACTGCTAAGCTATTATTGCTCACTAATTATTAGGGTAAATTAAGAGCAAATCCATATTTACAATGAATGATTTCCATTAGGGATATTGCAGCCAGAAATTGCCTTCTGACCCATACCAGCAGCGGACGTGTGGCTAAAATAGGTGACTTTGGAATGGCTCGGGACATCTACAGGTAAGAATTCCAATTATTTTATAACTGAGGCTGATTCGTAAAAAGCCAAGCAAAAGTGTCTGTGCTGGATCTCAGAGCTTCCGTGTTTTTGGTTCCCTCACCAAACAGATAAAAATCTTAAATAGATTTAGCATCCTGATGTTTAGGCAGGGTTGCTCCTAAATTTACCTGCCTTGGCTCATTGTTAGGGATCAGTTGAGTTCACCCTAAGTCTGGAATTACTGCATTTCTCTCTTCTGCCGCTAGGTGGCCATGTACCTGGTGACAGATAAGACAAGGGCAAAGCAAGGACGGATTAGGAGTATATGGGGTATCTCAGCCAATGGGGAGGGTTTTTTTTAAATCCCTAGGCCTGCTGGGAGAACGTATATATTTGGGTGGAGTCAGGTGATCAGTGTTCTGTGCCACCTAGACGGCTGTCTGGGAGGACGTGTGTTGTATTGCCTGGGCTGCTAGGTCGGTGTTTGGGCCTATTCCGGGCACATCTGGCTGCTAGGCTGTCTGAGGGCCTATCCAGAAGCAAGAGAGCAGTGCAGGGTTGGGATTGTGGCTTGCAGTCCAACCAGAAGTGACAGTTCTGCCATCTGGAGAACCTGTCCTGGTCGGAGGTAGAGGAGAAACTGTCACCACTTAGGGATCATCCACCTTATTACCAGGGACCACAGTGCGTAGCTGAAGCAAGTACTGGAGCAGAATTCTCACCAACCGGGGACGGTGAAGAATCGGGAAACTTCAGCAGGTATCAAGCCAGGGACCCAGCCAGCGGAGGTGACGCTTGCAGAGCATCCTTGTTTGGCAAGCCAGGGACCGAGCAGTGGCGTGAAGCTTGATAAGTATCTGGAGTGCCAAGCTAGGGACCCAGCAGAGAAACGGGGGTGACGCTTGAGGAAGATACTACAATGAATATTGGAGGAGATCACAGCATTCAGTGGCAGTGAATCATCTAGTCTAGTGAGAGAGACTGGGAGCTCAGTGGGTTGAAGAACTACAAGAAGTGATTGTAGTGGAAGTGACGGAACTTGTGTTAGAAACTGTTAAAGACTGTTGCCATAGGAGACAGCATTCCTACACATGCAGATGTGGCGTCTTGCTGGATGCCTTTCCCTGCATAGCTGTCTACCTGTAGAAGACTCGGAGTCTGCCAATTAACATTGCAACTACTTAAGGGTGTCCTGGCCCTAACCTTCTCTCCCAAAGTTCTGTTTAAGAGGAATAAAATCTCTTTGCATTCAAGAAGTGTCTGGCGCCCATTAATCTAACTTGCATTTTACCCACTATGCCTTACAACCCACTCTATATGGAAGGATGTCAGCAATTCTTGGCTCTAAAGGTTCTCATTAGAATAGAGGAGGCCTGAAACCTTGCTACACACTTTACCCAAAATCATTATAGTTTCCCTTCAATAATTAAGGCATGAAACATTTTAATAACTCAATCTTGGTCTACATATTTAAATTTATAATTTTTGTAAATATTATTATTACTCAAAATATCTACACCATGAACATGCCATGATTAATGTTGAATTTGTTTAAGGATAAAAGTATAATAGTAAGCAAGGACCTGGGGACCCTCAGAACTCTTGGTTTTTGGCAGGCATGGGCTTCTTTATCACAAGGTGGTGTACGCCACACCACCTTGTGATACAGAAGCCCATAATTCTGATAGGAAGAACAAAAGGACGGTGGAGGTAGCATGCCTCTCCTGTAGTTGCTGAATTCTATATTGGACTGATTTTCCCTTGTAAACCAAGGGCATGGCTGTATTTACTATAATAGCACTTACAGACCGGTGTCTAGGGCAGCAGGGTAGATAGGGAGCAGTGCCAAGTTTCCAATCTGCCATTTTTTTTTCTGTTTTACATTTTTTTTTTCTGGAAAACTATGGATATTCATGGATAATTTCATGATGTCAGCTGTAGGGAGGTGTTTGTTATCTATGGAAGTTAAGAGAAGAAGAAAGACTCACTATAACTTAAAGTGGTTGTAAACGCTTGTGTGTGACTTCTACCTATAGGTAAGCCTAGAATAAGGCTTACCAATAGGTAGTGGAAATATCTCCTAAACATGTGCCGTTTAGGAGATTTTTCACTTGTAGTGTGCTGATGTCGTCATCGGAGCATGCGCTGTGAAGAAACGGTCTTCCGTGCCATTCCTTCCCCAGCATGTGCCGTGAATGACGGCTCCTGAGTGCATGCACGGGAGTGACATCACACGGCTCCAGCCAGTCACAGAGTCGGAGTCCGCGCCCCCGGAAGGAAGAGGGGCGAAGATGGATGCCGCCTGCACAGTGGACAGTGCAGGCTTTGTTTGCAGGTAAGTGTCACATAATGGGCTAGTATGCAATGCATACTAGTCCATTATGCTTTTAATTTGCAGGCTATGCAGGGAGAAAAAGAGGATTTCAGCCCGGTGCGAATTGAAGCTCCGGTTTCACTGCGAAGATAAAAATCAGTTGTTCAGAGGTTCCTCTGCGTTTTAGCTGCGGATCAGTGAGCAGGTAGAGGGGGGAGAGGGGAGGTGTAGTGAGGAGAAGGAGAGAATTTGTGTTCAGAACGGAATGCATCTGCGAATCAGATGCGTTCCCATAGAAGATAATGGGCATGAATTCGCACCTGAGCCGGACCGCACTGCCTAGAAAACGCACACGTTTTTTGTGAAATGCGCAGTGCGAATGCACCGCAGATATGTGAACCAGCCTCATTAAAATGAATGTATTTTGAAATGTCCTGCGAATTGAATGCGGTGTAATCCGCATCTAATTTGCATAGGTGTGAACGGGGGCTAAAACCCATCAGGGTTTACTTCCTCTTTAAGAAACATGAAAACATCTTTCCTTTCTCTTGTTTGTTGATCTGATATGTTGAGGAATCGCAAATAATGCATTCTAGCATTAGTATAGCAGAGTATTAAAGGATGTTGTTATACAGGTGTGCCCAGGGCAGTATGATGTTTGAATATGAATAAAATGTGTATTGTTTCTTTCAGAGCAAGTTACTATCGAAAGGGAGGGAGAGCCATGCTGCCTGTGAAATGGATGCCTCCCGAGGCTTTCCTAGAGGGAGTCTTTACTTCCAAGACTGATTCCTGGTAATCTTCCTAATTGTCCAAGTTTTCTTTTTCTTTTTGTAATCGTTCACGGTTTTTGCTTTGTTATAAAATAACAGTACCTTGCTTGGTATTTTTGAAGAGAGTGTGTACTAGACTAATGGAATAGATGGGATTCTGGGATGTAATTAGTATGATCTCTCCAGATTCTTGGATGGGGCTTAAAGCGGAAGTAAACCCATCGATTTTAACAGTTTAAAAAAAAAAAGCATGCCGGGAATGCTAACTGCACATTGGCTGTGCTCTCAACCAAACAGTCAAACCATCCAATGGCTGGTGTCATAACGGATCACATGTGCAGCACCGTGGCAGTTGAAGATTAAACAGAGGCAAAGATGGCAGCTTCCTTGGCTGAAAACGATAGGGGGGTTTACTTCCACTTTAACTGGCACCTGCAGTAATCATACTAATACACCGTAGGATCCCTCCAATTCTATCAACCTAAGACAAACTGGGGGTTATTTAATAAAACTGGAACTTGCAAAATCTGGTGCATAAACACCAATCCACTTCCAGGTTTTATTGTCAAAGCTTAAAGCGACATTTAAAGCTTTATTTTTTTTTTATTAAAATAACAAACATGCTATGATCCTGATCCTCTTCTTCTGGGATCCTCACCCCCGCCCATTGCCCCCCTGGAAAGGTGCTGTTCACGGGGGAACCCGTGTGCGCGCACTTCAGAGCCACCCTGTACGCGTTTCAAAAGGGTTTTCACCCTAATGCATAAAATGCATTGAGGCTAAAACCTTAAGGCTTTAGAACCACTTTAATTGAACAAGCTGAAGTTAAAAGCTCATTGGCTACCATGCATAGCTGCACCAAATTCTGGGTGCACCAGCTTTAGAAAATCTCTCCCACTTTGTTCAACAATACCAAGCTATGATAAAGGGTGACCTTTTAAACCCCCTAAACATGTTGGCTTTTTATGATATATAAAAATCTGCATAAAATCATATCTGGAGATAGAAAATTGAGAAAATTTTAACAATTTGGTACTCTCCAAAAAGACACAGATACCAAGAAATGCTGATGGAACATCTAGTCAATTTCCACTTGTTAAAGAGGCATCTCCTCACTTTCTGTTTTGGTAGAACATTTGGGGGTGATTTACCAAAGACTGTGTATTTGCAAGTGCAGTCGCGCTCTGAAAGTACAGTTGCTCCAGAGCTTAGTAAATTTAAAACTTCACTTTACAAATAATACCCAATCACATGCAAGAAAAAATTGAAAAAATAGCATTTTTGCTTGCACATGATTGCATGATGGGAGTCAGCAGAGCTTTCCTTATTTATTAAGCTCTGAAGCAACTGCACTTGCAGATTGTGCAGTCTATTTGTCTTTAGTAAATCAACCCCATTGTCTCTGGGGCAAGAAGTGAAGGGCAATCTCTGCAGTGGGGTCACATATAAAGTTAAACACCTACCCAGATAGCAAGGATAACGTGCCACTATTTGTGGCAGTGTTGAATTTTAAGTCTTAACTTGTTGCCCATTTTCACTGACAAGTTGTACAGTTTCAGAGCACTTGAAGCACAAGTTATAGTTGACACTTTTTTAATTTGTAGCAAATATGCGTGGCAAGTCTGTAGCAAGAGCAAAGTTGCAGTGGTGGGTCTACAGCAAGAGCTCTGCAAGTCTACAGCTTGAAAATTCAGCCACAATGACCCCTGTGGTGGGATGACTATTGCACAACATAACTGAACCAGAACTTGCAGCAGGCTTGCAGAATGTTTGTAAAGAAAGTTGATCTGGAGTCATGCAATGTGGACATGCTGCAATTGTGCAACAAACTCGTGAAGCCTGGCAAGTCTAGTAATAGCTTAGCAAGTCATTTTCAAACTAGCAACACAATTGCTTGCTATCTGGGTATTAGAGGTTCTAATAATTCCTAACTATACACACCTTTAATCCAAATGGTAATAGATTATGGTCAGAAAATAGCAAGGTACTACATCTCACATAGTTTCATTATGAAATCACAAATAACGTGTCTGGAATATAGAGCTACATATATAGGGTGCTAGGAGGTCCTGGATGTAATGACTATGATTTAGGTAATAATCATATCAGGAAGCAAATACAGTATATGTTTATTTTTTTAATTTATTGTGAGAAAGCAATTAACAAGAACAATGGCCGCAACATTTGCCGACAAGTCAAATCAAGAAAGACAATATACAGTTATAAGTTTAGAGAGACCTAACAGTGCTGGGTGTAGTGGTGTACGTTAAGAAACATTTAAATGGATGGCGGTCGGCTTAGTTTTATTCTGTTAATTATTATTTTTTTAAGTTATCCTAATAAAATTGTTCAATTATTTATACTAATGGTTGTAGTGTCTGGGTACCTCAAAAATCCTTTATCACTGTTTCTTTCTTTGTGATATATTTATGTATACATAACTTTAGAAAAAGAAATTTACATTTTCTTGTAGAAATAGCTTGAGGGTGATTAAAATCTAAATTTATATATAATATGAGCTTCAGAAGTGACACACGGGATTTGTTTGCTGTTTTAGGTCCTTTGGTGTACTACTTTGGGAGATCTTCTCATTAGGATATATGCCTTACCCGTGTAAAACCAACCAGGAGGTGCTGGAGTTTGTAACAAGTGGTGGACGGATGGATCCTCCCAAAAGCTGCCCAGGACCAGTGTAAGTGTTCAGTCTGCAAATGTTTAAGGGAGTTCGATTTTTTTTTTCCCTGTGGTCATAAAGCAGGTTAGTAGGGCCTCCTTCTCTTCTGATACTCTTCTAAAAAATTTAACATAATATGCATTCAAGATGTTCCATATCCTTTATAGCTACCATGTCATTACTGTATAAAAAAAAAACACACAGAAATGCCCAGTAAAAAAAAGAGATTTTATATTTACCTTTCCAATGGATGGTAAGTAAAATCTTTGCAGGTGCCACAGGTATCTGACAATTCTGAGTGTGTCGGATACCTGGCTCCGTGACAAGTCGTTCTCTCTGCCACCTGCTAGGTCACTAATGTGGAAGGAACTAAGGAAGGAACTACAGTGCCCATTGGGGGGGGCAAGTATCGATCACAACTGGAGGTGTGTTTTATAGGGTGCTTGTCTTAATATTTTTACTGTAGTGACAGGTTCACTTTAAAGCAGACCTATCATTAAAATGTACACAATGGGGTGTATGCCAACATTAACCAATTACATTATTAAAAAAGTATCTCTTGTTTGGCCTGAATTTAAGAAGAGTTGTTTTGAGCATCTTCATGTAACCTAAAGCCTAAACAGCCTTGATGACTTGGTCTCCGGCTACCAGAAACATTGATGGGGTTTGATACCATTAGAGACTACGGAGAATCCATTGTTTGGGCACAAGGCATAATAGCTAGAGGCCCCTCTGTGCCTGGAGAGGGCTATACTGCAGGGCCCCAGGCTTCCTGCCCTGACTATAAGCACCCTCAACACAGTACCAGGGTGAAGAAGGAAAATAAAACATCCATTTAGGGTTACTGATTTGGTTTTAATAGAATTGTGGTAAGATCATCTGCCAAATGAACAAGTTCTGTTAAAATGTTGTATGTTACTGATACTGATGACCCTGCTCTCACTTTATGTTTTAGATATCGAATAATGACACAGTGTTGGCAGCACACACCAGATCACCGACCAAACTTCTCGACCATATTGGAACGGATTATCTACTGCACACAGGTAGGATTTGTCACTAAAAATCTGAGCTTATTCAGTAATGAAGGCTAGAATCCATAATAGACTTTAACCGGTTATATATCTTAAAGATGGACTCTGATTCATTTCTACATGGTGTTTTACCAGCTATTATAGCTTGGTCTTACCATATAGGTAAATACAAGCTTAGGGGGCTCTTCAGACTTATGCCCTGCAGTAACATTTGACTAAAATGCATGTTTTGGACTTTGTATGGTACATTGAGGTGTCACTTCCAGGACTTCTCCAGAGCCTCTTCCACCCTCTGACACTCATTAGCCCCGTCTGGCTATCTCCTAGACTGTCTGCATTCAGGCAATCACTGAAAACGTATCTCTTCGAGGGAATAAAGGGAGATGCACCTACTTCTACTTTTCTCCATCACCTCATCCTTCACAGTTTGTATCACCTGCCCTTCCCTTTTAGGCTGTAAGCTCTCATGAGCAGAGCCCCCCTAATCCTATTTTATTGAATAGTATTATAGTTGTACTGTCTCCATTTATTTTGTAAAGAGCTGTCCAAACTGTTGGTGCTATATAAAACCTGTATAATAATAATAGTAACATTGCCATAGCATTAGTTGATACCCCATTTACCTCTGCCTGTAATCTTTTTTTGGGGGGGGGAGTTTACTGATTGCTGCATTTTTAAAGAGGAAGTAAACTGGCAGGGTTTATTTTTTATTTTTTTCCTGACCCGCAAATTAAAGCCATAATGTGCTAGTATACATATCATACTAGCACATTATGTGAAACTTACCTGCAAATGAAGCCCTCCACCGATGTGTTGTCACCGCTAGAGGCCGCATTCCATCTTCACCCGTCTTCCTTCTGGGTCCATGGACCCTGGGTGTCACTCGCATGACGTCAGTCCCATGCATGCATGGGGGAGCCACCATTCACCGCACAGGAATCTGAAGGAATGGCACGGGTGGTCATTCCTTCAGAGTGCATGCACCAATGATATCATCAGCTGCATATACAGTAAATATCTCCTAAATGGGGCACGTTTAGGAGATATTTACAGTACCTATAGGTAAGCCTTATTATAGTACCTATAGGTAAAATTAATGGGAGTTTACAGCCACTTTAAAATATGAGGTGGGATTATTTGGTTGAAAAATCGACAGCTATTGACAACATTTCAACCTTCCTTCTTCGTGCAGGTTAGATGGCTCTAAAGGACATGTCCGGGGCCACCATTAGCAATCGTGGGGCCCTGTACATCCTAACTGACAAGGCCTACTAAGCACGCCATGGTAGATTTTTGGGTGTGGCAAAATTGTGCTAACAGTGGGTAAGAACTTACAACTTGAGCCTACGTACAGGTGTCAGGAGTAGGTAAGTTTTAGAGTGCAGGGGCACCTAGTGCTGAAAGCAAAAAAGTTCTCTCTCAGGGCCGGGCCCTTCTGCTGAACTATAGGGGCCCAGGAATTTTTAGTAAGTGCTGGGAGTTGCGGCCTATGGTAATACTCCGCCTGAGACCCATGGAAAGTGTTCTCTCTGTCCTTGGGCCCCTTTGCTGGACTAATGGAGTACAGGGGGGCTACCTCTGCCCCCTCTCAGCAGCCCTGGGCATTTCCACAGGCAATTCTAGTAATATTCAGTGAAGCAAAACTAAACTAGAGCTGCGCACATAAATTCATGGCACTTCTCTGGAGGACAAACATGAGCTGATTCAGCATATATACATAGATTATCAGTCTCTAGCAGCCAACATATCCACAGAGTACAGACAAAAAAGATGAATAGTATTAATCACAAAGGCTAAAACATTGGGCCACTGGGACTGTGCTATCACTTTGTAAGTAATAAGCTAATCTAGCCTTTTTGCTGCCCGCATGCCTTGAAATATAGAGAAGCATCTTTTTTTTCTTCCTGAGTGTAGACTAATCACAGACACATTATTGCTGCCTTTCAGTTAGTGCTTTTTGCACCAGTATTTTCAAGCTCATTATGCTACCTAAAATTTGCAAGAGATGCAAGAAATTCAAGCATTGCTTATAACATATGGGCCATGTAGAAGATAGTCATTTGTGTTAACAAGCACCTTTGAGAATCTGAAAGTGCTCATTGCTGCACGCAAGGGCTGGAACTTGTACTTGTTCACTTGACTGTAAATCAAATGGTTTCTTCACTGCTTAAGTCCAACTGGCAGTCTAGAGAAGTGTCTCTCAACCTTTTTTCCATCAAGGCACCCTTTAAAAATTATAGACAATGTCGAGGCACCCTTTAAAAATTATGGACAGTCTTGAGGTACCCCATTCTAAAATGTAAAAACTATTCTAATAGTTTTACATAATGCAGCAACATCTACAAGTCCAAGTAGGACACCCAGCGTTAGAGGCGATTTATTCTTCCAAAGCAAATACACTTTTTCAAACTGGTACCGACTAGTATTCCAATGTTTCGCCATCACTCAGCTAATGTGACTCACTGCTGATGGAGAGGGGCATGGGAGGGCCAAACAAGAATGCTATGCAGGGGACTGACATCCTCCTTATCAACTGATGAAGCCATTGGTCATTAGGACGCCGGCAGATAGAAGGTTATACAACAGCATGTAATGTAAAGTCGCTTATATAAACTGACAATATATATGCATTATAGCTTTATTCCCAGCAGGTGGCACTGCAGTATGATAGTGTGTATTCTATGGTACAAAGTAATAACAGGATGTATTGTCTGTATCTCAGTGCATGTACTTGTATTGTCCTGTTTCCTGTAAGACATGCATTGCTAGTCCTCCATGAAAGTAAAGTATTCTCTGCATACAACAAGCTTCCAAGCACATGATTCAATAACCTGCTAATAGTACTGGTGCACAATGAAAACCTGTGACTTAGTGTAACTAAAAGGCAGCTTCCATTCACATAGTTTTAAGAATGTATTATTTAGTGGGTCACATGCATATTTGCTTGCACCAACCTCCCCAGCATGGAAGCTTGGCCCCCTAAACACCCCTAGCCTAGTCACTTTCTTTGGTTAAAATTGTATATTACCAGCTCCATTGTACAGCTAATTGTCTGTATCTCAGTGCCCCACCCCCCCACCCCCCCTGATAATTAATATCATGTGGTTTTGGTCAGCTTGTAATTATCCCCACCCCCCCAGATAATTAATATCATGTGGTTTTGGTCCTGTAATTATCCCCACCCCCCCACCCCCCCTGATAATTAATATCATGTGGTTTTGCTCAGCTTGTAATTATCCCCCCCCCCCACCCCCCCTGATAATTAATATCATGTGGTTTTGGTCAGCTTGTAATTATCCCCACCCCCCCAGATAATTAATATCATGTGGTTTTCTGCATACAACAAGCTTCCAAGCATGTGGTTTTGGTCAGCTTGTAATTATCCCCACCCCCCCAGATAATTAATATCATGTGGTTTTGGTCAGCTTGTAATTATCCTGATAATTAATATCATGTGGTTTTGGTCAGCTTGTAATGAAAACATGTGGTTTTGGTCAGCTTGTAGTTATCCCCACCCCCCCACACAAAATTTTGTTTTTTTGTCTATTATTTTATGGTTGACTTATCTAAAATAGTTTTAAGAATGTATTATTTAGTGGGTCACCTGCATATTTGCTTGCACCAACCTCCCCAGCATGGAAGCTTGGCCCCCCTAAACACCCCTAGCCTAGTCACTTTCTTTGGTTAAAATTGCAGCTCCATTGTACAGCTTTACTCACCCCCCCTTCGTCTTCATTGCCGACGAGGCGTTCGGTCTGGGTGACCATCTGATGAGGCCATTTCCCCAACGATCCCTCACCCCTGAGAGGAGGATTTTTAATTTTTGTAATTATCCCCACCCCCCCCTGATAATTAATATCATGTGGTTTTGGTCAGGCATCTTCTCTGGTCCATCAGAGGGGTCATCAATCAGAGATTTTTAGGCATTTTGCCAAGGCACGGCCGGATGTCGGACGGAGGAGTCTTCAACCACATCAATCATGTCCTTCATTCCCTGCTGCATGGAGGCCATCTCCTTCTGCATATTTTCGGGGCAAGAAGGGTGGTGGAAAATGCCTTTGGTATTATGGCCAACCGTTTCAGATTGCTCCTTACATCCCTACATCTGTTCCGCCACATCCACGCGCGGGCTTGGGCTAACTGCCCAATTAGTCTGGTGATGCCGGGAGGTCCTCGTAGGTTCGGACTGACTGAGTCAATGAACCACAACATGTTTTTGTCACACTGGTATTATTTAAAAAGAAGAAGCCACACAATTTTGAATTTGTGCAAACATTATTTTTTTTATTAAAGTGCACAACCAAAAACTTTTTTTTTGGTGTTATTTTTTTTTGGGTTTTGTTTATTTTTTTATTTGTTGTCTTTGGTATTTTTTTTTGCCCAATTTTTTTTTGATTTTTTTTATTTTTTGGAACCAGATTTTTTTTTTTTTTTTTATGTTATCTTTTTGACATTTTTTTGGGTGTTTTTCTCACAACATATTTTTTTTTTTTTTTGGGTAATTGATTTTTTTAAAACAAACATAAAAACAAGTTTAAAATTGTTTAAAAAAATTTTTGGCTTAGCATTTGAAATTATTTACACAATGTAAAAGAACAGGCTGCATGGTGGCCATCTCCTTCTGCATAATTTTCCAGCTGCAGATTCCAGGCCATGGTAATTAAATCTGCGCAAGTTTCACGGACAGAATGGTAATTACATCTGCGCAAGTTTAACGGACGAATGGTAATTAAATCTGCGCAAGTTTCACGGACGAATGGTAATTACATCTGCGCAAGATTAGACATATCAAGTATAACCATAGTAGCGCACGTGCTTGACTTACTTTTTTTGATGGCTTTTCGAATTCTCCTGTACTGATCGTGCTCCCTGGATTTGATGTCGGACCATCGTTTGCGCAGTTGATCCTTGCCCCTTCGTACGCCGAATTTCTGCTCCAGGGTGCTGACGATTGTAGTGAGAATCTTGTCCTTGCGCAAGTTGGGACGAGGGTACGGGCCATTTTCCCCGTCGTAATCTTCCCTTTGGAGGATGTCCACCATCTCCACCATCTCTTCAAAGCCATATTGGTGGCCTTATATCTGCTGCTGGATGCAGATGTGTTGGCTTCTTGGCTTCCTCCGCGCTACTGGCTGAGAATGTGTCCGCCATATTCATGAATTAATTCACCAACAATGCAACGAGGGGAAGCGGGGCGGGGAATACTCGTCATGAGGAACGTCATGGGCGGGCGACGCGGAGGACGCAGGCGGACTTCGACGCGTGCGCAGTGTATATAAGGCTGTTTGAGGGCCCACGTGTTCCCGAACGGAAGTAGCGAGCGCTCTGTACGAAGGTAAGTGTTTTCTAGGATGCATTACTGTGTTTTTTTTTTTGTTTTGGGCCAGCATTTTTTAAGGATATGTGTGTGTTGCTGGCTGTGTGTAGGGGTTGCTGGCTGTGTGTAGGGGTTGCTGGCTGTGTGTAGGGGTTGCTGGCTGTGTGTAGGGGTTGCTGCCTGTGTGTAGGGGTTGCTGGCTGTGTGTAGGGGTTGCTGGCTGTGTGTAGGGGTTGCTGCCTGTGTGTAGGGGTTGCTGCCTGTGTGTAGGGGTTGCTGCCTGTGTGGATGTGTTGCTGCCTGTGTGTAGGGGTTGCTGCCTGTGTGTAGGGGTTGCTGCCTGTGTGTAGGGGTTGCTGGCTGTGTGTAGGGGTTGCTGCCTGTGTGTAGGGGTTGCTGCCTGTGTGTGGGTGTGTTGTGTAATGTTTGTTAAGAAAAACTGGTTGTGCGTTTTAAGTAACATTTGTGTTTTTGGTCTTTTGTATTGCCATTACTAACAAAACAGAAACAAACATGTCATCACCCCAGTTGAATCCATTCAAGGACCAGCAGTTCATGTCCGAATTCATTGCCCTGTACAGAAAAAAATACCAACCTGTGGCAGCTCAAGAACCCTTTATATGGCAATAGGGATGTCCGGAAGGCAACACTGGGGCCACTTGTGGCTTTTGTGAAGACTAAAGTCCCCAACGCAAACACCAAGTTTGTGGAAGCCAGAATTGCAAGTTTAAGGCACATGTACAAGCGGGAGCGCAAGAAGATTGAGGAATCAGTCAGATCAGGAGCAGCAGCAGAGAATGTTTATGTACCCAAGCTGTGGTACTACAACCAACTGACTTTTATAGGTGACCAGATGGAACCCAGGCAATCACTGTCGACTCTTCCCTCCACCCTTCCCTCCACTCTTCCCTCCACTCTTCCCTCCACCCCAGCTGAGGCTTCCACGGAAGGAGAAGACCCCTCCACCTTGGAGCAGGCTGATGCGCCCAGCTGGAGCCAGGTATATATTTAGTAGCCTAAATTGTGATTGTGTGAATATTAATGCTGTAAACGTTAAAATGTGAAACAATTAACACCCTGAACTCAGAATTGTGAAAAAAACTGAAAAAAACTGACAAAAATTATGCACACTTCTAAAAAAGTGTTGGTGCAACATATCGATACATATATAGTGTATACATACATCCAGTAGTGGCAAAAAAAGCGTTAGACAACATTGGTGATCTGGTTGGAAAATGTCAAGCTATTTTGTTTTGCCTTGTTTGTTTTAACCAGAATAAATGGTCATTTAATTTTCATCAAATAATGATATACGTGCTTGTTATTCAAAAACATAGTTTCTTTAGGAGTAGGCAGGTACATGTCTAAACATTCATTTGACAATACAAGTGTAAAGTGCAACTTCAATGGAACTGCAAGTGCAGTCGCTGGAAAGGTGAGGGTTAAGATCTGAATTAAGGGCAAGCTCTGCTGACTCCACAATTGTATCATGTGTAATAACTAATCCTTTTGATAACCAACAAATAATAAAAAATATCTATATAGAGATATATGTACATATATAATATATAGATATATATATATATATATATATATATATTTTTATACACGTATAGATCTATATATCTATATATATTAATATATATATATATGTAGATATCGATATATATTTTTTTTGGCTTATTGAGAAATATAGATATATTTTTCATTTGGTGATTTGGATATCTATATCTATATCTATATCTATATCTATATCTATATCTATCTATATATATATATATATATATATATATATATATATATAATATAATATATATATATATATATATATATATATATATATATACAAATATATAACTTCACTAAAGAATGCTGAAGAAAAAACGTTCGGGAGTACTCTGCGTGAATATACAAGCAGCAAGGCAAAATCATTCTTCAAGTACGATAACATACAAATCCCGCTGTCAGAAAAAAAAAAAAAAAATCTGCAGCGTGACGATTGTGCGAGCTTCAAAACGAAGGCTAGTTTTACCAGACCGAGCGAGTCCGTGACATAATTGCTACTGAGCATGCGTCCTTTTTGGTACGCCGGACCATACTACACACGACCGGATTATCCGCTGGACTGCCAAGTCCAGCGGATAATTTGAGAACAAAACCTGAAACTTTAGTCCGCCGTACTTTGGCCAAAAAAAGTCCGCCGGCGCCCACACACGAGGGGATTTTTAGGCATTTTGCCAAGGCACCCCAGGGTGTCTCCCCAGGGTGTCTGGGCATCCTGGTTGAAAAAGGCTGGTCTAAAGAACATAATCTGTAGGGACAGATAGCCCTCCACCTTTCACTCTTGATGAAGAATCTGCTTGTGATTGATAGCATGTAATGTGTTAAGGTGGACCTGGAAATCATTATATATTCTAATGTTAAAGAAGTAGTGAACTCAGCTTTTTATCTTGTACCTACAATGAGGTTTACCTGTAGGTACAGTAAATATCTCCTAAACGTGCACTGTTTAGGAGATATTTACATATGTAGCAGCACCGTAGCTGCTCACCGGCACATGCGCACTGGGCTCTAAATGGACCGCATGCCATCTGTTGAGAGAGCTGTGCCATGGCCGTGACTCCCACGCACATGCGCAAGAATAACCTCATCGCGGCTCAGCTATTTAATCTGCCGGAGCCTGTGAACCCAGTAGGAAGACTGGCTGAAGATTTATTCTCTGTCAGCGGTGACAGCGCGCTGCTGGAGGGATCCATTTTTTAAGTGAGTCTTTCTTAATGTGCTATTGTGTGGTACATACTAGCACATTATGACATACACCTATAGGGGGACCAGTTTGTTTGTTTGTTTTTAACGCAATTTACTACCACGTTAAGCACTTGAATCCTAAGTAAGATATAACTTTAAAATCAGATATTTCAATAATTACCTATGAAAACATAATACTCACCCTGACAATGCCTTAATCTGCCTTTTTTCCCAGAAGCATGACTCCATATTTGTTCAGGTATCATCCAAGGTCAACATCTACTTCCTAGACTGAGATGCTGACTTGATGATAAAACATTCATATAAATCCTAGTGGCTGTACAGTTCTTGGCTGTATTCACAAATGTCTGACACAGATCAGCACCCACTGCAGCCTCTCACCTTATGACTTGTTGCAGTCTGAGTGAGGACTGGAGAAGATAGAGAGAAAATGTTTTCTCCTGCCTGAAGCAGACAGATGCAGTCATCTCTGCCTAGGCAACATCAGTATACTGAAACCCATGAACTGCTTTTTAATTATTAAATGTAGAGCATTTTGACCAATAAGGGCCATTGTCGTTGGGCTTTGTTGGCTTCAGAACTGCTTCTCTCCTACAAGCATATGTAAAAGCAGCATGAAGTACATCAACTGTAAGTCAAATGCACCTGCATGGAATTCTGAATGATCTTAGAAGCTAAAACTGATATTATTAGCAGGCTGCATTTACCCATTCAATTCCATCAACCTTTTACCGTTTCTGTATATTTTGTCAGGAATTTATTCAAGCAGACTTATTAAAGAGCTTTTTCAGCCTGTAAACAAAAATTTAAAAGTCAGCAACTACAAATACTGTACTGTAGCTGCTGACTTTTAAAAAACACAGGATTCAGCAATGTCGGTCTTCGGAGTCAGCCACTGGCATCCTAACTGTTGGTAGCTGACTGTGACTCCTTGGTCTCAAAGTCTCCTGGGACCTGTGACATGCCCCAAGAGGCTGTGGAGGGAGGAGGGGGGTTGAACCCAAGCTCCAATCGCTGCAGCTATCTGACCAGAAGTTGGAGTGGGTACTTGTCAAAATCATGTACCCCCCCCCCCCCTAAAAAAACAATCACAAATATTGAAGAGGGTGGGGGGTGAGGAAAAGAGAAATTTCCCCTTTTGGGTGAAGTTCAGCTTTAAGTTAATAAAATATTAAGTTTAAGGTCTCTAAGTGTGAGTACCTGTTGACAGCCACAAACTGGTCTATATTGTTAGTCTCCAATTCAAATTATCTGTCTGGAGTTTTACCATATAAATTCAAAAATGTAATTAGTACCTTAGCTACTCAATACATGCATCACCCAAACTATACATTTCTGTAGAGAATAAAAAGTCTCTTGTACTATCTTGTCTTTCAGGATCCTGATGTCATCAATACTGATCTGCCTGTAGAAAGCTGTCCAGCTCAGGAAGTCGAAGGCAGTACAATAATGCGGCCAACCAGCTGTAATGGAATGGCACCTCTTTTGGGCAACCCTGCTCTCCCAGTTATGCTGGACACACAGACCATGGAGCATAAGCTAGGTGATTTCCCTGAGGAGTTACGGGTTGAAAATCTGGTGAACTGGAACCTCCGAGCTCCCAGTCTACAATGTGTTGGGGAACCTTCAGACAGTTCATGGGCCCAATCAACCCCAAACTCCACATTAGAGACAAAACCCCAAATGCCCCACAAACTAAAGAACAAATCCAAAAATCTCTGGAACCCAACATATGGGTCTTGGGTAATGGAAAGCACCTGCTGACCTGCTTAAGCATCCTAGTTTCCAGCTAGGATAAGAAGACTCAGGTTTATACCTTGGAACTATGGGACCTGTCTCTACCACAAGCCAAATGTTTCAGCATTTCCAAAGAAAACTCACTACACCCTCTGATCACCTTCACTTGTTTTAAGTTGGATTGCAGGCAACAAAAAAAAAACTTGGTATCCCCAACACTGTGAAATATATTTCTAAGTGAAACGTTAAAGACTTCGGCTTATGGCAGTATACTGGCATTGACCTCACTTCCTAGCAAAGTAATATATTTTTTTATGTCTCCTGAGTTTGCTTTATGAATGGCAATAAGGTCTGAAAATATAGAATGTCTGCTTTAGTTTTACACGCCTCAGTTTATAAGTACAATTTTCACTGCAATCTGATATCCTTTAAAATAAGCCATAGAACTCTATACTAAAAGCAGGTTGTTCCGTTTAAATATCTGGTTAATGTTAAGCTTTGTAACTGAGAACACAAAGGGACAAAATATACTCATATTCCACTGGAATTTTCTGTGGTTAATGCAACTGCCATGCCTATAAAGCTATGATGAGAACTCAGTATTGGCAACTATTGGATTTTGGCCAAAGTGTCTCATAAAATAAAGCCAATGTCCAGTATGTCCCATTGGAATAGGTGAAGCTGGGTGAATCTACCGTTCATGGTAACATGCATCTGAAGCCTGCAGGTATTGGTGACATACTGTATGTGATGACACTTCTATTCTACTCTGTACAGCTGTCATCTACACAGAAGTTGAAGAACTGTTTATCCTTATAGGAAGCATGGAATCTCTGGAGCAAATGCAAGTTCTGAATAAGGGCTTCATTCAAGCAGCACTACTACTGTCAATTTGCTGCTAACACTGTGGAGTCAACATTATATTTTTTATAGGAAAGACACTTCCATTATCTCCCTTCTGCTTGTAGACCCAACCCATCACTGCCAAACTAGCTGGAAGGGACTATACTTCATAGTGGAGCAGTAATGTACTTTTAAGGTTCGATGAACTTGATGAATTGGACATTCACTTAAGTTTTAAGCTATGATCTCTCTGCATAGATGTCAATATTTTTATTGTTACTTTTGTTGATGAGTAGCAGTTAAAGAGGACCTGTTAACTGTCATTTTGACGGTAGCCATTTTGAGCTCCAGACATGCATTGACTTTATCAGTTTATTAAAGCCTGATTGAACAATCAGTTTAACCAATTCAGCTCTGGAAGGCTTTATCCCTTTCATAACCAGGCTCTGTGCTACTTTAAGGCTGCTTTCACACTGGGGCGGTTTGCAGGCCTATTGCGCTAAAAATAGCACCTGCAAACCGACCCGAAACAGCCGTTGCTGTGTCTCCAGTGTGAAAGCCCGAGGGCTTTCACACTGGAGCGGTGCGCCAGCAGGACGGTAAAAAAAGTCCTGCTAGCTGCATCTTTGGAGCGGTGAAGGAGCGGTGTGTTCACTGCTCCTATACCGCTCCTACCCATTGAAATCAATGGGAGACCGCGGGGATACGGAGGTTTTTAACCCTTTTTCGGCCGCTAGCGGGGGTTAAAACCTGCAAAGTAAAGGCATAATGTGCTAGTATGCATCGCATACTAGCACATTATGTGACACTTACCTGCAAAGGAAGCCCTCGTCGTCCCCACTGGAGGTCGCATCCACCTTCGCCCGTCTTCCTTCAGGGTCCGCGTACTCCAGCCCTGTGACTGGCTGGAGCCGCATGACGTCACTCCCGTGCACGGGAGCTGCTGGTCATGGCACAGGGCTCTGAAGAAACGGCATCGGCGGCTGTTCCTTCAGAACGCATGCACCGATGACATAATTGGGGCAGTATACAGTAAATATCTTCTAAAAAGTGCAAGTTTAGGAGATATTTACAGTACTTATAGATAAGCATTACTATAGGCTTACCTATAGCTACAAACAGAGGGAAGTTTACTTCCTCTTTAACTAACAATTGCGCGGTCATGCAATGCTGTAACCATACAACATTTATATAATTTTTTTTACACAAATAGAGTTTTCCTTTGGTGGTATTTGATTACCTTTTGGGTTTTTTACTTTTTAATAATTTAAAATATAGACTGACCATTTTGAAAAAGAAACAATATTGTTTACTCTCTCCTATAAAACATATCCCATAAAAAAATTAAATCTCTTAATAAACGTTGGGCAAAATGTTTTATATGTCTTTGGTAAGAAAAAATAAAAAAAAATACTAATAAGTGTATATTGATTGGTTTGCGTGAAAGTTATAGCATCTACAAGCTATGGGATATATACTGGAATTATTATTTTTTTATACTAGTAATGGTAGCAATCAGCGTCTTATAATGGGACTGCGATAGTGCAGCGGGCAATCTGACACTAACTGACGCTGGGGGAACTAACTGCCACTGACATCACCAGTGCCATTATTACAGTGATCAGTGCTAATAATATGCACTGTACTAATGACACTGGACAGGAAGGGGTTAACATCAAGGTCGATCAAGGGGTTAAATATGTGCCTAAAAAGTGTTTATGTGTGTACCGTGTCACTTTTACTGGGGATCTAGTTGTTTTCATTCCCTACGTAGCAGGGAATGAAAAAGCAATGAGATCCCCTGTCACTGAACACAGCTCTGTGTTTACACTTACATTGCTGTGTTTTAAGAAGATCAGAGCCAATCACCGTGTGCCGGTAGGCACTCATTGGACGGGACCCAGGGATCGGCATGTGCTGTGATGTATCACAGCACAGCCAGGCCAGTGGGCACGTGTGCGCCACCTACCCAAAAAAGCAGAATCACGTGTATATACATCAAAAAAATTCCATCAATATACGTAAATTAAACCTACAGTGTGCGGTCGGCAAGTGGTTAAATAAGCTAAAGACATTCCAGGTGTACTAAAACAAAAAAGTGTTCAATGTTTTACAGTACATTTTCTTTCAGAAGCAGCTACAACCTGATTAGATTGTGGAAGGATGGTGTTAACCCTGTATGAAACTATTATGTCAGCAAACCCGCATCCCTAGTAAAATAGAAAAAAATCACTCAAAAAGAGTGTGTGTCCTCTATGGGACTTTACATTGGGTTGCTGGCACTCAATATTAGTACAAGAGTCAAGAAAGAATTTCTCAAAAATTATATTTATTAATTATTGAAAGCTATAAAATTACTAACTATAACATATACCAAATTAAACATCTAAAATGAATGCACATTGTGGATGTTGGAAATATATACGAGACATTAAACCAATTCTATCGGAAAATAATAATGCACAATAGAGATAACCCAACATTTCGAGGTGTTTTAGAAGGAAACCCTCTTCTTCAGGGTAGTGGGTTTAATTACGTTGAAGTGTGTGTCTACAATAGAACAACAGAGCAAAAGGAAGAAAGAGAGCAATATCTGGAAGTATGTACAGTGCAATAGGAAATTAAAATGTTAACAGTAAACATGGCCAAATTGATCAAATGCATAATAACCATATTAAACAAAAAGGTACATATATAGGTACTAACCATGTATATTATAGATAAACACTCCAAGACATCTATAACTCTTTTGTGTTTGATTTCTTCAGATTTCCGAATCCCAATATAGCAGAAGGAGGTTATATCACAACCTCTATTCTACCCTTAGACCGATCACTCAAGCATGGTTTCTTTTTGTCTCTCTATACCTGTGGTTACATACACTGCGAGTCAGGATTGAGGGTATGTCTTGATTTAACTTACCTAGTTTTATTGGACATAATTTCCGATAGAATTGGTTTAATGTCTCGTGTATATTTCCAACATCCACAATGCGCATCCATTTTAGATGTTTAATTTGGTATATGTTATAGTTAAAGCGGAGTTCCACCCAAAAATGGAACTTCCGCTTTAAGCACTCCTCACCCCCTTACATGCCACATATGGCATGTAATTTTTTTTGGGGGGGGGGGGGCTTTATTAGGAGTGGGACTTCCTGTCCCACTTCCTCCTTCCACCCAGGAACCGCCTAGGCGACTGCTCCTTTCGTTTTAGGCGGCCCCTCCCTCTAGGCGATCTCCTGGGACACGTGACAGGTCCCAGGAGATCGCCTATCCACTGCGGGAGCACAGTGCGACTCGCGCAGCGCGACTCGTGCATGCGCCATGCGTGCCTGGCCGTGAAGCCGATAGCTGTCACGGCCGGGTGCCCTGAGTGGCAATGGAGGCGTTAGCGAAAAGGAGGGGGAGAGGAGCGACACCCCGTTCGGCCGCATCGCTGGACCGTGGAACAGGTAAGTGTCTGTTTATTAAAAGACAGCAACTACACTTTTTGTAGCTGCTGACTTTTAAAAGGCCTGGAACTCCCCTTTAATAATTTTTTTAGCTTTCAATAATAAATAAATATATTTTTTAAGAAATTCTTTCTTTACTCTTGTACTAATATTGAGTGCCAGCAACCCAATGTAAAGTCCCATAGAGGACACACACTCTTTTTGAGTGATTTTTTCTATCAACCTGATTATATAAGCTTGTCCCCATCCAGCAGCTGCGGAGTGACAATGTTGCTCTCCGTAGGGAAGCAGTGGTCTCATTCCAGAGATCTGACATGCTCCCTACTGAGTCAGACCTATATCTTTAAAAGCATCAAAGCATGTACTTCCTGCTGATTGGAGCTGTCGGGGTCTGACTCAGCAGGGGTTGAGTTGGACCTCTTCCCTACTCTACAAAATGTTGACTGGAGACAGACTTTACTATTCAGGCTGTGGTGGCTTATTTAGAAAGAAAACACACTGTAATGCCCCGTACACACGGTCGGAAAATCCGACCACAAAATCCATCGGATTTTTTCCGACGGATTTTGTCCGACACTGGTGTTGCATACACACGGTCGGACAAAGTTGTCGGAAAATACGATCATTCTGAACGTGGTGACGTTTGTTGCCTACGACGGGACTACGTAGAGGCTAGTAGCCAATAGCTTTGGTCTTGTAATGTGATCTGAGCATGCGTGGCACTTTGTCCGTCGGAATTCACTACACACGATCGGAAAAAGTCCGATAGGACTTTGTTGTCGGAAAATTTGAGAGCAGGAGATAAAACTTTGTCCGTCGGAAAATCCGACAGAAAAAGTCCGATGGAGCCTACACACGGTCGGAATTTCCGACAACATTGTCCGAAAGGACATTTTCCGTCGGAAAATCCGACCGTGTGTACGGGGCATAAGACTTTGCACACCTTTTGTTTTGATATACCTGGAATGTATTTAGCTAACTTAAACTGAGTTTAGTTGGGTTTTAAAACCAAGTGCAGACCTATCAAATTTATGATCACTAAAATGTTAAAGCCAATGACATGTCTTTGCCAAATTCTTAGCCAAATTTAGCCAAAATAGACACATAAAATCAATACTTTTTTGTGGATAAGGCATGTGATGTATTTAAAGACACCTACAATGATTAACAGATAAAAGGGATGTTATACCGTATAATACATTAAAATTAAACACATTGCTTGGTTTAAAGAGTGGTTATATTGCTGACAGCAAGCAACTTTTATCATGTTAATGAAGTTAGAAAATAAAACAAAACAATTATTACTTTTATGATTAATTAAGTTAATTTATTAATTTGATTTACAATTATATTTGAAAATGAAATTGTAAAGTAAACCCATTGCATTTTAAAAGAGACTCTAACAACAACAATAATATTACCAAAAAGGGGTTCAAGATTTTTGTAGTTAAAATGTATGTAAAGACATTTTTTTGACTTATGATAGAAAAGGGGGTTAAACCTTGTCACATTATTTTTTGCTGCATGTGTGCCACTAGGGATATTTCCCTTTGATATTTGTCTTGAACACATAACAGGAAATAAAAGTAAACATCTGCAAAGTGAATAAAATTCCCAAAGGTGTCATAGGTATCCCAGCTGAAGAATTCACTTTTTGCTCTAGCATTTTTTTACTCTAAAATGTTGGATTTCCCATCACTTTTTGTCTCAGTGACAGTGGTCACCAGGACAAACAAAGGGGCAAATTCCTCCAACAAGAACACAGGCAGCAAAGAAAAAACAATGGGGAGTCTAACCTTTCCCACTCGATCCAAAGCAAAAAGGGGGGAAAAAAAGGAGATTGGGGAATTAGGATCTGGAAGACGACGATTCCTTCACAAGTGTTACATCTAGGAGTTGTCCTGAAATCTCTGTATACTCATGAAAGGAGGTCTATACAGTGCCTTGAAAAAGTACTCATACCCCTTGAAATTTTACATGTCATGTTACAAAAATGTAAATGTATTTTATTGGGATTATATGTGATAGACCAACACAAAGTGGCACATAATTGTGAAGTGGAAAGAAAATGATAAATGGTTTTCAGAATTTTTTACAAATAAATAGGTGAAAGTGTTTCATGCATTTGTATTCAGCCCCCTTTACTCTGATAACTAAAATCTAGTGGAACCAATTGCCTTCAGAAGTCACCTAAGTAGTAAATAGAGTCCACATGTGTGTAATTTAATTCACAGTATAAATACAGCTGTTCTGTGAAGCCCTCAAAGGTTTGTTAGAGAACCTTAGTGAACAAACAGCATCTTAAAGGCCAAGGAACACACCAGACAGGTCATGGATAAAGTTGTGGAAAAGTCTAAAACAGGGTTAGGTTATAAAAAAAATCCCAAGCTTTAAACATCTCACGGAGCACTGTTCAATTCATCATCCAACAATGGAAAGAGTATGGCAAAACTGCAAACCTACCAAGACATGGCCGTCCACCTAAACTGACAGGCCAGGCAAGGAGAGCATTAATCAGAGAAGCAGCCAAAAGGCCCATGGTAACTCTGGAGGAGCTGCAGAGATCCACAGATCAGGCGGTAGAATCTGTCCACTGGACAACTATTAGTCATGTACTCCACAAATCTGGCCTTTATGGAAGAGTGATAAGAAGAAAGCCATTGTTAAAAGAACACCATAAGAAGTCCCGTTTGCAGTTTGCGAGAAGCCATGTTGGGGACACAGCAAACATGCGGAAGAAGGTGCTCTGGTCAGATGAGGCCAAAACTGAACTTTTTAGCCTAAAAGCAAAACGCTATGTGTGGTGGAAAACTAACACTGCACATCACCCTTAACACACTATCCCCACCGTGAAACATGGTGGTGGCAGCGTAATGTTGTGTGGATAATTTTCTTCAGCAGGGAAAGGAAAGCTGGTAAGAGTTGATGGGAAGATGGATGCCATTACAGGGCAATCTTAGAAGAAAACCTGTTAGAGTCTGCAAAAGACTTGAGATAGGGGCAGAGGTTCACCTTTCAGCAGAGCAGCGGCCCTAAACATACAGCCAGAGCTACAATGGAATGGTTTAGATCAAAGCATGTTCATGTGTCCAGACCTAAATCCAATTGAGAATCTGTGGCAAGACTTGAAAATTGCTGTTCAGATGCTCTCCATCCAATCTGACAGAGCTTGAGCTATTTTGCAAAGAAGAATAGGCAAAAATTTCACTCTCTAGATGTACAAAGCTAGTAGAGACATCCCCAAAAAGACTTAGGTCCCTTTCACATGGATGGACCAGTCAGATCCGCCTGTCAGTTTTGACGGCGGGTCTGAACGGGCGCTCCATGTTAGTCTATGGAGCGTCGGATGTCAGTGGAGACATGTCCGCTGACATCCGACCCGGTCCGATCCGCCAAAAGCAGACGTATGGCTCTACGTCCAGATCTGTTGCTGGCGGATCGGATCGGTGAGATCTGATGAAAACGGACACACTGTCCGTTTTCATCCGATCTCTCCATAGAGACCAGCGGCGCTCGCAAGCCCCTCCCCACTCAGTGAGCAGAGAGGGACTTGCCATCCGCCGGCTCAGCGGAGATCAACGGAGAGATCTCCAGCTGAGCCGGCGGACAGAGGCAGACTCCGTGGAAGCGGAGTCCGCCTCGTGTGAAAGGGGCCTTACAGCTGTAATTGCAGAGAAAGGTGGATCTGCAAAGTATTGACTCAGGGGGGCTGAATACAAATGCACGCCACACTTTTCACATATTTATTTGTAAAAAATTATGAAAACCATTTATCATTTTCCTTCCACAATTATATTCCACTTTGTGTTGGTCTATCACATAAAATCCCAATAAAATACATTCATGTTTTTGGTTGTAACATGACAAAATGTGGAAAATTTCAAGGGGTATGAATACTTTTTCAAGGCACTGTATGTACCTTTTGCAGCAAACAATTGTAGTAAACTCTTGAAATGGCTCAAAATGGCTGCCAACAGTGCGGGTAGCCAACAGGTCCTCTTAAATGGATAGGACAATGAAACTAAATAGAATGCAGCCTTGCATCGGTTGCTGTTATTAATAGGTGGAACTATTGTGGTTATATAAATAAAGATTTCCTTTATACACAAATTGCTATCTTTTTTTTGTCCAGCTTTGTCTTGATAAAGATCATTGGTTGAAATGATGTTTTCCATCTTATTATTCAGTTGACTTTAAGTGAACATGTGCTTTGCCCATGCAAGTAATGAAAAATCAGAATATGGAATGTGACTTGATATGGCAAAAACCTGGGCATAAAATCTTTATCCAATATTGTATTTACATAATTTAATCCATAATTAAAGCCTTCTAATGAGACAGCGGTAAAGAAAAAATATTTTGTATAATTCCCAAGCAAGAAGCACAGCATGCATGTAGCAGAAGGCCTTGTTATATGCACAAATATTGGCAGCAGAGTCAGACTCAGTATTCATACAAATATCTGTGCGCAGAAATATAACTCCTATAGTCTATTGAAGAATAAGGATTTTTTTTTTTTATCTTAAATTCCAACTCCAGGAAATTAAAAATTTCTCCCTTGCAGTAGGGCTGTGTCGGCATTGCAAGGGTTGACTGCTTGTTTGCTCTACAGGGGTGTAAAAGTGCTTTTACTTAAAGCGTTTGTTACTCTAAAAAAAAAAGAAATGGATCCTGTTCCCTTAAAGCAGTGGTCTCCAAACTGTGGCCCGAGGGCCAGATGCAGCCCTTTGCTTGCCTTTATCCGGCTCTTGGGGCATTATTCTTTCCACTGATATGAGACACTATTCTGCCATCTGATACTGACAATGGAGCACCATTTCTCCCACTGACACCACTAATGGGGCACTATTTCTCCTTATGATACCAACGATGAGGCACTATTCCTCCCCCAATACCAAATGTTTAGTCCCACTGATGCCAGGAAAATTTCCACTCCTGCTGGCTACAGTCCGGCCCTCCTAGAGTCTGAAGGACAATAAATCTGTCCACATGTTTACATCAGCATCCCCCCATCCTTCAGCTCCTTGAGACGATCGTGGGTATCCCTGCTGCGATCAAGTCCGCGGGACCCGCAATCCTACTCACGGAGCTCCCGGAAGGGTAGCGCGTGCGCCGCCGCAGTCCGCACGTGACGTGCAAATGGCGGCAAATTTAAAGGGACGTACCTGTACGCCCATTTACCCAGCCGTGCCATTCTGCCGACGTATATACATATATACTATATACATATAGTACATTTGGTGGTCGGCAAGTGGTTAAAGCGGAGTTCCACTCAAAAGTGGAACTTCCACTCATTTGTCTCCGCTTCCCCTCCGGTGCCACAATTGGCACCTTTCGGGGGGGTGGGGGGACAGGACAGTCTTTAAAAGGTATCCTGTTCTCACTTCCGGGAGTCCAGGCTGCGGCCGCAGGACATCACCACAGGCT
Organism: Lithobates sylvaticus; assembly: GCA_028564925.1. Classification (NCBI taxonomy): domain Eukaryota; kingdom Metazoa; phylum Chordata; class Amphibia; order Anura; family Ranidae; genus Lithobates; species Lithobates sylvaticus. The sequence continues at coordinate 101,457,514 of CM053038.1, forward strand.
CCCTCCTCCTCTCCCTGTCGCCGGTCCCGTCCGACGCATGCGCAGTAAGGAAAGGGAAAATCCAACTTCTACCATGCATGCGTTGGATCCCCGTCCGACGCATGCGCAGCGCAGTCCGGGGAAATCCAGCTTCTAGTGCGCATGCGTCGAAATTACGCCCGACGCATGCCCAGCGCGATCCAGGAAAATCCGGCATCTACTATGTATGCGTCGGATTCCCGCCCAACACATGCGCAGTGAGGCACGGGAAAATCTTACATCTACTGCGAATGCGTCGGATTCCTGCCCGATGCATGCGCAGTGCGGCCCTGGGAAAATCTGGCTTCTACGGCATCCGGCCTCAGAAGAATGGTCAGTCAAGGGAGTTGAGCAGTTCTCCGAAATATACTGGGAGGAGCCAAGGATGAGAGAGGGTGGTTAGGAGGAGGGTTTTCCCTGGCCTTACTACGCATGCGTCAGACGGGAATCCAATGCATGCGCACTAGAAGCTGAGTATGGAGATCAGAAGCTCCCTATGACTTTTTTATTTTTATTTTTTTAGCTCCCTATAACTTTATTATCTGCTACTTTGTCCAGGTGAGTGTCTCAAAGTATATAAACCAGAGACAGCCAAGCAAGTGGTATTTTCAGAAAGATGTCAGTAATTGTTGTCTCTATATAATCTCTCAATACAGAATAGATTTAAATCCCAGCTAAAGTCCCTGTCCATGTTATGATTTGAAATACCCTTTTCCACCTTGTGGGAGAAATCTTGTGTTTGAGGGGTGTGGCCGATGTTCAGCTCTGCCAGTACAGATCGCTGCAGTGTGAGATTAAAGCGGAGGTCCGCCCAAAAAAAAAAAAAAATTAAAAGCCAGCAGCTACACATACTGCAGCTGCTGGTTTTTAACCACTTCAGCCCCAGAAGGATTTACCCCCTTACTGACCAGAGCTTTTTTTGCGATTCGGCACTGCATCACTTTAACTGACAATTGCGCGGTCGTGTGACGTGGCTCCCAAACAAAAATGTCCTTTTTTTCCCACAAATAGAGCTTTCTTTTGGTGGTATTTGATCACCTCTGCGGTTTTTATTTTTTGCGCTATAAACAAAAAAATAGCGACAATTTTTTATTTTTTTAACAGAAAAGTAAGAGTGACAATTTTGAATAACAATTATTTTTTACTTTTTGCTATAATAAATATCCCCAAAAAAGATATAAAAAAAATTTGTTTTCCTCGGTTTAGGCCTCCTTCCTCTGTATTCTTCTACAAATTTTTGGCAAAAAAAAATCTCAATAAGCGGTTATTGATTGGTTTGCGCAAAAGTTATAGCGTCTACAAAATAGGGGATAGTTTTATGGCATTTTTATTAATATTTTTTTTACTCGTAATGGCGGCGATCAGCGATTTTTATCATGACTGCGACATTATGGCGGACACATCGGACCATTTTGACACATTTTTGGGTCCATTGGCATTAATACAGCAATCGATGCTATAAAATTGCATTGATTACTGTAAAAATGTCAATGGCAGTGAAGGGGTTAACCACTAGGGGGTGGGGAGGGGTTAAGTGTGTCCTGGGGGCGTGTTTCTAACTGTCTGGGGGGCGTGGCTGTGTATGACACCACACTGATCGTTGCTCCCGATGACAGGGTGCAGACAATCAGTGTGCTGTCACTAGGCAAAATGGGGAGATGCTGTTTACATCGGCATCTCCCCATTCTTCAGCTCCGTGACACGATCGCGGGTATCCCCGTGGCGATCGAGTCCGCAGGACCCGCGGGCACGGTCACGAAATAGCGGCTGCGCGCGCACAGCGGGAAATTCAAAGTAACGTGCGGGTACAATAATTTGCCCAGCCGTGCTATTCTGCCGACGTATATGTGCTGACAGCGGTCGGCAAGCGGTTACCAATAGGACACTTACCTATCCTGGAATCCCATGATTGACAGGTATCAAACACTAAATCTAATGACAGCGACAATTCTGCAACTGAGCAAATTTAACCACTAGGGGCGGGGAGGGGTTAAGTTTGTCCTGGCGGCGTGGTTCTAACTGTCTGGGGGCGTGGCTGTGTGTGACACCACACTGATCGCTGCTCCCGATGACAGGGAGCAGACAATCAGTGTGCTGTCACTAGGCAGAACGTTCTTCAGCTCTGTGACACGATCGCGGGTATCCCTGCGGCGATCGAGTCCACGGGACCCGCGGGCTCAGTCTCGGAGCTTGCGGCAGCACGCACGCATGCACGGTGGGAAATTCAAAGTAACGTATGGGTACATTTCTTTGCCCAGCCGTGCCATTCTGCCGACATATATGTGCTGACAGCGGTCGGCAAGCAGATAACAATAGGACACTTACCTGTCCTGGAATCCCATGATGTCGGCAACGCAGCTGATGTTTCCATCAGCTGTCGGGTGCTGCCGCCGCCATTGCGGGTAAGGGTACCTGGCAGTGAAGCCTTAAGGCTTCACGCCGGGAACCCTACTGCGCATGCACAAGCCCAGCTCCTCTCTCCTACTGGCCTGGCGACAGGGAGAGGAGGAGGGAGCCCCGCGGTGATGTCACGCGGCCGCGGCCTGGACTCCCGGAAGTGAGAACAGGATACCTGTCAAAGAACTGTCCCTTTATGTCAAAAGTGGTTTTAAACCAGATAGAAAACAGCAATAATAAATTAGAATCACTTGCAGAATTGAGCGATAGCAATTTGTGGGGAAATTCATCATCAAACACTAAATCTAATGACAGCGACAATTCTGCAACTGAGCAAATTTCTGTGTTTTTGATTTGTGTGAAAGGATCCTCCCAATCACTCCTCCACCAGCTTGCCTATAGCCCCTCTCAGCAACTGCTCCAGCAAATCAGGGAATCCTCATCGGTTTGCAATGATCCAGTATCCAGGAAGAGGATCAGAATCCTCTCAAAGATGTATCCACATGGAAAAAAATAGGTCTCCCATAGTGTATTACCGTATAAAAAAGGGGGTTTATTTAAAATAAAAAACAAACAAACAATAAACCTTCCCACCAAGTGGGTACAGGTATAAACGAAGGCACCAAAACAGGTAACGAGGGGCCGGTTCGCGGCTTGCGCTTCACCTGCATTCCAGGCACCCTCCTCGTAAACCGTAAGTGACGTAAGTGCGTAGCTTCACCGTACGCGTTTCATCATAGACGTTATCAAAGGCGGCGCCATCTTACTAAACTTTACAGAATTTAAGGTGAGCGAGATCCTCCTCCTAAGCCCACACAGCCAATGAGCAGCTAGAGTGTCCCCATCTACGGAACCACCCACCCATACTCCCAAGCTATCGGGTTGATAGACTTTAGTACATATAAGCATATGCATATTAATTACCACATTAGCATATACGTTAACTCCAATGCCCACTCCATAGTGTTTAATAATTAAGAAAGGCAAATTGATTAGCATAAAATTAGCAAACCCAGATATTACCAGGTAAAACAGACCCTATACCCGGGCCATTAAATGTACCAAACTACATAAGTGTTACCTCCAACGGGTTACTATATCATATAAAAATAAAACTAAAATATAAACGAGAATGTGGATATGACCAGAGATTAATATTAATTAATAGTAATTGGTAAATGTAGCGCCGGGCTCCTGATGAGCACACACTATATGTTTTGTAAATTTATTGTTCCTAAAACCACAGTTTTTAGGGTTGAGGGTTGATTGTTCTAAATTATGGTCTCAGTATCAGTTTGACTGGATTGCACTGTGTTCTGCTTGACCATAAGTGCCGGTGTCACCTCTGGCAAGCACAAGAACGCATTGGGTGCCAATCTCTCTCGGAACCAACCAGTGAGTGTGTTGTCTCGCTGTGCATTCTGGGAGAGGGTACTTAAGGTACTGGGATCACATGCTTCTGGGTTCCGGTCCAGAAGATCTTTCTGTCTGTTTGGTCCTGGTCCTCCTGACCAGCCCTCAGGGGCCCTCATGGCCCGGGGTGTGGATCCATCCAATCTCGAGTCTCTGGGCTGGCTAGCCCGAGGCACAGTAACTGGAAGGAGGATTCCAAGGTGGTCCAGTGCCGTCTCGTCTTTGGAGAGGCCCAGCAACTGAGAACACAACCAGGGGAGGACTCTTCAGAAGAGGGACATGCAAAAGGCTGGCTGCTTGGCAAGAGCCTGGAAGCTAAATTGAAAGACACCAGGTGAATCCACACTCGTACGGTATCGCCGGACCGGCTGCAAGATACTGGTACCGTATGAGGGTTCGCTAACTTCATCTATCCTTCAGTTACAACTAAGTCTGTGGCAGAGACTTTTCACTTACAAGTTCTACAACCAAGTCTGTGGCATAGACTTTGCTCTATTTGAATCAGTTATCGGCTGCTAAATCTACTGGGGGGAGATTTATCTGTAATATCCAGTTGTGAATGGCTATTCTCTGGATTTCATAGTGAGAGACATTCAGTGTCAAGCAGTTCCAAGAGTGTCTGAACTTCCTACCTATACCCTCTATCCTTTATTGAGACTGTGGTTTGTCTACCATTTTGCAAATAAAAATCCCAACGTGGATCCAGTGTCAGTTTCTACAGTTCTTTGGGCCATCTACCTCGGGAAACCCCTAGACGCATACGAGGTCAAGAAGGTAACGGTAAGCCCAAATTAAACCAGCAGCTCCTTCGGGGGTCAGTGCTACATAAATATTAGTGAAGGAATTAAAACGGTGACATTTAAGTGCCCGTCAACAAACCCTGGTAATGCTCATTAATAATGCATAATGATAATTAATAGGGACAGAAATTAAATAGCAAAAACTTTTTGCAAACCCGGATATTACCCTGTAAACCAACACAGTAGGTGTACCAGGATAAATACTATTTCCAGGGCATAACTATATCACACCCAGATCGGGGTAAAGATATAAGCCAGAAGTAAATAAACGAAACCGGTGACATCTCCAAGCCAGCCGATACTACCAAATCCCCGTTCCCATTGGGGGCTGAGGAAGGAACAGAATTAGTTAAATCAGTCAGCAGTGCAGTTATTCCCCGTACACACAATCGGACTTTCCGCCAAAAAAACTTGGATTTTTATTCGAAGGTTGTTGGCTCAAACTTGTCTTGCATACACATGGTCACACAAATGTTGGCCAACAATTACGAACATGGGAATGCAGTGACGTACAAGATGTAAGACGAGCCGAGAAAAAGGAATTTCAATAACCAGTGCGGCTCCTCCTCATTGATTCTGAGCATGCGTGAACTTTTGTGCGCCGGACTTGTGTACACACGTTCGGACTTTCCGACAACAAAGTTTTGTTGGCAGAAAATTTGAGAACCTGCTAGCAAACATTTGTTGGGGAAAGTCCGACAGCAAATGTTCGATGGAGCATACACAAGGTCGTACTTTCCAACATTTCCCATCGGAAAGTCCGACCATGTGTACACGTCATAAGACTTGTGCAGCAGCTCCCGACAATTAAACTGTAGTCCGGGTCCTCTTGTCTATATCAATCCACCGGGGCATGTAAGCCGCAGCACAAGGATTACTCCGCGGGGACTATTTGATGATTTTCGGCACAGGTGAAGTAATCCTTGTACTGCGGCCCCCGGCAATATGTGAGCAGACTGCAGTTCCTATTTAATGTCTGTATCACCAGCTCCATTCAGTGGCCAAATTATAGTATAGTTTACTGATTGAGGTATTTCAGAAACCTATGCTGCATTTTGGCCACTGGATAGAGCTGATGATACAGGCATTCATCTCTTAGTAAAAATATGAGACATTTCCTTTCGACTTACAGGAATGCTTCTGACATTCTGTAAGGGATACTGAATGCAGATATGCAGCAGGGATGACCAGATCAGTAGACTTCCATTTAAGGAAACAGGAACCAGACCAAATATGAAAAAAGAAAGTGTTGTAATCAGGGCCGTCTTTAATATTGATTGGGCCCTGGGCAAACATTTTCTTGCCCCCCCCCCCCCCCTTCCATTCTGAGACATGCGCAAAATAGCAGGTCGACTCAAAATCTGTTTACTGCAGCAGATCATGCAGTGATTGCAATTGGTTGCCAGAGGTTACAGCCTATCCTTACCGCTCACTGGCTGGTTGCTAGAGGTTACAACACATAATTTCTGCTTGCCGATTGGTTGCTAGATGTTACTGCACATTAATAGCGCTCACTGATTGGTTGCTAGGGGTTACAGCACATCATTACCACTCACTGATTGGTTGCTATAGAATACAGCAGATCACTACTGTTCACTGATTGGTTGCTACAGGTTGATGCACATTATTACCACTCACTGAGAAGTGGAGCAATCCCAAATAATTGCGCAAGTAAAGCAGCACATCAATACACATACTGCAGGAGATGATCAGAGACTGCAAATATACTGCAGGAAAGCATCAGAGACTGCAAATATACTGCAGGAGATGACCAGAGACTGCGGACATGCTACAGGTAACATTCAGAGACTGTGGACATGCTACAGGTGACAATCAAAGACTGCGGACATGTTATGACATTTAGGATCAGTTGGGTGTTTTTTTCAGCTGCCCCTGAACTATCCTCTGTTATCATATCAGTACATGTACACAGGATCATTTATAGTAAATTCTAGGCAGTAGAGTTTAGAAGTATTCTTTGGAAAGCAAAAAAATGCGCTCAGGACGAATGTTTAGATGCATTTGAAATGCCAAATGCCTGTAACAGTTTGTAAACGCGGTACCTTGCGTTTAGCCGCGTTTCGTTTATAGGCATTTTGAATGGAGATACATTTCTGAGCATTTGCAATGCAAAAAACGCTTATAAAATCAAATGTGGCTAAACGTGGCATGTAAACGCGGCACAACGGATGTTTTTAAACGTCGGTTACTATCTGTCAAGTTACATCGTTCAGGAGAGCTTTTAAAATGTCTCGTGTACATGAAGCCTGAAAGTAAGAAATACACATGAAAGTGCAGCAAACAAAACAAAGGAGAAGGAAGCGCCAGCTAAGTGTAGTATCCCAGTTAAAAGTTTTAATCACAGTGGCTTCAAAGCACTCACAAAAGGTAAATGGAAAGTATGCTGATCTGGTAGAGTCTGTGGAAGAGTGATGGTCTGGGGCTGTTTTGCTGCTTCAGGACCTGAAGGACTTGCCGTGATAAAAGGAACGATGAATTCTGCAGTCTACCAAACATCCAGTGGTACTCAAGCTGAAACGAACTTGGAGTGGCCTAGCCAAAGTCCTGACCTGAATCTATTGAGATGTTGTGGTATGACCTTAAAAAGGCCGTTCATGCTCGAAAACCCTCTAATGTAATTAGGACAATTCTGCAAAGATGAGGGGCCAAAATTCCTCCAGGACGATGTAAAAGCCTCATTGCACGTTATCGCAAACGCTTGGTTGCAGTTGTTGCTGCTAGGGTGGCCCAACCAGTTATTGGTTTAGGGGGCAATCACTTTTTCACACAGCGCCATGATGGTTTGGATTTTTTTTCACCTTTAATAATAAACACCTTCATTTACAAATTGCATTTTGTGTTTACTTGTCCTTGACTATTGTTTAAATTGGTTTGAAACACTTAAGTGTGACAAACATGCAAAGAACAGGAAATGAGGAAGGGGGCAAACACTTTTTCACACCACTGTAAATGGAAAGTATGCTGATCTGGTAGAGTCTGTGGACCACTGGCATCGGTTCCGACTGCTGGGACAGGAGATGGCCAGCTCGGGAGCCTGGAGGAGCTCTGGAAAGCCAAGCTAACCAGCGTCGATACTCCAAGTAGATAGCCTTGTTTTTCCTCTCGTCCTCCCATTCTTCTGGTGACGTTAATTCTGCCGAGCGTTCCACGTTATTAAGCGTGGCTTTCCGGGGCTCCTCCAGGCTCCCGAGCCGGCCATCTCCTCACCCAGCAGTTGGAACCGATGCCAACAGTCCTGCAGGACGGATTTAGGAGGAACTTACACCCACGGACTCTGTACCAGATCAGCATACTTTCTATTTACCTTTTGTGAGTGCTCTTAATCCATTGCTATTAAAACCTTTGACTGGGATATTACACTTAGTTGGCACTTCCTTCCCCTTTGTTCTCTTTCCTATAGGTTTATACAGAGCCGGTCACAACTAGCAGCTCTAGGTGGTCCCGTGTCTCCCCTAATTATATCTCCTCTACCATGGATCAGAGATATTCATGGATTGTTCTCAACCCTGATTATCTGGTTACTAGACATTTATTGCTGGCTGGACTATATAATCTCTGTGCGCCCGAATCTATTTTCCTTTTAAAGTGCAGCAAACCCAGAACAATAACCTAGCACATGCTATGTACAAAAATGGAGGGAGCTCACATATATAGGGCAGGATCAGGAATGGGACTGGGAACAAAGGAAGGATACAGGGTACTGGAAGCAAGACACTTTTTTTCAAAACTCTTTATTCCAAATTTTTCATTACATAATAATTTACATTATACATTTTTATATACTTTTACATTTCTTTATATATAATACAGATTATAAATACATTTGCTTCTTCCTTTCATTCCTTCCTCTCTCACCCTCTGTGGTCACTTAATACTATATTTTCAGATATTCCTCCATCCGTTATTAGCCATGTTCTATTCCATTTTGCCCATATTTTTTCATACCTTCGCCCGTTTCCCCTTTGTTCGTACATTATTTTTTCATAGGGTAGGACCTGATTTACTGCTCTCACCCATTGGGTTACTGTCGGGGGATATGGCTGAATCCATTTTTCTATTATTTGTTTTCTTGCCAGGAACAGTACCTCCCTTAAGAAGGTATTATTATCTCTATTATCTCTCTCTTCTCTCAATATCCCCAACAAACATAATTCCATCGTGGCTATAAAAGGTTTATTCAAGACTTTTCCTATTTTCCTAGCTACTTGTTGCCAGTATTTTCCTATTTTACCACAGTACCACATTACATGAAGGAAGTCTGCTCCCCCCTGCCCACATCTAGTACATCTTGGTTCAGTCATCCTCCCCATTTTATACAATCTATTTGGAGCCAAGTATGTCTGATGTATTATATTCATCTGTATTATCCTGTTATTCATTGCAGGGGATACCTTCCAGTGGGAATTACAGGCTTCATCCCATTCATGATCGCTCATGTCTGGGATAGCCTCCTGCCATTTGTCCCTTATTTTCAGTGGTTCGCCTTCTATTTTCTTCTGTAACAGGTGTGTGTAAATCTTTGCTATCAGTCCTTTAGGTCCCTGTGATCTCAGGATACCTATAAGGGGATATTTGGATATTTTTATTTCCTCTCTTCTAAACTGTGTCTGTAGCACCTGCCTCAACTGAAGGTATCTGTAAAACTGTTTACTCAGTAAATTATATTGTTTACACAGGTTTTCATAGGTTAGTATTACATTTTTGTCATATAGCTGACCAAAAGTTGTTATCTTATTCTGCTTCCAGAATTTACTATCCTCAAAGGCTTCCAGTTGTTCAAATTTTGGGTTGTTCCACAGCGCAGTTTCTGTTGGGATTCCAACAAATCCCGTCAATTTCTTAGCCTCTCTCCATACTGTCCTTGCCAACTTCAAGAGGGGAATTTTTACTCCCACTCTCCTCAAATCTTTTAATTCTAATCCCGTCATTAAATCATCTATTTGCATTTTACTAAGAAGATATTCCTCTATCCTTGTTATTTTTTCCTGTCCTACCCATGATCTTAGATGTTTCAATTGCCCTGCCAGATAATATAAATATAAGTCCGGGAGGGCCAGTCCAGCTTCTGTCTTTGGTCTTTGTAGTTTATTAAATTTTAATTTACATCTTCCATATGCCCAAATGAACCGAGTCATCTGCGAGTTTAATTTTTTAAATATCTGTTTTGGTATTTTTACTGGGGAGTGTGCAAATACATATAAACACTTGGGTAATATGATAGATTTTATCAGGTGAATTCTGCCTGCCATTGATATTGGTAGCTTTATCCATATTTCCAATTTTCTCTTTACATATTCTACTAGTGGGAGTATATTAGCTTCCATCTCATCTTCATGTTTCAACGTAATATTTACTCCTAAATATTTAAAGACTTCCACTATTTTTAATGGGGTCTGAGCTCTCCTTTCATTACCTGTTCCCAGAGGCATCAGTGCGGATTTTTGCCAATTTATTTTTAACCCTGAGAACCTCCCGTATGTTTCTATTATTCTCATTGCTTCTGTCAGAGATGCTTGCGCATCTCCCATATATAATATAATATCGTCCGCGTATAAGCCTATGTGTTCGGTTTTTTCTCCTACTTTAATCCCTTTGTATTTATCTGATTGTCTGAATCTATTTGCCAGTGCCTCAATTGCCAGGGCGAATAATTGCGGTGACATTGGGCAGCCCTGTCTTGTTCCTCTATATAGTTTTATTGTAGGGGATAATATACCGTTTATTAGCAAATTGGAGCATGGTTGTTTATAGATTATTCTCACCCATTTTCAAAATTTTTCCCCAAATCCATTCCTTTCCAGGACTGTCTGCAGAAATTCCTATTCTATGGAATCAAATGCCTTGGCTGTATCCAGCGATGCCAAGGCACTTGTTTCCGGGATAAACTCTCTCATTTGTGTCATATATTGCGTCCTTCTAATATTAATTGATGTGGATTTCCCTGGCATAAAGCCAGTTTGATCCTCCGCTATTATAGACAAGATTACCTGGTTAAGCCTATTGGCAAGCACTTTTGCCAGTACTTTATAATCTATATTTAATAACGATATTGGCCTATACGACCCACACTCAGTTCTGTCTTTCTCTGGTTTTAGTATCAATATGACTGTAGCATCATACATGGAAACAGGCATTTCTCCCCTTTGGAACGCCTCCCCATACATTTTGGTCATAACTGGTACCATAATTTCTGCATATCGCTGGTACATTTCCAGTGGTATGCCATCTGGTCCTGGGACTTACCCTTTCCCAGAGAAAAGATAGCTTCTCGTACTTCCTCTTCCTCTATGTCCCTCTCTAACTCCTCTTTTTGTTCCTCTGTTAATTTAAGGAAGTTCAAGTCCTTCAGGTATTCCTCTATCTCTTCTCGTGTACAGGTCAGTGTTGATGTATACATATTAATATAGTATTTTTGGAATGTCTCAAGTATCTCATCTAATGTATTTACCATCTCTCTTTTTTCATTTTTCACCTCTGATATTGCTAGTGATGGGGTTTGTCGTTTTATCATAAAGTTCAGCATCTTATTAGATTGTTGTCCTTGTTCAAAGTTTTTTGTGCATATTGGAGTTTCTTACGCTTTGCGTTAATTATTAGTTGGTTCTTATATTGCCGTGATGAGGCTGCCCATCTTATTTGGTTTATATTTGAGGGGTCCCCTATAAACCTATTTTCTGCCTGTGCACAGAATTGTTCCAATTCCTCCTCTTCCTGTCTATTAGTGCGTTTAATATATGATATTGTTGATCTTGTTATCCCCCTCAAATATGCCTTAAATGTATCCCAGAGTACTCCATCTATTTTCCTGTTGCCATGTGCTTCCAGGAACATTCCCATTTGCTCTGGAATTCTATCATTTAATCCTATCTGGGTTAACCATTGAGCCTGTATCCTATAGCCCGGTTTTATTCTTTTTGGGCCTATTTTTAGCTCAAAGGTTAATCCAGAATGGTCAGACACCCCTCTTGTCATATACGCCACAGACCGAACCATTGGCAAGATCTTTTCGTTCCCCATTGCCATATCTATTCTAGACATGCGCCCTCTCCCTGGCGCATGCCATGAGTAAGCCCGGGTCCCAGGGTTTCTAATCCTCCACAGGTCAGCCCATCCTACTTCATTCATAAATTTCTCCAACACCTTCGGCCCTTCCCTTCCTTTATGCTTACTTCTTCCGAACCTGTCTAATTTTGGGTCTAAGCACATATTGAAATCTCCCATACATACGACATGTGCCTCTGGGTATTCTGACATAAATATCATTGCCTCTTTCAGTACTCGCATTGTAGCTGGGGGGGGGTTATAAATCCCCATAATTACAACAGGCATTGCATGCACCAACGCAAAGACAAAGACATATCTTCCCTCGGGATCTCTTTTTTCTCTAATACACTCCCATGTTACCCCTCGATGGACCAAAAGAGAGACCCCTCTTGAATATGTAGTATGACATGAGTGGCTTGACCATTGTATCCAAGGTTTTTCTAGATACTTCAATCTCTCTTTAGTCATATGTGTTTCTTGGATACAAATGATCTTTGCCTGCACCTTGTTAATTTCTGAAAAAACCTGTGTTCGTTTTAATTGCGTTCCCATACCTCTCACATTCCATGACAAAAATGTGTGTTGATTACTCATGTCTAATGTATTTTATTTTAGCCATTATTCCCCGGAAAAATAAAAGGAGAGGAAAAATAAATCGTATGTCTCTTTTTCCTTTCCGTGACCATTCTCTTTTCTACCATTCTCCTTTCATTCATCCCTTCCATTCCGTTCATCCATACCATTTTTTTTAGGGCATTACCAACATATTGCATTTCTGCTGTTATATAGGTAATTAATTTCGATTTCAGCCTGTCTGTACCTACCCTTTTCCCGCTTAATCATAAATATAAGGGGCGAGGGGGGAGCCGCCAAGGAGGGGGGAGGAGAAGGCATCCCCTCCTTTCACCCTCTCCCTCCCCTTAATATAAAAAAAAAAAAAAAAAAACCCAAACACCACACAGCAGCAACGAGAGTAAAAAAAATAAATAAATAAATAAATAAATAAATAAAAAAAAAATATATATATATATATTTTTCCTGTTCTCTCCCTTCCCCCACCTCCCTCCTTCCACCTCCCCTCCTCCTTCCTTGTGCACAACTCTATATTTTTATCTGTTCACTCCCCATCCCTCCCCCCTTCCCTCATCTATTTGTGTTTATAGTGTTTTTAATGTGTCTCTTAACTTTACTCTAGCCTTTCCTTATTGTTGTGTCTTGAAAGAAAAAAAAAAAAAAATTAATAAAGGGGGAAAAGGTAAAAGAGAAAGATTCCTCTCTCTCTTCTCTCTCTTCCCTTTATATCTAGTGTTTATTTCATTGTGTTTCGCTGTGAGTTTAGCTCCATTTTACTATTTATACACACCCCATCGCCCTCCATTTGCCCCCCTCCTCCCCATCCCTCCCGTTCCCCTATCAACTGGACATACAAATAAACATTTACATTTTACCTTTTCCCATTTCTCCCCTCAAAAAAAAAAAAAAAAAGGAGAGGGGGAAAAAAAGAGACGAAAAAAGGCAGAGAACACAAAAAAAAAAAAAAAAAAACACATCAGGAAAGAAAAAAACCAAATCAATAAATTATTAAAACTTCTTCCCTTAACCTAAGGGAAGGAAAAAAAAAAAGGGAAAATAAAAACAAATATAAAGTCGGGAGAGTGTCCCTCTCATCCCCCCTCCTCCGCCCCCCCCCCCCCCCCAAAGTCCCAGTATTCTTGGTGTCTCATATCCTTTCAGGGATTCTCTGTTTCTCCTATCGAGGCATAGGCCTAGTTATTCCCAGCCAGTCTTTAGCTTGTTCAGGTGTACTGAAAAACAAAGTCTTTCCCCCTTCCTCCACTCTCAGTCGTGCTGGGTATGCCATAGAATATTCAATTCCTGCCTCTCTCATTTTTCGTTTTATTTCATAAAATGTTGCCCGTTGTTTTTGCAGCTCCAGAGAGAAGTCTGGGAATATTGATATTTTGCTATTTTCATAGCGAATCTCTCCTTTTTGTCTTGCTTTCCACAGAATTGTGTCTCTGTCTCTGCAATTTAGTAATCGTGCCAACAGGGGTCTAGGGGGAAACCCTGGTTTAGGTGTTGCTGCCGGGACCCTATGCGCTCTCTCCACTGCATATGCTGCTGATACCTCCATATCTGGGAATACATTTTTCAGCCATTTTTCTATAAAGTCACCAGGATTAAACCCTTCTGCCTTTTCTGGTAAACCGATTATTCTTAGGTTATTGCGGCGCATACGGTTCTCAAAATCATCAGATTTTTGATGCCACATGGTAATCTGTTTTTCTATTGAAGCTATCTTTTTGGGCATAGGGGTAACAGTATCTTCCAGTAAAGCAGTCCTATTTTCCATTTCCATCATTCTCTCTCTTATGCTCTGCATATCATGCCTGATCAGTCCTATATCACTTATAATCTCATCCATTTTACCTGTTAGGGCTGCATTACTCGAGTGGATGGCCTCCATTATCTGGGAGTTCATCTGTTCCAGAGTCAGTTTGGGATGTTTCTCCTGTTTTTCTGCAGCTTTTCCGGACTGCGGCATGGGCGTGTTAAGCTTCTGGATATCCAGCGCTGATGGTCCACCACTCCGTGTCTGTGGGGGGCTACGCCCGCCGTCTTGCTTATCCGTTCGAGCAAATTCTTTAAGACGATCGGCCGCCGACTGCTTACTATTACTCATCGCACCTAAGCGATCGTTTTCACGGGTTTCACGGGTTTAAAGTCTCGTTAGCAGAAGTCGATCAGGGTTCCGTAGGAGACTCGGGCACCACCAAGCGATCGTTTTTGCGGGCTTAGGGTCTCGGTAGCGGGGACTATTCAGGATACTGTCGGAGACTCAGGCTGATCTCAAACCTCCCGCTGTTCACATCCGAACGCCGCGTCCGACCGTCACATCCGGTCGCGTCGGCGGAAGCGGAAGTCAGGCGGGAAGCAAGACACTTGATACAGGATACATGGTGTAACGACATATTCCGCGACCCATCGCAGTTTGCTACGGAAGTGAAGTTCTGTCGCCGCCATCTTGCTACACCCCACACTCGTCCACAGTAAGGTTACATTAAGAAGGGGGAAAGCGGACATGTTGTTACACCCACCGGAGTTTTGCGTTTTACAGATACAGTACTTAGAACTCCGTCTGACTAATTAGATGTTGAATTTTAAAAGCAGCGGCATCCCTGCTCATCTCACAGGTTTAGTAATCTCACAAAAGTTCGCTGCTTTTAAAATTCAATATCTAACCAGTCAGACAGAGTTCTAAGTACTGTATTTCACTATATAAACGCACTTTACTGTTATAAATACGTGTAAAATGCAAAACTGTGGTGGGTGTATCCTTACTGTGGATGAGTGTGGGGTGTAGCAAGATGGCGGCGACAGAACGTAGCAAACTGCGATGGGTCGGCGAATATGTCATTACACATGGTACTGAAAGCAAGGCACAGGATACAGTATCAGGCAGGGACATGGCTCACAGGCAGAACACTGAGGCAATGATATCCATTAAGGGAGGGATTATATGCCTTCCCGGCAGCCAGTGTCAAGTGAAGCCTAATTGCAACAAGGAAACGCTGCTCCTTCTGTTCTCCACTGTGGTCTTTTTGTTGGTTTTATGCTGTTTTATTTGATTGGATACAATAAAGGTGGATTGTAGTTTCACCGGGGAGTCATCAGGGGCTTTTCTTTGGAGCCTAATTACTAGGGTAAGCTGGCTTGCTGGCAGACACCTGCTTGTGACCACTGGCACTGCACCCTTCTGCTCTGGGGACAACAGTGCCACCAGCAGGTGACCCAAGTCCTGACACATTCATGCAAGAAATGTTTTATAAATATACCCCTAAAATGTATCTATACATTGCAGCTTTCCTGAAGACAGATCGTTCTGCTTAGCTATCACTTTTAGAATGTACAAAATAAGGCAAACACCAATTTCATCAGAGGCGATAGCTAAGAATGTGCAATACAATTTGCTACAATCCTTGTGTTTACAGTTCACTTGGATGAGTTTTTTTTTTTTTTTTCTTACAAACTTAGCTTAGTGCAGCAAGTACTCAATCTATGATGCACTGGTCTGACATCAGCAGCTACTTGCAGTTAATTATGATAATGGGGATATCAGTAACAAGGAAGAAGACGCTTCATGTATTGGGTCCCTTCTGCCCTGCACTTGTGATTACCTGTCCTTACCTGGACACAAGGACACCAACACACCTTAAAGTGATACTAAAGGTTCTGTTCTTTTTTTTTTTTTAAATAACATGTCATACTTACCTCCACTGTGCAGTTCATTTTGCACAGAGAGGCCCGATCCACCTGTTCTGGGGTCCCACGGTGGCTCTCGCGGCTCCTCCCTGCAATAGATAACCCCCTCTGGGAAGCTCTCTCCCAAAGGGGCTACCTTGCGGGCGCGCTCCCATGTCATACACTCAGCGTCCATAGCCGCCGAGTGTATGACTCGGCCCTGCCCCCGGGTCATTGGATTTGATTGACAGCAGCGGGAGCCAATAGCTGCGCTGCTGTCAATCTATCCAATGAAGAGCTGAGAAGCCACGGAGAGAGCGACGTGGATCGCGCCCATGGAAATTCGGGGCTCAGGTAAGTAAAACGGGGGGGGGGGGCCGACACCGCAAGGTGTTTTTTCATCGTAATGCATAGGATGCATTAAGGTGAAAAAACGCGAACCTTGACAATCCCTTTAAAGGTTTAAATGGGATTAATTTAAAGGCAAAGCCCTAGAAAGGAATTAATTAATTAATTAATGATGGTTTACAATTAAAGTGGTTGTAAAGACTGAAGGTTTTTTATCCTAATGTATTCTATGCATTAAAATAAAAAACCTTATGTGTGCAGCAGCCCCCCTCAGCCCCCCAATGCTTACCTGAGCCCATCTCGATCCAGCGATGTTGCAGGAGAGACTCGGCTGCCCGGGTCTCTCCCTCCGCATTGGCTGAGACAGCAGCGTGGCACCAATGGCTCCTGCTGCTGTCATTTAAATTCAGTGAGCCAATGAGGAGAGAGAGGGGGCAGGGCCGAACCACGGCTCTATGTTTGAATGGACACAGAGCGGCGGCTCGGCTTGGGTACCCTCATAGCAAGCTAGCAAACAGGAGAGAGGGGCCAGGAGCACCTAAGAGGGGCCAGAGAAGAGGAGGATCTGGACTGCTCTGTTCAAAACCACTACACAGAGCGGGTAAGTATAACATGTTTGTTATTTTGAAATGAAAAAAACTGAGACTTTAGTTTCAATTTAAGGCACTTTATTAAGCAATTCAATTCACAGGGTGTCACTGTTTGTTCACCATGTGACCAGTGCAAAAACATGCACTAGGTGGGTGCGAGAGATTGATACCACTTTGTAATGAAGATAAACTAAAATCCAACATGGTAAAGGAAGATTGCACAAATTCAATGTAGAAAGCACTATTGTTGGAACTGTTATAATATAAATTGCTCCGTTAATTGGACGCAGTTTTTATATATGTTATTATTGATTACAGTTTTATCACATTGTGACACTAGTAAGGTAACATAACACAAATTTATTGTAAAGATTTGTTGTATTTCAGCAGTGCAACACACATTTTTTTTACATCTGTGCCCCATTGGGAAGATGTCCCTTCACTTCCTGTTGCATAGCCAAAACAGGAAGTGAGAGGAAATTCCTCCAAAGTGAGGGAATCCTTGGACGTCACCAGAACTAGTGTCCCTGTAAATGTGGGATTTACTTTCACTTTCACTCTCAGTGATAACTGTAGACAGGATAAATAGAGAGGGTGAATCTACGTAACTTGGACAAACAGTTTTAAAACTTTAGGCTCGATTCACATCTATGCATGTTGCTTTTGAGCATTTTTGCAGTGCTTTTTGCTGTGAAAAAAAAACATTTTTTACCGGGATTTTACCGCGATTTGCAGGTATGGTATGGATTTGGAGGAATAATTTAAAAAAAAATTGTAGCGTGGGGTCTCCCCCAAAATCCATACCAGACCCATATCTGAGCATGCAGCCCGGCAGGTCAGGAAAAGGAGGGGACGAGCGAGCGCCTCCCCTCATCCTAAACCATACAAGGCCGCATGCCCTCAACATGGTGGGGTGCTTTGGGGCATGTTGATGGGGACAGGAGCTTCTTCCCCACAACTCTGGCTGGTGGTTGTGGGGGTCTGGGCGGGGGGCTTATCAGAATCTGGAAGCCCCCTATAATAAAGTGGCCCCCAGATCCCAACCCCCCCCCCCCATGTTAATGAGTATGGAGTACATTTTACCCCTTCTCATTCACCAAAAATAAAAGTAGACAGTTGTTGACAAGTCCCTCATTAAAAATGTCTTCTTCATCGCTTCTTCCCCCGGTATTCTTCTTCTTTCTATGGTCTTCTTCTTCTTTCTCCTGTCTTCTTTTTCCGGTGTTCTTCTTCCTCCGCCGCCGACCTGCTGAAAATATAAAAAGACCCTCCTCCTACGCTAAGGTGACCAGATTTTTTAAATGAAATCCGGGGACATATTTTTTTTACTAGTAATGGCGGCAATTAGCGACTCTCTGCCCATTGCCGCTGCTGCCCGCTTCACAGCCTGTCAAGTCTTACTCTCCGGGGCACCGGCTACTACTGGGTGGGGAGCGGAGGAAGATCACTCCGCCAGGGAAGGCAAGGAGATGGGCAGGTGGCTGGCCGGGACTTGAGCCAAGGCAGAAGAACATGCGAGCAGGAGCAGAATGGGCATGCACCCAAAACTGAAGAAATATCCTCTCCGCTCCATCCAGCACATGATCATCAGAAAGGGGCACAGATAATGAAAAAAATACACCGCCACCCCCTAAGCTAGTAGGAGTGGCAGTGGGGGGGGGGTGTAATTCCATTTTTTTCTTTTAATTCTGCACTGACTGTCTTTGAAATTGCCCCAGCCCCTGTTTAAATCCAATCCGGGGACAAAACCGGGGACAGACTTGGTTCGGGGACAGTATCCTAAATCCGGGGACTGTCCCCGGAAACCGGGGATGTCTGGTCACCCTATCCTACGCTGCATCTCGCCGATCTATCCACTTTGTTGTCAAGCATTTCTTATATAACTATGGGGCGGATGACATCAGTCAGAGCCCCCGCCCCCTTGTGACGTCACCACCCGGGGCATGATGGGTCTGTGATGTCACAAGGGCGTGGGGTCTCTGGATGACGCCATCCGATGGCCATGCCCCATAATTATATAAGAAATGTCCGACATCGAAGCGGACAGATCGGCCGGACACATCGTCGGAGGAGGGCCTCTTCTTTATTTTCAGAGGTTCAGCGGCAGGAGCGGAAGAAGACTGGAAAAAAAAAGTGGGGGGAGGAAAAGACCGGAGGAAGACTCAGAGGAAGAAGAAGAAGACATTTTTAACCACTTGAAGACACCTTTTTCTGAGATTTGTTGTTTACAAGTTAAAAAATGTTTTTTTTGCTAGAAAATTACTTAAACCATTAAAGTTAGCCCATTTTTTTTGCATAATGTGAAAGATGAAGTTACACTGAGTAAATACAAACCTAACATGTCACGCTTCAAAATTGCACACACTCATGGAATGGCGCCAAACTTCAGTACTTAAAAATCCCCATAGGCGATGCTTTAAAATAAAATGTTTTACTGGTTACATGTTTTGAGTTACAGAGGAGGTCTAGGGCTAGAATTATTTCTCTCGCTCTAACGTTCGTTGCAATACCTCACATGTGCGGTTTGAACACGTATGCGTTCGCTTCTGCAAGCGAGCTCACAGGGACAGGGGCGCTTTAAATTTTTTTTTTTTTATTGTTAATTTGACTTTTATGTTTTTAGTCAATAAGACCCCACATCTCACCTCTAGGCTGGGAAGCCTAAAATAAAAAAAAAAAAAAAACCATCACGGCTTCCCAGCCGAGGCGGCGCAGTTTTTTTGAATGCAGAGGCCGGGCGTGACATCATATCGCGCCTGGCTTCCGAATGATCATAGAGACTCCGACCACGCCGGAAATCTCTATGATCACCATCCAGGGCCGTCGAGTCCGTTCTCCGACTCACCGATGGAAGCGGTGAGTAGGTAGAAGCACCGAAGGGCGGCGGACGTCCCCTCCTGCTGCCCATAAGAACGATCAAAGGGTGGAACAGCCACTATGATCATTCTTATGGTGTAGGCAATCACCAGCTGAAAAAGCCGATATCTGAATGATGTCTGTAGCTGCAGGCATCAATCACAGAAAAATATAACAAAGATACTTTTACGATCTGAGTAAAAATCACCAGCTGAAAAAGCCGATATCTGAATGATGTCTGTAGCTGCAGGCATCATCCAGATATACCCCCCGGAAATTCAAGGATGTCCCTGGACGCCCTACGGGAGCGAAGTGGTTAATAAAAAACTTGTCAAAAACTGTCTTTTGTCACACTACACTACTTATTTTTGGGAGATTAGGTTGGGGTACAATGTACCCCATACTCATTCACATGGGGGGGGGGGGCCGGACTAGGGGTTTCTCCGGTCTTCTTCTTCCAGACTTCTTCTTCCTCTGCCGCCACCCACTGAAAATAATAAGACTCTCCTCTGATGCTGCGTCCTGCCGATCTGTCCACTTCGATGTCGGACATTTCTTCTATAACACAGAGGCATAAAAAATGCATTGATGTGAACGTGCTCCATAGGAACCCATGTTAAAAAAATTTAATGCGTTTCTGCAAAAGCAAAAAAGCATAAAATAATGCATTAGTGTGAATAGA
The DNA here is from genome assembly GCA_028564925.1 of Lithobates sylvaticus. Taxonomy (NCBI): domain Eukaryota; kingdom Metazoa; phylum Chordata; class Amphibia; order Anura; family Ranidae; genus Lithobates; species Lithobates sylvaticus. The sequence continues at coordinate 101,477,925 of CM053038.1, forward strand.
GCGTTCTAATACCTCTCCAATCTTTCCAGAACTCAGAGAAAGGTTTTGTTACATTTTAATTTACATCGTTATTCTGGTTGGAAAAAGTCAATCCAGTTTAACTATTTAAAAAAAATATATATATATATATATATTTAATATCCTCTGCAAAGTGAATGTTAACATTTCCTACGCTAAGTGAAAGATCTGCTAATTGAACTTGTTCTTCTCCTTTCAATAAGTCATAGTGTGTTGATGTGGCTGGGACACCTGCAGTCTTGTCTTCATTTTTCCACTTTAAATAAAGTTGCTACAAAAATGCATGCCTGCCCAGCAGTAAAGGGGTAAAACTTCTCTCCTATTTCTAACATTTAAAGTTGTTAGTGTGACTTCTCCCATACGCACAATACACCGCTGGTGTCATTACACAGTAACATCGCTCTTATGTTTAATTCCGTACTGTCCCCGGCACAGTATAAATGTTATATTACACATTGTCTCCTACATCGCACGGTCCGCCATGTTGTGAATGGCAGAGCGACGTGTTTCCTGTCGTGACGCGATGACGTCATTAGTGCACGTTCCCTATATAAGCGACGCCTGCCCGCGTTTCCGCCTTTTCCTGGTGTCTTTAGACCCGACTGAGAGAATCCCCCTCCATCCTTCTCCGGTGGAGCGTCCACAGACACTCTACAAACATGACCGAGCAGATGACCCTTCGGGGGACCCTTAAGGGTCACAATGGCTGGGTAACTCAGATCGCCACCACCCCGCAGTTCCCGGACATGATCCTCAGCTCCTCCCGGGGTGAGATACATGTGTGTACTGAGCGCTCTATCGATGTGTCCGCTCTGTGTGTGGGGGGGAGAGCGGGCCTGGCATGAAATACCCGGCTGGAGGGTGTGTACTCCGCTCGAAGTGTGTGTGTGGCTGTGCGGCCCAAAAGCGGGCCCAGTGTGGGAGAGCTGCCAGCTCTGTCCTCTCTATGGTCTGCAGAGGCCTAGTGTGCAGCGTCTGCCCTCTCTATCGTTTGTGGAGGGTCGGCCACGTATATGGTCTGTACAGTCTTATTGTGGAGGGGCTTTTCTCTCTTATGGTCTGTACAGGCCTAGTACGGAGGGGCTGCCCTTTCTATGGTCTGTACAGTCTTATTGTGGAGGGGCTTTCCTTTCTATGGTCTGTATGGGGCCGCCCTCTATGGTCTGTACAGTCTTATTGTGGAGGGGCTTTCCTCTCTATGGTGTGTACGGGCCTAGTATGAAGGGGCTGTCCTCTCTATGGTCTGTACAGTCTTGTGGAGGGGCTGCTCTCTATGGTCTGTACAGTCTTATTGTGGAGGGGCCGCCCTCTCTATGGTCTGTAGTCACTTTGTAGAGGGTCTTCTCCCCACCCCCCATGGTCTATATAAGCCCAGTGTCGATTGTCTTAACACTGCCTCCCCCCCTCCCCCCTTCTCCCCACCCCCCATGGTCTATATAAGCCCAGTGTCGATTGTCTAACACTGCCTCCCCCCCGATCTGTAAAGGCCTAGATGTATGTGCAGATATGCCAACTCACCCATGTCCTCCATGATGTGAGCCTCCTGTATTTGGGACTTGCATGGTAGTGGTCATTGTTGCCCCAACTACATGTAGCTAGTGTTTACATCTGGCACTACTTAGGTGTAGCCTGTCTCATAACACTGTCTTTCTCTGTATGGTGCTGTTATCTGCCATGGTTTTAAAACTTTATTAAAGGGGAACTCCAGTCTGGGGGAAGGGGGGGGGGGGTCAGCAGCTACAAATATTGTAGTTGCTGATCCTTAATAAGATAGTTTGTCTAGGGATCCTGTGATGGAACCTTGAGTCAATTCTTTAATAGGCTTTGAGTGTAGGCACCGGCATTGTAAGAAAGGGAAACCGACAGTGATGCTTTCAGGCTCCACAGCCAGTTTCCTGCTGCGCTTTCTGAATGGTCCTGCTGTCTGGGACCTGTGCGTGTCCCAGAAAGCAGCGGGTGGGGAAGGAGTGACGATGTCAGATCAGCAAAATTACCTGGAGGTGGGAGTGGGTACCTGTCAAATCCAGGTTGGGGCGGGGGGGCAGGTGCAGACAAGCGGAGCTTCCCCTTGTGTGGAGTGCTGCTTTAACTTGGTTTGTCGAAGGGTTACAGGTTCACATATGTGGCCTAATATGTATCGACAAACATTTTTAGTTTTCAAGAGTATGGAAATATTAAACCATTCATTTTTTGTTAAAAAAATTCACATCTTTTTCAGGTAACGTGTGTATTTTACTGGTAGCCTGCAAAGCATTGCACCTGTGATCATCAGACCGTGGGTGCAGTGCAGGACTCCTGCAGACTGTCAGTGTAAGCTGTCTGCTTGTACCTTGTATGGGCAGACAGTTACAATGACTGGAAGAGACAACAAACTACTTAGTCTTCCCAACAGTGCCCTGCTACTTCAGTGAAAAGGGGGGTTTCCATGCACAGGAAGGCAGGTGAAGGCCTTTGCACTTCCCTGTTATATTTTGTGAATATGCAGGAAACCCTGTGTGGTAGACTGACACATGCATTGTGCTGCAGGAGTCTCTCAGAAGGCAAGACTTGCAGAACATCTGTATACACACAGGAGGTGTGGAGAACATCTCACCAAGACCGCTGTCATTATTGCGCTTTTTCAGTGTCTATGCGCTATTTGGGAAATTTCTTTGCCTGTTTTTGACACACGACAGGAAGTTGTAGATCTTACAAAGTGAGGAGGTTCCCCTCTTAAGACAGTATTTGTGATTCCCCCAGCAAATCATGGCAAATGGCTGTGATTTCCCACGGCTAATCGCAGCTGCTTGCATGTAATCCCTTATGCAGAGCTCACCTGAAAGTGATTTGCCCTGGATTCTGAATGCAGGGACCCCTGCTGGGGTTTTCCCGTGTAATCTGTGTTGGGTGCATTTGCAGGTGTGATTGCACTCCTAGAGTAGTCCCTGGAACAGTTCTGTTTTTTGTCCTTGACCTTTTGTGTTGGTGCCAATGGTCACAGTACATGTAGAGGGTGAATTTCCCCAATGAGGGCATAATCAGCAAACTTGTAAAGGTCTAAACCCTTCACTATTCAAAATTAGCCTAGATGCACTTCAATGTTCCTCAGGGCAGAGCAACCCCATCATTTTGCCAATTTCCTATGACCCCAGGCTGTCATTGACATACCCCCTTCAGGGGTGCACCTTCATACAAACTGAGCTCACAGCACTCCATGTTAACCTGTCTCCTACCTAAGCTTTGGGCTGATGATGCTCTCCAGCAGATGTTGGATGGTAAAATTCAAAGCATTATATTTTTCATACCTTTAGTTCTTCAACTTTTCTGTTATGAGCTTTGAGCTCAAAGAAAACATTGGGTGGCTTTTAAACCTGCTACTTGGCCTGACATGCAAGTAAAGTCCCCTAATCCATGAAAGGTATTGTGGCTGCATTGTAGCAGGCCAGGAGTGTAATTCAATTGTTAGTTTGAGATTATTTTATAAAATCTTCAGGCAAGTGACACTTTCATGCCTGCTTTCATTTTAGATAAGACTGTCATCATGTGGAAGTTGACCCGCGATGAAACAAACTATGGTGTCCCCCAACGCGCCCTCCGTGGTCACTCCCACTTTGTCAGCGATGTTGTCATCTCTTCTGATGGACAGTTTGCTCTGTCTGGCTCTTGGGACGGCACTCTTCGTCTGTGGGACCTTACAACGTAAGTGTCATATTAACTGATGTTTGATGGTAAGTTGCTCAGTGAGAAATGGCAAGAGATTGAGATCTGAGCTATGCATGCAGGCTGAATGATGTTGGAGTTCTCCAATTGTATCAAGTCCTCTAGCGTTATGGTAGCAACTTAACTTTTTTAATTTATTTTTTGCAGCGGTACCACCACAAGACGCTTTGTGGGGCATACTAAAGATGTACTGAGTGTGGCTTTCTCGGCAGACAACCGTCAGATTGTGTCAGGATCCCGTGACAAGACCATCAAGCTGTGGAACACCCTGGGTGTGTGCAAATACACAGTTCAGGTGAGACATGGGCGTGGGGGGGGGTGTATGGCTTGGTGGTTTCGGTCCCCGTGATTAGAGTATCACTCCTGAGTGTTTCTTATAGAAACAATGTCAAACAGGCTGAAAATCCTGCAATTATGATGGGACCTGGGAAGCAAATAGTGGTCTTTAATCATTTTAAATATGTTTATTGGATGTTAAATGTTCCTATTTGCCTTCATTTTACAGGAGGAATCTCACACTGAATGGGTCTCCTGTGTTCGTTTCTCACCCAACAGCAGCAATCCCATCATAGTTTCCTGTGGCTGGGACAAGATGGTGAAGGTAAGGAGAATGTTTGTCTATAACCTGCAATTCAAGGTTTTATCTATTCCAGATATCTAAAAGGTTATAAATTTTCTAAAGTTTTAAAACTGTAAGGCTACTTTCACACTGAGGAGCTTTTATTTAAGTGCTTTTGCGTTAAAGACTAAAGCTCAAGAAAAAATGCTTTACTTTTAAGAATCAAAGAATGTATTCACTGGGGCAGTGTGCTTCCTTTGCGGTGAAAAAATGTTGTGCTTGCAGCATTTTGGAGCTTTTTTGGGGTGTTAAAAACTGCACCAAAAAACGCACCTTCCCATTAAAGGCAATTAAAATGCACCGTAATGCATTTTTGGTGTGTTTTTTTGAGTCCTTTTCAAAAATGCATTTTATCACATTTACAGTGCGGTCTTTAAAGGATCAGTGTGAAAGCAGCCTTATGCACCCTTTTTAGTGGGGTAGACCAGTGGTCATCAACCCTGTCTTCAGGGCCCACTAACAGGCCAGGCTTTATGTATTACCTTGGGGAGATGGAGACTAAAATACTGCAATCGCTGAGCAGCAAATGATATCACCTGTGATGTATTTCAGTTATCTTGCAAACCTGGCCTGTTAGTGGGCCCTGAGGACAGGGTTGATGACCACTGGTGTAGACAGAACTGAGTTGTGTAGCAAAGGACTTTTAAGGGCATATCAAAATTCCACTACCATCAAAATAGACAATTGAAAATCTACATTTCTTATTATACTAAGAATTAAGGCATATGTATAGCCATGTCCATATGTTCCCTACAAACAAGCTTGTATGCATGCCCCAAATGAAGGCTTGAAGGAATGTTTTGATATTTCCTTAAAGCGGAGTTCCACCCAAATTGGAACTTCCACTCATTGTACATAGTGGTAATGAGGTGTTTGCTTTGTTAAAAAAGTGAGAGCCCAGGCCACACAGCTGAATTATGTCTGTACACACTTGTGATTTTACATATCTTTAGGATAACCCACAGTCCCTCATGAAGCAATTCAAATTTCTGCTTCAGCTTTTTAGATCAACTCGATCTCTATCCTGTTCATTGGACATGACTTGTCTCTATTCAAGCTGACCATGGAAGCAATGATGGTAAACCAGGAGTACCAGTGATCTGGCTAGCAAAAAATGTACACTACACTAAAGCTCTAGAAACGCCCCATTTATTTAAAGTGGAAGTTCTACTGGCAACAATCTAGGACTAACCTATCTAGCCCTGTAAAGAAGCTATATTCATCCCTTTTCTGAAGCCGCTCCTGTCTCCAGCGGCAGAAGCTCTGCAGAGGAGATGGCCAACAACGGCTGGGAAGTGATGTCACCCAGAGTTACTATGAGGCTTCCGATGTTGGCTGCCTCCAGAGGAGCAGCCACTGACATCTGTGTGGGACCAGAGAGGCTACAGAAAAGGTATGTATAGTGATTTCTTTACAGGGTTGATGGGTTAGTCTTAGATTGTTGATGCCAGTAGATTTGGAGCTTTTTAGTGTTGGGGTTAACTTTTACTTTAAACAGTTCAAGTCAAGTGAATAACCCAAAATGGTGCTAAAGTAAGCAGTAAATACTGAAAAATTTACATTTGAGTTCTACAAAAAAGGCCCTTTTTCAGCAAAAGTCAAATCAAACAGTGTCAACATCTTGAGTGACAGGCAATTTCACATGGCAGCCTCAAGCACAGCGTAATAGCTGCTGGTTTGACAAGTCAAGTGGCTGTAAGAAAGCCAGTGCTAAGAGTCTTGCCTTGGGCCATGAAGCAGCACCACCAGTGGATGTCTGAACTGATGAATCAAGATCTTTAGTTGATCACGCAGGGTTTTTTATATGCCATTGCTTAGGTGACAGGATGGTTCCTCTGTGTGATACCAACTGTCAAATATGGAAGTTGGAGTGTGATGGTTTGGGGCCTTTGCTGGATCCAGAGTCTGCCCTGGTTGACTCTGGTCTAGAGTGGCACCCTGGACCAAAACTACCGTAGCATATTGCAGCGCCATGCAGTATGTCTGCAATATGCCTAGTGGATCAGGGAATTATCCTAGAGCAAGCTAATGACCCAAAATATGCCTCCATGCTGTCAGGATGACCTTGGGTGGAAAAGGTGGTGGGCTTCAAATAAAATGGCCCGCACAGTCTCCAGATGTTTAACCCCCATCAAGCTGGTTTGGGATGAACTGGACAAAGGTGAAAGCAAAGCAACCTAAATGAAACACATTTGTGGGAACGTCTGCAACAGTGTTGGGAAGAACATTTCAAACAATGACTTTCGTTTTAGAGAGAATGCCACAAGTGTGTTCAACTGTTATAGCTGCAAAAGGAGTCAAACATTTTAGATTACTTTTTGTTAAAACTATTCCTTTTTTTTTTGTCCAGTTTATTCTATGCTTTAATTTCAGTGTACATTGAGACGTCAAACTACCAAAATTTCAATTAACTGGAATAGGGTGCTCTAAAACTTTTGAGCGGTAGTTTATATTGCAGGTATGGCTGGCCAGAACTGCAAATAACTAAAATGGTGCATTTTGACTGCTCACCTGGTGTTTCACTTTAACCGCTTCAGCCCTAGATTTTACCCCCCTTCCTGACCAGAGCACTTTTTGCGATTTGGCACTGCATCGCTTTAACTGACAAATGTGCGGTCGTGCGACATTGCACCCAAACAAAATTGATGTCCTTTTTTCCCACAAATGGAGCTTTGTTTTGGATTTTGATCACTTCTGCTTTTTTTTTTTGCTCTTTAAACAAGTGACTAGTTTGAAACGCAATATTTTTTGCTTCAATATCCCCCAAAAATATATTAAAACATTTATTTCCTCTGTTTAGGCAGATATGTATTCTACATATTTTTGGTAAAAAAAAAATCGGAATAAGCGTATATTGATTGGTTTGCGCAACAGTTAATAGCGTCTACAAAATGAAAGATGAACAGAAATTAAAGTTTTATGGCATTTATTTTTTTTCACTAGTAATGGCGAGCTGAGTTTATTAGGACCGCAACGTTATGGCAGACACATTAAAGACTTTTGACACATTTTTGGGACCATTGGCATTTATACAGCGATCAGTGCTATAAAAATGCACTGATTACTGTAAAAATTTCACTGGCTGGGAAGGGATTAACACTAGGGGTGATCAAAGGGTTAATTGTGTTCTAACTGAAGGGAGATGGGACTGTCTAGGGGAGATTACAGATCCCCTGTTCATACTTCCCCCTCGGAGAACTAAACTGTTAACACACAAATCCCTGTTCTCGGTGTTTCACCAGCAATCACAGGAGCCCGGCTGGTTGGCAGGTGGTTAAAGCCGATCTAGGAATGCTCAGCATCTTAAACATTGGGTGTATTGGATGCTCTGTATGCAATACAATTAAATTTATACCCAACTATTTGTAAGGCAGGTAGTTTATGGGGAAATTTCAATTTTTTTTTAATGTAATCCAAAAGCTACTCCTGCCACCTTGAGACGGTTCTTTTTAATTTAAAAAACCAAGACAAGCTCAACTGCTTTCTGCGCTCTATCCACATTTCCACTTGAGTGCTCAGACATGTCAGTCTTTCTACTGTGCATTTCGTTGGGTATATCTCCTTTAGTGCTGCATTTTTGCTATTTGTTTTTGTTTTTTGTAGTTCAGCATCACTGGGGAGAGAATGACTTCACTATTGCTGCAGGTTTTTATTTGGCCAGCACAGAACATAAGTGAGGATATTTTTACTTTTACAAGCATGCTTATAAAAGATTTTTCCCTTTATGATAAAGGACATCACTACCTTTCAGATTGTATTTCAAATCTTCCACCCTGAGTGCAGCTCATCCAGTAACAGTTTATTTAGCTCTTAAACTGAAATGTCTGCAGTGCTGCATTTCCCAGGGTCAGTCATCACAAAAAACCTCTGGCTGGCTCCTTTTCACATTGCATACCATGGTCTTGTTCATTCTCCTTGCCCAGGCTGTACTTATGGCAGTCCTGCAGGATTTAGCCTTTCCATAGGAATAAATGGCACAGCTGCGTGCATGAAGTGTGAAGAGGACCCAGCTGGGAGGTTCCTGCCAAAGACTGACAGTGGGCAGCACAGTGAACAGATCAGGAGTGAATACAAGGATATATCTTGGTGGGCTGCACTCAGTGGGGTTGAAACAAGTTAAAGGGCAACTTGCATTGATTTGAGTTTTTGCTGTGGGGTGTTGGGGCTTTTCTTGCCGGTCTAGTGACCAAGCGTGCACTGAGATGGGATGTGTGACACTTGACAAGCCAACAACTTCTGAGATTTGTGACCTGCTGGCAGTTGTAGTTGTCATTAAATATGAAGTATGCTTGGTGAAACTACAGATTAAAACTTTGTAACAGTTACCACTTTTTCCCAATTACATATTGATCATGTGATATTTTTTTTTAGGTCTGGAATTTGGCCAACTGCAAACTTAAGACCAACCACATTGGACACACTGGCTACCTGAACACTGTGACTGTGTCACCTGATGGGTCACTATGTGCGTCTGGAGGCAAGGTGAGGTGACGTTTGGAATTTGCTTGTCATTAGCTTATCAGTTTCTTGGTAAATAGAGCCTGAAATTTGTTGTGCATGCTGATCATTGTGACATATACAGCTGTCAACTGTACCTTCTGTTGTAAGCATAATGCAACTTTCTGTTTTTATTTGGTACATTCACACATGTGTGTTCAGAATAGTATGATTTTGGCCCCCATAGACTTTAAATGGCAGTGCCTGGAAAAAAATTTGTTTAGGTTCTACAAATGTCAATAGTGGCAAAAACTTAGTTCTGCCACAAAAAATGATGACTGGTGACAAGCAACACAACCTTTAAATGTGAACATGTCTATAGACAAATATGCTTTCTTCACCTTGATCACTGTTGCACTTTCTGAATGCAAACACTTTAATGTGAATGGGTGCTTAAGGGTTCCGGTTGATGGGCATGTTGTTCGAGCACTATTTCCCATTTGACTTGTGAAGCGGTTTGAATAGATAACTCAGCGTTTGACCTGCTTTGGCTGCAGTTCAATCTCACCTTGATGGGACATGCTGCTGTCAAAGAAGTGCAGCACAATAATGCCATGCTTGTCAAACAGCTACTAAACTGCCATGTGTACTGCTCAATTGGTGGGATTTTGTGGCCCTGAAATTGCCTGCTGACATGAAATTTTAAGCAGAGAACAAATCCTTTTTTTGCATATGTCATGGACTAGCTGCTTGATCCTTATTTGTAGTCAGTACAAGTGGGTATTCCATTTATGGGATTTGCATTTTAATGGCTTTGGTCTATAGCTCAAAGAGGTTCAGTGGCATAAACATGCACCCTCAACACCCCCTGATGTCCTGAAAATGGGGGGGGGGGGGGGGGGCGGGCGGGCGGTTGGTGCATGTAGTTTATGAAACTTCCACACCATCAATGAATTTTTGTTCAAATTTATTTTTTAATTCTTTAGACCATTGTCTATAATTTCTTCATCCTGGTTATAAGTTCAGGTTTTACATAAAATGCAGCCTGAACCTCCCTGGGCTTCTTCATTAGTGCATATATACCATTATGGCTCCTGAATTTTAATAGATTTAGAGCTACCCCCCAATTATCTCGATTTTCTGTTTACAGGATGGACAAGCAATGCTGTGGGATCTGAATGAGGGGAAGCACCTGTACACCCTTGATAGCGGAGATGTCATCAACGCCCTCTGCTTCAGCCCCAACCGCTATTGGCTGTGTGCAGCAACAGGACCCAGCATCAAAATATGGGTATGTTGCATTTCCAAAAAATCCTATTTCATGTTCTTAACAGGTTTACATTTTCTTTCTTGCAGTGATGATTTCTTATGCCATCTGATGCTCATTGCTGAAAACCAGAGGCTGTTTCTGAGCAATAGTAGCCAATACTAGGGTTGTGGTTCCTGATTCTTTATTGGTATTTGAGTTTTTTTTTTTTTTTTTTTTTTTTTTTTTTTTTTTTTTGTTCCCCCCTTCCATACAGGATCTGGAGGGCAAGATCATTGTTGATGAACTAAAGCAGGAAGTGATCAGCACAAGCAGCAAAGCATTGCACCCTAAACTGCTCATTCTAAATGTGCCTGCTGATGTTGTGAATTGGGAAACATTTATATTTCTCTATTGCAGACCTTCCTGCCTAAGGCTGATTGGTCAAGGAAAGTTTACTCAGTCACGTGGACAGGTAAAGCATGATGTCACCCTAATTAGTATGCGGTTTCCCCTAATGCTTAAATGCATATGTACTTCAACAGTTTTGATGACTGAATTGACTGCAGGCAGAAATTTCTAATGTAAAAATGTCATACATGGATATACTGTATTCTGCTAGTTAAAGGTTAATCTCCTAGCTCTTGGTTTAGAACTTTGGCATGGTCAGCTGATGGACAGGTAAAGCATTGCACCCTAAACTGCTCATTCTAAATGTGCCTGCTGATGTTGTGAATTGGGAAACATTTATATTTCTGTGGGTTATATCAAGGTATTGCAGACCTTCCTGCCTAAGGCTGATTGGTCAAGGAAAGTTTACTCAGTCACTTTCTATTGATGCCAGCACTTGACTGTTTTAGGATCCTACCCTCCCCTCTTTGTATGAATTAGTATGCGGTTTCCCCTAATGCTTAAATGCATATGTACTTCAACAGTTTTGATGACTGAATTGACTGCAGGCAGAAATTTCTAATGTAAAAATGTCATACATGGATATACTGTATTCTGCTAGTTAAAGGTTAATCTCCTAGCTCTTGGTTTAGCATTCGTAGTGCCTGGGTCAACTTTCTGTTCATTAAATAGATGAAAGATGCCAGTTGAGCAGTTTTGAGAAAATGAAGGGACGCAGCTCTATCAGTAAACTAGAAAAACATCACTGGTGTGTGCAAATCATAATGGTTTGGACACCCTTTAGGCAGACTAAATGTTTTAATAGTGTTGGCTGTTCAACTTTTGTCTTGGGGGTCATATCGCATAACCAATTCTTCTGCAGCCAGCTCATTGGCAGCAGCAGAATCATAAATGGGAGGCTTCCATTTAATAAAATGGCCCTGATGCTGACTCAAAACGTTACCAGATCTCTCACTTTAGCAAGGGAGCAACATGTTGCTGGTCAAGCTGGAGGGAGTAACTCCATGCTTATGGTAAGTGGTCCGTTGAAAATACCGATGTGTGGACACCAGTGACATGATTTATTCTTTTGGCATGAGCCGAACTCTGAAGGCTATGCCCCATAAAGACATGTAAAGGGCTACTCAAGAATTGCCTGTGATCTCCTGTAGCTGATCTTCATTACTCATTTACAGTGCAGTAACTTTATCTGCAGTGTGGAGTCGGCCATCTTGGTAGAGGCTGACAGTTTTTGCCTCTGCATGTCCGAGCCTCCAAAGAAGCAGCACTTTTGGGTTCAAGTTCACTGTTAAAGCGGAAGTAAACCCATCGATTTAACAGTCTAAAAAAAAAAAAACATGCCGTGAATGCTAACTGCACATTGGCTATGCTCTCAACCAAACAGTCAAACCATCCAATGGCTGGTGTCATAACAGATCACATGTGCAGCCCTGTGGCAGTTGAAGATTAAATGGAGGCAAAGATGGCAGCTTCCTTGGCTGAAAACGATAGGAGGGTTTACTTCCACTTTAAGTCACTTCTGCTTTGTCCTGTAGTCTCCTCACACTTGTGGCTTATGGCTGGAATGTACAAGAGCAGTTTTAAGCATTTGGTAGTGCAGTGTTCATTGACTTATTAAACTCTGCAAAGGTTTAAAGAAAACATTGGGACTTGCTGTTGCTTGCATCTGGAAATGGCATGCAGATTAAAATGTCAAATGAAGAAAATTGGCTACGGGGTTATATAACAAAGTAAAACAGTAACAACCTACAATGTTCTGGTTTGCCATGTCGCAGAAGTTAAAAGATGACTTGTCCTGTTCAGTCTGTCAAGCATCTAGGCTAGTGTTGGTGAACCTTTGCATCAGATGTTTTGGAACTACATTTCCCATGATCAACTAAACTGCACGAGCATCTGGGAAATTTAGTTCCAAAACTTCTAATGTGCCAAGCTTCACGATCGCTGATTTTAAACAGATTCAACACCTCCAGAAAGAATCCATGATTGGTTAGATGTTACTTGCGTAGATTTATTTAGAAATGTTCTTTGATTTTACAAGCTTGAATAGGTGGTCCAACCCTGCATAGTTCAAAGCTGCATAATTTGAGTACACTAACCATAATGCAATTTTCTCACAAACTGATCTTTCTTTCCCACAGACACTCTTTGCCGGCTACACAGACAACTTAATCCGAGTCTGGCAAGTGACTATTGGAACCCGCTAAGACTTTTTTATAACATGGAGACACTTCTGCTTTCAATACCAACGAAGACTGCTTGTGCAGTTCGGAGTCCTTTGTTGTAATACCAGCTTGTGACTCTTAAATAAAAATTGCTATAAAAAGATAACTTGGTGTTTATATGATGAAGCAGTTTGATCTGAGGGTACTAATTTGTCTTTGAATAGGTAAAATTACTTTTTAAACAAGTGTAAACCAAGACATCTGGTAACATTTCTGATCTATATAAAATTTCTTGAAATGGTGTTAACCAGTTAAAGATCAGCTCCAGTTTAGTCTTTAGATTGTTGTGACAAATCGTGCTGCAATCACGCAAACCTTGCCATCCCAAAAGTTCCAGAACTTTTTGGTGACGCACGGTGCTCAATTTGTCTTGCGACAGTCGTGGCACAATCGCACCACGTTTTTAAGTAACTGAACATGCTGATGTGATTTGACATTTTAACACTTTTTGAAATTGTGGGCAGAATCGCAGCAAAAGTGTGAACGGAGCCATAGACATCCAAAGGCCATGAGATTACAGCTGGGTGCCACCATCCGTTATGTCAGCAGACTTGGAGCTGTCAGTGATTATAGTTGTATTCTCTGCTCTCCCCCTACGCAGAGGCGGAGGAATCTCCCCCATGGGCACATAACAAAATACTGAGTCTCTCAACCTTCCTCTTAAAAAATGTAATGCTGTCTAAGTTGGGGGAATTTATACTCTGACGCCCATCAAATATTGAAGGATATCTCCCAATGGAGGTCATCAAGAGCAATACTCACTTTTCCATTGTGAGGAAAAAAAGCTATCCATTTCGCCCTTCTATTTGTACTGGTGATTTATGTGAAATATACAGTTGTGTTCAAAATAGCAGTCCAACATCACAATTTTGGTATAAATTATATTTCTACATAGCAAATTTACTAGTAGATATTGTAGAGTAATGGCAAACAAATGGTGCTGATTCTGTGTAATTGAATCATTAATTGAAAATTACATGTTCAAAATAGCAGTGTGGAGTTCCATTAGTGAGATCATTCAGTCTGAAAAGTCGCATTTAAAGCGAAGTTCCACCTAAAAGTGGAACTTCCGCTTTAAACACTTCTCGCCCCCTTACATGCCACATTTGACATATTAGTTTTTTTTTTTTATCTTTAAGGGGGTAAGTGGGTACCTGGTTTTGACAAAGACTTCCTGTTCTGTCCTCTTGCTGCCTAGGTAACTCCTCTCCCCCTAGGCAGCACCTCCCTCTGCAATCTTCTGTGACCAGTCGCAGGTCCCAGAAGATTGCATGGCTGCTAGGACAGCACAGCTGGGTGCCCACACTCGCATTTACGGTGCCGTGGAGAGTATAGGAGCGAGGCTTCGGGTGGCTGCATCGCTAGACCATGGGACAGGTGTCTGTTAAGTCAGCCACTACTATTTGTAGCGGCTGACTTTTAATAAACTTTAAATAAGTAGAACTCTGCTTTAGGGGTGAAGGCAGCAAATGTCCATGCTGGGTATAGTACATTTCTCAGAAAATCTGGGTAAAATGGTTCATTCCAGACATTGTTCAGAAGAACGGCGTACTTTGATTAAAAAGTTGGATAGGGGAAAATGTATAAATTGTGCAGAAACTGATAGGCTGCTCAGCTAAAATGATCTCAAACACTTTAAAAATGGCAACCAAATACAGACGTGGAAGAAAATGGGGGGGACTACCATTCAAATGGATTGAAGAATTGCAAAGACTCAG